>JANAVB010038018.1:26657980-27353767 GCA_029216955.1 Iris pallida
TGAAGTCATCTCTATCTTGCTTTCACACTTAATAAATTGATGTCACGACTTGTTTAGCTAGTCAAATTGATACACGCTAATAAAATAGACGAACCAACATAGCTAAAAGAATAATCCTATCTTGTATCACATTCTATAGAACATGAAAATTATCATCACCCTTTAGATAGTACTTTGCATCATGTTTTTTAAATTGGAAAATATCCAATTTGTTCACGTCTTGCGTAGAGTAGATTTTTTTATGCTGCCACATATATTATTGACTATGCTACCCTAGCATATATGTGCACACGGTTGCAATGCTTATCATATAGAGTATGACATTATTGGGTACTTCTAGAATATGGTTTATTAAATTTCACAGAAAGACTGTCAAATAGTCATTCCTGAGTTCAGAGGTAAAATATAGAAAATTTTGGGATCGTTATGTCGCCAAGGCAGTCCCTTGATTGGGAGTTGTATATAGATAGAAATGAGATAAACTACCAGCTTGAGTAGTATGGTAAGTTGAGTAGAGGCTTGCATGGTCATGGAAAACTTATGTGCACAAAGGCGTGTTTCCTCGAACGTTATCCCGGGGCTACATGATCGAATCGTCCTAGGAGGAAACAAGATAGCTGTGATAGATATTGGCATAGTTAATTCGATAACTTCTGTAGGGCTCACTACCCACGGTGTAAGAATCGTTGTCTATACCAAGCTATAAGTCCAGGATACCATGTTGTTAGTGACCCTGATATAGGTTAAGTGGATATGCTAGCGACAATCCGCATGTAGGCCATTAGTTGAGTAAGGAAATGGATGCACGACACGCAACACATTTATTGAGTCTAATATTTGACTTTTGTAGAGACACGCTTATGACATCATTATTAGACTTTATAGAACAAGTTTATGTCATATCAAACTGTTATGATTTTGAGTATGATGTCTTCTGTATTGAACAGGAAAGGACGGACAATAGGTATGGGTAAGTTTTATTTTGTTGCGTCGAACGGTAATGATTTTGAGTATGATATCTTTTGTATTGATTTCTAAGGCAAGATTAGACCATTCACATAATAATAGTGCACACTCACATAATGAACGTGCTGGCTTTGTTAAGTGGACGAGAGGCCTCCCTATTAGTGCATTCTATGTACTGGTACCCCACCAGATTGGTTCCAGGGTGCATGGAGTAACTCATTCGATGTGGAGCTCCCTTGGTTGCGCCAAGGCGTGGAGTTTCATGGTAATTCGATCCATGTTGAAGTCTTCGATTGAATAAAGGATATAATGTATAGACATCATCTATCGCATTCATTCTCAAGTTGTAAGCCTCTGGGAATGATTCGTTTTAATGACACAGAGAGAGAGAGAGAGAGAGAGAGAAAGAGAGAGAGAGAGAGAGAGAGAGCTTGAGCGATCGTAATCTTGTCTTCAAGCCATTGCAATTTTTTGTTTCAGTATAAATAAAGAGAACTAGTTTTATACATATCTTTGTCCTTAAAACTTAAACTTAAACTCAAAAAAAGATTTGTCCTTAAAACTTAAACTTAAACTCAAAAAAAGATTTGTCCTTAAAACTTAAACTATACTTATTTCAATTATTCCAATGAATTCATATACACATTCCATTATGTTCTGGATTCAACATCTCACAATAACACTTGTACAATTTAACATCTCACCATGACATGCAGATTGATACCAATGGTTTACCATATCTTTAATTATTCGACACTCTTAAAACCTTTTTAGCACACAATAATCCTCCCAGCATCTCTATTTGAATTCAGCTCACCGCTTAGCTTGGATAACACATATTCTTGATGTCTCAAAAATAGTGCACTCTGCTAATGCCAATGGTAGAGAAATTAAACGGCTGCAAATGCTACTTTTCTTTTCTGTTGCAGCCAATTCTCTTGGACAACTCATAGAACCAAGTCTTAGTATAATCAATCTCAAAATTATATCAATATACTTTTAGTCCAGCATATACATAATCTTGTCTTCAATCGTATTGTTCCTCATACAATTTTTTTACTGTCACTATTCTCTTAACTGTCGACACGCAAGCATCAGGGACTATCCAGGTAAGGCATCGACCTAGGTATTAATCTCAAAACTTTCTAAACTAAAAAGGACTGCTAAAAAATTCTTGAATAAAAAATTCTCAATAACTGAAGTTCAACTTTCACATCTCTTACAAGTAAGACGGAATGTGTTCATATCGTTTCAACCCATATATCCATCACCAATTAATTAAGAATCCAACTTAAGTTTATGCCACAACTAATCCGATAATTCACAAAACATTCCCATTTAACTCGAACTCTATTAACTTGTCAAGCTTAGTAATATCACGTCCTAATGATTCCGAAGTTCCCTTTTCATTCATATCATGATCATCACCATAATCGATGGAATTCAATAGTAACAATACATTAGACACCACGTCTCATTGGCCAAGTCATGTATTCAATTATCATTCAAATCCAAACAAGTTTATTTGTAACCCGTCAAATTCCAACTATGACTTACATTCCAAGTCGTACATCATTCGACATTAGCAAAAAATTTTGCACTTACAAATTCTAATGTTGAACGAGTCTATGCATTATCATTCCACAAAATTATTCAACATAATTACCAAAATAATATTGTCTCGTAGAGGCCAATTCTCATATCGTCATACATTTAAATCTGAGGGTCGAACTAATACCAATTACTCTTGCCAAAACCCAATTGCATGCATCACTCCATCTAGTCATAATACTTTATTAGTCAATTTCAATTTGATTATCCATCAATTAAAATCATTCTTGTCAATCTCAATGTGATCATCAATCAACTTAAAGCACTTAAAGATGATCCAATCAACCAAAACCCAACCAAATTCGTCATTCCAAAGGCACTCAATCATAATTAATAAATAAATACAATCTGTCATTCCAACCAAAGTTAACTTATCAAATACTCTTATTTCAAATCCATTCCAAAGTTTAGCTTACAACATATACAAAATTTAGGTCTTACTCATTCCAACCATTCTCATGTAGCATCACTAGTCATCTTGTGGGTCTACAACAATCTCTTGTTTCTCATCGTTCAAATCTCTAAGGCCAGCTATTCCCAAAGCTAAACTAAACGTCCAGATAACTTATCTAGAATTGGATAGCTATTAGGGACATACTTATCTCTTATCTTAGGGACAACTGTACTCCAAGCAATCTAAGGTACTCAACCCCAACCTTATGGACTTGATTCCAATCCGAATAACAAAAGTATTATACCGACCAACCCGACAATAAGCAAACAACCAATAATCTAGGGTCAAGTCTATCTATCCATCATCATCCTCAAGAATTACATTCAATAAGACTTTATTTAGACTTCCCAAAATCGACAAGGTTTAATCCAGCATCTTCATTGTTCAATCCCAAATCCAGCATGAAAATTTTATCAACAAAAGTCTCAAATTTCACTTGCATAATCCTGCAGTTAAGTGCTTACTCTAACTTACTTTCATATATCGTACTTAAGTTGTGTTCATCCAATTTGTTCATATAATAGGGCCATTATTCAAGTCATAAATCCAACATAACTACCTCAATTGTTTAGCGCTTACGATCTTTGCTTTCCAACTTATACTCAAATCCCGTATATTCAAATTATTCTTATGATCTGTACTTACTAGCCAATAAATAAGGTGACTGTATATTCATATATTTTTCGATCTCATCTATTATGCAAATCCATCAATACTGTTAGGGTCAACATTTAGCAATTCACATTAACCATTAATATTTATTTCACATCACCATCTCAAAGTCCAACAAAAGAATTTCTCATTCATTATACCAAGCTAGATAAATTATTTCATAATTACCATACACCGATCATTTAACTATGTTACAGATCATTTAACATCAATAATCATATCGTCTTATTTTATATGATAGAAATTATATAACTAAGTTATAATCCAACAAATCTGGATTCAACCAACTTGTTATCCATGCGGCTACATTATCCATCGATACTTGTTTGCCATGAAATATAAAAGAGCAGAACAATTATCGGAGGACTGGACTTTTACTTCACGTTACAAACTCGCTTGTACAAAGAAAGCCTAGGGACGAAAGCCTATGTACAGCAGTCTAAGTACAATTGTTTATTTTAGATTCTGGGGGGTGACGATAGAGGCTCGGGAAAGCGACGGCCGCTCTGCCTTACTCCTTGGACGATTGGTATGCAGCCTTGGCTCCAGAAGATTGCTCGACGTTGAAGAAATGCTCTCTTTGCTCTCTCTCTCTGCTTTTTCTCTCTAAGTATCCTGGTGCTCTCTCTCTGATCTCGAAAAGTGCTCCTTTCTGTATGTATATGTGTGTATCTCTCTCGCAAGGGAATGGCACCCTGCTATTTATATGAATGTGGGGGACCTCATTAGGGTTCACGATGATTGCCCCTTAAAGTGGCGGCGGCCTGTTGATCGATTAATCTGGGCCATTAATTTCGAGTGTAATGGATCTGGGCCATTTAGTGTAGATTGCACCAAATCCTATCAGTAATTAATGCTGATTAGAATAAATTCCCACGATAATGATCTGCTGATGTCTGCGAATCTGAATGAATAAATTTAATTCATTCTCCTGCCACGTGTCCCAGATTATTAGGATTTGACCCAATCTTTGATTGTGGTAAATTTGGGAAATTGATTGGCTTTATGACATGTGTTCTGGGAGTCATCGAGCCGCATAAGGATTGAGCCGCATAAGGTTTGGCCACGTGTCAGGGCAGCTTGGGGAGTGGACCCTGAATCTTCGAACCACATGATAATCTGGACCATACAATGGGTAGTGAGCCGCATGGATATGATCCTTGTGAGCCACATAGGGCTGATCCTAGTGAGCCGCATAGGGTTGTGTCTGCTTGAGCCGCATAGGGCTGTCTCGATCTGGGCCGCATAGGACAACTTCAGCCTGAGCCTCATAGGGGGGTCTCCGCTCGAGCCGCTTATGGCTGTCCACATGTCTAGGCTGCGTGGCGTTTTCTGGATCTCGGGGGGTTGTGTCAGAGATTTTCTTTGATTTCCTAGGATTCTGTCATTATGACAGAGTCATAATTGCCTCTTTATGTCAGGCCTGTCGCTTCGTCAGAGTGGTCAGCCGTCCAAGCAATTAATGCAGTACAGTGCGGAAGGAAGAACTGTTTGTAAGCCACGTGTCTTCTCTTCTTGAGCCGCATGGAGATCATAGAGCCGCATAGGCTCGTTGAGCCGCATAGGTCTTCTGAGCCGCATGGGCTGTCTGAGCCGCATGGAGTTCCCTGGCCGCATGGATCTTTTCTTATTATTTTCCATGCTTCTACAAGACTCCCTTCAAAGTTTTCAATTTGCAAAATTGAAATACTTTGAATAAGAAGCATGGCCGTGTGGAAGCTCTTTCTAGCCGCATATGAGGTCCTAGCCGCATAGATGTCTTTAGTCGCATGGAAGTTTCAGTCGCATGGATGGCCTAGCCGATAGCTCCTTGCCATGTGTGCGTGTCTTTAATTGCCTCAAATTCGCTTTTAGCGTCGTCTTTAGGGGGAATCCCAAGGGTTGGTTCATTAAATATCGGGATTTTATACCCTGGGTAAATCTCCTTTATGGGAGAGGGGGCAAAATCCGAGGAGTCGATTTTGTCTTTATACGAGGCGGTTTATTACTCCACGTGTCTTCTCCTTCTCGTCTTCCTATAAATAAGAGGAGTTTGAGAGAGAGAGGACTTCTTTACTTCCTCTTTTACTTCGAATTTTCCCTATCCCAATCGTCCTTTTCTTCTCCGATAACTAATGGCTCCCAAGAAGACCGTGGCAGAAAAGGGCAAGAAGGCGGCCTCTTCATCGATCGCAACGGCAAAAGGCAAGAAGACTACTTCTGCCTCTACTGCAGCCATTCCTCCGCCGGTCGTCGTACCCGATGTTCATCCTGACGTTCATCCCCCCATTATTGGTTAGGACATTGTATGCGTTAAAGAACCCTAACTACTATGGCTACGTCGCATATCTTATGCACGAGCTTTTGTGAGCTTCATGTACGTCCCATGGCTGGGCTGCGAGCCGCATAAGAATTGCCATTATGTCCGCATACGTGCTTTGTCGACGAAGCCGCATAAGCAAAATTGAGCCGCATGGACTTTCTTTGAACGGAGCCGCATAAGTGTTCTTCTGCATCTTGAGCCGCATGAGGGTTCGTCAAGTTGGAGCCGCATAAAGCTTCATTAAATTGGAATCGCATAGATGTTTTCTTGAGCTGCATGAGGCTTGGAAGCTCCCAATCATTTCTTTTTATCCATCTTTTTAACTTATCTTTCTCTGTCTTCTTTTTAGTAAATCTGCCGGTAAATGTTGCTGGAGAACTCCTGGTGGGTAGTGCCCAAGCTGCTTTGGGTTATAGGTACGAACATATTGTTCAGCATATGACGGATCAGTTTCCGAGTGACGAGCCTCCGGCTAGACCGAATGCCATTAAGAACCAGCCTTTTTATTTCCCTAACGCTATGATAAACTCCGGGAAATTCGAAGGGGAATATTTGAAGCCTGCGTTCTTTTTTGGAGATGCCTTGACTGTGGAGAACAGTCATGTTCTGGAGGTGTCAGAGAATTGGAGTTTTGTTTCTAACGGGATGGCGATCCGCATCCCCCAAATGGAGCGACACTTCCCATTATCTTGGTTCAATATGCTCCCATTGGACCGGGAGATGGAAGAGACTTTAACCCCTACCCGAGGTGGGATGTTTGTGGGAAACATCCATTATAACAACAGTCTGAAGTCTGTGACTGCCGGCAAGGTGCACACCAGCTGTTCTGTAACGGGATTGGTCCCAAGTACTTTCTTGAATGTGGCGGGCCCCAACTTCATATTTTCTACCGCCGATACTTTTGTAAATCAACTTGCTCGAAAGGGCTCCTACCCCATTGGCCGGTTGATGCTCTCCAGTTGGATACATCCTATTCCCTCGTGGACCAATCTGTCTATATGGATCTTGCAGAAGTATGAGTCCTTTTTGTGTGAGATTGGCCTTTACCATGCTATTCGAGGCACCAGTCATGGCTTATCCATAAACAAGAAGTTGTTCATGTCTCTGCTGGAGATGTATAACTGCCGTACGAGAACATTCTATACACCCGTAGGGGAAATGGGGCTCGCGCTCCATGAAATGCACACGGTCTCCAAGCTTCCTTGGGGGGACGAAGCTTTTGAAGCGTATACTCCCACTAATGAGGAATTCGAAGATTTGAAAAGACGGTACCCCGGCTTCGTGGCTCTTTACCAAGAGATATTGTGCTACTATAGCATATGTCATCAGATAGCCCGAAAGGATAGCAACTCGAAAGGGAATGCTCCCCACACCAAGGACTGGGTGTACTATCTCTTCCCGACGGATGCCTCACGTCGAGTTACCTCTCGTCGCCCTCGATCCCGGGAGGCGGTTAAAGACTTGGTGTCGTCGGCTAAGAGGGTGGCCACCACCAGAGACATATTCGGGAGTAAGACTGACTCTTTTGGTTACTTTTACCAGGATACCCAAGAGCTGTCAGAGAAGGTGCTCTTGGCAGGATTTTTGATGATATGGTTGCGAAATTGTGTAGTCTCTGGAGGGGCTGGTTCTATCGAGAGAATCAGTCGTAACTTCATCCTTCCGGCTGTGAAGTTAGTTTTGTGAATCAGACTAGCTCTCCTTCCGGCCATGGTGTACAACATACATCGTGGCCTTCGCACCTTCACATCTAAGGTCATCGCTCACGACGTGACCAAGGATTTTGAACGGACTGAGTTGCCCTATCACTATTTGATGGGGTGACTGTTGATGCATTATCCGTCTTTGATGAGATCGGGCTATAAAGACGGTGTAACTGATGATGACGCATTTATCTTCCGTTATCGTGATGAGCCTTGGGAGTATGAGACTATACGGGCTTGCCGGATGGCATTGGCGAGGGCAGATATGTATCATATTTTCGTATCCGTCCCTCGCTTTACTGCTAAGGACATAGAGGCTGTACATCTTGACGGTATTGCGCCCGCTCAACTTCTGGACGGCCATATGCTCCTGTGGCTGCGTAACATCCGCCCCGCACATCTGGTGTATCATAACCGCAATACTGTTTTTCTGGAGCCTTATCTGCCTAGCAGGTTTGCCCGGCAGTTTGGATACATCCAACTTTGTCTAGACAGCCCCAGCTCCTGTCTGGGTTTTAAAGGTAGCCTTCTTGATGGTATCAGGGCTTGGCAATACTATGATACATTCCATACCCATACCATTTTCTCAGTCCCTGCCATCAAGGCGTCAGTGGAGATCTTGTACATGGCGGCTTTGTATCATGTCATGGCGAACAAACCCCCGATCGGTTTTAACCCAGGTGCTAGTTTTATTGTTGGTACTGGCCTGGAGGAAGGATCTCAAGGGGCCAAGAAGAGAAAGACTAGAGTCGAAGCGCAAGATTTGGATTCCGCTGCTGAGGACGATAAAGGCAACGTGCATGATGGAGATGACTCTATCCTTCTAGTGGCAGACGTAGAGGTGGATCAGCCGCCTATTTTGTCAGATGAGATGTTGAGGGATCAGTCACCCGTTGCGCCTAGCCCTACTCCAAAACGTAGCAGGCAAATTTCTCCTGTTGGCGGTATTTCTCGTTCTCGAAAGTTGGTTGCGACCAGACACCGTCAGCTAACTGTAAGAGAAAGTGGAGAAGAAATTAACCCCACATCAGAGGTAACCAAGCCACTCCCGACCCTTCCTTCCTTCTTTTCTTTTATCTTCGATTTTAATCATCTTCTTTCCTTCTTGTAGGTGTCAAGAGAAGAAGAAGAGTTTCAAGATGCCGAGGTGGTAACCCGGGATGACGGGGATTTTAATGAACCTGTCCCTGAAACTGTTGAATTTTATCAAGATGACGTTGATCGTGTCGTACTTCCCTCCGAGGTGGCTGGGATAGAAGAACCTGCTGAATCTAAATCGGGTAAGGAGGTCGTGTCAGCTACGCACTAGCCGCAGCCTCCATGTTCCTCTTCTGGTAAGATAAGCCGTATCTTATCCCGCGAGGAGGCCTATCTGCTGTATCATCACATCCTTCAGGTCACGTCGACTGACCATTGTTCTGGGCATACAGGTCCGGCCTCTCCGGTGCTAAGGATGGACACTATTGAGACGAACTATATCGAAGGGGCACCGGTGGAGAGGAGTGTACTTCCTCCTCTTCTGGCTTGTCTTGAGGGGCCTTCTGTGGGCTCGAGTTCAAAAAATCGGGTGATGGGACAGCCAGGGCAGGGGACGATAGTCCTTTCATCCTCTTCTGCTTGGGTGGCTCCGAGGGTCGACCTCTCTGCCCTACCGAGTATCCAGGCTCTTCGGGTGGCGGAGGAAGAGTTATCCGTTATCCGTGCGTCGTTCTGCTCAGATTCCATCCCCCTGGTGGGAAGTTCTAGCATCACTCCTTCGATATTGCCAGCCACGCTTCCTCTGACGTCGTCCTCTACAGAGGTCTTGGATGACGCGTTACAGGATGTGGTTGCCAGCTTTCACCGCCATTTGAGGAGGGGAATAACGACTACTGTGAAAAGAGGGACCTCTTTCGTCTTGTCCCGGCAATGCGCCCAGGGTCAAATTGATATCCTTAAGACTCTTCTTGGTGGTGCGGGGCTGGCGGCGCTCTTGGAGGCGAAGTTATTGGAGACTGAGCAGCTGGTGACCCAGCTGCAGGTGCTGCGGCAGGCTGATTTGTCCGCTGTTATAGATCGAGAGCGTAGTTCTCTCATTTCTACTATAGAGAAGACAAGGGCTGTTCGGGATAAAACCAGGCCGACCGTACTGAAGGACCTTTGCGATTTGTCTAATCGATATGAACAATTGAGCCACGCGGGCGAAGATGTCATGGCTCGGGAAGCGGCTGCCTCCCGTGGGATCACTGACACGCGAGAGCAGATCCTTGAGCTTTAGAGGAAGCTAACTTTCTTGGAGTCTGAACTTGAGGCTGCCCTTATTGATAAGAAGCTGATTATTCAGGAGGCTGACAGAGTCAATCGGGCTTCGACTGACCTGGAAGTTGCTCTGAAGAAATTGGAAGATGACTGACAGGAGCTCATGGGCTTGGATGATGAAGATCGGTTATCCCGGGAGGCTGAGGGTCGAGTTAAACAGCGACTCGAACAAGAGGCCATCTTAGTGAAAAATTATCTTTTGGAATTGTGTAATGCTGAGCTATAGTCGGTCTTTTTTCCTTTTGTTTCCTTTCTTTTATTTTCCCCTTTTTTTTGAGAGGGACGTGGTCCCAAAACATGTAATGCTTTTTTTCTTCCTTCAAATAAAGAGTACTTTCTATTCTACCCTTTATTCGTATTGCTTGTTGTGCCTGTGATATGATGGTGGTGTTTGCCCCGTACGGGGGACTTATTGTGGACTCGTCATCCATAGCATACCTTGGTTTTAGGTACGGATAACAAATTTGGTTAGGATACCTGGAGCAGCCATGGCAAAGTAGTCGTGGGCGCTCTCGGTACCGGGAAAAAGAATGCCGTAGAGCGGCTGGGCTCCCGGGGCATGATGAGATGGTAGGCTTATGCTAAGAAACTTAGCAGAGGATATTTGTGGGCCTATTATCCTTGGCGTACCACTACTTAGGATACGGATAATAGAATGAAGGGGAACCAACATACTTACTCAGAGGTTATGAGGACATGGCTAGTATGAGGGTTTTGTCGTGGAGTCTTCCTACTCAGAGGTAATAAGGACATGGTAGGAGTGGACTCAACGGATGATATTTTTGGTTAATAGAGGACATTTGTGGTCAACAGAGGACATTTGTGGTCAACAGAGGACATTTATGGTCTACAGAGGACATTTATGGTCAACAGAGGACATTTGTGGACCTATTATCCTTGTCGTACTCCTGTTGTGGGTACAGATAATTTTAGAAGCATGGAAAATACTAAATGACTCATGCGGCCAGGAAAGATCCATGCGGCTCAGAAAACTCATACGGCTCAGGGAGTCATACGGCATAAGGAGCTATGCAGCCCGAGGCATTCCATGCGGCTCAGAAGACACGTAGCCTGACAGTGCTCCCCTCTGACCCATGCTGCATTAATTGCTTTGACGGCTGACCCCTCTGAAAAGTTGACAGCCCTGACACAAAAGCAGGTAATTATGACTCTGTCATAATGATGAATCTCTAGGGAAGAGAAAAGAGATCTCTGACACAAATCCCCCGAGAGCCATAAAAATGCTACGTGGCCTTGCCACGTGGGCGTTCGTATGCGGCTCACTTCTCATGCGGTTCAGAGTGAATCTATCCTATGCGGCTCAGGCCAAGAAAGCCTCATGCGGCTCGAGCAAAGAACTTCTCATGCGGTTCAGAGTGAATCTGTCCTATGCGGCTCAGGCCAAGAAAGCCTCATGCGGCTCGAGCGAGGACTTCTCATGCGGTTCAAGAGGATCATGTCCATGCGGCTCAGGCAGAAATGTACCTATGCGGCCCACAAGGATTACTCCCCTGTGGTTCGAGGGCTCAAGTGAGGGCCACTGCCCAGGCAGCCCTGACACGTGGGCTTAACCATATGCGGCTCAAATTCATATGCGGCGCACTTGTCATGCGGTCCAGATCCCCCCAGCTGCTCCTAGGACACGTGTCCTAAACCGATTAATTCCTCAGATTTGCTGCCATTAAAGATTGGGTCAAATCCCAATAATCTGGGACACGTGGCAGAAGAATAGATCAAATTTATTCGCAGATATCAGAAGATTATTATAAGGAAGATTTATTCCAATCAACATTAATTGCTAATGGGATTTGGTGTAATCTACACCTAATGGCTCGGATTCGTCACAATCAGAAATGAACGGCCTGGATTGACCAATCCCCAGGCCGCCGCCATCTCCAAGAGCTAATCATTGGCAACCCTAATGATCACATCCCACTATTATAAATAGCAATGTGCCATGCCCTTGTAAGATATATACAATATCAGAGAGAAATACAAATATATAGAGAGACTTCCCCCCATAGTCAGAGAAAGGATAAACAGAGAGAGAGAGAAGCTAGAAGAGCAACAGAGGAGCAAGAAGAGCATTTCTTCATCAACGCCAACCATCTTTTCACAAGGAGCCAAGGCTGCATACCGATTGTCCAAGGAGTAAGGCAGGGCTGCCGTCGCCTTCCCGAGCCTCTATCGTCACCCCCCAGAATCTAAAATAAACAATTGTACTTAGACTGCTGTACCTAGGTTTTCGTCCCTAGGCTTTCTTTGTACAAGCGAGTTTGTAACGTGAAGTAAAAGTCCAGTCCTTCGATAATTGTTCTGTTCTTTTATATTTCATGGCAAACACGATGGCGACTCTGCTGGGGACTAACTTCTCCACGGCTGAGGAGTTGGTGACGCAATCGGATGCAGCCAAGCTTGGCTCCACACAACAAAAGATGGACGCCCGGTTCGACCAACAGGCGTTCGAAAAAATGCTCTTCGACAAGAGCACTGGCCCGGTCCGGAAGCGAGCCCGCACAAAGAAGGCCCGTAAGGAGTGGAGACCCCGATCCTTCGTTCCTACTGAAACTCTTGCGGAGACACCCTCTGTTGTTCAAGACGGCGAGCAAGATTCCCCTGCGGCCCCACTTCAGATCGTAGACAACTCTGCTGTCCCCAAGTCCGGCAGAAGAAAATACTATAATGCTGGACTTGCAGGGGCAAAGAGAAACTCTATGAGATTCGAACCGCATAAGTGTATCAGCCGCAGGGAGAAAGCTCATACGGCCACATCCTCCAACCGTATGAAGAAAACTCATGCGGCCATATCTGTCAGCCGCATAGCTTATGCGGCTACAGTTGCCAACCACACGGATGAAACTCGTACAGCTATGGGAGTCAATCGCTTGCAGAAAACCCATGCAGCCACAATTGCCAACCGCATACGGCCAGCCTGTACGGTCGTGACTCCTAGCCGCACAAAAACAATTCATCCGACGGTAGAAGACAACCGCATGCAGACAGCCTGCACAGTACCCAACTCTAGCCGCATAGCATCCGTTTCACGCTTCTCTCGATCAGACTTCGACCGTCTCTCATGCGGTCCTGACCCTGATAATTCTCTGGATGATAAGCCAGATTCTGTGGTATCCAACTTGGACTCCTCCTATTACGCACCCACAAGTGCTAAAAGGAGGAAGTCTAGGACAGCGCGGGCTCATCAGGCCCAGTCAGCTGTCCCAACCTCTGACTATCGGGGCGTCCCGTTCACTATCACACGGGCCTCGGATGGGAAGTTGGATACAACCTCTCGAGTCCAGCCCCCGGCGGCAAACAGACAGAGTGGTTCCTCTGACCTGCGAGAGGCAATCCTCCACAAACGTAAGGAAAGAGGAGGAGTGTCGGCGTGCAAAGAGTCCTCGCTTGGACATCGCTGTACCTAAATCATCGTCAACTGCTGCTGCAACAACGCGGCAGTAACGGAAGATCGGTCGTCCGTCTTCCAAAGGCTACAACATTCGAGCTCAGAAGATGAGGCACCTCCTGTTGTCTCCTGCAATTTCGCTCAAAAGGTCCCCGCCGAAGGGAGAGGGAAAAAGACAAGTATCTCCAGTCCCAAGATATCAACCACTGCAGCTAAGAAACTATCGTCTAAACGGTTGTCCTCTACCGGTGTATTCCAACACACCCGTTTAAAGACGAAATCTACCGCGATGGGAAATTCATCATCCACATCGTTGGGGGTTGAGAGAACTAGGGGTAGCACTCCTCCGAACATCCGCAATAATTCGATGTTTCAAGGAGCCGAGCCCGGATAAACAACTCTTCCATCAGGTGCAACAAACACTGATGTCCCCGAGGACATCCGTAACTCTCAAGACGAAGCAAGCTCTGAAGCTGGGGATACCGTTCCCTCCGAGTCCGAGCCCGAAGAGAACATTCCCACCTATCCCGATGACTTCTCGGTGCATGGGTACGACTCGGAGGGCACATCTTCTACCGTTCCTTCCATCCCTCCTCATGTAAGGACGGTTTTCATGACGGACATCAATCAAGGTGGTTCCAACGATCGCCAGCGCATCGACAATCTCGAAGCCATATTACTTGCTTTGGTCAAGTCTGTAGACGAGATTAAAGCGGCCTTGTCCACTCTACAAGGAGGAACGCCTGGTCAAACAAGCACGGGCCCCGCGGTCAATGTAGATTCGAACTCAGCGGCACCAAACCCGGGCAATAATCCTCCCGAAATAACAGCCCCTACCACGACAGATGAGACTCGAGAAGTAAGGAGTGAGGTCCAGGAGCTCCGAGCCATGTTCCATGCCCGAGAAAATGCTCAAGATCTCAGAATACGGCAACCATACCCTGCTGAATGGAGGGATGTTCCATTCCCACCAAGATATAAGCCGTTTAATATCAACCCGTATGATGGCAAAACCTCAGCAAGTCGGTACATCACTTACTTCGAGGTCACCACCGACCATCTGCCCCATGATGATGCTATCCTCATACGGTTATTCATTGGGGCGTTGGAAGGAGTCGCCTTCGATTGGTACCGCAATCTACCGGACAACTGCATCCACTCCTTCACCGGCTTCAAGCGCCTGTTCTTGGAGCGATTCTACGAAGTAGAACAGGATGTCACTATGTCCACTCTCATGGATGTCATTCAAGGGGAGAAGGAGTTGACAAGGAACTACATCGAGTGGTTCCGCCAGACCGCCATGAAGCTGTCTTCCGAAAATCCAGATTCCTCTTTGATTGAAATTTGCCAAAAGAGACTGCTTCCAACGATCAGTCTCTGGATGGGCAAAAGTCAATTCAAATATTGGATGGCATTCATAATCAGCGCCACAAGCGCCGAAGAACGACTGAAGAAGGCTCGCCAACTGGGATTGGACATCTCAGAAGGAGAAAACAAGGGCAAGCATCCCAACAACGATAATGGGGGTAATCCCTCCAACAATCGGGACAGCAAGGAAAAGCAGGCTATGGTGGCCGATACGGCCCAGAAGCCCGAGTCACAACCAGCAGACAAACAATGGCCTCAAATCACTTACTCCTTCGAAGACGGCCACGTCAAGCCTATCTTGGACATGCTCATACAAGGAGATAGAATTCAGCTTCCTCCACCAAGACGGGAGCCTCGGCCGGCTGATCTGGAGAACCCAAAGTTCTGCCATTACCACCGTTATGTACACCACGCTACACACGACTGCTACCAACTGAAACGGTACATCCAAAGCCGTATCGATTCGAACGCTCTGGCCATCGATTTCGAAGAGGTAACCGTGGCAGCCAATATGGTGTCTGTATAATTCGGCAGCTTTCCTCCGACGGAGACTCAAGACGGGGTAATCTCCGTCCCTCTGGCGACGATGGAGATTACCAATCTTCCACCTCCGCGGGAACAGGCTGCTGGTCTAGTACCTCTCACCACCTCACGAAGGGAGGTCATGTGGGTCCATCCAGACTTGGTGTCAGAAGTAACTCGGCCCATACCATCTCCCACCAATAAAAAGAAGAGTGGAAAAGTCAGGACCTGCCACACAATCTCAGCAGACAACGAGGAAGCTACAGCCATCGTCACGCGGTCCGGAGCGCAATCACAACCTGTGGTCGACAACCCAGCCAAAAATCATCAATCCACTACAACTGATGCTCCGGGACCGGCTCAGCCTTCGACGACCGACAAGCCTAGGCAGAAGGAGACTCGCTTCGACAAATCTCTCCGAAAAGATGCAGCCCAAGGGCTAGAGAGGCCCTACAACTTTGACATCTTAGTACAATTGGCTAACACACCGGCCAAATTATCACTGTACGAACTTCTAAGGCTCTCCAAGGACGTTCGTATTGTATTGAGCGAAGCACTCCAAAATGCCGATGCCTATCTGGCTCAATCTAACCTCATCGGGGAGGACTCACCTGTGGATCTCCAAGACAGTGCCTGCACGGGAGCAATGCCCAACATCGTCTTCACTCCGCAGGACATGCTCATCAAAACCAACCTACATGATCGCCCGCTATACTACACGGGATACATCAGCGACGTGATGGTGGATCGGATGCACATTGATCCTGGCTCTTCCATAAGCATCATTCCGAAGGGCCTGCTACATCATCTCCGTATCCCAATGCATCGCCTGACACCTACAAGCACCGCCATCAGTGGTTTCAATTCGGGCAGGAGCTACCCTATTGGGAAGATTCGTCTGAAGTGTCAAATTGGCGACCTCCAATTCGAAGTCACCTGCTACGTCATAGATGCAGACACTTCTTACAACATCCTCTTGGGGCGCCCATGGATACACGATTATATGATCGTGCCTTCCACGCTACACTAGTTCTTCAAATATGTAGACAAACACGGCTTTGTGAAGATAAAATTTGTTGATATTGATCCCTTCAAAGGGGTCGAATCCTACTACTCAGACTCCTGCCTATACGAAAAATCGAAGAGGCACCTTGATGAAAGAGACGTACAAGTTCATACCGAGACAGCTATGGGATCAGAAGGACCCCTGACGATCCACCTCCAAGCTCACAAACCGGGCAAGTCCATACCCCTTACTGCCACTCTGCAGAAGGACGCGATCAGCCTCTCGGCACAAGAAGAGCAGATGATAATCCGGCTGCCAAGGTCCGGCCAAGTGCCGAGACCCACAACGGGGCCACTGACAATCAGACTGCCGAGAGTCAGTCAACCCCAAACAGGGAGGCTCAATCCCTCTGACAAGCCGCTGACGATACGCCTTCCCAAGAAGGGTAGTCACCTCGATGCAAGGTCTGACACTTCTAGCGAATCGGTTACTCCTCGCTCCACATCAAATGCCAAACTGGGGGTCGCTAGTCTGCCAATGACTCCGCGCTCTGCTCCATCAACTGAACCACTGACAATCAAGCTTCCCAGGTCGTCCTCTCAGTCTTCATTTACACAGGGGGTAGCCGAAGAGGAACCGGAATTAGCCAAGTATGTGGCTGCCCACACTGATGTTCCCTCCGCTGACGATGTAATCCTCCTAGAAAAGATACCTTACTTCATCAATAAAGGGTTATCTTTGAACTACACCGAGCTCAATAAGCTATGTACAATGTATGCTATGGAACACGGTATAGGCACTCACCTACACATACAAGTGACAAATATGTACACCGTAATCCAGCTTACTCCAGTAGAAGACGCTTACCGAATAATCGAGGGAGGGGACCATCCGATCATCTTCGGCCGGACGAACAACCCGCATCCCCTCACCATAGAAGAAGCCGACCTCGGGTCAGATGCCGGGAGACTACCTCTGTATCTCTATAGCCCTCAATCCAAATATCTCATGCAGAAATAGGCGTATGATCTGGATACGACGCCAGGTTTGAACTACGGCACTGGGCGACGATTACCTTTGAAGCCACCAGTCCCGGCAGGCAAACCACGAGACTACTATAACAAAACTCGATACGAGTTAGGGTATGTAACGCCTACTACGACCCCTGAGAGTTCAGATGAATAATGCGACTGGCAGTCACATTCAACCGGATCACCAACTTCCGACTCGGATACCAGCATCGGAGATGTGTTCAGACAAGTCATGTCAGTCAACATGGCATTCGCCGACGCCTACGAGGAAGACGAAGACATCCCCGAGATCCTCGAGCTAGAGCCGTGGACCCAGCAATTGGATACACAATGGGAAAAGCGGTTCGAACTGAGAGAACCTCCTACTGAAGATGAGGTTATACAGGTCGATCTCGGCAGCAAATCTTCTCCAAAACCAATTTTCGTCAGTAAAAGCCTAACAGACGAAGAGCGGGAGTCGCTGCTAGAACTTGTCAGAGAATACATTGATGTGTTCGCCTGGAGCTATGAAGATATGCCAGGGTTAAATCCCAACATCGCTCTTCACAAACTCAACATTCGACCGGATGCGAAGCCGGTCAAGCAACAACAGCGACGCTTTCGTCCAGGCATCATGGACGCGATCGAAGCCGAAGTCAACAAACTGATAGCCAGTGGCTTCATTCGTGAAGAGCAATATCCAGACTGGGTCGTCAACATAGTACCCGTCCTCAAGAAGAATGGAAAGATTCGAATCTGCATCGACTTCCGCAACCAGAATGAGGCATGCCCCAAAGATAAATTCTCCCTTCCTATCACAGACATCATGATCGACAATACCTGCGGCTTCGAACGCATGTCATTCATGGATGGCTTCTCGGGGTACAACCAAATCAAAATGTCTCCTGACGACGAAAAGCATACATCATTCCGAACACCGATTGGCACGTACTGCTACACAGTCATGCCTTTCGGTTTAAAGAATGCTGGCGCCACATATCAAAGAGCCATGAGCATCATCTTCAGAGACCACTTACGCAAGACGGTGGAGTGCTATGTTGACGATATAGCCGTTAAGAGCCGTAGCAAGGAAGACCATCTGCAGGATCTAAGGACGATATTCGACCTAATGCGAGCGCACAATTTGAAAATGAACCCTACGAAGTCCTTTCTGGGCGTATCCAGCGGGAAGTTCTTAGGCTTCATCATCACCGCACAGGGTATCCATGTAGACCCTGAGAAGACAAAAGCAATCATGGAGATGGGTCCCCCGAGAAACCTCCGCGAGCTCAGAGGCCTTCAAGGGAGGCTAGCTTATATCAGAAGGTTCATTTCCAACCTCTCCGGGCGATGCCGACTATTCACGCACCTCATGAAGAAAGGAATCTTATTCGTATGGGACGAGGAGTGCCAGTGTGTTTTCGACAGCATCAAAAAATATTTATCAAATCCTCTAGTTTTGGTAGCCCCGGTCCCTGAAAAACTATTCCTGCTCTATGTACGAGCAATAGAACACTCCCTCGGGGCTTTACTGGCACAAAACAACGATGCAGGCCACGAGCAGGCTATATATTACCTCAACCGAATGATGATTGGGCCAGAGCACCGATACACCGCGGTGGAGAAGGAATGCCTCGTCCTAGTATTCGCCATTCAGAAAATGCGGCATTATGTCACCGGACAAACGATACATGTGATCTCATGAGTCAACCCTCTCAGGGTCCTCATGACTAAACCAGAGGCACTCAGCTCTCGACTCGCTACATGGGCAATATTACTGTCCCCTTATCATATGATCTTCGTCCCACAAAAGACAGTCAAAGGTCAAGCCCTGGCAGACTTCTTAGCAGCCCACCCAGGCTCGAAGTCTGCCAGGATATATGAAGAGATCCCAGATGAGGTCGCCGACTCGCATGCAACCTCTCACGATGATATATGGCGAATGTTCTTCGACGGTGCCTCGAGGACCGAACCTAAGGGCAATATAGTCGTCGGAGTCGGGGTAGTGCTAATCTCTCCTTCCGGATTGGTGATTAACCGAGCTTATTCCCTTACCGAGCCCTGCTCTAACAATGTGGCCGAGTACAATGCTCTGGTCATTGGCCTCCAACTTGCAAGAGAGCTGGAGGTAGAATACCTTGAAGCATACGGCGATTCCTAACTAATCGTCAATCAGATCCGGGGCTCATACGAAGTCTGCCACGAAGACATGATCCCTTATCACCAAATAGCGATTAACATCATCTCGTCGTTCGAGGGGTTCTTCATCGAACATGTCCCCAGACTCCGAAATATCGAACCAGATGCCTTAACCGGTCTTGCCGCTTCCCTAGCAGTTCCGAATTATGATCGCCAATCAGTGGATGTGATAGGCCACGAACTGGTCTGTCCCAAAAACAATGTGCAATTCGTGGCGAGTTATTCCGCACAAACGAGCAATGATGCCCCAGATTGGAGACAACCATTCATCGACTTCGTCGTCTACGACATTCTGCCCGAGAACCCAAAGGAAGCCACTTTCATTAGATGACGTTCTCTCAGATTCTTCTACGATACAGAGACGAAAACGCTGTATCGCTGCTCCTACGATGGATTACTGCTTCGGTGTCTGTCAAATACAGAAGCCAAAGAAGCCGTACGAGAAGCTCATGACGGTGTCTACGGGGCCCACCAGCCCGGTCCAAAACTGTAAGACCGCCTTCGCCGAATGGGCTACTATTGGCCCACAATGGTGGCAGATGCGATAGATTATGCTAGAAAGTGCAAAGCCTACCAAGTCCACGCGGACTTCATTTACCAACCATCCGAATTTCTACATCCGATAGTGGCATCCTGGCCATTCGAAGCATGGGGAATGGATATCATTGGTCCAATCACCCCACCTTCCTCCCGAGGACATCGCTTCATACTTGCGATCACTGATTACTTCTCCAAATGGGCGAAAGCTGTCCCACTCGCAGAAGTTAAGACTTCAAACGTGATCAGCTTCCTTAAGCATCACGTCATCTACCGCTTTGGACTGCCCCGAAGGATCATCTATGATAATGGTCCACAGTTTGCAAGCCACACATTCTATCGGTTTTGCGATAAACACCATATTCAGAATATCGCTTCGACGCCATATAACCCGGCAGCAAACGGGTTAGCAGAGGCGTTCAACAAAACAATCATCAAACTCCTCAAGAAGTTTGTCTCCTCCAACAAACGCGACTGAAACGAGAAACTCGGCGAATGCTTATGGGCTTATCGCACCACAGTTCGAACTGCCACTGGGAATACGCCATTCTCTCTAGTGTACGGGAGTGAGGCAGTTCTCCCACTAGAGACTCAAATACCCTCACTCCGTGTCGCCCTCACTTATCAATTGATGACGGATGACAACTATCGACGTCGACTGCAAGAGTTAGAGGCCTTAGATGAAAAGCGCCTCCTAGCTCAGCAAAGGATCGAGCTGTACCAAGCACGCATCTCAGGAGCCTTCAACAAGAAGGTTAAACTCAGAATATTCCAAGTGGGCGATCTTGTTCTGGCAGTCCGGAGGCCAACGGTCATGACTTACAAGACCGCCGGCAAGTTCCAGCCAAAATGGGAATGCCCATTTATCATAGAGACAGTATTCTCCAACGGTGCTTACCGCCTCGCTAAGCAAAATGGAGACTTGCTCATGTTGCCCGTCAACGGCAAGTTCCTGAAGAAATATTATATCTAAACAACATCCCAGATTATTGAGTCACGTACCCGCTGGTACCACTGAACTCATCCCATAAATTTCTAAATTTTTGAGTCATGTATCCGCTGATACCACTGAACTCACCCTCATAGTTTGTCAGATTTTCGAGTCATGTACCCACTGGTACCGCTGAACTCACGCTCACCATTCTCCAGATTCTCGAGTCATGTACCCGATGGTGCCTCTGAACTCACATTCCGGTCACTCTTTCGGATAGAAAGTTATGTATGATCATACCTCTGAACTTTCTTCCGGGAAGAGATCCTCCCTCATGATCTAATACCCGCACTCCCAGTGCACAAAAAGGGTAATCGATCCACGAATTTCCAAAATGGCAATGTCCTTATTACCTCTGAGTCGTTCCACTTCCGCCAAAAACAAATCACCCCTCACATAGAACTTCCATGTCCTCATTACCTCTGAGTCGGTCTATGTGCCCTCCTTCATTGAGCCCACTCCTGTCATGTCCTCATTACCTCTGAATGGGAAGGCTCCGTCGAAGAAACCTTCATACTTGCCATGTCCTTATTACCTCTGAGTAAGTATGATGATCCCCTTTCGACCTATTATCTGTACCCACAACCGGAGTACGCCAAGGGTAATAGGTCCATAAATGTTCTCTGTTGACCATCAATATCCTCCGTCGAGTTCACTCCTGCCATGTTCTCATTACCTCTGAGTAGGAAGACTCTACGTTTAAAAAACCTTTCCACTTGCCATGTCCTCGTTACCTCTGAGCAAGTATGTCGGTTCCCCTTCATCCTATTATCCGTATCCTAGACCAGGGTACGCCAAGGATAATAGGTCCACAAATATTCCTTTGCTAAGCTTCTTAGCATAAATCCACCACCTTACCATGCCCCGGGAGCCCAGCTGCTCTACGGCATTCTTTTTCCTAACACCGAGAACATCCATGACCACTTTGCCATGACCGTTCCGGACACCCTGACCAAAACTTGTTACCTCTACCTAAAACCAAGGTACGTCATGGGTAACAGGTCCACAAATATATCTCCTATGTGGGGGAAAACATCACCACAATATCACAGGCGCAGCAAGCAATACAAATGAAGGATAAAATTGAAAGTACTCTTTATTTGAAGGAAGAAAAAAGCATTACATATTTCGGGATCATGTCCCCTTCAGAAAGAAAGAAAACAGAAACAAAACAAGAAGAAAAAGCCGACTACATCTCAGCATTACTCAATTCTAGGAGGCGGTTTCTTACTGAGGTGGTCCCCCGTTCAATCCGTTGCTGAGCGCGACGCTCGGCCTCCTGGAATAAATGCTTTTTTTTGTCCAAGCCCAAGAACGCTTGACAGTCATCTTCCAATTTCTTCAAGGCAGTCTCCAGGTCAGTCGAAGCTTGAGTAACCCTGTCAGCCTCCTGAATAATTAGTCCCCTATCATTGCGGGTAGTCTCGAGTTCAGACTCAAAGAAAGTCAACTTCTTCTGAAGCGCAAGGATCTGCTCCCGCGTCTCAGTAATCTCACGAGAAACAGATTCCTCCCGAGCCGTGACATTTTCATTCGCGTAACTCAATTGATCATACCGGCCAGATAAGTCGCTGAGATCCTTCAGTATGGCCGGTCTGGTCCTATCCCGAGCAGCTCTAGTCCTCTCTATAACGACGTTAAGAGAATCCCGCTCCTCGTTTATAATAGCAGATAGATCAGCCTGCCGCAATACTCGAAGCTCGACCACCAGCTGATCAGCCTCCAACAATTTCGCCTCCAGAAGCGAAGCCACCCCTGCATCACCAGAAAGATCCCTAAGGACATTTACTTGACCCTGGGCACATTGGCGGGCCAAGGTGAAGGAGGTTCCCCTTTCCACAGCAGCCTCGATTCCCCTACTCAAATGACGATAAAAACTGACAACCACGTCCTGTAACGCGTCGTCCAGAACTTCAGCAGAGGATGGCGTTAGGGGAAGCAGGGACATCAACGTCGAAGGAGTAACGCTAGAGCTCGCCACCAGAGGAACGGAGTCCGAATAGAACGATGCATGAATTGCGGCCAACTCATCTTCCGCCGCCCGGAAAGCTTGGATACTCGGTAGGGCATAAAGTTCGATTCTCGGAGCCACCGAAGCAGAGGATGACACAAGGACCATCGTTCCCTGCCCCGACTGCCCAGATGACTGATTCGCTAAACTCGAGCCCCCAGAAGGCCCATCAAGACAAGTCGGACGGTAAAAAGGTACACCCTTCTCCACCAATGCCCCTTCGGTTGGGGTGGTCCCAACAACGTCCATCCTCGGCACCGGAGGGGTAGGACCTGTATGTCTAGCATAACAATCAATCAACGTAATCCGAAGGACATGATGATAGAGCAGATAGGCTTCCTCACAGGTCAAGATTCGGCTAATCTTACCAGGGGAAGGGCATGAAGGCTGCAGCTCATCCACAACTGGCGTGGTCCCCTCACCCACGATCCCCGAGTTAAACCCAGTCACGTCCTTTATCCCTGTCACCTTGAAGGGGGATATAGATTGATCTGCCTCATCTTGAAAAAGAACAGGCTCGCGGAAGTCCCCGTCGTCCTGGGTCACCGCCTCGACATCTTGAAGTTCTTCTTCTTCTCTTGACACCTAAAAGAGAGAACGAAGACGGTTAGAATTGAAGCTCGAAGGAAAGAAGGAAGAAGGAATCGAGAACAGTTTTTGTTACCTCTGACGCAGGGTTAACTTCTTCTCCACTTTCTCTTATGGCGAGCGGGCGATGCCTAGTCGCAACCAGCTTCCGGGATCGAGTAACACCGCCAACAGGAGAAACTTGCCTGCTACGTTTCGGAGTAGGACCAGGCGCAATGAGGGACTGATTCCCCAACGTCTCATCTGACGAAATAGGCGGTTGACCCACTTCTGCATCGGTCACTTAAAGGATAGAGTCATCTTTGTCATGCTCGTTGCCTTCGTCACCCTCAGCAGCGGAGCCCAAATCTGGTACCTCGACTCTAGTTTTTCTTTTCTTGGCCCCTTGAGAGCCTTCCTCCAGACCGGTACCAACAATAAAACTGATACCTGGGTTAAAACCGACCAGGGGTTTGTTCGCCATGACATGATACAAAGCCGCCATATACAAGATCTCCACTGACTCCTTAATAGCAGGGACCGAGAAAATGGTACGAGTATGGAACGAATCATAATACTGCCAAGCTCTGATACTATCAAGAAGGCTGCCTTCATGACCCAGACAAGAACTGGGGCTGTCCAGACAAAGTTGGCTGTATCCAAACTGCCGGGCAAACCTGCTAGGCAGATAAGGATCCAGAAAGACAGTATTGCGATTACGATACACCAGATGTGCGGAACGAATGTTACGCAGCCATAGGAGCATCTGGCCATCCAGAAGCTGAGGGGGCACGATACCGTCAATATGTACAGCCTCTATGTCCCTGGCAGTAAAGCGAGGGACGGATACGAAGATATGATACTTATCTGCCCTCGCTAATGCCATCCGACAAGCCCGCATAGTTTCACATTCCCAAGGCTCATCACAATAGCGGAAGATAAATACGTCATCATCAGTCACACCGTCTTCAGAGCCCGGCCTCATCAAAGACGGGTAATGTATCAGCAGCCACCCCATCAAATAGTGATAGGGCAACTCAGTTCGTTTAAAATCCTTGGTCACGTTGCGAGCAATGACTTTGGATGTGAAGGTACGAAGGCCACGGTGTATGCTGTACACCATGGCCGGGAGGAGAGCTAGCCTGATTCGTAAAACTAACTTCATAGCCGGAAGAATGAAGTTACGACTAATTCTCTCAATAGAACCGGCTCCTCCCGAGACTACACAATTTCGTAGCCAGATCATCAAAAATCCTGCCAGAAGCGCTTTCTCAGATAGCTCTTGAGTATCCTGGTAAAAGTAACCGAAAGTGTCAGTCTTGCTCCCTAATCCGTCACTGGTAGTGGCCATTCTCTTAGCCAACAACACCAAGTCCTTAACCGCTTCCCGAGATCGAGGGCGACGAGAGGTGACTCGACCTGAGGCATCTGTCGGGAAGAGATAGTGCACCTAATCCTTGGTATAGGGATCATTCCCTTCCGAGTTACCAGCCTTTCGGGTTATTTGATGGCATGTGATATAATGGCACAATATCTCCTGGTAAAGAGCCACGAAGCCAGGATACCGTCGTTCCAAATCCTCGAGTTCCTCATTAGTGGGAGTATACACTTCAAACGCTTCGTCCCCCAAAGGAAGCTTGGAGACCGCGTGCATCTCATGGAGCGCGAGTCCCATCTCCCCTACAGGTGTGTAAAAGGTCCCCCTACGGCAATTATACATTTCCAGTAGAGACATGAACAGCTTCTTGTTTATGGACAAGCCATGACTGGTACCTCGGATAGCATGGTAAAGGCCAATCTCGCACAAAAAGACCTCATACTTCTGCAAGATCCAAGTAGACAAATTGATCCACGATGGAATATTGTATACCCAAGCAGGGAACGTCAATCGACCAACGGGATAGGAGCCTTTCCGAGCAAGCTGATTTATAAAAGTATCGGCAGTAGAGAATGTGAAGTTAGGGCCTGCCACATTCAGAAAAGAACCTGGGACCAACCCCATCACAGAACAACTAGTATGCACTTTGCCGACAGTCACGGACTTCAGATTGTTATTATAGTGGATGTTCCCCACAAACATCCCACTTCTAGTAGGGGTTAAGGTCTCTCCCATCTTCCGGTCCAACGGGAGCATATTGAACCAGGATAATGGGAAGTGTCGCTCCATCTGGGGGATGCGGATCGCCACCCCGTTAGAAACAAAACTCCAATCCTCCGACACCTCCAGAACATGATCGTTCTCTACGTTCAAAGCGTCTCCAAAAAAGAATGCAGGCTTCAAATACTCCCTTTTAAATTTCCCAGAGTTCATCATAGCATTAAGAAAATGAAAAGACTGATTCTTGATGGCATTCAATCTAGCCATAGGCTCATCGCTCGGAAACTGGTCCGTCATATGCTGAACAATATGGTCGTACCTATAGCCGAGAGCAGCTTGTGCGCTACCCACCAAGAGTTCTCCAGCAGCGTTAACCGGCAGACTCACTGAAGAACAGACAGAGAAAAGTAAGTTAAATAGAGGGATAAAAAAAGAGCTGATTGGGTGCTTTCAAACCCCATGCGACTCAAGAAAACATCCATGCGGCCCCCATGAAGCTCTCATAAGTCTTATGCGGCTCCAAAAAGCCTCATGCGGCTCAAGCTCAGAAGAACGCTTATGCGGCTCTGTACAATAAAAAGTCTATGCGGTTTAGCGTCACTTATGCGGCTTCGCCGACAAGACACGCATACAAACGCGATAATTCTTTTATGCAGCTCAGCCGTAGGGCGAACATGCGATTTACAAAGGCTTGTACATAAAGTATGCGACTTAGCCATGGCGGTTGGGGTTCTTTAACTCATACATTGTCCTTACCAGTAATGGGGGGGTGAACGTCAGGATGAACATCAGGTACGACGACTGGCGGAGTCACAGCCGCAGCCGAGGTGGAAGTGGAGGCCGCCTTCTTGCCCTTTGCTGCCACGGCCTTTTTGGGAGCCATTAATTATCGAAAAAGGGAAGGGTAATCAAGATAGGGAAGGTCTGAGGAAGAAGAAAGAAAATAAAGAAGCCTTCTCTCTCTTCAAAACTCCTCCTATTTATAGGAAGACGGGAGAAGGAGGACACGTGGGCCAATGACCGACTCATGAAGAACGAAACCGACTCCTTGGGTTTCGTCTCCAAGATTCACCCAAGGCGTCAAATCCAAAAGGTTTAATGAGCTGACCCTTGGGATTCCCCCCTACAAAGACGGCACAGAAATGAATTTGAGGCAATTAAAGACCCGCACACGTGGCGAGAAGCTATGCGGCTGAACAGTCCCTGCGGCTGAACCACCTACGCGGCTGAACAACCTATGCGGTCAGGACTTTATATGCGGCCGAAAGAATATCCAGCCATGCTTCTTATTCAAAGTATTTCAATTTTGCAAATTGAAAACTTTGAAGGGGTCTTGTAGAAGCATGGAAAATACTAAATGACTCATGCGGCCAGGAAAGATCCATGCGGCTCAAAAAACTCATACGGCTCAGGGAGTCATGCAGCATAAGGAGCTATGCGGCCCGAGGCATTCCATGTGGCTCAGAAGACACGTGGCTTGACAGTGCTCCCCTCCGACCCATGCTATATTAATTGCTTTGACGGCTGACCCCTCTGAAAAGTTGACAGCCCTGACACAAAAGTAGGTAATTATGACTCTGTCATAATAATGAATCTCTAGGGAAGAGAAAAGAGATCTCTGACACAAATCCCCCGAGAGCCATAAAAATGCCACGTGGCCTTGCCACGTGGGCATTCGTATGCGGCTCACTTCTCATGCGGTTCAGAGTGAATCTGTCCTATGCGGCCCAGGCCAAGAAAGCCTCATGCGGCTCGAGCAAAGAACTTCTCATGCGGTTCAGAGTGAATCTGTCCTATGCGGCTCAGGCCAAGAAAGCCTCATGCGGCTCGAGTAAAGAACTTCTCATGCGGTTCAGAGTGAATCTGTCCTATGCGGCTCAGGCCAAGAAAGCCTCATGCGGCTCGAGCAAAGAACTTCTCATGCGGTTCAGAGTGAATCTGTCATATGCGGCTCAGGCCAAGAAAGCCTCATGCGGCTCGAGCAAAGAACTTCTCATGCAGTTCAGAGTGAATCTGTCCTATACGGCTCAGGCCAAGAAAGCCTCATACGGCTCGAGCGAGGACTTCTCATGCGGTTCAAGAGGATCATGTCCATGCGGCTCAGGCGGAAATGTACCTATGCGGCCCACAAGGATTACTCCCCTGTGGTTCGAGGGATCAAGTGAGGGCCACTGCCCAGGCAGCCCTGACACGTGGGCTTAACCATATACGGCTCAAATTCATATGCGGCTCACTCGTCATGCGGTCCAGATCCCTCCAGCAGCTCCTAGGACACGTGTCCTAAATCGATTAATTCCTCAGATTTGCTGCCATTAAAGATTGGGTTAAATCCCAATAATCTGGGACACGTGGCAGAAGAATAGATCTAATTTATTTGCAGATATCAGAAGATCATTATAAGGAAGATTTATTCCAATCAGCATTAATTGCTAATGGGATTTGGTGTAATCTACACCTAATGGCTCGGATTCGTCACAATCAGAAACGAACGGCCTGGATTGACCAATCCCCAGGCCGCCGCCATCTCCAAGAGCTAATTATTGGCAACCCTAATGATCACATCCCACTATTATAAATAGCAAGGTGCCATGCCCTTATGAGATATATACAATATCAGAGAGAAATACGTATATACAGAGAGACTTCCCCCCATAGTCAGAGAAAGGATACACAGAGAGAGAGAAGCCAGAAGAGCAACAAAGAAGCAAGAAGAGCATTTCTTTATCAACGCCAACCATCTTTTCACAAGGAGCCAAGGCTGCATACCGATCGTCCAAGGAGTAAGGCAGGGCTGCCGTCGCCTTCCCGAGCCTCTATCGCCACCCTCCAGAATCTAAAATAAACAATTGTACTTAGACTGCTGTACCTAGGTTTTTATCCCTGGGCTTTCTTTGTACAAGCGAGTTTGTAACGTGAAGTAAAAGTCTGGTCCTTCGATAATTGTTCTATTTTTTTATATTTCATGGCAAACAATAATAGGTTGAAAAGGATTCGACATACTTACTCAGAGGTAATAAGGACATGGCAAGTATGAAGGTTTCTTCTACGGAGCCTTCCCACTCAGAGGTAATGAGGACATGGCAGGAGTGGGCTCAATAAAGAGGGGGTACATAGAACGACTCAGAGGTAATGAGGACATGGAAGTTCTATGTAGGGGTGATTTGTTTTTGGCGGAAGCAAAACGACTCAGAGGTAATGAGGACATGGCCATTTTGGACATTTGTGGATCGGTTACCCTTTTTGTGCACCGGAAGTACGAGTAGTAGATCATGAGGGAGGATCTCTTCCAGGAAGAAAGTTCAGAGGTATGATCATACATGACTTACTATTTGAAAGAGTGACCGGGATGTGAGTTCAGAGGCACGAGAGGGTACATGACTCAAAAATCTGGAGAATGATGAGTGTGAGTTCAGCGGTACCAGCAGGTACATGATTCGAAAATTTGGAAAATGATGAGTGTGAGTTCAGCGGTACCAGCGGGTACATGACTCAAAAATCTAGAAAATTATGGGGTGAGTTCAGCGGTACCAGTGGGTACATGACTCGAAAATCTAGAAAATTGTGGGGTGAGTTCAGCGGTACCAGCGGGTACATGACTTAAAAATCTGGAAAATTGTGGGGTGAGTTCAGCGGTACCAGCGGGCAGATGACTCAAAAATCTGGAAAATTGTGGGGTAAGTTCAGTGGTACCAGCGGGCACATGACTCGAAAATCTAGAAAATTATCGTTTAGACATAATATTTCTTCAGGAACTTGCCGTTGACGGACAACATGAGCAAATCCCCATTTTGCTTAGCGAGGCGGTAAGCACTGTTGGAGAATACAGCTTCGATGATAAATGGACCTTCCCATTTTGGCTGGAACTTGCCGGCGGTCTTGTGAGTCATGACCATCGGCCTCCAGACTGCCAGAACAAGATCGCCTACTTGGAATGTTCTGATTTTAACCTTCTTATTGAAGGCTCCAGAGATGCGTGCTTGGTATAGTTCGATCCTTTGCTGAGCTAGGAGGCGCTTTTCATCTAAGGCCTCCAACTCTTGTAGTCGGCGTCGGTAGTTATCATCCGTCGTCAATTGATGAGTGAGGGCAACGCGGAGTGAGGGTATTTGAGTCTCCAATAGGAGAACTGCTTTACTTCCATACACCAGGGAGAATGGTGTGTTCCCGGTAGCTGTTCGGACTGTAGTACGGTATGCCCATAAATATTCACCGAGCTTCTCGTTCCAGTCCCGTTTGTTGGAAGATACGAACTTCTTGAGTAACTTGATGATGGTTTTGTTGAATGCCTCTGCCAACCCATTTGCTGCTGGATTGTATAGCGTCGAAGCAATATTCTGGATGCGGTGCTTGTCGCAGAATCGATAAAAGGCGTTGCTTGCAAACTGCGGACCGTTATCGTGGATGATCCTCCGGGGCAGTCCAAAGCGATAGATGACATAATGCTTGAGGAAGCTGATCACGTTCGAAGTCTTTACTTCTGCGAGTGGAACAGCTTCTGCCCATTTGGAGAAGTAATCTGTGATTGCGAGTATGAAGCGATGTCCTCAGGAGGAAGGTGGGGTAATTGGACCGATGATGTCCATTCTCCATGCTTCGAAGGGCCAGGATGCCACTGTTGGATGTAGAAATTCGGATGGCTGGTGAATGAAGTCCGCATAGACTTGGCAGGCTTTACATTTTCTCGTATAGTCTATCGCATCTGCCACCATCGTGGGCCAGTAGTAGCCCATTCGACTGAGACGGTCTTGTTGACACAAAGTCACAGTCAACCAAATATTGACTATATTGACCAAATAATACTTGTATAAATTCAATACGACACACGACGACTGCATTCAGTTCAAGACAGATGACAGCTCAGTCTTCAGCTCTCAGTGTGTTCTGGAGTCTGTATTTTATGATTTCATTGAGTCTAGATTTATGTACTCTGAGTTATGCTGAGCTCTTGGAACTTAGTATACAAGCCTACCCAAAATCCCAAGCTCCACCAAAACCAAATTGCCCACAAGTCCCTCTTAGGACCATTCTGTGCTCTGGAGACAGAGTTCGGGCCGAACTCTGCCTCCACACAGAGTTCGAGCCGAACTCTGTCCCCTAGAAATCAGGAACCCTAATTTTAGGGTTAGCTGTTTGCTAGCTGTCCAACGGCCAAATTTTTGAATTTCCTTACCCGAATTCTGGCCGAATTCTGTCCCTAAAATCAGTATAAATAGGGCATGAATTCTCTCATTTTGAATCACTCAATCTTCTCTTCTCTTCTCTCCTATAAGCTCTATAAGCCATACACTTCCCATCTACTAGCCACAAGCCTCCTAAGTCTCGAGTGCTCAGCATCTCTCATTTAGGATTCTTGTGCAAGAGTGAAGAAATCGCTTGGACAATTCCAAGCAAATCGCCACTGCGATTCTCTGTAAGAAGTTGACGTGCTCTTCTGAAGAAAAGGCACGGGTTGTAAGCTACTATTTCACAAATAGTGGATTTAATCCTGAGCTAGAGTTCTCAGGCCTGGACTAGTCCTCCACGAGGGAAACCAGGTTAAAATTGCTGTGTTTGCGTATGCTCTCTTGTCTTTCATTTACATTCCGCATTTTACTCTGACTATTCATTGTTAGTGAAAGAGTTAATTTTTTATTGGTCATTATACATATATACTCTATTCACCCCCCCTCTAGAGTTGCCAAACTGTTCTTCAATTGGTATCAGAGCTCTGTTCTCTTTATAAGGACTAACATCCTAAGAGCTGATCCATGGCAACCACACAATCCTTGATCTCCAATCATGGTGAAGGTCAGTCCACTCATAGGCCTCCCCTATTTGATGGGACTAACTACACATATTGGAAAACAAGGATGAGTTTTTATCTGAAGTCTCTAGACTTTGACCTGTGGACTGTCGTAACTGACGGTTACAAAAAGCCCGCCAGAATAGTTGTCGATGGTGACCTCACTGAGAAGCCACACGACAAATATTCTGTCGAGGAGAAGAAACAGGCAAGTCTAGATGCTAGGGCTATTAATGCTTTATTCTGTGCTATAGACAGGAACGAGTTTAACAGGGTCTCTACATGCACCACTGCTCATGAAGTATGGAGACTTCTGGAAGTGACGCATGAAGGAACCACTCAAGTCAAGGAATCAAAGATAAGCCGTCTCACTCAAGAGTACGAAGCCTTCAAGATGAAGCCAAATGAGACGATCACTCAAATGTTTACAAGATTCCTCGACATCATCAACCCGTTATCCTCGCTCGGTAAGCAGTACTCAAACCATGAGAAGATCCGCAAGCTACTCAGAGGGTTACCAAAGATTTGGAACCCTAAGGTGACAGCCATCATAGAAGGAAATGATCTCACAAGTATGTCTATGGAGACTTTGATGGGCAAGCTCATGACTCACGAGCTTGACCTCAAGGACTTCGAAGAGCCTGCTCCGAAGACCAGGGAGATAGCACTCAAAGTCCATCGACGAAAGGTTGATCACGATGAGACTGAAGACGATATCTCAGATGATGAAGACCAAGCTCTCATGGTACGTAACTTCAAGAAATTCCTTCGCTTCAATCAAAGAAAGAAGGAACCACAAGAAGACGATGAAGAAGAGCCAACTTGCTATGGTTGCAAAAAGACTGGACACGTCAGAAGAGACTGTCCGCTCTTAAAGAAGAGCAACCGGTATGAAAAGCCCTACAAGAAGAACTCATCAAAAAGATATGCCAACACAAGCATTTGGCATGAAAGCGAAGCAAGTGACTCCGAGGAAGAAAAGAACTCTCCTCAAGACAAAGCAAATGTTTGCCTCATGGCAAATTCCACCAAGGTATCAAACGAAACTTTAGATGACTTCTCTTTTGATGAACTTGGCGATGCCTTCACCGATTTACTTGATGATCACAAAAAGATTATCGGTAAATACAAGCATGCCAAGGACAAAATCAAAAGTCTAGAAGATGAGATACAAAGAATTTCCTTGCTTCTTAATAATGTTAGAAACACATCTCCCACAAATGACACTGATGAAGTATCGAAGCTTAAATTAAGCTTACATGATGCTGAAGCACGCATTGAGCAACAAACTCAAGAAATCACTACTCTCAATACATTGCTTGCTGAAGAAAAGAGTAGACACAAGATTTCTCTGACTAAGATCTATGGCTTGAATATTAAAGTTGATGAATTACAAGCTGTTTCTAAAAGATTAGAAATCAAATTGGGAAAACAGGTGGCTAAACCTCAAACCCAATCACATGAGCACAACACCACTCATGCTAGTCAACCACGTCACCCTCATACAGCACATAATCATGCATTTATTTACACAAACTTTCACAAACCACATGCACGTAAAAATACTCCTCATACTCATCATATTGCACAAAGACACAACCAATATCACTCTACACATAGACAAAGTCATCATACCATACCTCATCAACATGCCATGCCACATAAGCAAAATCATCATATCATGCCACAACATCACACTATGCCATATAGACAATTTCAGCATGCCACTCCTCACAGTCAATATCATCATGCTATGACACACAGACATCATCATCATGCCACTCACTCTAAGCATAGTCATCATTACCATGCTAATTCTCCATATCATCCTCATCCTGTTGCTCATAGATATCATTCTCATGCTCCTAGTATAAATAAAAATGCCATCTGTACTTACTGTGGAAAACATGGACACATTTCACCACAGTGTAGAGTTAGAAGACTGGTAGACAAGAAAATATATGCTTGGTTTCCAAAAACTAACTTTTCAGGACCCTCAAGAAAATGGGTACCAAAGGTCACATCTACTCTTGATGTAGGTGGACCTTTCCTCCTCAACTGAGAGTAAGTGGATTATCGATAGTGGATGCTCGCGACATATGACGGGAGACGCAAATCTTTTTGCATCACTATCGATGAAAAGAGAAGGATACGTATCCTTCGGTAACAATTTCAAAGGGCATATAATAGGTAACGGTATCATTGGTCATCCTCCTTCTCCTGTTATAAAGGATGTCTGCCTAGTGACCGAGTTAAAGCATAACCTGCTCAGCATTAGCCATCTTGCTGATCATGGATATGATATTAACTTTGGACAAAACTGTTGCTACATCTACGATAGGTCAACAGGAGACATTGCTTTTGAAGGGAAAAGAGAGGACAATATCTATATTTTCTATCTCTCTATAAATACTAACCATGCAGGTAGATGTTTATATGCACACAAAGACGAACGACTACTATGGCACCAGCGTCTCGGTCATGCCAACATGGATGCTATATCCAGGCTTTCTACCAAGAAGCTAGTGAGAGGATTGCCTGACATCACATTCAAAAAGGACACGGTATGTGCCGAATGTGAACTTAACAAGGCAACTAAATCCTCATTTCATTCCATCAACTCTGTAAGTACTACTAGACCCTTGCAATTACTCCATATGGATTTATTTGGTCCTAGTAGAATAGCTAGCCTTGGTGGCAAACTATATGCTTTTGTTATTATTGATGATTTTTCGAGATTTACTTGGGTTTTCTTTCTCGCTAATAAAAGCGATGCTATCTCTGTTTTCAAAGTTTTTGTAAATAAAGTTCAAAACGAAAAAGGCTACATGATTACTCGAATCCGAAGTGATCATGGAGGCGAATTCGTAAATTCAGATTTTGAAAGTTTTTGTAATGCAAATGGTATTGATCATGAATTTTCCTGTCCTAGAACTCCTCAACAAAATGGTGTTGTGGAGCGGAAGAATAGGACTCTTGGCGATATGGCTAGAGTCATGTTGAATAAATTTTCTCTTCCGAAATATTTTTGGGCAGAAGCTGTAAGTACAGCATGCCACATTTTAAATAGGGTGCTTATTCGTCCCATTTCGAAGAAAACACCCTATGAGCTTTGGTTTGGGAGAACCCCAAATGTTTCTTATTTCAGAGTTTTTGGCTGCAGATGTTTTATCCTTAACACCAAAGACAACTTAGGCAAATTTGATGCCAAAGCTGACGATGGTATCTTTCTTGGTTATGCTGCCAAAAGTAAGGGATATAGAGTTTTCAATAAACGCTCACTTATTGTGGAGGAGTCAACAAATGTGACTTTTGATGAAGATAACAGTGCAGTAAGTACTCTTGATGATGATGTTGTGCCATCAACTTCCTCTACTCCAATGAATACTTCAACTGAAACTAATTCTCTGGAGGGTTTGCCTAAGAAATTCTCATTCAAACCTTCACATCCAGAAAATTTAGTCATAGGTGAAGTGTCACGTGGAGTTACTACTAGATCATCATTAAGAGACTCTGTTGCTAGCACTGCCTTCATTTCACAAGTAGAGCCTAAAAACATTTCTGAAGCTTTTACTGATGAATTTTGGATCTCTGCTATGCAAGAAGAACTCAACCAATTTGAAAGAAGCCAAGTATGGGAACTAGTTCCTAAACCGGCCAATCATTCAATAATTGGTACCAAATGGGTGTTTAGAAACAAAGTAAATGAAGATGGTTCAGTCACACGTAACAAAGCTCGTCTAGTAGCTCAAGGATACAACCAAGAGGAAGGTATCGACTACGATGAGACATATGCTCCTGTTGCTAGACTTGAATCCATTCGGATGCTTTGTGCTTTTGCCAATCATCAGAACTTTAAATTATTTCAAATGGATGTTAAAAGTGCTTTCTTGAATGGCTTTATTAAGGAGGAAGTTTATGTCAAACAACCCCCTGGCTTTAAAAATCACAAATTTCCCGACCACGTGTTCAAGCTAAAGAAAGCGCTTTATGGCCTTAAACAAGCTCCCAGAGCTTGGTATGAAAGGCTAAGCAGCTTCCTGCTTGAGAAAGGTTTTTCTAAAGGGAAAATTGACACTACACTGTTTATCAAATCTTTCAAAGACACCATTCTATTAATTCAAATTTATGTTGATGATATTATTTTTGGATCTACTGATGAAACTCTTTGTCAAGAATTTGCCAAGTGTATGCAGACAGAATTTGAGATGAGCATGATGGGAGAGCTCAACTACTTTCTTGGCCTGCAAGTAAAGCAACTGGCAAATGGAACTTTCATCTGTCAATCGAAGTATACCAAGGACATGCTGAAGAAGTTCGACCTTGACAACGTCAAACCAATTAGCACGCCAATGGCTACTTCAACCAAACTCGAACCAGATGAGAGCGGCAAACCTGTTGATCAACGTAAGTATCGAGGTATGATAGGCAGCTTACTTTATTTAACTGCTAGTCGCCCCGATATCATATTTAGTGTTTGCCTATGTGCTAGATATCAAGCAAATCCTAAGGAATCTCACATGACCGCGGTTAAGCGTATCTTTCGATACCTTAAGGGTACGGTTACAGTGGGCCTATGGTATCCCAAGTCAACATCATTTGACCTCATCGGTTACTCTGATGCTGACTTTGCTGGATGCAAGGTCGACCGTAAAAGTACGAGCGGCACGTGTCATTTGTTAGGAAAGGCTCTAGTCTCATGGTTTAGCAAGAAGCAGAACTCTGTCGCACTATCCACAACAGAAGCTGAATATATAGCAGCTGGGCGTTGTTGTGCACAGATTCTGTGGATGAAGCAAACCCTTGAAGACTATAAGTTATCTTTCATGCATATTCCTATATTCTGTGACAATACTAGTGCCATCAATTTGACTAAGAACCCTGTCTGTCACTCACGCACTAAACACATTGAGATCAGACACCACTTTTTGCGTGATCATCAGCAAAATGGCACGATTAACTTAGAATTTATTGACACTGATCATCAGCTGGCAGACTTCTTTACTAAGCCACTATCCGAAGAGCGCTTCAATTCTCTTTGTCGTGAACTTGGAATCTTAGATGAAGCAGTCATAAATTGAAACTCACCTGCGTAAATATCGTGTATATTGTGATTCCTTACAAAGAATTTGGTATGGGTACAAGCCGAAAGGGTCCTTCTGACAACAAGGCGTAAAAGCCTAAGCGACACGGTGCACTAGTCCTCAGGACTACCGCTAGCTGGGATCCGGCCCCTGCAGCTAACCCATGGCAAATTTGGACTATTGAACCACAGTATATGTCCTTATTTATTATATGGCTTGTTTCAATTTAATATTGCCTAATTGACATTTTCTAAAAGTTCATTCTATTTTCTGTATACCTCTCTATCTATTTCTTTCATTCAACACTCTTTGTTATTCCCGACTGTCATTTTGTTTAATTATTGAACATTTTCTTCCTGACTTTTGCCTTTTTAAGTTCTGGACTATTGAGCCAGAACTCGGGCCGAACTCTGCCCATATCAGAGTTCGGGCCGAGTTCGGTACCTAGGTTCCAGAATCGGGATCTGGCTCCACCGTTGGATCTTTTCTAATCCAATGGTTGACTTTTCACCCGACCTAAGACTCAGCCCTATTTTTTTTCGGGATTCTTTTCTCTCTCCTCTCATTGTTCCTTCTTCTCCACCTCTCCATCTTCTTTCTTCCAAACCCTAACCCTAGTTCTTGGTCTATAGAGCTCTATCTCTTCCCAAAATCTAGGAAAAGGGGTTTTTCAACTTTCTCTTCAACTGTTTGGTGTTATTTTCAGGTATATCTCTCCTTCTTTCTTTTTCAAGCTCTCCTATTTTCTTTGGCAATGGCATCTCGTTTGTTCAAAAGAGTGAGAAGGACTCGCAATGAGGGTGCTTCCTCATCGGTTCCTCCTCCTCCAGTTGAACAAGTTGATGAACAACACCCAATACATCCGTTGTTCAATCCACCACGTCCCGATGACCCTAACACTTACGACGATCGCTTATTCGTATCACTAGAAGCCTCCAATGAATGGTTTAGCGATTTTAGAACTCGTCCTGTGTTTGGGGGTCATCCGATCAACTTCACTATTTTTGCTCAATATGAGTCATTATTCCGTGACCTCTGTTTGGATGAACTTGTTGCTTCAAATTCTGTTATTTACCATAGTGCAATTCAAATGTTCTATTGTAATATGACTCACGATGCAACCCACATCTACTCACGGGTTGCTGGTATTAGCATTGCTTTCAATGAATCTGAGTTGGGAGACTATCTTGCTCTTCCTGATCTTGATGTATGGGACAAGCTTGTGGAGGCACGTCAACTCCAATTTGTTGACGGTACTTCCCTTGAAGGATTCAAGGAGGACTTATGTGCTCCTAACGTTAGTCCTCGCAAGCTAAAGGCCAAACATCTGACTCCTTACTTTTATGAACTTCATCGCATTGTGTTCAACACCATCTTGCCCAAGGCTGGCTCAACCGATGAAGTCACTTATCTTGAAATCTCTGCCTTATACCATCTTCACTATCGCATTCCATTTAACTTTCCTCGAACTATGATGGATTGGATGATCAACTGTCGGAAGAAACCAAGAGCATTGGTTTATCCTCTCTATCTTCCTTTAGTCTTTCGTGCTTTCATTATTCCAATTCATGAGTGTCCATTCTTGCCTGCACCTGCCTTTTTATCCAAGGCAAGACGCCTTCAGCCTGTAGCTGCTTCTGAGTCATCTGAGCACTCTGCTGATGAGGAGCCTGACGCTCCTCCACTCGGTCAGGATGCCCCTCCTCCTCCTGCCACCCTGGAGTCTATACAGACTATGCTTCGCGATCGCTTTGCTATTGAGGATGATCGCTGGACGCAGCAGGATTACCGTACCACTCTACAGATCAGTGCCCTTGGGAACTCTCTGCATGATATGCGGTATTCACTTGCTCGTCATCCTGATCTGCATGTGCCTATTGAGCGGGATCCAGCACGCGCGGGTTATCGCATTGATGATCCGTGGGTTATGCGTTACATGATTCCGGATGATGCTTTTGTGGACCCTCGTCGCGCCTTCCATGGTCCATCAGATGTTCCAGGACCTTCTCGTGCTCCATGATGGAGACTGGCTACTATCTGCTGCTGCTGCTACTGCTGATGGTCTTAGTTATTTTTGCTTTCAGTTATTTAGTTTCTTATGGATTCATGTAGCTGGTTTTATATACTATGTTTATGAGTTGGCCACTTGGTTTGGTGGATGACATTATCTATCTTTATTATCATTCTATGTCAATGCTTATTTTGCTCCATATTATACTGTTTCTTCTCTTAGTGTGGTTGCATTACTATTCATTGTTTATTATATTGCTAACTGCCAAAAGGGGGAGAAACATATGTATATTTTGTGCTTGTTTTGGGATACTATTACTGGCTCTATGCATTCGTATATCTGTGTATATCTGTGCTTCTTGCTCTGGAAAATATCATCTATCAGATCACAGGAACTATACAATTTGTACGGGGGAGAGCTATAGCTTCTAGCTCGACACCGCTCATGGTTTACGGGGGAGCTATTTTCGCTTAGCTCAGGCATCGTTTATGGGGGAGCTATGGAGCTATATTACAATCAACTGTGTCCAGGTATGAATATTGAAATATACATATATTATTTTGTCAATTATCAATATGGGGGAGATTGTTGACACAAAGTCACAGTCAACCAAATATTGACTATATTGACCAAATAATACTTGTATAAATTCAATACGACACACGACGACTGCATTCAGTTCAAGACAGATGACAGCTCAGTCTTCAGCTCTCAGTGTGTTCTGGAGTCTGTATTTTATGATTTCATTGAGTCTAGATTTATGTACTCTGAGTTATGCTGAGCTCTTGGAACTTAGTATACAAGCCTACCCAAAATCCCAAGCTCCACCAAAACCAAATTGCCCACAAGTCCCTCTTAGGACCATTCTGTGCTCTGGAGACAGAGTTCGGGCCGAACTCTGCCTCCACACAGAGTTCGGGCCGAACTCTGTCCCCTAGAAATCAGGAACCCTAATTTTAGGGTTAGCTGTTTGCTAGCTGTCCAACGGCCAAATTTTTGAATTTCCTTACCCGAATTCTGGCCGAATTCTGTCCCTAAAATCAGTATAAATAGGGCATGAATTCTCTCATTTTGAATCACTCAATCTTCTCTTCTCTTCTCTCCTACAAGCTCTATAAGCCATACCCTTCCCATCTACTAGCCACAAGCCTCCTAAGTCTCGAGTGCTCAGCATCTCTCATTTAGGATTCTTGTGCAAGAGTGAAGAAATCGCTTGGACAATTCCAAGCAAATCGCCACTGCGATTCTCTGTAAGAAGTTGACGTGCTCTTCTGAAGAAAAGGCACGAGTTGTAAGCAACTATTTCACAAATAGTGGATTTAATCCTGAGCTAGAGTTCTCAGGCCTGGACTAGTCCTCCACGAGGGAAACCAGGTTAAAATTGCTGTGTTTGCGTATGCTCTCTTGTCTTTCATTTACATTCCGCATTTTACTCTGACTATTCATTGTTAGTGAAAGAGTTAATTTTTTATTGGTCATTATACATATATACTCTATTCACCCCCCCTCTAGAGTTGCCAAACTGTTCTTCAGGTCTTGCAATTTAGGGCCAGGCTGATGGGCCCCGCAGACACCGTCATGAGCTTCTCGCACGGCTTCTTTGGCTTCTGCGTTCGACAGACACCGAAGCAATACTCCATCTTAGGATCGGCGATACAACTTTTTTGTCTCTGTATCATAAAAGAATCTGAGAGAACGCCGTCTGATGGAGGTGGCTTCCTTCGGGTTCTCGGGCAGGATATCGTAGACGATGAAGTCAATGAATGGTTGTCTCCAATCTGGGATATTATCGATCATCTGAACGGAATAACTCGCCATAAATTGAACGTTGTTCTTGGGGCAGACCAGTTCGTGGCCTATCACGTCTACCGATTGACGAGTATGATTTGGCACTGCTAGGGAGGCGGCCAGACCTGCTAAGGTATCGGCTTCGATATTTTGGAGTCTAGGAACATGCTCGATGAAGAACCCCTCGAACGACGAGATGATGTCGATCGCTATCTGGTGATAGGGGATCATGTCTTCGTAGCAAACTTCGTATGAGCCCCGGATCTGATTGACGATTAACTGAGAATCGCCGTATGCTTCAAAATATTCTACCCCCAGCTCCCTTGCAAGTTAGAGGCCAATGACCAAAGCGTTGTACTCGGCCACATTGTTAGAGCAGGGTTCTGTGAGAGAGTAAGCGCGGTTAATCACCAATCCGGAAGGAGAAACCAGCACCACCCCGACTCCGACGACGATGTTGCCTTTGGGTCCAGTTCTCGAAGCGCCGTCGAAGAACATTCGCCATATATCATTGTGAGAGGTTGCATGCGAGTCGACGACCTCATCTGGGATTTCTTCGTATATTCTGGATGACTCCGAACCCGGGTGGGCTGCCAAAAAGTCTGCCAGGGCTTGACCTTTAACAGCCTTTTGTGGGACGAAGATCATATGATAAGGGGACAACAATATTGCCCATGTAGCGAGGCGAGAGCTGAGTGCCCCTGGTTTAGTCATGAGGACTCTGAGAGGGTTGACTCGTGAGATCACATATATCGTTTGTCTAGTGACAAAGTGCCGCATCTTCTGAATGGCGAACACTAGGGCAAGGCATTCCTTTTCTACAGCGGTGTATCGGTGCTCTGGCCCAATCATCATTCGGCTGAGATAATATATGGCTTGTTCATAGCCTACATCATTATTTTATGCCAGCAGGGCTCTGAGGGAATGCTCCATTGCTCGTACGTAGAGCAGGAATAGTTTTCCAGCAACCGGGGCCACCAGGACTGGAGGGTTTGACAAGTATTCTTTGATGCTGTCGAAGGCCTGCTGACATTCTTCGTCCCATACGAACGAGACGCCTTTCTTCATGAGGTGGGTGAATGGTCGGCATCGCCCGGAGAGGTTAGAAATGAACCTCCTAATGTAAGCTAGCATCCCTTGGAGGCCTCTGAGTTCGCGGAGATTCCTCGGGGGAGCCATCTCCATGATTGCCTTTATCTTCTCAGGGTCTACATGGATACCCTTGGCGGTGATGATAAAGACCAAGAACTTCCCGCTGGATACGTCCAGAAAGGACTTCATAGGGTTCATTTTTAAATTGTGCGCTCGCATCAGGTCGAATACCGTCCTCAGATCATGCAGATGGTCTCCCTTATAGCGACCCTTGACGGCGATGTCGTCAACATAGCACTCCACCGTCTTACGTAAGTGGTCTCTAGAGATGATGCTCATGGCTCTTTGATATGTGGCGCCAGCATTCTTTAAACCGAAAGGCATAACTGTGTAGCAGTATGTGCCAATCGATGCTCGGAATAATGTATGCTTTTCGTCGTCAGGAGACATCTTGATTTGGTTGTACCCCGAGAAGCCATCCATGAATGACATACGTTCGAAGCCACATGTGTTGTCAATTATGATGTCTATGATAGGGAGGGGGAATTCATCTTTGGAGCATGCCTCGTTCAGATTGCGGAAGTCGATGCAGATTCGAACCTTCCCATTCTTCTTGAGGACGGGTACTATGTTGGCCACCCAATCCGGATGTTGTTCCTCACGAATGAAGCCGCTGGCTATCAGTTTGTTGACTTCGGCCTCGATCGCATCCATGATGCCCGGGTGGAAGCGTCGCTGTTATTGTTTGACTGGCTTTGCATCTGGCCGAATGTTGAGCTTATGAAGAGCAATATCGGGATTTAACCCCGGCATGTCTTCATAGCTCCAGGCGAACACATTAATATATTCTTTGACAAGTTCCAGCAGTGATTTTTGTTCTTTGTCTGTTATGCTTTTACTAACGAAGACTGGTTTTGGAGAAGACTCGCTGCCGAGATCTACTTGCATGACCTCATCTTCAGTAGGAGGTTCTCTCTGTTCGAACCACTTTTTCCATTGTGCATCCAGCTGTTAGGCCCACGGCTCTAGCTCGAGGATTTCAGGGATGTCTTTATCTTCTTCATAAGCGTCGGTGAACGCCATATTGACTGACATGACTTGTCTGAATACATCTCTGATGCTGATATTTGAGTCAAAAGTTGGTGACCTGGTTGAATATGAATGCCAGTCGCATTCTTCATCTGAGCTTTCAGGGGTCGTTGTAGGTGTTACATACCCTAATCCACATCGAGTCTTACTATAGTAGTCCCGTGGTTTGCCAGCCGGGACCGGTGGCTTCAAAGATAATCGTCACCCAGTGCCGTAGTTCAAGCCTGGCGTGGTCTCCAAATTATACCCTTGCTTTTGTATGAGATATTAAGATTGGGGGCTATAAAGAAATAGAGGCAGTCTCCCGTCATCTGATCCAAGATCGACTTCTTCTATGGTGAAGGGATGCGGGTCGTCCTTCCGGCCGAAGATGATTGGGTGGTCCCCTCCCTCGATTATGCGGTAAGCGTCTTCCGCTGGAGTAAGCTGGATTGCGGTGTGGAGGTGAGTGCCTATACCGTGTTCCATAGCATACATCGTGCAGAGCTTATTAAGCTCGTGGTAGTTCAAAGATAGCCCTTTATTTATGAAATAAGTTATCTTTTCTAGGGGGTATATCATCTGCGGAGGGAACATCAGTGTGGGCAGCCACATACTTGGCTAGCTCCGGTTCCTCTTCGGCTACCCACTGTATAAACGACGACTGAGAGGACGACCTGAGCAGCTTGATCGTCAGCGATTCAGCTGGTATAGCAGAGCGTGGAGTTGTTGGCAAACTAGTGACCTCCAGCTTGGTACTCGATGCTGGGCGGGAAATGGTTGGTTCGCTAGAAGTTCCAGGCCTTGCATCGAGGTGATGACCCTTCTTGGGAAGGCGTATCGTCATCGGCTTGTCGGAGGGATCGAGCTTCTTTGTCTGCGGCTGGCCGACTCTTGGCAGCTTGATTGTCAATGGCTCCGTTGTGGGTCTTGGCATTTGGCCAGACCTTGGTAGCCGGATTATCATATGCTCTTCTTGTGCCGAGAGGCTAATTGTGTCCTTACGCAGAGTGGCGGTAAGGGGTGCAGACTTGCCATGTTTGCGAGCTTGGAGGTGGATCGTCAGAGGTTCTTCTGATCCTGTGGCTGTCTCGGTACGAGCTTGCATATCTCTTTCACCAAGATGCTTCTTCGATTGTTCGTACAGACAGGAGTCTGAGTAGTAGGATTCGACCCCTTTGAAGGGATCGATATCAGCAAATTCTGTCCTCACGAGGCCGTATTTGTCGACATACTTGAAGCATTAGTGCAGTGTGGAAGGTACGATCATATAGTCGTGTATCCACGGGCATCCCAAGAGGATATTGTAAGAAGTGTCTGCATCTATGACGTAGCATGTGACCTCTGATTGGAGATCGCCAATTTGACACTTCAGACGAATCTTCCCAATTGGGTAGCTCCTGCCTGAATTAAAACCGTTGATGGCGGTGCTTGTAGGCGTCAGGCGATGCATTGGGATGCAGAGATGATGTAGCAGACCTTTCGGGATAATGCTTATGGAAGAGCCAGGATCGATTTGCATCCGATCCACCTTTACGTCGTCGATGTATCCAGTGTAGTATAGCGGGCGATCATGCAGGTTGGTTTTGATGAGCATGTCCTGCGGAGTGAAGATAATGTTAGGCATCGCTCCTGTGCAGGCGCTATCTTAGAGATCTGTAGGCTGGTTTTCTCCCGTGAGGTTGACCTGAGCCAGGTATGCGTCGGTATTTTGGAGTGCATCGCTCAAAGCCGTACGAACAACCTTGGAGAGTCTCAGGAGCTCATATAATGACAACTTGGCCGGTGTGTTGGCCAATTGTGCCAAGATGTCAAAGTTGTAGGGCTTCTCCAGCCCTTGTGCTGCCTCTTTTAGGAGGGATTTGTCAAAGCGAGTCTCCCTCCGCCTAGGCTTATCGGTCGTCGGAGGCTGAGCCAGTCCCGAAGCATCAGTTGTAGTGGGTTGATGATCTTCAGCTGGATTGTCAACCACAGGTTGGGATTGCGCCCCAGACCGCATGACGACGGCTGTAGCTTCTTCGATGTCTGCCGAGATTGTGTGGCAGGTTCTGACTTTTCCATTTTTTTCTTACAGGTAGAAGACGATATGGGCCGAGTCACTTTCGATACCAAGTCTGGATGGATCCACATGACCTCCCCTCGTGATGTGGTGAGGGGCACTAGACCAGCGGTCTGATCTCGGGAAGGTAGAAGATTAGCAATCTCCATTGTTGCCAGAGGGATGGGGACCACCCCGTCTTGAGTTTCTGTCAGAGAGAAGCTGCCGAATTGTACTTACACCATATTGGCTTCCACCGTTACCTCTTCGAAATCGATGGCCAGTGCGTTCGAATCGATGAGATTCTGGATGTACCATTTTAGCTGGTAGCAGTCGTGTGTAGCATGGTGGACGTAGCGATGATAATGGCAGTACTTTAGGTTCTCTATATCTGCCAGTCGTGGTTCCTGTCTTGGTGGAGGAAGCTAAATTTTGTCTCCTTTTATGAGCATGTCGAGGATGGGCTTGACGTGACCGTCTTCGAAGGAGTAGGTGATTTGCGGCCACTGTTTGTCTGCCGGCTTTGGCTCAGGTTTCTGTGCTGTGTCGGCCACCATAGCCTTCTTGCCCTTATTGTCCCGATTGTTGGAGGAGCTACCCCCATTGTTGGTGTTGGCGTTGGAACGTCTGCTCTTGTCCTCTCCCTCTGAGATGTGCAATCCCAGTTGGCGAGCCTTCTTCAGTCGTTCTTTGGCGCTTGTGGTACTAATGATAAACGTCTTCCAGTCTTTGAATTAACTTTTGCCCATCCAGAGACTGATTGTTGGAAGCAGTCTCTTTTGGAAAATTTTAATCAAGGAGGAATCCGGGTTTCCAGAGGGCAACTTCATGGCGGTTTGGCGGAACCACTCGGTGTAGTTCCTTATCAGCTCTTTCTCCCCTTGGACGACGTCCATGAGGGTGGACATGGTGATGTCCTGCCCTACTTCGTAGAATCTCTCCAAGAACATGCGCTTGAAGCCGGTGAAGAAGTGGATACAGTTGTCCGGCAGGTTGCGGTACCAGTCGAAGGCGACCCCTTCCAATGCCCCGATGAATAATCGTGTGAGAATAGCATCGTCATGGGGCAGATGGTCGGTGGTGACCTCGAATTAAGTGATATACCAACTTGCTGAGGTCTTGCCATCATAAGGATTGATATTGAACGACTTATATCTTGGTGGGAATGGAACATCCCTCCATGCAGCAGGGTATGATTGCCGTTTTCTGAGGTCTTGAGAGTTTTCTCGAGCGTGGAACATGGCTCGGAGCTCCTGGACCTCTCTTGTTGCTTCGCGGGCCTCGCCCACGGCGGTGGGGGCCGTTGTTTCGGGAGGATCGTTGCCCGGGTTCGGTGTGGCTGAATTCGAGTCCACATTGACCGCAGGTCCCGTGCTTGTTTGGCCAGGCGTCCCCCCTTACAGAGTTGGAAGGGCCGCTTTGATCTCGTCCACAGATTTGACCAAGGCAAGCAAGATGGCTTCGAGTGTGTCGATGCGTTGGCGATCACTGGAGCCTCCTTGGCTGCTGTCTGTCATGAATATCGTCTTCACATGAGGAGAGATAGACGGAGCAGTGGAGGAAGCGCCCTCCGAATCGTACCCCTGTAGTGAGAAGTCATCGGGGTATGTGGGTATGTTCTCTTCTGATTCGGACTCGGAAGGAACAGTACCCCCAATCTCCGAGTTCGCCTCGTCTTGGGAGTTGTGGACGTCCTTGGGGACGTCAGGGTTTGCTGTATCTGATGGGAGAGTTGTCTCCCCCAGCTCATCTTCTTGGAATATTAGATTACTGTGGAGGCTCGGAGGGGTGCTACCCCCAGTCCCAGCAACCCCCTGCGTTGTGGACAACGAATCTCCCACTGTAGCATATTTCGTCTTGGAACGGGTACCTTGGAAAACTCCGGTGGCAGGCACCCGCTTAGACGACAGTCTTTTATTCATAGTGGTTGATATCTTTGGACTAGGGATGCTGGTCTTCTTTCCCTTCCCATCGGCGGGGACTTTCCGATCAGAGTTGCAGGAGACGATGGGAAGTGCCTCATCTTCTGAAGATGGCTGTTGCAGTCTTTGAAAGACAGACTGCCGGTCTTCTCGCACCGTCGCGCTGTTGCAGCAGCAGTTGACGATGACTTGGGTGCAGTGACGTCCGTGGGAGGACTCTTTGCACCCCGATGCATCTTCTCTTTCCTTGCGTTTGTGGAGGATGGCCTCACGCAAGTCAGATGGGTCTGGACCGACCATGTTTGCTCTCGGGATTTTGGAAGACTTTTGTGAACCTCTCTGTCAGTCTGCCACTGGGGGCTGGACTCGAGTGGTTCTGTACAACTTCCCATTCGAGGCCCGCGTAACAGTATGCGGAACGCTCGGATGGTCAGAGGTCAGATCAGCGGACCGAACTTGCCAGGCTCGCGCTGCTTTAGTCTTCTTTGCTCTAGTGCGTAAGGGTACATAGTAGGAAGAGTCTAAGTGATACTGGAGAGAGTCAGACATATCTTCTTGGGAGCATAAGAGATCAGGACCGTACGAGAGGCGGTCGAAGACAGAGCCGCGTGGAGTAGGCGTCATACGGCTGTCATCGGTAGTCCGTATGCGGCTGGCAGACGGAGCCGCATAAGCTTTCTTCATGCATCTGGGAGTCTCAGCCGCATGAGTCTTCTTTATGCGGCTGGATGATCTGGCCGCATGAATTTTCTTCATGCGGCTGGTAGATCCACCCACATGAGCCTCCTGCATGTGATTGGCAGATTTGGCCACAGGAGTGCTCGGCTTCTTCTCGGGGCGCATAGAGTCGCTCTTTGTCCCTGCAAGTCCAGCATCGTAGTGCTTTCCTCTGCCGGACTTGGGGACAGCAGAGTTCTTTACGGCTCGAAGTGGAGCCGAATGAGAATCGCCTTCGCCGTCTTGGGTAGTAGAGAGTACCCCATCCAGAGCTTGTTAAGGAGCAAATGACTTTGGCCTCCACTCGCAGCGAGCTTTCTTTGTGCGGGTTCGCTTCTGGATCGGGCCTATACTTCCTTCAGAGAGCATCTCTTCAAACGCCTGTTGGTCGAAACGGACGACCATCTTCTGTTGCGTGGAACCAAGCTTGGCTGTATCCGACTGCGTCACCAACTCCTCGACCGTGGAGAAGTTTGTCCCCAGTAGAGTCGCTATCGTGTTTGCCATGAAATATAAAAAAGCAGAACAATTATCGGAGGACTGGACTTTTACTTCATGTTACAAACTCGCTTGTACAAAGAAAGCCTAGGGACGAAAGCCTAGGTACAGCAGTCTAAGTACAATTATTTATTTTAGATTCTGGGGGGTGACGATAGAGGCTCGGGAAAGCGACGGCCGCTCTGCCTTACTCCTTAGACGATCGATATGCAACCTTGGCTCAAGAAGATTGTTCGGCGTTGAAGAAATGCTCTCTTCGCTCTCTCTCTGCTTTTTCTCTCCAAGTATTCTGGTGCTCTCTCTCTGATCTCGAAAAGTGCTCCTTTCTGTATGTATATGTATGTATCTCTCTCGCAAGGGAATGGCACCCTGCTATTTATAAGAATGGCGGGGACCTCATTAGGGTTCACAATGATTGCCCCTTAAAGTGGCGGCGGCCTGTTGATCGATTAATCTGGGCCATTAATTTCGAGTGTAATGGATCTGGGCCATTTAGTGTGGATTGCACCAAATCCTATCAGTAATTAATGCTGATTAGAATAAATCCCCACGATGATGATCTGCTGATGTCTGCGAATCTGAATGAATAAATTTAATTCATTCTCCTTCCACGTGTCCCAGATTATTGGGATTTGACCCAATCTTTGATTGTGGTAAATCTGGGAAATTGACTGGCTTTATGACACGTGTTCTGGGAGTCATCGAGCCACATAAGGATTGAGCCGCATAAGGTTTGGCCACGTGTCAGGGCAGCTTGGGGAGTAGACCCCGAATCTTCGAACCACATAATAATCTGGACCATACAATGGGTAGTGAGCCGCATGGATATGATCCTTGTGAGCCGTATAGGGCTGATCCTTGTGAGCCGCATAGGGCTGTGTCTGCTTGAGCCGCATAGGACTGTCTCGATCTGGGCCGCATAGGACAACTTCAGCCTGAGCCGCATAGGGGGGTCTCCGCTCGAGCCGTATATGGCTGTCCACGTGTCTAGACTGCATGGCATTTTCTGGATCTCGGGGGGTTGTGTCAGAGATTTTCTTTGATTTCCTAGGATTCTGTCATTATGACAGAGTCATAATTGCCTCTTTATGTCAGGCCTGTCGCTTCGTCAGAGTGGTCAGCCGTCCAAGCAATTAATGCAGTACAGTACGGAGGGGAGAACTGTTTGCAAGCCACGTGTCTTCTCTTCTTAAGCCGCATGGAGATCATAGAGCCGCATAGGCTCGTTGAGCCGCATAGGTCTTCTGAGACGCATGGGCTGTCTGAGCCGCATGGAGTTCCCTGGCCGCATGGATCTTTTCTTATTATTTTCCATGCTTCTACAATACTGTTCATTACATCTTGCTTCACCTTAATCTTTGTTTGTATCCTAATTGTCAAAGTCTTACAAATAACTTGCTTACAATTCGAAATCCGAGACAACACAGATCTAGTAATATATTTCAATCTGATGAATCCATACATCGATTAGTTATTGTCTTTACATTCAAAATATCAAATGGTCAATACCTGCATTTTGTGACATACCTCAATCCACCAAGCATACATGCACACATGAAAAGACTTTCCATCTCAATAAGCACAATTTTCCACTTTAACTAAGCACATAACCATCGGTATCCTACTTAAGGTCAATGGCACAACTCTCTACATCTGTTGAATCATTCATAACATTCCAAGTAACTTCCATATCACAACAAACCATTCATCCCCAACATACAATTTCTATCCATACAATCACATTATTATTCAATATTCGGTCCATATTTATTTTCATAATTTTTTTATATCAACACTTCATTATTGTTACTAATTTCAAAATATTTTTATATATCCAGCTGGTTCAAGTTACCGCTTGAATATAATTTATATCGTTGTTCCCAACTAGCCATCCATCTTATACTTCATGGTCTTATAAATTTATCATTTGAACTCAAGTTATTAAGGTCAGTCAAAGTAATAATACAACAAAATATGACCCTATCTAAGACTTGGCGCTACCCCGTTCCTTATTGAAAGACTTATCACTATTAACATGAAAAGGGTCAAGGCACGTGATATTACTAAGAGGGTAGAGGCATATACCACTCAGGAACCTAGTCATTCAAAACATCATATTTCTATTCGTATCGATCCAATGTCCATGTCGGACTATCAATCACATGGTGGCTCTGTCGATGACAAACACAATATCAACTGTCCTTAAGTCTAAATCATAGTCAAGGTAACTCATATGGGTCAACTCAAAATTTTTGCTTGATCCCCATTCACTGAAGTTCATTGCCACTTCCTTTCTGGCATACCGTGCCATACTTACTGCCGATTGTAACACATCAATCGACTTCTATCAATCCCATATATAAGACATCAATCACATAGTATCTAGTTTTATTATTCCCTCTGATCATTATTATTATTTTTCTGTATCATTATAATTCAGTACATCACACACATAACAGCCCACATATTTAGACTTATTATATGGAACACCAGTGAACATCAGGAGCGTTAAAGGACTTGCAATCGATGAAGCAAATATGAATAGAAATAAATCAAGTAAGAATTCCAAGGACGTAAATTCGTGCTTTGTAGTAGTACAAAAATCAATAACAATGACACTTTATAGATGACACTTATAAAATATGTCATTAATGATATTTTTAATGTCATCTCATTAGATGACTGTTATTAATAATGTAAACAATGATAATAAAAAAAATAACGTCATAAAAATTATATTAATATAACGATTAGAAAGATAAGGGTAATGAAAGAATTTTATAGATGTCATCTTTTGATGTGGGCTATATTTTTATTCTTTTGCTTTTGATTGCTTACATGAGGGCCGGGATCCCCTCATTCTCTCTCTCTCTCACTCACTCTCTCTCTCTCTCTCAAAATTCCTTTCACATATACTAGGGCTGTCTCTTTTACTTCCTCCCAAATCCAATCCCATTCCCGATTTATCCTTAACCTTTGTCTTCTCCATCAACCTACCCCCTTCTTCTTCTTCCCTGAATCCTCTCCTGGATCTAACAATATTAATGACGACAATATAGACAACATCACTTCAAGCTTCTCAAGTGATCAACGAGTCCTCCATCGAGCTTCCTAGTTGATAATTATCCTGCAAAAACTCCTCAAGTCCCCGTCGACTTATCCAGCCGACATTCACCAATGCCATCAATGCCTCCTCTCCTCTGCATCGATGACCCCCCTATATCTTAACCGATCTGACTCCACTCGTCGCCACTGCCCCTATCGCCTTCTTTATTATCTTATTTTGTTTAGATTTAGTGGTAGACCTTGATAGCATCCCCTCAAGTCGAGCGCATACCTCGCCTGACTCATTCCACTACCACCAACCACTTCATCGACAGTCGTGCTTCTATAACCAGAGGTAAACTTACATACTTATGTCTTTTGGAACTTTATTTATGGAATTTTATAGTCTATAGAATTCGGTTAACTTTAAAAAATCAATGAACTTGTTTTTTTGGTTCCATATTTGTAGATAATAATATTATGGATAAGTCTTGGATGTTTGCTAATTGATTAGCTAGAGAATATGATGATAGGGTTAAAGATTTATGAGATTTGCATTATTCCATGCGTGTGACCCTAATCACATACTTTGTCCTTGCGTGAGTTGTGCGAATCTCAAGATTCAAAGTGAAAAGGATATTAAGTATCATCGGTATTGTAATGGTATTAATCCAACTTATAGTAATTGGCAAGGCATGGAGAAGAACTAATTCGTGAGTCTGAGAAGGATGTTGATGTACAAAATGAAAGATCTAATTTTGATCCTGTAGTTAGTGTCATAGATATGCTTCAAAGGTTATATGATCATCGTGAAAGCAATCCTGGTGAATTTAGAAAATTGCTTAAGGATGCTAAAAAACCATTATACATTGGTTGTACAAAATTTACGAAGTTACCCACACTGGTTAAAATATACAGCTTGAAAGCAAGGTACACCATGTCAGATCAAAGTTTCTCTGAGTGGTTGAAATTGACGGGAGAAATATTGCCTGAAAATAATGAAATGCCATTATCCATGTACGATGCTAAGAAAACCTTTATTCATTGGGAATGAAGTATGAGAAGATCCATGCATGTCCAAATGACTTCTATTGTATAGAAATAAGTATAAGGATGAAGTAAAGTGTCCTACTTGTGCAATGTCAAGAAGGAAGATTGCCAAGAATTCAACAGAACCAACAATTGGAGTACCAGCAAAAGTTTTATGGTACTTCACTCCAATTCTAAGGTTTTGAATAATGTTTTAGAGTAGTGAAACATAAAAAAAATATGATACATCATGCTTGTGAAAGAGAAAGTGATAGCCAAATACGCCATCCATCATATGTGCAAGCCCGAAAGCAAGTCAATAGTATGTGGCCTTAATTTGTAGGTGAACCAAGAAATATCTGACTTGCAATTTTTGCAGATGGAATTAACCTGTATAAAACTTTAAACACCACATAGTTGTTGTTGGCCAGTCTTATTGGTGACATATAATCTCCCACCTTAGCTATGCATGAGAATGAAATTTTTGATGCTAAATTTGCTGATATCGGGTCCGAGCCAGCCAGGAACGATATTGATGTTTACCTGGAACCCTTGATCGATGATTTTAAAACTATATGGGATGATGGAATTGAAGCTTATGATGCATGCCGCAAGAAGAAATTCAGGTGAGGACCAATTATTTTTTTCTTTTTGTCATAAATGTTAGTTTAGTTTTTATTCTAAATTTTCATAGTGTTTCTTGATATAAGAAGCATAAGCATCTGAGCTTAATATTTTTTATGTAACTAATAAATCATGCTTGCTTTACAGGTTAAGAGCTATATTGCTATGGACAATAAATTATTTTGTCGCGTATGGTAATTTATCCGGGTGTAAAGTAAGTGGGTACAAGGCTTGTCCAATTTGTAGTGAAGGAACATGTGCTAAACGTTTGATGTATGGTAAAAAGATGTCTTACATGGTGGATAGAAGATTTCTGCCAAAGGAACATCCATATCATAGCCAAAAAAGGCATTTAATGGTAAAAATGGATCTTATTGCGCTCCAAGTCCGTTGAGTAGAGAAGAAATATTCGAAAGAATGGAGCTCCTTAGTTTCCCACGGGGAAAGCAAGGTGAACTCTAGTCCATCTAAAGATGATGCCAAAATACATTAATTTAAAAAGAAGTCAATTTTCTTTCGCCTTGATAACTGAATATATTTGCCTATTTGTCATGTTCTTCATGTCATGCAAATTGAGAAAAATGTTTGTCAGAGTTTTATTGGCACCTTACTTAATATTTTGGGGGACAACAAAGGATGGATTTGCAGGTCATATGGACCTTTTGGAGGATGGGTTGACTGAATTGGCACCAAAGATTAGTGAGAATAGAACCTACTTTCCTCTAGCATGTTATAATGTCTAAGGATGAGGAAAAAAGTATGTAAGACATTGTTGGAGGTTAAAGTTCTTGGAGGTTATTCTTCAAATGTTAGAAACCTCGTCTCAATAAAAGATTTGAAATTATGTGGGACGAAGTCTCACGATTATCATACATTAATGCAACAGTTATTGCCTATATCTATTCGTTCAGTACTACAAAAGCATGTCAGGCATGCTATTACAAGATGATGTTTATTCTTCAATGATTTGTGTAGCAAATTATTGCCTGTATCGTAACTGGATGAAATGCAAAATGATATCGTGAAGAAATTATGTCTATTTGTGAAGTATTTTCCCCTTCTATATTTGACATCATGGTGCACTTAATAGTGCACCTTGTTAGGAGGTCGAACTTCGTGGACCGACTTATTTGATATGGTTGTATCCATATGAGTGGTGTATGAAACTTTTGAAGGGTTATGTACGTAATTATAATCGGACAGAAGGGTGCACAGCTGAATGCCACATTGCTGAAGAAGCTCTTGAGTTTTGTACCGAATACTTATCTGAAGTGGAGACAATAGGAATACCGAATAGTGTGGTTCACTCCAAGGGATTTTCTAGTAGAAAACCTATTACTGGAGGTTCAGTGGTCAATATTGGACATGTAGAATGGAAGCAGGCACACGATTATGTCGTAGAAAATGCAGCTGAAGTACAACCTTATATTGAGTTAGTCTATTTCTCGTAAATTTGTTTTCATTTTATGTCATTATACATGGTTGTGTGCTCAATATTGGACGTGTAGAAGGAAGCAGGGATCATAGGGAGTTCATGAAGTGTGTAAATCCTACTCGTTCAAAAATACATAAATGGTTGCAGGATGAACAATCGTACATTTATATGTTGGTTGCATGAGAAGGTGAGTGATGATGTATATCCATATAAATTTAGGTATTTTGTTTTATTACTATAGATAATAATTCTACGATTATATATGTTTGTGTATTGAACACTTAGATTGAAACTCAATTGAAGGAAGAACGAAATACGGTTTCAGAATCATTGAGGTGGATAGCGAATGGACCTATCTTACAAGTAATCAAATATCATGGATCTATTATTTATGGATTTTGTTTCGCACAGAGGAGCGGGATAATTCATGAGTACATTAGAACAGTAGAGTTAGCATAGTTGCAAAAATAATGCAAATTTTTAGTGCAAATAATTAAAATCATGTACTTTTAGATATGTCATTTATGGAGTTATATAAGAGATATGGGAACTGGATTATAGTCAAATCAGATTGCTCTATTCAAATGTGATTGGGTTCAGAACCGTGGCGGTTTTAAACAAGATGAGCTTAGATTTACGTCAGTTGCCCTGCAGAGGATCGAATATAAATCAAACTCATTTATTATGGCCTCACAATCGAAACAATTATTTTACGTTGATGACCAGTTGAATCCTGGATGGTCAATAGGTCAAGTATCTCCTCATGGAGACTATAGTGTCACCTCTAATGAAGATGATCTTGGTGATAAAGTTTTAGATTGCCAAGGTGTTGCGAAAAGATTGCCATCTATCGAAAAATTTAATATCGTGGGTGAAAATGACCAAGCTTACTATGCACTAGTGGATTGTCAGGACGGGGTTATATGGATTGATAGAACTTGATGTCTATATACTTTATTTATGTTTCCATTATATGTAGGAAAACTATGTTTTAATGGAGACTTGGAACTTATTATTTACATTAAATTTTGAAACCTATTCATTTAAGGCGAACATGTGAACAAGACACATAACTACTATTTTTTTGACATGAAAACTATGTTCATTTACTTTGAAAAATATGTTTTTATCGCACTGGAAACATGTGAACAAGGTAATCCTCCATCATTCTTATTTTTCTTAAGTGAAAACATGTGAATAAGGCACATAACCCCTATTTTTTTGCCTATTGCAAATAATTTTGAGCATAATTTAACAATAAGAGAATTCCAGATTACCTAGTTATCTACAATCCAAAAACCAAGCATTAATTTGATATAGGCCAATCATAAAAATTTGTTTAGTAGGTGACTTCTTAGAAGTTGTAATAGGAATGACCAGGAGCATATAGGTATGGAAGCAGAATTCTTGTTTTGCTAGGTCTTGCTCTCTCCAAAGAAGATAAAGAACCCATATGTCAAAAAGCTCAGTATACAAATTAAGTTCTTTGATCATATTATTAAGTTTCAGATGTCTTTATATGCTCTGCTGCTAACTCTGCAGCCAGAAGATTGTGATAGAAATCCTGAGGTATACATAGAATCATATTTAAGTTTACCTTCCTTCTCTTCTTATCACCACTCTGTCTTTGAAAGAAAATTATGAAGAACACGTTGTTTACTGGATAACCAACTGTAGGATCGATAGCACCTCTAGAAGGGATGAATAGAGTGCAGCGGAAAAATAATTGACACTTAAAAAATTCAGATCAGATGAAGCAAATAATCAATCAAATTTAAATGCGAGTAAAGCAGTAAATAGTTGAGGCAAGAAAACAATACGCAAAAATAGCAGGTTTATACTGGTTTTCCTCTGAGAGGACTAGTCCAGCTTGCGAGAACTCTTGCTCGCTATAATCCACTAGTTTGAATAGAGATTACTCCGCGTGCTTTACTCTGAAGAACACGCCAACTTCAACACCGTCGTGTTTTTATCTGAAGCCCACGAACAAACTTCAACAACACCTTTCTGAGAAAAGCTTTTATACGACAATCTTTGTACAACTCGAACACTCCTAATATGAAACCATCGGCACTAGAAGGATCGGGTTGACTTGGAAAATTGAAGATTAAAATTTTAAAACTTGAATAGAAAGCTTAGAAATAGATAGAGAAGATGAAGAATGAATGAGTGAATAGAAATGAGATTTTCTTCTCTTTTTATAGGAACTTTTGAGATAGAGTTCGGACATAAGTCGGTAGTCTAACATTCAAAAATTTGAACGTCGGTGATCCAAAAGAATAGGTAAAGCTGCAGACCAGGAGTGATCTCTGGTGACCGAGTTCGGTTACTATGGATCCTGTTCATCCTGATTGGGGTTAAGCTTTTGGATGTGGGTTTAGTTTGGGTCAGGAAAGAACTTTGGTTTGGGTCTGGATCAAAGATAGGTTTGACGATTCAAATTGCTAAATGCCAATGATCCTGACTCACAATATAATCTAGACTCAATATAAAAAAAACATAATAGATGTGAAAAACTCAGTACATATGAGAACTGTAATCTTCGGTTTCTTTTCACTTCAAGTTCGGAGTTTAGGACAATTATTGAAATCGGTTTCACTATGGCTTAATAGGCCAACAATCTCCCCCATTTTGATAATTTGACGAAACTACGATTGATACTTTAAAATAAGTTCAGCTTGATATGGTAATAGCTTTGGCCACCAATATTGGTACAATAGTTGCTCCCTCGTAATGTGCAGTCAAGTCTTTGTTACTCCCCCGTAACAAAACATATCACTGAATCTGTAAAGTCTAGAAAAAAATCTCCAGACAAAATTTTTAGTCTTGATAAAATAATAATCATAGACAATCAACATACATCATTTCAGCATTTAAGAAGTATCTATCGACTCCCCCGTTTTGTCACATAAGAAAAATGATGTGATTAAATCAGTAATACTCAGCACAGTCAAGATTAGAGTATAATATTTAACAGAATAAGAGAAGGCATAGTGATGAAAGTAGAAAATAATAGCATAGACTGAAATAAAGTTCATACATCACTGATAATGGACTATAACGGATAATGCTTGAAAGAAGCATTTATCACTAATACAAAGTCACAAAAAAACATAACTAGTGGTGAACTATCATGAGAAAAACAGATCCTCAATCGTCATCCTCAGCATCAGAAGCTTTGGAAGGAACGGTCTCAGCAGAACGGTTAGGATCATATTGGACAGCAGCAGGGTCAAAGTAACGCTGAGCCTCTGTGTGAAGCCCATGATTTTTATAGTTAATTAATATGCATGCTCTATTTTTTTTTGGTGAGCCCAAATGCCAAACCCACAATCTAAGCCTAGTACTTAAACCCAATAACCCAAACCCCAGCTCACCCATTCAACCCCACGATCCTATTCCTCAGCCCAGATCCTATCTCTCCGTGCCCCACTACGCTCACCCTCCTCTCCCGTACGTAAACACACCAGAAGCTCAAAAATTTTTACAGAACCTTCACAACTCTATTTTTCACCAAAAACTCCATAACTTCTTTCTCCCTCCACCAAATCCAAATCTGAGACCACCGTCGTGTTCGTCTCGTCGTCCTCTCCGAATTCAGACCCCTCTCCCTATTTTCCGAGCCTGTCCCTGCGTCGCTTCCGTGACAGCGCCCCACGCCGTCAGCCCTTCCTGCGTACGTCCCCGTGCCATCTGCGTGCACGTGTTCATGTCCGTGCTCGTACCCGCGTGCATTTCAAGTCCGAGGCAACCCTTCGGTGCTCCGTCACAGCCTTCGGTAAACCCCGCAACCTTCTGTTACTTCACAGAACTATTTCTGTTCCGGGATAGCCAGTTTAGTAGTTTTCTATTTTAGATTCGATAATAATTTTGTTAGCGTTTAATTAGATGGTTAATCTTAATTAGTTAGCTTAATGGAATTTATAGTTATCATCTACGTTTAATTATGAATAACGTTGAATTAACGTTATTTCAACGATTATATCACTTTTTCCATAATTTTATAATTATTATTATTAAATATAGTCTCAAAATATTAATTATATAGCAAAATATATGCTAACATAGAAAATGGTATTTTCCAAAAACTATATATTTATCTTTTTAGGTAAAAATGTTTATTTTTCGTATTTTAACCATTATTTCTGTTAATAAAGTTTATGTAAATGAAAAACTAGAGATAATAACATATTTTCTAATAAAATCGTAATTTTTATTACAATAATGTTTTGCGTATTTTTATTATTAAAAATGATTATTCTTTACTTAAGAAATAGTATTAGTAAAATATTTTGTAAAGTTTATTTAGAAAAATATTAAATTAGATTTAGAATATTTTGAGTTTACGCGATATTTTCTATTAAAATAAATCACGATAAAAACTGCTACTATTTTGAATATATTCCAAAATATATTATTTTCTGCCCTATTTTTAAAATACTAATAAAATAGTTTTACCAAAATATTACATAATAAAATTATTATTTTCTCTAATAAAATTGTAATGTTTATAATTAACGTAGTTGCATTTAGTAGCTTTATTAGCCAATCTTTGGAATAAGTTCTAAGGACATATTATTATTAATGTAGGATTCAGAACTTACGTCAAATCCGTGTTGTGCTCCCGTCTATATCATTCGGAGAACCAAGGCAAGTCTACTTACCTAAACTCGTGTTTTAATTGATAATTAATTCCATTGCATGATAGAGTTACTGTATCGACACCTGACTCACGGGATTCTACTCGGATCATATCGACTGCTTTACTGAATCATTGACTCGACTGCTTACTGAATCATTGACTCGACTGCTTACTGAATCATTGACTCGAGGATTGGGGGAGTAACGTTAACACCTGTGGTCAAAGCCCTTACTGAATCACTGTGGATAGCGGAAGCCCAACCCACTTGGGCCGAAGCCGGACCGTGTTCATTAGAACACTTACTGCCTCCAACCCTAGCCGGCCACAGGCTCTTACACGCTCTAAACACTACTGTAGCTAGATTGTATCATTCCATTTTTAGAGTTTTTACTGCATAACTATTTTATTATTATTATTTAGAAAATCATATTTCCATAAAAAACTGCTTCTTGTCTCATCTTTTAATTATTGAATAAAATGCTGGAATAGATTTGTGTTCCTTGCTCCCTTCTGACTGGAGACAACATTTTTAGGTGACTGCGATGATGATGAGTGGCTTACACTTCCTATTATGGGTCTGACTTGGGTTCTGAAGACTTAGCTGAACCAGGATAGAGGAATCAGGAGTCCTAGCTGTACCCTTTTCTGATTAGTTAACTTTTCCTAAAGTTGTAAAAAAACAAACCTTTGTGATGTTGAATACTTTTGCTTTTTCTTCATTTTTATTTTCGACTTTAGTTATACTTCAGAATGTTTAATAAAATGTTTTTTTTTCGTTTAGACATTTGTACTGCTTGTGTTCACTACTTGATACAGCTTACTGCCGCCGTCTCACAACGGTACAGGCTGGGCATGATTCGACTGGACCCATTATATTGGGATCGGGTCGTAACACTCTGGATCATCAATCTGATAGCCAAGTATGGTAGGATCACGAACCATAGGGATGGGTCCACTAGGGTTGTGAGCAGGACTGTATGACATATCCCACATAGAGTTGGATATGGCCTGGAGTGGGAGAGTTGTTCAGAAATCTATAGAGTAAAACTGATCCATCATGAGAGTCTGAAGTGACTCAAGGGTAACGCCACCAGGAGGATGAGTAGGATGAGTGTCAGCAGCTAATGGGGCAACTGGAGGAAGTGGTGCCTTAACAGTAGGAGCATGAGAAAAATGACAATGCTCATAAAGATAGGTAGGAGCAGCATCCTATCTACAATCCTCAAGTCCAACCTTAAAGTACTGAAATATGGATGGAAGATACATCGCATACAGAAGACGTCGTATTTTTTGGCGACATCATTCCATAGCAGCAATAATAGTCTTGGGTATATTGAAGGGGACGTGAAAGTGGAGATGATAGATAGATGAAAGCTCTAGATAGGAAATCTCATCAGTGGCAGTATTCTTTGGAATGATGGTAGAGAATAGCATTCTACGAAGATCATAGAAGTAGTTGTTTAGATGCCTAGGGTGAAGAGTGCCTTTCGGCCGAGGATTTGGTTCACATAACGAGTCACGGAAGGAGTCAAAAGTTGTCCCTTCTGGAAATTATACAGAGTGATATCGACTTGTGCTTCCCCAGTATTAGAAATGTTAAGTATGATAGCGAAGTCATCAGCATCAAACTCAATATCGATTCCACAAGCTTTTGATTTCACTTTTCCGTTAGTGACCGATAAGTTGCAATAAAACACATGAATAACATTGGCATATATAGGATAACTAGATTGAACTAAATCTAGTAATGGATGATATTCAAAAGCGCTCACTGTGGACACACGCAAAAAAGAAAAAGAAATGCTATCTTTTTTTATTGGCGCAAGGCACCACAAATCGAGTACGCCTGAGAGATCCTGCACTAAGGATACCCGAGTACAAAAAGAATTCTCAAAAATAGGACGATGAAGATCGAGTGGCAGTTGCTCCTTTACTCCGTTGACACTCCGATTTACAAAAGTGGGAGAAAACTTAAAAAAGTTGCTAACTCTCGGCTCACTGGCAAGAAGGACATCAATTTGGCTCTTGAAATGCTCTCTGTTCTGTCCTTTTGAAGAAGTATGAGACCCATATTTATAGTCATTTTGTTCTGAAAGGGCTATTATGCGCCCACAGGAGAAAATATACTGATTTTCCATATGGGCACATAGACTTCCTTCGAGCACATAAGGTGTAGGCGCATGAAGGCTGCATGATTGTAGGTTGATCGTAGGGTTGACGTGGCCGCATGCTTCGGTACATGACTGCTCGTGAAGACTGACGTAGCCGTATGCTTCAGTGCACGACTGGTCGTGGATGTTGACCGAGTCATGGAGCTATCCTGACTTGGGCGCATAGGTTGGAATAGGGCTATGCGCCCCCCTCTGGAGGAGCCATATTGGCGTATAGCTTTGCTGTGGGTGCATAGGGATGGGCGCATAAGCTTTGCTCTATGAGTGTCGGCCACTCTCTAGCTTGGGGGCATAGTAATCTCTGACTTGGGCGCATATCTCAGTTCTGGCTTGGGCGCATAGCTCATTTCTTGCTTGGGCGCATAGATGCTTCTTGATTTGGGCGCATGGATACTTCCTGACCTGAGATGCTGAAATTTTTATGCTTCTATAAGACCCCTTTTAAATTTTTTGATACTCGAACGAGTTTTAAATACTTTGAAAGAAGCATGGGAGACTGTCTGTTCACATAGCAAACTCATACTTTGGGCGCATAGAATTTTGCCAGGCTGTCAAAAAGTTGGCTGTTGAGATTTTCCTCGAAGATCGGAATTGACAGATTCATCAGATCGGAATTTGAAGAGGTCCAACCTTCGGGCGTTGTCCACATCAGTAAGTATTAGCCGCATAATGTAAAAGACCAAGTCTCTGTGTGGGCGCATAGGCTATAGTGGGTGCATAGTCTATGTGGGCGCATAGCCTTACCTCCATGCCTATAAATAGGACTTGAGGAGAAGGAAAATTCATTCTTCTCTTTTCCTCAAAAACTTTCAAGAGACCTTTCATCTCCTCACTGCACGAATCATGTCTTCCAAGGCTGCTAAGAGATCTACGAAGGGCAAGGAGGCTGCACCGAATGGTTCTCCTCCTTCGACAGCGTCCCCGCTTGTCTAAGACCCGATTCTGGGTGAGGCTATGCTTCAAAAACAAAGTCTTGAGCATTAATTTGTGACGCTCAGACTCTTCTCTGCTTGGGCACATAACTATTGATATGCGCACAAAGCAACACGCTTCTGTGAGCATTCATATGCGCCCACAGAAGCATGCACCCACAACTTTCCTGTGTTATGTGCCTACATGCTTGTTGAATGTCATGCGCCCACTGTGTTTGAGGACTCTATGTGCCCATAGACAGTTTGGGCGTATAGGATTTCTCTAGCACTTAGTTTCTTTCTCTGCAGATTCTAAGTCTGATTTTTTTCTTCTGTCTTTGCAGTTGACATGGTCGTTCCGGAGCTTGGTGGAATCCCTTTCGGCTTTGCTCGCCAAGTTCTTGGCATAAGCCTCATAACTAACATGATTAGAAATATTCATGCCAAGATCCGCCATGACCAGCCTTCAGTACGAACTATCGCTATACTCGAACATGATAAGACTTTCCTGAAGTAGATGATAAACGATGAGAAGCTGTTGCTTGGAGGGTCCCGGAGCTTTAAAAAGCCATACTTTTTGTTTGGTGACAGCTTGGGGTTTGAAGACAGCAAGATGATACGCATGAAAAACCCTCTGATGGTCGGGCTAAACAATCAAAGGATATGGTTGCCGTCGATGGATCGCCAGTATCCTCTGTCGGCCTTCACTAATCTAGCCGCACGATGATAAATGAAATAGGACCTAACCCCGGAACTTCCTGGGGTTGCCTCTGGGAAGATACAGTTCAGCTATGGTAATCGAAAGTGGGATACTTTAAAGTGTGTCAAGGGCTCTACGTTCTACTCCACGAGGGGGCTGCAGCCCAGGGCCATGATAAACGACATCTCGACTGACCTTCATCCTTATGCTGCCGACACACTTTGTAATCTGATGATGTCGAAGAGTGTGTCATATCCCGCAGGAAAGATGCAGATGGAAGGTTGGAGGTACCCTGTTTCATTTTGGGATAACCTTACTGAATGGGTGCTTTCAACTTATGAAGCCACCCAAAAGGCTGTTGCCTTTTTTACGCCGTTAGAGCCACTCAATATGGCCTAAAGACGAATTGGCCCATGTTCGTTTCTCTGGCAGAGTTGTACAACCCTCACACCGTTATTTTCTTCACTCCAGGCAGGGAGATGGGCCTGGCTCTCCATGAGATGCAGAAAGTATCGAAGCTTCCTTGGGGTACACAGCCGTATAAAGAATATGTTCCTTGTGACGAAGAACTCCGAGACCTGGAGAAGAAAAACTCTGAAATGATGGACATATACAAGGAGTTATTGTGCCACTTCCTCATCTCTCACAGGATCAATAAGAAAGGAAGGACTGAGGGGGCCAATCCTCATACGCGAGCCTGGACGAGCTATATCTTCGTTCAAGGAGAAGGAGAGGATCCGGCCTCCTTTACGATTTGTAAGCCTCTGATAAATTCCGATATAGAGGACTTGCTGACAGATTATGACACAACGGATACTGAGAAAAGTGATAATCCTGAGGGGAAATTCTCGGTCGGCCACTACTTTCGGTAAGCTGAGTTTAAGCTGTTAGAGAAAGCCGTGCTGGCGACTTTTCTGATGATCTGGATCCACGATTGTGTAGTCCCTGGTGGTTCAGGGTCTATTGAAAGGATGAGCCGGAGCGTGTTACTTCCGGCTGTAAAGCTGGCTTTTGGATACCGGCCTGCCATGCTACCTGCAATGGTCTGCGCCATTCAACGGGGCCTGCAGGATTTTATTGGGAACACGGTGACGCCTGATGGTAGAGCAGACTTTGCCCGGACAGAACTCCTCTATCATTTCTTAATGGGATGGCTGTTGCTGCACTGTCCCAAGTTGATGAATGCTGGGCCGGTAGCGGACTCTTTGGAGGGAGACACTTTTCTTCGCAGGTTCCGTGATGCAGACTGGGCCGTCACTGGTGTACCCACTTGAAGAAGGGCTTTAGGCTTTCTTTAGAATTATGAGTTCTTCAGGGTATTTCCGCCATCCGGCAGTGGTAATACGGGGGATACTTTAGTGGACGAGGGAGCCCATATGACTAGCCTGACTGTTCGGACGTTCCATTGACTTCAGTCTATTAGGCCTTCACATCTAGTGCTGAGGAATATAAATTACACATATCTGGAGCTTTATTTGCCAAGCCGTTTCGTACGACAATTTGGGTATAGTCAGCTTCTTTTGGGCAATCCTAGCCCGTATCTGGAGTCGATAGGAAGGTTAATCGAAGGGGCACGTGCATGGGTTTATTATAATGCCGGATGTACGGGAGCAATTTTTACCTTGCCCGAAGATAAGCCACAGACCCACCTGCTTTATGCTGCTGCCAAATTTTATACTCAGATCAATACCTTTCATCCCCGGTATGATCGTAAGGAAAGTTTGATATTGGGGACCAGGTTTGGCCCCACTCCTGCGAAGCGAGCCCGAAAGACGCCAAAGGGCAGCGGAAAGGAGAGCGCCGCTCCAGCCATTAAGTCGGCTGCAGCGCTACGACAGGGAGCTGCTCTTAAGGAGCTGACAGTACCTCCAAAGGAGGGTACCAAAGATGATTCTGCCCTCCCCGATCTTTCTCAGAAGAGAACGGCTTCAACGGAACCGACCCATGAGCCAACTTTTAAGAGGAAGAAGAAGACCGTTGCCCCAAGGCGAGCCAAAGAAGCGGGTGTTGGCTCACCTCCTTTAAAAAGATCTTCCCGGCAGACCGGGAGAGGGGGAACGGCATCGCGAGCTGTTACCATTCGGGAGGTAGATCCATTCCTAGACTCCATAGCCATTTTGGTCAAACCGTTAGAAGATTTCTCACCATTGCGTTTGTCCTTTGCATAGGACCCCGAAGTTGCGGTTGAGGTAGGTGCCTCCTTGTCTGAGGAAGTGGACGTGACAATAGTGTCCCCTCCTCGTCCTCGATCGGCAGATGATGTTCAGCCTTCCCCAGTCAAAGAGGATTAATCAAAGGACGATCAGGGCAAATACCCAGATTATGGTGGCGACCAGAAAGCCAGTCCCTCCTACGACATCTCTTTGGAGGCTATGTCTGAAATTGGGGCTATAATAAAAGAGTTGGACAAGAATCAAGTCCAATCAGCTCACCCTCCCGTAGGTATGTTATCTTTGCACCTCTCTTCGGATGAGATTTTTCGACTTCGATTTTGCGTGCTCCTCGTGAGGCTGACTGCCATTTGTGTATTCCCTTGTAGACAAGGAGAAGGAACCACGCATAGAAATAGCCCAAGACATTAGGGGAAGAAAAGAAGTTGTCCCTGGCTCCTCTAAGATTGTTGGTGTGGAGGACTCTGTTAGTAAGCCGACATTGGCTACAGAAGAAGAGGTTGAACAGCCTCTCGAGGTGGTCGTTGTTGAATATGCTCCCAGTCCATCTGGGACCGTAGGAGATATACAGCCTAATGCTACTCAGGGCCTTGGCATTGTTCTCTTTGAACAAACTGGGCCTGCCCTTGGCGCCCTGGTAACCGAGGCTGATGACCTAGTCCAAGTTGGTGCTGAGCATGCTGAAGGTATGAAATTACAACTTTTTTGTACTCTTTTAGGTTCTTCCTTCCGTTGCTGATATATATATTATTTTCTTGTCACGTTCGGCTTCTTGTCAAGCAACTCTTCCTGGAGTGGGAGATCTTCATCAAGCTTTCTCCCTGACAACCTCCTCCGAAGACGATGGGATGGCCCAGGAAGTCGTCAAAGCTTTCTATTCTATCATGAAAGTAAAGCTTCCTGGAGTTCTCAACCGGAATGCCGCTTTTGGACCTGTGAAGGCCGTTCCTAAATGTCATATGGCGGCCCTTGAGAGCATCGCCGGCTACGAGGAGCGGGCTAATGGTTTGAGGAAGATTCTGAATGACCTGAGGGCTGCATGGCCAAATTCAGGGAAGCTAAACAATGAAGCCTGACGTCGCTATTTCGTGAAGAAGATAAGACTTTAGTCGCGGCTCTCACGGAGGAGGAGGCTATGCCCTTGCTCAAGAGATCAGTGAATTGACTGATCAGTATGAGCAGTTCATTGTTGCGAGTGAGGCTCGCATTGCTTCGAAGAATAAGCTGGCTGCCCAAATCATTAAGAAATATAATCACATCGTGTAGATCCAAAATAAGATTGCCCAACTGGAGGCCAGCTCGAGGACAGTTGTGTCTGAACAAGAGGATTATTCGGTTCAGGCTGCCGTGATTGCCACAACTTTAGACCAATTAAAAGAACAGCTAGTAAAGTTGGAGGGAGAGTACGTGAATCTGATCCCCTTCCAGGATGAAGCTGCCCGACAGGAAGAAGCGCGCCGTCGTATTACTGCCAAGTCCGAGACCGAGATAGCGGCTTTAAGGGATAGCATCATTCGGTTATGTATCCCTTAGATCTTCTTTCGTAATAGGCTCAATTAGCCATCAAGACTCCTGTATCTTTTTCTTTTCTCTGTCTTTTGATAGACGTTTTTAATAAAGAATCTTTTGGCTTTCAAAATTCATGAATGAAGTTTGGGAAATATCAGAACTAGAGGTAATGTAAACGTAGTAAGGATATTTCTGGTGGGTATTCTGCTGGGAATTGGATGTGGACTCATTACCAGTTTTATATTCAAGGTTCTTGAATATAGAAAATAAGTTGAAAGAAGCTGCTAATAGAGGTAATGTGGACGTAATAGCAGAGAATGTTTTATACCTCGACCAGAGGTAATATGGACGTGGACGGGTATATAACATTTAAATAGGAGTCATTAAATAATTCAGAGATCAAATGGACATAATTATCTTTGACGAAGGGATATTTTTGGTAGGTATTCTGTTGGGAAATTTGATGTGGGCTTATTATCTGTATTATGTTCAAGATTCTAGAACATAGGTAATAAGTTGAAAGAAACTGCTAGCATAGGTAATGAGGGCGCTGTATCAGAGGATGTTCTATATCTGACCAGAGGTAATATGGACGTGGACGAATATATAACAATAGGTAGGAGTGGATAATTCAGACGTAATATGGACGCGATTATCTTTGACGAATGTTTTACTCAGAGGTTATATGGACATGGCAAAACATTTCTTAATTATTCCACTGGGAAATAATTATCGAAAAATAGATCAGAGGTAATATGGACGTGACTATTTTCCTAAGACCAAGTTTGGGTAGAGTCCAAAACGAAAATAACTCCACTAGAGAATTTTTTTAGAGGACCTATTATACATGGCGTATCCAAGACCCTTGAAATACGGATAATAGTTAGATAATTTTTTGAATCACATAAATATTGCACTGTACATTTACATTATTAAAACATGGTATATGTGAACACTATACATGAAGGTAACACATAATATTTCTTCTGGAACTTGCCGTTGATCGGCATCATGAGCAAGTCACCATCAGGCTTGGTTAGTCGATACACACCGTTACAATACACTGATTCTATAACGAAAGGACCTTCCCATTTAGGCTGGAATTTTCCTTTTTTCTTGTTCGTCATGACCATTGGTCTTCTTACTGCTAAGACCAGATCACCAACTTGAAATATTCTTTCCTTCACATTTTTATTAAAGGCTCTAGAAAGACCTGCTTAGTATAGCTCAATACGCTGTTGAGCTAATAAGCGTTTTTCATCTAGCGCTTCCATCTCTTGTAGTCATAGATGGTAACTTTCTTCGATAGTCAACACACTGGCTAAGGCTACTCGAAGAGAGTGAATCTAGATTTCTAGGAAAAGAACTGCTTCACTCCCATAAACCAGAGAAAATGGCGTACTGCCTGTTGGAGTCCAGACCGTTGTACGATAGGCCCAGAGACATTCGCCGAGCTTCTCATTCCATTCGTGCTTGTTTGAAGACACGAACTTCTTGAGAAGTTTGATGATAGTCTTATTGAAGGCTTCTACTAATCCATTAGCTGCTAGATTGTAAGTAGTAGAGGCTACATTCTGAATTCGATTCTTATCGTAGAAACGATAGAATGCATGGTTTGCGAATTATGGACCATTATTATGGATGATCCTGCGAGGTAGGCCGAAGCGGTAGATAACATGATGTTTGACGAAATTGATCACATTTGACGTCTTTACTTCTATGAGCGTATAGCTTTCGCCCATTTGGAGAAGTAATCAGTTATAGCTAGGATAAACCGATATCCTCTGGAGGATGGCAGGCTGATTGGGCCGATGACGTCCATATCCGACGCTTCAAAAGGCCAAGATACCGCTGTCGGATGTAGAAACTCCGAAGGTTGACGAATAAAATCGAAGTAGAACTGACACGCCCTACACTCTTTTGTATATTCAACAACAACTGCTATCATCGTGGGCCAATAATAACCCATTCGTCTGAGGAGATCTTGTAATTTGGGGCCTGGTTGATGTGCACCACAAATTCTATCGTGAGCCTCACAGAGTGCTTGTTTGGCTTCTGTATCTGATAAACATCGTAATAGTAGCCCGTCGTAAAAGTGTTGGTACATCATTTTGGTAGCTGTATTATAGTAAAATCTGAGTGATCGCCTTTGGACAGACACTGCTTCCTTTGGGTCCGTAGGGAGGATTCCGTAGACAGCGTAGTCTATGAAAGGAAATCTCTACTCTTTAACATCGACGTTTGTTTCTGTTGCGTAACTTGATGAATATACAAGGCATCTTTCATGCAGAATAACTCTCGACCAGACACTGTGATCGAATGCTGAGTATTAGTAGGGACGGTCAAGGAAGCAGCAAGACCGGCTAAAGCATTTGCTTCTATATTCTGTAATCAAGGCACGTGCTCGATGAAGAATCCAGCGAAGGTAGAGGCCAATTCGATTGTCGCTTTGTGGTATGGGATGAGATCTTCGTGACGAACTTCATAATCCCCTCAGACATGACTAACTATTAGCTTAGAATTACCGTAAGCTTCTAGATAGTCAACTACTAGTTGTTTTGCCAATTGAATGCCGATTAGTAGGGCATTATATTCGGCCACATTGTTGGTACAAGGTTCCATGAGAGAATATACACGGTGTATAACCAGATGGTCGGGTGACATAAGCACGATGCCTACTCCGGCCACAATATTTCCTTTAGGTCCTGTTCTTGATGCATTGTCAAAGAACATTCGCCAAATGGGGATTTTCTCAGTTGTGGTGTTATACTCCGCTACTTCATCCAGGATTTCATCGTAGAGTTTGGAAGATTTGGCACCAGATGAGCTGCTAAGAAATCAGCTAATGCTTGGCCTTTTACTACCTTCTGAGGGACGAACAACATATCGTATAGAGTCAACAACATTGTCCATGTAGCTAAACGGGAATTAAGAGAACCCGGTTTAGTCATGAGTATTTTGAGAGGATTGACCTTAGATATGATGTGGATAGTCTGCCCAGACACATAGTGATGTGTCTTCTGGATAACAAATACCAGTACGAGACATTCCTTTTCTATAGGTGTGTATCTGTGCTCAGTACCCACCATCGTGCGGCTGAGGTAGTAGATTGCCTGTTCATGGCTGTCTTCAGTCTTCTGAGCTAATAGGGCACCAAGGGAATGATCCATAGCGCGAATATATAACAGGAAAAGCTTTCCAATTATCGGAGCCACCAACACTGGGGGGCTTGTGAGATACTTCTTGATGTCGTCAAATGCGCGTTGACATTGTTCAGTCCAGACAAAAGATACTCCTTTCTTCATGAGCTGAGTAAACGGTTGACACCTTCCAGAAAGATTTGAAATGAATCGTCTGATGTAGGCTAGCCTTCCTTGAAGTCCGCGTAGCTCTTTAAGATTTCTTGGAGGACGCATATCGAGGATAGCTTTTACTTTCTCCGGGTCAAGATGTATACCCTTTGAAGTGATAACAAAACCAAAGAACATGCCGCTGGAGACTCCAAGAAAAGACTTGGTTGGATTCATCTTGAGTTGGTATGCATGCATTAGTTCAAACACCGTTCTCAAATCTTGGAGGTGGTTGCCCTTGAGACAACTTTTAACTGCGATATCGTCTACGTAGCATTCTACTATTTTACACAAATGATCGCGAAAATTGTGTTCATAGCTCGCTGGTATTGTTTGCCATTAAAATCTTTTGAAGTAATTTTAACACAAACAGAAAAGTGTTACAATGTAGCACTTAGACGTAGTTCTAAGAGTACACTTTTATTTAATCTGGGTCCCTTGTGCCGATGGAGCGAGTGGTAATACGTTGACTCCGTTGACGATCTGACGACGGTTATCGGTTCTCTGAAGTTCTGAGTTGCTCTGGGTGCTGGAGCTTGCGGAGAGGAAGAATACGTTGAGTGTCTGTATCTGCCTCGGTGGTTATGCGATGTCTCTGTCTGTCTATGTATGTTCGTGTGTGGAAGAAGGAAATGATCCCTCTATTTATAGTCTGCAGGCTGGCTGCTCATGCGCACATATTTAGGATACGCCTGGACACGGGGATGCCACGTGGTGATTCCTGATGGAGGTGCATAGACGATGTGCCCTGATCGAGGAGTTGAATTCTTCATGCTGCTGTTGTGGGCTGGCACGTAGCAGGGGGAAGAATCTTTCTGTTGCTGAGATCTTGGGTGAATCGAGTCAAAAGACACGTATCGTAGGCCCATGGCTCGAAGATCTCGAATTTGGTGGAGAATGATCTGGTAGGATGCGCCTGGGATTGGGCTCATGAGGAGACTTTGGCTCGTAACCTTTGGGAGTCACGAACCATTTGGGGCGCATGGCTTTTGAGGCACATGCGAGGCTTCAGTAGTGACTTTACTTCTGTCTTTAGGGATCAGAAAAAAGTCTGAGGCGCATGGCTTTTGAGGCGCATGCAGAGCCTTGGGCGCATGGCTGCGGAGGCGCATACGAGATGGTTGAGCGGCCACGTGGTTGTAACCGTCAGAGGGAAGTAATGATGATGCTGACGTCGGTGACGCTTCGTTTTCTGAAAAAGCTATCAACTGTAGTCTTTGGGGGACGTGCTGCCAACTCTGTCAGACTTCAGTATTTAATATTTTTGACAGGTGATGGACTGTCGAGTGGGCACATCGATCGGCGTTCCTCTAGGCGCATGGGGCCGTATGGGGGCACATGCTTGTGAAGTGCTTGGTGCTGAAGGGCGCGTCTGTGTGATGTGCGGTCTGGCCGGCGCATCCGCTCTGCTTGACACGTCTTTTGGTACGACTGTTACGTTCTTCGAGTGCTTTAAATAGCCGTTTTTGACTTGGCTAAATTCGAAGCGTCAGGTTCATCCATTTAATGCAAATTTATTGTACGGGATTCGGAGAGCCAGCCACTTGGCGCATGGGTTTGATTTGCACGCCCTATAAATAGTGGCATGGAGAGGGTTTGCTTCTCGTTCTCTCACGTCCTCTCGAAATAAACTTGTTTACTCGAGCGTATTATGTTGACGAGATGCTCCCGAGGGTGAAGATGCGATGCAATGTCTTCATTGATGCACTTGAAGGTGACTGTTACATCCAAAAGTCGGAGTCGAAGGCTTCTGAGGCAGGCGGAAGGTGCCTATTGCATCCAAAGATCCAGATGCCCGAGCCTCGTCTTCGTTATGCTGGAAGAGCCGCAGATCGAAATTGCGGTGCTACGGCTTTGGGGGCTCTTTTTTCTGTCAGAGTGGGTGTTGCCCATTCTGGTTGTGTTGAAAGCTGCTCCTTTAGCCGTGGTTTCGATTGCGGTCTTCTTTGGTCTTTGGAGGCTCTTTCGAAGCCTCCCCTGGCCACAGGTTGATTTGTGGTGCTCTTCGCTTCCTCGGTTTGGGGAGCTCTTCCTCCAGCTAGAGGGTTGATTGCTACCCTCGTTCTGCTGGAAGGGTGGCAAATAACTAAGCTGCTGAAGGGATGCACATAACTGAGGATGCACATAACTGAGCTGCTGAAAGGATGCGCCCGGCTGAGAGCGCATGGTGGGATGCGCCTGACTAAGAGCGCATGGTGAGATACGCCTGTTCAAGAGCGCATGATGACTGCTGCGCCTGGCTGTAGACTTAGGGTCTTTTCTTTTTGTAGAAGTTCTCCTTTGTACACCCTTTTTTAAGACATGTAATAGACTTTTATATGAAATAAAATCCTCTTTCAATGTCTATACTTTTGTTTTGCTGTGTCTGTCTGAGCTCCCTGGCGCATGTAGTGTTTGGCGCATAGGATTCTTGATCGTAAAATTCTATGCTTCTACAAGACCCCTTTCAAAGTTTTCAAAACTTTTTTGTCAAGTTTTGAAATACTTTGAATAAGAAGCATGGTGGTTGGGGTGCATGACTGTTCGGGCGCATGGCCGCGCATCAGTGATGGGGTGCATTCTCCTCTCAGTTGATAACGCCTTGATAACCAAGAAGATTAATGATGATCTTTTTGGATTTATTTGCAGTTATCTCCTCGCAGAACCCGAGGCGGCGGCTGAGGTCACACTTCATCGGTTCATACGTGCGACTGAGCCTATAAATAGGTGTGAGGAGAAGAGAGAGAGAGAGTTCTTCCTCTCTTTGCTTTTGTCTTTTAGAGTTCTTCTTCGAAAAACCCTAACTTTTCTCCCCTCAAGGAATGGCTCCCAAGACTCCCCGCGGCGGTGCTAGCAAGGGAAGAGGCAAAGGGAAAGAGCCTGTAGAGGCTGCCGTGACTGATGTTCCCCGTCCGCCTATCGACGTTCGGCCACCGATAGTTGGTGAGTTTTATCATCCTCTTCCTGTACCATACATACGCCGACGCGCATGAACCTTAAGTCCTGATGATGTGCTGAGGTTTTTTTTGCCGACGCGCATGGGTTTAAGCCCTGAAGATGCGCCGAAGCTCCACTGCTGACGCGCATGGTTTTAAGCCCTAAATATGCGTCGAAGCTCCACTGCTGACGCACATGGGTTTAAGCTCTAATGATGCACCGAAGCTCCACTACTGACACGCATGAGTTTAAGCCCAGATGATGAGCCGAAGCTCCTTTTTAGATGCTCCTGAACCTGATGCACTTTTGATGAGAACGAGGCTCAGATTCTTTTGTTGTTTGTAACATCCCTGAATCTTTGTCTTTTTTTGTTGAACATTAGTGTCGATGACTGTCACACTCTTGAATGAAGTGCTTCTGGATGCTGCCCTCTGCCAGATGGAAGAAAATTACGATGAGGAGGTGATAAACCCTGCTTAAGCTGCTATTATGCTAGATCAGCCTCCCGAAAGAATGGCCCAAATCCGGGAACAACCGCATGGGTTCCTCAAACGGATGATGGAGCGTGGCATTTTAAAATTTGCCACTTTTGATAAAGTGACCTTCCTGAAGCCCGAGTTCCTGTTTGGGGACCGCCTTACTTCTATTGAAGCAAAGGTATTGAAGGTCAAGGAAGATTGGTTTTTTACAGCAAGAGTAGTGCATATGACTGTTAAGCAACTTGAACGTCAATGGCCTTTGACGGCTTTCTGTCGTCTTGCTTCCAAGAGGAGGATGTCTTGGAAGCTAACCCCATCTCAGGGGGGAGTGGTGGCAGGTATTATCAAGATCGACTCTACCTCCGATCAAAGAGATACTTTAGCCACCGTGCGGTCTGGACCATCTTTCACCTGGCGGACTCTACGTCCTGGGAGCATTTACAGTGATGTTCCCATCAATATATTTGCTTTCGGTACTTCGACTTTTGCCAATCGCATACTGTTGATGGAGAGATCGTACCCGAAAGGTGAATTTCGGGTAGAGGGTTGGTGTCATTATGTTGCCAAATGGGACAAGTTGACACTCTGGATTCTGTCGTGGTTTCAAATCGAACTCCAAGAGATGGGACTGACTGCCGCAATCCATGCTACTCAGGCAGGTGTTGGCATCAACCGGCATATGTTCCTCGCACTTTTGGAGATGTTTAACACCCAGACCGGGACTTTCTTCACTCCGGTGGGGGAGCTGGGACTCGTACTTCATGAAATGTACGAGGTGTCAAAGCTCCCTTGGGGGTCAGAACCTTATGAGGAATACTTCCCGACCAACGAGGAGCTCCAGGTCCTGGGGGATAAAGCCGAAGAGATGATGGCCGTCTTCAAAGAAGTGGCGAGTCATAATTACTATATGCAAAAGAGGGATAAGAGCGGGTCACAGCCTCATATGACCTCTTGGAGAGATTACATATTTAAGCAAGGCAAGGAGGATCCTTCTCAGTTTTCCACTCCGCCAGCGCTTTCCCGTAGCGAGGTGCTTTTCGAAATGAGCATGTTGGGTGAGAAGAATCCTCGGGAAAACGAGGACCGACAGTCGGATGAACGCTCCTATAGCTGTTTCTGACACCTTACTCATCGGATGTCGTCGAAAGCAGTGTTAGCTGTGTATCTGATGATTTGGCTTCGGGATTACATCTTTTTGGGCGGGTCAGGCTCTGTAGAGAGGGTGACTCGGAACCTAATCCTGCCAGCTGTGAAGTTGGTTTTTGGCCGACGCCTGGCTCTACTCCCTGCAATGGTGTGTAACCTGCTGTGAGGTTTATGAGAATTTACGGGAAATATGGTTCATGATCGAGGTAGAAATGACAACTTTCCCCGTGCCGAATTGCTATTTCACTATTTGATGGGGTGGTTGATTTTACACCATCCTAATGTAATGAGTCCAGGCTCGGAAGAAGATCATAGGGCCGGAGATGCATTCCTCCGTCGTTTCCACCAGAGGAGCTGGTTGCATACTGGCGTTCCTGTTTGCAGGAAAGTTTTATCCCGCCTTCAGGGGTGGGAGATCACCAAAGTAGGTCCTGTCTTTTCGGGTTTTGAGGCCAATGAAGACTTGATGGATTCGGGTGAAGATGCCACCACTCTGCCTCTATGGGGATTCTGCTGGTTGCAAAGTATCCGGCCGTCCCATCTGGTGTACCGGAACAGGAACCAGTGTTACCTGGAACCGTATTTACCGAGCCGTTTTGCACGGCAATTTGGCTATGCTCAGTTGATGTTGGATAATCCCAGTATCAACCTGGGGTATACTGGAAGCTTGCTGGATGGTGCACGAGCTTGGCATTACTACAATGCTGGATGTACCGGAGCTCGCTTTACGCTGCCTGTCCAGAATTCGCGATCGCCGATTCTTTTTTCGGATGCCAAGTTTTACTGTGTTATGGCTGCCATGCCTCCCGGATATGATAGGGAGACCAGTCTTGTTGTAGGCACCAAGTTAGCGGTAACCGGGAATATTTTGGCGAAGGCTCGATCGTACCGTCCGCCAGAGGTGGGTTATCGAGGTGCCCCTGCCGTATCCACAGGGGGTCAGGCAGAACCCTCGGTTGATCAACCGAAAAGACATGTGGATACAGAGGCTGGCTCTTCTGCGTCAAAGAGGTAGAAGAAGGCATCGTCACCGACTGTGTCATCGGACTCAGTACCTACGGAGGTAAGGGTGTCCCAAATAGTCCAGTTCAGGTTCAACATTTCGTGTGACCTATGCTTTCTTTTTGTTGGAGCCGCTAAAGAGGAGACCCCGTACTCTAAAATCTAGTGGCAGTAGACCAAAGGAGGTGGCGGGCTCATCGAAAGAGTGCGTTCCGCCGATCGTGATGTCTTCCGAGGAGGAGAGCCCAGACGATGTCGTTGTTATGGAGACTCCAGTATCTCCAGATTACGTAGGAAGGGAAGCTGAGGTTGAAGTAGTTCCCAGAGAGGTGCAAGCCGCCGTGGGAGCCTTGGACGTTGAGGGCCCAGTAGACACAGGGCTTCCAGATGAAGAAGTGGAGTGGAGTTCGTCGTCTTCGGATGGCTTTCCTCCATAGATGCGTGAGTCTGTTGCGGGGGCAACATATGTGATTACAACAGAGGAGAGGGTTGATTCCCCTCCTTGTCATGATGCGGGGAGGTCGGCTGTAGCGTTGCCGAGCCCTACCCCAGGCTCAGCAATGGAGGTTGAGGTGGCTGTCGACCGGGAGGTAGCGACAGATTTGGTCCCCGTGGAGGGATTCGATGATGCGGTGGAGACTCGTCTCCAGAGCCCGACCCCAGAAGACGTGCCCCGCCAGGAAACGGGAGCTGATCCGGTTAGCTTGCCAGAGGAAGGCTCCGTACTAGTTACAGATCGCACCTCGGTGGTGGAGGAGGCAGCTCCGGATGCTGATAGTCCCTTTGAGATGGGAAAGGCAAGGGCTTGCTGATGCAAGAGCCCTCTGTTGCTTCTTCTACTTGGGGGACGATATCGACACCCCACCCAACTCCTTCTACACTCTTGGCATCTGGCACTGGTAGCGGAATTTAAGTTCCTGTTGCGAGAGAGTCTGCTGAGGTCGATGTTCAAACCTCGCAGATTGAGATCGGTGGGTCTTCTTCAGGTCCGCCATCCAGAGTAGCTCCCCCAACTCCTGCCATGACACCAGAAGTGCTGGCGGATACGGATGAGTACGTGAAATTCATCGTTGAGGCAGTGTACAAGATGCTGCAGAAGGGTGTATCGACAGTGATAAATGCCAATAGGAGTTTCACGATGGCAAAAACCATGGCGCTTCCAACACATCGGTCTGATACGTCTCCACCAGGGCCATAATCATATGGCCGAGATTCTGGAAGCCTCGATGACTGAGCTGGACCAGCTGCTTTTCGAATTTCAGTATATCCAGCGAAATGATCTCTCCGCCCTGATAGACGTAAAAAAGAAGAAGGTGATTGCTGAGATTGAGTCCTCTTATCAGGCCACCGTGAGTGTCTGGGAACGCAAATTAGCTAATACTGAAGCTGCAGTGGAGCGGTTGTCTCAGTCCACGCAGGAGAAGGTGGAGTTGCGAGATGCGTTGGACGCTAGTATCGCGGATGTTGATGCCCAGATTCGCTGCCTTGAGGACCAGCGTGCCCGACTCCTATTAGATGCTGAGCATGCCCAAGCTGAACATATAGCCTTTACGAAGGAGGAAGCAGCTTTCACCCACCGGGCTCTTACCCTGGCTCAGCAGCGATAACAGTTGGATGAGAAGCATGAGGATGACACTTCTCCTGAGGCCATAGAAGCGATGCGTCAAGAAGATGAACGCCGAGTCCTGGCGACTGTGGAGACTCGAGCGACAGACTTGAGACGTCGGATTGAAGAGCTTTCGGCCAACCCCAGGGATGTTTAGGGATCGTAGTCTCTTCTTTTTTGTGTATTTGCAACTCTTGCTGGGGGTGTAATCCTTTACTTTTTTTGAAAATAAAGAATACAAAGTTTTTGTGGTGTGTCCATTTTTGCTGTCATGAACTTGATGATTTTTGTGGACCTATTATCTTTTGCGTACCTTGGTTTTTAGGTACAGATAATAAGTTCGAGAGAACCGACATGTTTGCTCAGAGGTGATATGGACGTGGCAAATATAGTATTCAAATAACAGAATCTTCCTACTCAGAGGTATTATGTACGTGGTAGTAATAATTCTGGGGAATACGCGGAACTACTCAGAGGTAATGTGGACTTGGAAGTTCTGCGATCAATGTACGGCAACGCAGGGGTTGTCTGTTCGGGATGTTTACTCAGAGGTAATATGGACGTGGTAAACATGATGGGTAGCGTAGTCTTACGGAGTGTAAGATTCCTCTTTGTAGTGCGTAGGGGAACAACTCAGAGGTAATATGGACATGGTTGTCCTTCTACTGGAGGATGCCACGGAACAGCTGGGTTTCGGAAGCATATGATTTTGTGGAAGGGAATTGTATGTGAGCCCTGATGATTGGGTCCCCTGATCCTTTGTGGAAGTGCATGTCTGAAAGATGTTAAGAGTAGTACTTCTTTAGGAACTTGCCGTTGATGGGCATCATGAACAAGTCCCCATTGGGTTTAGCAAGGCGGTAAGCACCGTTTGAGTACACCATCTCTATGATGAAAGGTCCTTCCCACTTGGGCTCAAACTTTCCTGGTGTCTTGTGAGTCAACACCGTCGGCCTCCTGACTGCCAGAACCAGGTCGCATACTTGGAAAGTCATTTGCTTGACCTTCTTGTTGAAAGCCTGTAATATATGGCTTGGTAGAGTTCAATGTATTGTTGAGCTAGGAGACACTTTTCGTCAAGTGCCACCAGTTCTTGCAGACGACGACGTTGATTGTCCTCTTCTGTGAGTTGGTTTGTGATTGCTACGCGGAGTGAGGGTATCTGGATCTCGAGAGGTAGTACCGCTTCGCTCCCGTAGACAAGGAAGAATGGTGTGTTTTCTGTCGGGGTTCGTACCGTTGTGCGGTAGGCCCAAAGGCATTCGCCGAGCTTTTCGTCCCAGTCGCGTTTATTAGATGAGACGAATTTTTTGAGTAGCCTGACGATAGTCTTGTTGAATGCCTCGGCCAATCCGTTTGCTGCCAAATTGTAGGCGGTTAAGGCCACGTTTTGAATACGATTCTTGTCACAGAATCTGTTGAAAATATGGCTGATGAACTAAGGACCGTTATCCTGGATAATCCTCCGGGGTACCCCGAAATGGTAGATGACATGGTGCTTGATGAAGCTGATCACCCTAGAGCTCTTCACTTCAGCCAGTGGAACTGCTTCTGCCCATTTGGAGAAGTAGTCGGTGATGGCTAGGATGAAGCGGTGTCCCCTCGATGAAGGAGGGGTGATCGGTCCTACAATGTCCATGCCCCAAGCTTCGAAGGGCCAAGAGGCGACTGTAGGATGTAGTGGTTCTGACGGTGTATGGATAAAGTCTCCGTGAAGCTGGCACGCATGGTACTTTTTAGCATAGTCGACAGCGTCAGCGACCATGGTTGGCCAGTAGTAGCCATGTGTCGCAGTCGATCCTATAACTTAGGGCCAGGTTGATGGGCTCCGTAAGTTCCATCGTGAGCTTCTCGAAGAGCTTTGGCTGCTTCTTCGTTGGACATACATCGCAGGAGAAGTCCATCGTAGGAGCGTCGGTACAACATTTTAGTAGCTGAATCGTAGTAGAATCGAAGGGAGCACCTCCTGACTGAGACGGCTTCTTTCGGGTCTTCTGGAAGAATTTCGTAGACAGCGAAGTCGATGAACGGGAACCACCAGTCTCGGACATTAACACCAGCACTTGTTGACATGGCATGGGCTACTTGTGAGCATAGGTTGTTTTTAGGACAGACCAAGTCTCGACCAACTACTGTTACGTAGTGTTGAGTCCCGAGGGGTGCTGCTAATGAGGCTGCGAGGCCAGCCAGAGCGTCAGCCTCCAGATTTTGTAAACGAGGTACATGTTCGATGAAGAACTTGGTGAAGGTTGAAATAATGTTCAATACAACTTCATGGTAAGGAACCAGATCTTCATGGCAAACTTCGTATTGTCCTCTGACCTGGTTAACGACGAGTTTTGAGTCGTCGTAGGCTTCCAGGTGATCCACTCCCAGCTGTTGCGCCAGCTGGAGTCCCATGATGAGGGCGTTGTACTCGGCAACATTGTTGGAGCACGGCTTTGAAAGGGAGTAGGCGCGCTGGATGACCAGCTGATCGGGAGAGACCAAGACTACCCCCATACCTGCGATGATTTGGCCTTTGGGGCCAGTTCTTGACGCACCATCGAAAAACACCTGCCAGATGGAGCTTTCTTCGGTGACGTTTGATTCTTGGACCTCATCCGAGATGTCTTCGTAGAGTCTTGAGGACTCCGGGATGGGATGTGCAGCTAAAAAGTTGGCCAGAGCCTGACCCTTGACTGCTTTTTGTGGAACGAATACCATGTTGTATGGTGTTAGCAGGATCGCCCACGTAGCTAGCCGGGAATTTAATGACCCTGGCTTCGTCATGAGAACTCTGAGTAGATTGACTCGGGAGATGACATAAATCGTCTGGCCCGAGACACAATGGCAAATCTTCTGGATGGCAAATACCAACACCAAGCACTCCTTTTCGACGGGGTTGTACCAGTGTTCAGCCCCGATCAGTGTTCTACTGAGGTAGTAGATAGCTTGCTCATAGCCTGTGTCGCTGTTCTGAGCAAGCAGAGCACCGAGGGAATGATCCATGGCACGGACGTAGAGGAGAAATTGTTTGCCGGCGACGGGTGCCACCATGACTGGCGGGCTCGTCAAGTAAGCCTTGATGTCATCGAAAGCTTTTCGTAGTCCTCTATCAAGATGTAAGAGACTTCCTTCTTCATGAGCTGAGTGAAGGGTTGACATTTTCTGAAAAGGTTTGCTATAAACCTCCGGATGTATGCCAGACGCCCCTGCAGGCCTCGAAGTTCTTGGAGGTTCTTCGGAGGGTCCATGTCAAGGATGGCTTTGGTCTTCTCGGGATCGATATAAATGCCTTTCGCCGTGATAATGAAGCCCAAGAACTTTCCGCTAGAAACCCCTAAGAAAGATTTAGCGGGGTTCATCTTGAGTTGATGCGCTCGCAGGAGATCGAAGACTGTCTTGAGGTCTTGTAGGTGATCACCTTTGAGACGGCTCTTGACTGCGATGTCATCAACATAGCATTCGACTGTCTTGTGGAGATGCTGACGGAAAATGGTGCTCATAGCTCGTTGGTATGTGGCACCAGCGTTCTTCAAGCCGAAGGGCATCACTGTGTAGCAGAAAATCCCCTTCGGAGTCCTGAATGACGTGTGTTTTGCGTCATCGGTGAACATCTTGATCTGGTTGTAGCCCGAATACCCGTCCATGAAAGACATGCATTCGAAGCCACATGTGTTGTCGATCATCACGTCGGTGATTGGAAGCGGGAACTCGTCCTTTGGGCAAGCAGTGTTGAGATCCCTGAATTCGATACAAACTCGTATTTTCCTATTCTTCTTGGTAACATGGACGACGTTGGCTACCCAGTCCGGGTGTTGTTCTTCACGGATGAAGCCGCTGGTCAAGAGTTTGTCCACCTCCTGATCGATAGCGTTCATGATGTCAGGACAAAAGCGTCTCTGTTGTTGTTTGATAGGCTTGGCATCCGGTAAGATGTTGAGCCTATGCATCGTGATCTGAGGATCAAGTCACGACATATTTTCGTAGCTCCAAGCGAAGACATCGATATATTCTTTAGCCAGTTGGATTAAAGATTCCCGATTTTCTCCTTTTAGGCTTTTGCTGATGAAGATGGGTCTGGAAGAAGATCCATCGCCAAGGTCGATCTGCTCGACCTCGTCTTCGGTAGGGGGTTCACGTAATTCAAAACGAGACTCCCACTGTTCTCCTAGGTGTTGAGCCCAGGATTCTTCTTCAAAGAATTCTGGCGTTTGGTCTTCGCCTTCATCTTCTTGAGATTGTGAAGATGTCATGTTGGCTGATAGCACTCTCTTGAAGACTGAGCCGATACTGGCATCGGAATCCCAAGTTGATGCTTCGGACGAGTGAGACTTTTCTACTTCTTCTGCCTCCGAACTCTCTGGAGTTGACGATGGCGTGACATAGCCTACCCCCCGTCGAGTTCGATGATAGTAGTCTTGCGGCTTTCCTTTAGGTGTTGGAAGCCGGAGAGGAAGACGTCGACCCTTGCCGTAGTTCAGGCCTTTGTTGCTTTTTAGGTCGTAACCCATCTTTTGGATGAGGTACTTTGCCTTGTCCGTGTACCGATAGACTTGTATTATGTCGCTATCTGGTTCTGGCTCGAGTGGCGAGAGGTCTTAATGACGCTCAACTTTGCCGAAGATGATGGATTCTTCGTCCGAACTCCGCGACGGGACTACAAAACAGGCCCCTTGGGACGGAACTACTCGATTTACCTGATGGACGGCCGTTATTTGTGTTTGCAACGATCGTAGAGCGTTATCTAATGTATACACGGCATTCCAATGTGGACGACTAGAATAATTAAAAGACACTCTATTATTGATGAAACACGAGATTTTATCCCGCGGGATTACATTGTCCAGAGAGGGTGCATCTACATCAGCAGAGATATATTCCCCTAGCTCTTCATCTGTAAGTACTGGGATTGGATCGGGAGAGTCTACCACAGCTTTGATCCTGGGGTCCGAAAGGGCTATGTGGGCCTTCTCCGGCATCTTGGATGAGACAGATGGTTGCGGCGGCTTGCCCTTAAGACGCACCATCAGGGGTGCCTCAACTGCGCCTTCAGCAATTGGTGCCTTCCCCTGTAGTTTTGCCACAAGGGGAGCCGATGTTTGGTGCGGCTTTCCCTTGAGCCATATCTTCAAGGGAGCTTCAATCGGTGTTCTACCTGGAGCAGTTGGTGCTTTCTCAGGTAGCTTGATGCTCATGGGAGGCAACGTCTGAGGCGGCTTTCCTTTGAGTCAAATTTTTAGAGGAGCGACAGGAATCGTCTCTGGCTCTATGTCGAGCTCTGCTGCCATTTCTGCTTCATCGTCAGCATCATTGGCTTCCTCCTTGTCAGGTGATTTGTACAAGTTGGAATCAGGGAAGTAGGCTTCAACCCCCTTGAAAGGGTCGATGTCTGCGAACTCCGTCCGAATGATGTCATTGGTGGACACGTATTTCATACATTGGTGGAGTGTGGATGGCACCACCATGTACTCATGCAGCCACGGATGACCCAGCAGGAGGTTGTAGTTGACATCGGCGTCCACGATATAGCAAGTGACCTCAGTTTTGAGGTTACCAATATGGCACTTCAGCCGTATTTTGCCCAGCGGTTCACTCTTGCTGGTATTGAACCCACTGATTGTGGTGTTGGAGGGCGCCAGACGGTACATTGGGATCCCCAGTGTTGAGAGCAGCATCTTCGGAATGATGCTGAGGGAAGACCTCGGATCGATCTGAATCCGCTTTACCTTGACAGAACTGATATACCCTAATAATACAGCGGCCTGTTGTGTCGGTTGTGCTTGAGCAGCATGTCTTGTTGGGTAAATATTATATTGGGGATAACCTCATCCGCACAATGACAGTGCGCACATGTAGTTGAAAGATCTTCAGGCTGCTTGACCTGACTGATGAAGGATTCGGTATCCTTCAGAGCTTCACAGAGAGCTTCACGAGTGTCTTTGGAAAGACGAAGAAGCTCAAACAGAGATAAGCGGGCAGGAGTACTGGCAAGTTGTGCCAGTATGTCGAAGTTGTGGGGCTTGGCTAGCCCCGAAGAATTCTTCTTTCGCAGAGGCCTGTCAAAATGAACCTCTACATGCTTCTGTTTATTAGCTGCTGGAGGCTTGGACGGACCCCCGTCTTCGGCGACAGGGACGGTGCAAGGATGCACCACCTCGACGGCAGCTTCGTCGGGTTGGGCGTTCTGTTGTGAACACGTCTGTACAGGAAGAGCCTCTTCTGCGGAGGAAGAGACCATACGGCAAGACTTGATCTTCCTGTCTTTGGTTTTGGAGACAGAGCGTACCTCCGGTTGAGTAACCTCGGAGACGAGAACAGGGTGAACCCATAAGATCTCTCTCCGGGATGTGGTGGGTGGGATGAGTCCACTCACGTTGTCACGAGTAGGTGGTAAGTTAACCACCTCCATTGTCGCCTTTGGGATGGGGATGACGCCATCTTGTGTTGTAGCGGGCGGCAAGGTGCCAAATTGGAGTGACACCAGGTTGGCCGAGACCGTTTTCTCCTCGTAGTCAACATAGATAACATCCGTATTGATCATACGCTGGATGTAGTTTTTGAGGACGTAGCAGTCCTTGGTTGGGTGTCCGACAAACCGATGGTAGTGACAGTACCTCGGATTGTCCACTTTCCTGACCTCGTCGTCACGCTTTGGGTCTGGCAATTTGATCTTATCACCATGCTTTAGTATCTCAAAGAGTTGCAGGGTGTCTTCATCGTTGAAGGAATAAACCTCATTTGGCCTTGGTAAAAGTGGAGGCTTTTGAGTGGGTGCTGATGCACCTTTTGAGGCATTGACAGTCAATGCCTGTTTCCCCTTCGTCTCTCGTCCGGGGTTGTTGGCTGCAGGCCGTTTCCCTTTGTCCTCAAAGACAGGGAAACTAACTCCCAGAATGTGAGCATTGGACGCCTTCTTTTCTGCTGCTTCTGCTTCGATGATCAAGGAACTCCAGTCGACAGGAGGAGTAGAGTTGAGCCAGAGTTTGACTGCAGGCAGCATGTTCATGCAGCAGGCCTGTCGGAAGCGTTCGATGAATACTCGAACTGTTTTCTTCTCCTTCTGGCGTATATCTATGAGGGATGCCATTGTCATGTCCTTCCCGCCATCGTAGAAACGATCGAGAAAAAAGTGCATCAAGTCATCGAAGGAAGATATGGAATTGTCGGAGAGGCTGCAGTACCAGTCGTACGCCACTCCTTTCAGTGCCCCGACAAATATGCTGGTGAGTAGCGCGTCCTCTTTCGGAAGATGTCCCGTTTGGGACTGAAAGTACGTCAGATAGCGACGCAAAGAGTCCTTCCCGTCGTATGGCGTCAATGTTTGTAGTTTATATTTAGGAGGATAAACCACTTTGTTCCATTCGAGGGGATAAGGTTGGAGGATGCCCATCTTTTGGCGCTCCTCTTGTCTATTCTTGGACTCAAAGCGCTCGTGTAAGTCCCTAATCATATCCACCACGTCTTCCGTGGAGCTGGGAGTTGGGGAAGGTGGTACCGCCTGGAGTTGAGCATTTGATGGCTCCGACTTCTGAGGTGCTTCGCGGCGATCCATATCCATGGATACCCGTTGAAGGGGTACACTTGATTCTCCATTGGCCCCTGGGTCATGACCAGTAGACGGTGCCCTGGCCAAAGTCGACCGTATCTCAAACAATGCTTGAGTCAGTGTTTGCATGGAGGCAGAGAGGGTTTTGAGTCCTCCCTCCAGGGTATCCATGCGCTTGACAAGGTCTGCTGGTGGCACATCCGACTCAGTGTCACCCCCAGTCATGTAGACTGTCATGACGTGATTGGAGTCGGATGGCTCGGTTGAGGCTTCGCTTTCGGCCTCACTCTCCTGTAAAGGAGTTGTTGTTCCCAGAGCTTTGTCTTAGCTACCCCCAGCTATGTTCTGGAGGACTTCTTCGTCTTCGAGACTCAGATCTGCAGGGGCTAGACTACCCCCAGCTACGTTCGAAAGGCTGACTTCGCTTCGAGGATGAAGATCCACCCCAACTGTGCTTTGGAGGACACCTTCATCTTCGGAAGGAGGATCAACAAGGGCTTGACTACCCCCAGCTTCCTCCAAGATCTTTTTCCTCCCCCGAGTGCCTTCGAACACTCCGGAGGATGAGACGGTTGTCTTGGTTTTCCTCGGCTGGCTTTTGGACGAGGAATTGCTAGTCGCCTTTCGGACTGACGAGGAGTTAGAGATTACATTGCATGAAGCAACCTTTAGTTCTGGCTCCTCTTCTGTTGACACCTTCTTTTCGAGGCGACATCGGAGGGGTGTAGATGATTGCAGCCGCTGGAATACCGACTGTCTTGGTGGGACTGCTGCCTTGCAACAGCAGCTGATGGTGACTACAGCATATGTGTGCCCTGTGAGGGGCGCATCGTGCTTGTCAGTCGACTCTCCTGACCGGCATTTGTGAGTGATCACGTTACGCAGGTCGTTGGAGGAGAGTGCCACCTTCGTACCCCCTTCAGGCGCATGGCAAGGCCAAGTGCCGGGGTGGTCAAGTGAATGCTGCGCCCCCTGATCCAACACCAAACAGGCACTCAGATCAGTAATGGGGGAACAACATTTAAAGTGACTTGAACGAACCTCAGACGCACAACCAGAGGAGGCGCGGAAGTTCAAGACCACTGGGTTTGCCTCGTCCGACTTAGTTGCGAACGCAACAAACGCGCCCAAGTGTGACAAGGACTTTGAAGGTCGGCTCATTTCTGGCACAGAAGCACCTGAGTCGACCTTATATAGCTTACCATCAGCAGCGCACATGATTGTGAGCGCATGCTTCTGGCTTGCTGCCGGCATAGCACATTTGGGGCTCATGGCCCGTGCAGCCTTGGACTTCTTCGTACTAAGCCGCTGGGGCGCGTAGTACTCAGAATCCAAATTCTCCTCGCCACTACAGCGAGTGAGTCTGTCAAAGACAGAGACCTTCTGTGCCGCATCGGAGGTGATGCGCGGGGCATTAGCTGCGCCCCTGCTCCGTCGACGCATCTTCCTCGCCTAAGAGGAAGATGGCTGGAGAATGTGGTCAGCCGCACGTTTCCCCGAGAGATGCGTTGCACCGGTGGGCGCATCTTGGTTGCTGAGGACGTCAGCTGGCAGGGAAGGTTGGATCAGCGCATCCCCTTCGTTGGTGGTGCCAAAGGCGTCGACCTTGTGCACCCAGATTTAGCGAGTCTTCTTCGGCTTCGGCAGCCGCTTCGAAGGACTCGTACTGCCTTCAGAAATGAACTCCTCATACGCCTGTTGATTGAGGCGTATGACCAGCGTCTTGTGGGAGGAGGCCACCTTCACATCATCGGATTGTGACATAGCTTTCTCGGTGGAGGAGAAAGAGGTCCCCAGCAGAGTCGCCAGCTTGTTTGCCATTAAAATCTTTTGATGTAATTTCAATACAAACAGAACAGTGTTACAATGTAGGACTTAGACGTAGTCCTAGGAGTACACTTTTGTTTAGTCTGGGTCCCTTGTACCGATGGAGCGAGTGGTAATACGTTGACTCCGTTGACGATCTGACTACGGTTATCGGTTCTCTGAAGGTCTGAGTTGCTCTGGGTGTTGGAGCTTGCGGAGAGGAAGAAGATGATGAGTGTCTGTATCTGCCTCGGTGGTTATGCGACGTCTTTGTCTGTCTACGTATGTTCGTGTGTGGAAGAAGGAAATGATCCCTCTATTTATAGTCTGCAGGCTGGCTGCTCATGCGTGCATATGTAGGATGCGCCTGGACGCGGAGACGCCATACGGTGATTGCTGATGGAGGTGCAAGGACGATGCGCGCTGATTGAGGAGTTGAATTCTTCATGTTGCTGTTGTGGGCTGGCACGTAGCAGGAGGGAGAATCTTTCTGTTGCTGAGATCTTGGGTGAATCGAGTCAAAAGACACATGTCATAGGCCCATGGATCGGAAATCTCAGATTTGGTGGAGAATGATCTGGTAGGAAGCGCCTGGGATTGGACGCATGAGGAGACTTTAGCTCGTAACCTTTGGGAGTCACGAACCATTCGGGGCGCATGGCTTTTGAGGCGCATGCGAGGCTTCAGTAGTGACTTTACTTCTGTCTTTAGGGATCAGAGAAAAGTCTGAGGCGCATGGCTTTTGAGGTGCCTACAGAGCCTTGGGCGCATGGCTGCGGAGGTGCAGGCGAGATGGTTGAGCAGCCACATGGTTGTAACCGTCGGAGGGAAGTAATAATGATGCTGACGTCGGCGATGCTTCGTTTTTTGAAAAAGCTGTCAACTGCAGTCTTCGGGGGAAGTGATGCCAACTCTGTCAGACTTCAGCATTTAATGTTTTTGACAGGTGATGGACTGTCGAGTGGGCACATCGATCGGTGTTCCACTAGGCGCATGGGGCCGTATGGGGGCACATGCTTGTGAAGCGCTTGGTGCTGAGGGGCACGTCTGTGTGATTCGCGGTCTGGCCGGCGCATCCGCTCTGCTTGACACGTCTTTTGGTACGACTGTTACGTTCTTCGCGTGCTTTAAATAGCTGTTTTTGACTTGGCTGAATTCGAAGCATCAGGTTCATCCATTTAATGCAAATTCGTTGCACGGGATTCGGAGAGCCAGCCACTTGGCGCATGGGTTTAATTTTCCCGGCCTATAAATAGTGCCATAGAGAGGGTTTACTTCTCGTTCTCTCACGTCCTTCCGAAATGAACTTGTTTACTCGAGCGCATTCTGTTGACGAGATGCTCCCGAGGGTGAAGATGCGACGCAATGTCTTCATTGATGCACTTGAAGGTGACTGTTACATCCAAAAGTCGGAGTCGAGGGCTTCTGAGGCAGGCGGAAGGTGCCTGTTGCATCCAAAGATCGGGATGCCTGAGCCTCATCTCCGTTATACTAGAAGAGCTGCAGATCGGAATTGCAGTGCTACGGCTTTGGGGGCTCTTTCTTCTGTCAGAGTGGGTGTTGCCCATTCTGGTTGTGTTGAAAGCTGCTCCTTTAGCCGTAGTTTCGATTGCGGTCTTCCTTGGTCTTTGGAGGCTCTTTCGAAGCCTCCCCTGGCCACAGGTTAATTTACGGTGCTCTTCTCTTCCTTGGTTTGGGGAGCTCTTCCTCCAACTAGATGGTTGATTGCCACCCTCGTTCTGCTGGAAGGGTGGCATATAACTGAGCTGCTGAAGGGATGCACATAACTGAGGATGCACATAACTGAGCTGCTGAAAGGATGCGCCCGACTGAGAGTGCATGGTGGGATGCGCCTGACTGAGAGCGCATGGTGGGATGCGCCTGACTGAGAGCGCATGGTGAGATGCGCCTGTTCAAGAGCGCATGATGACTGCTGCACCTGGCTGTAGACTTAGGGTCTTTTCTTTTTGTAGAAGTTCTCCTTTGTACAGCCTTTTTTTAAGACATGTAATAGACTTTAATATAAAATAAAATCCTCTTTCAACGTCTATACTTTTGTTTTGTTGTGTCTGTCTGAGCTCCCTGGTGCATGTAGTATTTGGCGTATAGGATTCCTGATCGTAAAATTCTATGCATCTACAGGTATGTCGCCCCTACATTTTTTAATCTGAAGGGCATCACCGTATAGCAGTATACCCCCAACAGTGTTCGAAAAGATGTGTGTTTCTCATTATCGGAGAACATCTCGATCTAGTTGTAGTATGAGAACCCATCCATAAAGGACATCCGCTCGAATCCGCAAGTATTGTCGATCATTACGTCGATGATCGGTAGAGGAAACTCATCTTTTGGGCATGCAGAGTTCAAATCACAGTAATTGATACAGACTCGAACTTTACTGTTCTTTTTCATGGCTGGAACAATGTTAGCGACCTAGTCAGGGTGTTGTTCTTCGCGAATGAACCCACTTGAAATAAGCTTCTTGACTTCACTCTCGATGGCCTCCATGATATCTGGTCGGAACCGTCGTTGCTGCTGCTTTACTGGCTTAGCATTAGACGAGATATTTAGGCGGAGCATAGCAACTTTAGGGTCCAAGTCTGGCATGTCTTCATAGCTCCATGCAAAGACGTCAATATATTATCTTATAAGCTGCATAAGAGATTGTCGTTCTTCACCAGATAGACTTTTGCTGATAAAGATTGGTTTAAGAGATGATTCATCTCCCAAATTAAGTTGGACGACTTCGTCTTCAGTAGGTACTTCACGTTCCTGGTGTCCATCTTTTGAGCCCATTGTTCGAGCTCGATTGATTGGACATCTTCTGCAATTTAGTCAACTGATACCATATTGACGGACAAAGTTGCTTTAAACATGTCTCCAATGATGGAGTCTGAATCCCAGAGGTAGGAATCAGAAGAATGAGAACAATGATCCACTTCGTCGTCAGATCCTTCAGGAGTTTTTGGAGGAGTAACATAACCCAAACCAGTACCGTTTTGTTGATAATAGTTCTCGGGTTTGCCGGGAGGAGCAAAGTGACGTATTGGCAATCATCGCCCTTGACCGTGGTCGTTTTTTATATCATATCCCATGTTCGAAATGATATTCTTGGCCTGCCAACTATATCGGTAAATTTACATTTTTCCATAATCATAGTCAGCTTCAGTGTTGCGATTGGGAGTAGTAAAGTCCAGAACGAACTTTTATTCGCCAATTATTCGACCGAAGATGATCAATTCTTTACCTTTCTTTCTAGCTGGAACGATGAAGTAGTGGATATCTTTTGGCCAGGCTTTTTCCCGTAGACGAGGCGTCATGACCGGTATGCAGAGATGTGGTCCTATTCCATGCTCTAGAGCGTATAACGTATCTATGTACTGGTTTACAGATTGGTAGACATCGAAGTAATTCAAAGATAAACCTTTACCTAGAAAATATGCAAGTTCTTCTTCAGGGATAACATCATCCACTGAAGGTACATTATTTTGAGTATTGATAAACTCACTGAGGGTATCATTGTCCGAAATAGGAGCCACAGACTTGGTCAAGTTCACCATATAGGGTAACTCATCAGGATTGGGAGAACAGACTTCAGCAGGTTCCACTCGAGTCATTTTGCGGAGAGTGATGGTCAATGGTTTGACAATATCAGGATTCTTCTTTTTGACCCAGATTGTGAGAGGCTTTGGAGTACTTTTTGGAGTAGTACGTCCTTTGACTCGGATAACCAGGGGACCGTCACTGGCAGATGAATTGACTTCAGCTTCATCGTCAGCTTCGTTGCCGTCATCCTTAGGAGGCTGAGATTGATAAAGTACCGAATCTCCATAATAGGCTTCAATACCCTTAAAAGGATCGACATTGGCAAACTCCGTCTTTACGATGCCATCACCGTTGACGTACTTGAAGCACTGGTAAAGGGTAGAAGGAACGATCATGTTCTCGTGTATCCACGGACGTCCCCATGATGTTCTAGGACAAATTGGCATCGATTACATAGCAAGAAACCTCTGTTCGGAGATCACCAATCTGGCACTTGAGACGGATCTTGCCCAGCGGATGGCTTCTTCCAGCATTGAAAGCCATGATAGTTGTATTGGTTGTAGATAGCTTGTGCAAAGGGATCCCTAGAATTTGGAGTAAACTTCTAGGGATGAAGCTGAGGGAGGAACCTGGATCGATATGCATCTGATCCATCTTAATTGCCCCGATGTACCCTGTATAGTATAGAGGTCTATCATGACGCTTATTTTTGAGTATAATGTCCTTTTGTGAAAAGGTGATATTTGGCACCACTTCTATAGTGCTATGGCAGTAAGGACAGAAGACTGGATCTTCAACGGGGGCTTTGAGTTCAGCGAGATAAGAATCGACATGTAGTAATGCCTCACTTAAAGCTTTCCGCGTCTCTTTGGAGAGTCGCAGTAGATCAAACAAAGACAACCTGACAGGTGTATTAGCTAGTTGTACCAGTATGTCAAAGTTGTAAGGTCGATCCATGTCTTCAAGAGTTGATGCCTTCAGAGACTTGTCAAATCGCGTCTCCTTCTACTTAGCTTTGTCGGTAGTTGAGGACTTAGACGGATCAACTTCTGAACTTGTGGGGGCAGCAGGAGCTTGAGAAGGCACTGCATCTTCTTGTGCGGGGTCGTAAGTCCGTAGGTAAGTCTTTCTAGATCGCGTCTCGCTTGATAGAACTTCGTAAAAGGGAGAAGACACCATATAACATGATTTGTATTCCTTGTCCCTCTTTGCTTTGGAAGACACCACCGCCTGCATCATTTCCTACACAAGGTCTGGATGGACCCACATGATCTCACAACGGTCTGTCGTGAGTGGCACCAACGTTGACGTTGAGTCACGAGCTGGTAGCAGGTTGACGATTTCCATTACTGCCCTGGGGATTGGGACTACGCCGTCTTGGACTTCTGTGGAAGGAAAGTCATCAAATTGAAGAGAGATCATGTTAGAAGATGCGACCTTGTCTTCAGCTTCGAGGTTGATAACTTGGCTGTCGATAAGCTATTGTATCTTTTCTTCAGGACGACGCAATCCTTGGTAGAATGATTTACGTACTGATGATAAAGATAATACTTGGGATCGTTGAGTTGGTTTGCCTCCCCAGGACACCGTGGTGGCGGCAATTTTAGTTTATTACCCTTCATCAATGTGTAAAAATGGTAATAACATCATCTTCGTCAAAGGAGAAAGTCTCCTTGGGTTTGTCCGGAGCGTCATGAGAATTGGAAGTTCCTTGGAAGTGTCGAACTTCAAGACTTCTTTTCCTTTACCCCCACGGATAGGGATAGTTTGGAGGTGCTTTCTTTTGTCTTCAGATTTGGGTGTCTTCAACCCCAGTAATTCCAGATTAGGAACATTATTCTCAGCAGCATCAGCAACCCTGATAAAAGTGGGCCATGTATCATACTTATGTATACCTAGATAGAACTTCACTGTAGGAAGGAAGTTATATCGACAAGTATCCATAAGCTTTGAGTCTGGTATACCGAAGGGCATCTTCAATGCTAGTCGCCTGAAGCGTTCGATAAAAGCAATAACAGACTCACTCCTCCTTTGCTTGGTCTCAATGAGGGTCGACATATTAACGTGCATGCCACTCTCATAAAACCTGTTGAGCAATAACCTCTCCAAATCTTTAAAGGAATTAATGCAACCGTCAGGCAGACTGCAGAACCATTCAAAAGCTACACCCTACAAGGTGCTGATAAATAGCTTTGACAAGAACGGATCGACCCTTGGTAAGTGCAGAGTCTGCGTGTTAAAGTATGTCATGTGTTGGCAAGAAAAAGTCATCCCGTCAAACAAATTTAGCGTCAATGGCTTGTAGTTAGGAGGGCAAGTAGCATTTTCCTACTCAGGAGGATAAGGTTGAGATATCCCCATCTTCTGAAGCTCATCTTTGTGTGATAAGGTATCGATACGGGCAACAAGAGAATCAATTGCATCCTGCTGATTGAGCAGATGTTAAGAAATGGTTGTTGTACGATTGTTAAGCGTTGTTGGCGAAGGACCACCCCCAGCATTTACGGGATTTGGAGAAGGCACAACGGAATGATACTCCTTTTGTAGTAAAGGAGGGTTGTTGCTATGAGCCGTGTAGGACCGTTGAGCACCTCTAGAGTGGGGTGAATAGAGTGTGTGTGTGCAGCAGAAAATAATCACCAATTAAAACTTAAGAATAACTATGGCAGTAAATAAGAGATAGTAAATAAATACAGCAAGAGATAGAGAAATCAAACTCAGTGACACAGCGATGTATACTGGTATCCCTCTGAGGGGACTAATCCAGTCTCGAGTACTCTTGCTCGATGTTAATCCACTATGGCACAAGCTAAATGAGAGCTTGCAGTCTCTTACAACACCGTGCTTGGTGACAAGTGCACGACCAACTTCACAACACCGTGCTTGGTGACGAGTGCACGACCGGCTCCACAACAAGAATAGTTGCTGAACTTTGAACGACCTCTTTACAACTCTTGGACACCAAAAGACTCTAAATCAACATAGATATTACTGGATTTTGGCTAAGAGATGTATAGGTTTCATTTGAAAGCTTTAGAACGTTTGAAAACTCTTGGTGAGTAGAGAAGAGAAGATGAAGAATAAATGAGTGATTTGAAATGAAAAACTCACTTCTTTTTATATGTGTTTTTTGGGACCGAACTTGGGCAGAGTTCTGAAGCAAATATTTCGCATAGAGACATTGCACGCAGATTTGGAGGCAACTGACATTTGAATTCAAAGTGACCGAACTCGGGCAGAGTTCGGATCGAACTCGGGCCGAACTCGGTTTTGAGTTCTGTCATGGAAAATTTTAAAATATTTTCAAAAACTGTTTGTAAAAATAATCTTGGATATTTTGTAAAGATGTAATGGATATAGGTAGGCTGTTTAGAAATTTTGGACTGGAATAAACCTAAGCCAGTATTACCTAGTCGATTTTACAATTTTAAGTCCTAGACTCAATAAAGATAAAATACAGAATAAAATATAAAATAACTCAAACTAAATCCCATTGAAATTCATCTTCAAATTGATTATACCTATGCTTGATGATGCAGTACAACGCCCGTTGATATTGATTTCATATACCCTGAAATGATTAGCAACAGTTTGTATATTTTGTGTATTGACTTAAGTGCATATCGATTATCAAAATCGGGTGTGACCATGGAATGGGCCAACAATCTCTCCCATTTTGATAATTGATAAACTTGAGTCTATACCAAAATATATCTAAAAAATAGAACAAACAAAATACCTGAGATTTTTGTTTTTGTGGTTTTGTTTTGTTTGGTTATGTAGCTGTTCTCCCCCTTTGTCAATATAAAAATGACTTTGGCTCCCCCGTAATGTGTAAAGCCAACAATAAAAAAACAAAAGACAAAGTGAAGCTTAAAGAGATACATGAACACAGCATAAACAACTAATATGGAAAAAGTGTTGAAATATAGTACTGAAAAAGTCTCACTAATAGTGCAAAGTACAATCATGAAATACTAAATATGTCTAACAAGAAGTTTAGACATAAAAAAAATTACATCATAGCATAAGATCATCGACTAGCATCCTATCCACTATCCATCAGCTGAGTCTACGTCACATAGTAGGGTCATCACCTCTAGGAGCATCAGGAGGAAAATAAGCTGCAGTAGGATCGAAGTAAGGAAAGGATGCCTCATCTCCGAACCGAGGACCAGTGAAGCCTGGGTGAGGTATGATAGTGATCGGATGAACGGGATCCTTAGAGAGACTCCAGTGTATATCTGTAATCCCGTTTCGCAACACCTGAGCCTGATAGATGTGGCAAAACTCCGAGTCAAGATAGGTTTGATGACGTTGTGCAGAAAGAGCAACAAAGTCATCAAATCTCTGATAGAATCCTGGATCAAATCCCGGAGCAGGAGCTGGAGCAGGAGCAGCATCAGAAGGTGGAGCCTCGGCACCGACATCTGGAGCAGGCTGAGCTCCAGGTGGCAGAGGTGGAGCAGGATATCTACGAGATTTGGTGAGCTCGACGGAGTGGAGGAGTATGCACAGGTTTGAAGATCAATATCAAACCTACGGAAGATAGAAGCCAGGTGCATAGGATACACCAGGTTGAGTCCTACATTTATGCAGTTTAGCATCCAGGCCATCATAGTCTCTGGGATAGAAAAAGGAATACCAAAATGAATGTGGTATATAGCAGAGAGTTCTAAGAAAGTAATCTCATCAGTTGATCCTTTCTTGGAAAGGAGAACAGAGAAAATAAAGCGATGGAGTTCATAAAAATTTTGATTCAGATGTTTTAAAAATACTCTACGAGGAAGGGGGATTGGATGACAAATTAATTCCTTGAAGGAGGCAAGGGTGACATCCTTTGGAAATTGGACATGATGAATATCTACCAGAGCTTCACTAACATCAGGAACATGAAAGTATTTACTGATATCGGTGGCACTAAACTCTAATTCTTGCCCAGCAATGCAAGAATAAAAGTTGTCGTTTGGTTTTACTTGCAGGTTGCAGTAAAACATATAGACTGCATTGTCAAAAATATTTTCAGCTACTTCGAAAAAATCTCGGTAGCCTAGATGGTCGAAGGTAGGAGCATACTCAAAAAAAATTGTAAAGTTAACGAAAGATCTAAAACAAATTTTACGACCGAAAAAGGAGTCGAACAATAGGTCAGAGAATTCTTTGTCAGGAAATAAAATGGAATCATAATCCTCTGATCCTATTGGTCTTGCTAGACTAAAGAGACTTGCTGGAGTATAATCAGAGAAAGAGGATCCAGCTTGGTCAATTGATCCCCTCTGACGCTTTGGAGCCATGAAAGAAACGAGAAAAGAAAGTGAAATACCTTTAGAAAGGAGGAAGAGAAGGAAGTTGGATAGCCCACCGGATCTCCTAGAACACATGCCAAGAGGGAGTAAGAAGTTGTTTTTGGGAGGAAAGAGATGAATTCTCGTTTTGGTGAGTGAAAAAGAAGAGAGGAAGAGGGGTTTAAATAGGGGTTAGGGCCGGCTGTTCAGTTTTGGAAGTAAATACAGCACCGACCGAACTCGGTTAGAGTTCGGCTACTTGTATTTTCGAGACAATAAAGGCAGTTTTGGTAATTGAATCTCAACTTTATGACTTTGACTCCTATATTTAGTAACAGTATTACTTTGGATTAGCTGTAAGGGTACTGTCTCAGCTAACGGAGGTTTACCGGAAAACTCTTAAATACCGTGTCGCTTCGACCGTAGTGGTGACAGACAGACCCTTTTTAGGCTTGTGCTCCAAAATAATTTCTGTTAAATAAATTTCAAAGTTTCAAGTCATAAAATTAAATTTAATTACCATACTACATTATGAATCTGAAAATTCAAGTATACCGAGCTCTCGCCTCATTATGTTAAACCGAGCTTCAGCCAATGGTTTTGTGAATATGTCTGCTAGTTGATGATCTGTGTCAATGAACTCTAAGCAGATATCCTCGTGTTCCTGATGATCACGTAAAAAGTGATAACGTATCTCAATGTATTTTATGCGTGAGTGACAAATAGGGTTCTTAGTCAGATTAATGGTGCTAGTATTGTCACAATAAATAGGAATCTTAGTGTAGTGCAGATTATAGTCTTCAAAGGTTTGCTTCATCCACAAAATCTGAGCACAGCAACGACCTACGGCGATATACTCAGCCTCAGTAGTTGATAATGATACGAAATTTTGCTTCTTGCTAAACTAAGAGACTAAGGCCTTTCCTAGGAAATGACACGTGTCGTTGGTACTTTTATGGTCTACTTTGCATCCTGCAAAATCCGCATCCAAGTAACCTATCAGGTCAAAGGATTTGGTTTTAGGATACCATAAGCTGACTGTAGAAGTTCCTTTAAGGTATCAGAAGATACGCTTAACGGCACTTAGATGTGATTCCTTAGAATTTGCCTGATAACGTGCACATATACAAACACTGAACATAATATTAGGGCGACTAGCAGTTAAATATAATAAACTACCAATCATACCTTGATACTTACGCTGGTCGACAGGTTTGCCACTTTCATCAGAATCGAGCTTTGTTTATGTAGCCATTGGAGTCCCGATTGGCTTTACGTTTTCGAAGTCGTACTTTTTCAGTATATCCTTCGTGTACTTAGCTTGGTTGATAAATGTTCCTTTTAAGTGTTGTTTGATCTGAAGTCCTAGGAAGAAGTTTAGCTCTCCCATCATACTCATCTCAAATTCATTCTGCATACACTTAGCAAAATCTTGACAAAGTTTTTCGTTAGTAGAACCGAATATTATGTCATCTACATAAATTTGCACAAGGAGAATATCATCATTCAAAGATTTGATAAACAAGGTAGTATCAACTTTTCCCTTTGAAAAACCATTATCAAGTAAGAAGGCACTTAGGCGTTCATACCAAGCACGAGGTGCTTGTTTGAGTCCATAGAGTGCTTTCTTAAGCTTGAAGACGTGATCAGGTTTTTAAAAATCTTCAAAACCAAGGGGTTGTTTCACAAAAACTTTCTTTTTTAAAAATTCATTCAAAAATGCACTTTTCACGTGCATTTGAAATAATTTAAAATTATTAAAACATGTAAATGCACAAAACATACAGATGGCTTCTAGTCTAGCAATAGGAGCATAAGTCTCATCATAATCAATTCCTTCTTTTTGATTATAACCTTGTGCCACTAGACGTGCTTTGTTGCGTAAAACTTGTCCATCTTCACTAAGTTTATTTCGGAACACCCATTTGGTACCAATTATTGATTGACTAATAGGTTTAGGAACAAATTTCCAAACTTGGTTTCTCTCAAATTGATTTAGTTCCTCTTGCATGGCATCAATCCAAAACTCATTAGAAAAAGCATCATCTATATTTTTAGGTTCTATTTAAGAAATAAACGCTATATTAGCTGCTATTTCAGAATCCTTAAGAGAGGAGCGTGTACTTACACCTTTAGATACATCACCTATAATAAGTGTCTCTGGATGATCTGGTAAGAATTTTAATGAATCAACCTTCTGGGTCAGATCTTCCACAGGACTCTTCTCAGTTTTTTTATGTGCATCTTCATCATCACTGTCGCTAGATCTGTGACTATTTAGCTCATCAAAAGTAATATTAATAGATTCTTCAACAATCATAGATCTTTTATTAAAAAATCTATATCCCTTAATCTTAGCAGCATATCCGAGAAATATTCCTTCATCTGCTTTAGAGTCGAACTTACCCAAGTTATCCCTGGTGTTCAGGATAAAACAACGACATCCAAAAACTTTAAAATAAGAAATGTTTGGAATCCTTCCAAACCAAAGCTCATATGGTATTTTCTTCGAGATAGGTCGAATTAACACCCTATTCAAAACATGACAGGCTGTACTAACAGCTTCTGCCCAAAAGTACTTAGGAAGATTATGCTGATTCAGCATGACTCTAGCCATTTCGCTTAGAGTACGATTCTTCCGCTCCACAACACCATTCTGTTGGGAAGTTCTAGGACAAGAAAATTCATGGTAATATCCACTATCATCATAAAACTTTTTGAAATCAGAATTTACGAATTTGCCACCATGATCACTTCGGATACGAGTAATTATGAAGCCTTTTTCGTTTTGTACCTTTTTGCAAAATATTTGAAATTCAAAAATGGCATAACTTTTATTTGATAAAAAGTAAACCCAAGTAAAACGAGAGAAATCATCAACAATAACAAAAGCGTAGAGCTTACCACCAAGACTAGCGACTCTATTAGGACCAAATAAATTCATATGAATCAACTGTAAAGGTCTAGAAGTACTTACATCGTTGATGGATTTAAATGTAGACCTATGTACTTTGTTCTTTTTACAGTCAGCACATACCATATCTCTCTTGAATGGAATCTCGGGGAGTCCTTTTACCAACTTCTTAGTACTGAGTCGTGAGATAGTATCCATATTTGCATGTCCTAGTCTCATGTGCCATAGCCAGCTTTCATCTAGATTTGCTACTAGGCATCTACCTGCATTTTTAGTACTCTCCAAAAAAAAAACATAAATGTTGTCTTCTCTAATCCCTTTATATACCGGATCACCAGATGACATATCATATATGGTACATTTATCTTTCACAAAATTGATACCATAACTATTATCAGCCAAATGACTTGTGCTTAGTAGGTTATGTTTCAATTCTGTAACTAGACAAACATCCTTTATTACTGGATAAGAAGAAATACCTACAGTACCATTACCAATAATATTACCTCTTAAATTATTTTCGAAGGAGACGTATCCTTCTTTCTTCATCGATAGCGTAGCGAACAAAGATGCATCACCAGTCATGTGCCACGAACATCCGCTATCGAAGATCCATTTACTTTTAGCATGCGAGGGTTGAGGGTCCACCTACAAGACGAGTAGATGAATCCTTTGGTACCCATTTACCGAAGGGTCCATTCTGATTAGTTTTAGGTCTCCAGAATAAAGTGTGATTATCAACAAGTTTCCTTGCCAAGCAATACTGTGATATATGTCCGTGTGTACCACAATAAGTGCAAGTTAGTTTAGAACCAAATGTGGTTAAAACTGTGTTTACATGCTTGTTTGGTTTCTTGAAGAACCTATAAGTGAAAGCATGATGATAATCGTGTTTCTTCTGTGCTTTCTTATTTTCAGTCCTCTTAGGTGTATGCTTAGCATTAGGACTAAACTTAGGCTGTGTCACAGGTATTGCCTGTTTGCCTAACTTGATTTCTAACTTTTTAAAAATCGCAATAGACTCATCATATCTAGCAGTCATATCTGAGAGTCTTTGTTCTGTAACTAAGTGCTTCTTCTCTATGTCATACAATTCTTGTAGTCTCTTTCTTTCTTTTCAATTTTGAGGATAGTCTCATAATAGTCTACTTTGAGTTTGGCTATCTCTTCCGTGTTACTGGTAGTAGACGTCTCTTTAATATCTTCAATAAGATTAGACAGTCTAGCTATCTCGGTTGTGTATGCCTTAATCTCTTTTCGAGATTGCTTATACTTGTCAAGCACAATTTTGTGATCTTCAAGTAATTTGCTAAAGGCATTTTCTAATTCATCGAAAGTAAAATCATCATATAGAAGGTTTGAGGATACCTTATCAAATGCCATAAGACAGACATTGGCATTTTGTAGGGTCTGTCTTCTTTCTCTGTACCACTGGCATCACTTTTGTGCCAGATGCTTGTGTTGGCATACTTTCGATCGATTGTTGCTTTTCTGTTTGATCTTGATATGTCATATGGACTGCTTTTCTTTGAAGTTGGACAGTCCTTCTTCATGTGCCCTGTCTTCTTGCATCCAAAGCAAATGGTTTCATCTTCATTGCTTTCTTGGATATCTTTCTTCCTTCTGTTTGATTTCTCAAACTTTAGGAATTTCCTGAAGTACTTCACAAGTAGGGCTTGTTCATCACCACTTGATGATTCTTCTTCAGAGTCATTGCATGTTGATTTTCTTGCTTGAGCTTTGAAGGCAATAGATTTTTCTTTTGGAGTTGCTTCTTCAAATTCTTGCAAATCAAGTTTATGGGTCATGAGCTTGCCCATCAGTGTTTCCAAGGACATAGTGGTGAGATCGTTTCCTTCAATGATTGTTGTGGCTTTTGGATTCCAGTTCTTGGTTAGAGCCCGCAACACTTTCCTGATATTCTCATGATTGCTGTAATTCTTACCAAGAGATTGCAAAGGATTAGTTATATCAAGGAAACGTGTGAACATCTGTGTAATTGACTCACCGGGTTTTAGCTTGAAAGATTCATATTCCTGTGTTAGTCGACTAATTTTGGATTCCTTCACTTGGGAAGTACCTTCATGAGTTACCTCAAGAAGTTTCCAAATTTCGTGAGACGTTTTACAGGTTGAAACTCTGTTGAACTCCGTTTTGTCAATTACACAGAATAGTGCATTGATGGCACGAGCATCTAGACTAGCCTTAGCTTTTTCAGCTTCTATGTATTTGTCATGAGGCTTGTCTACAAGTTGACCTTCAACCACTGTGGGTGCTGGTTTCTTATAACCATCAATGACTATAGACTAAAGATCAAAGTCAAGAGATTTTAAGAAGAAAGTCATCCGTGTTTTCCAATAGGTATAATTTGTTCCATCAAATAGGGGGGGTCTATTTATGGATTGCCCTTCACCGTTGAATATTGATTTTACGGCTGCCATATATACTCTCTGAGGTTTGTTATATTAGAATATAACCTGCTCTGATACCAATTGTAGGACCGTTGAGCACCACTAGAGGGGGTGAACAGAGTATGTGTGTGCAGCGAAAAATAATCACCAATTAAAACTTAAGAATAACTATGGCAGTAAATAAGAGACAGTAAATAAATGCAGCAAGAGATAGAGAAATCAAACTCAGTGACACAACGATGTATACTGGTATCCCTCTGAGAGGACTAATCCAGTCTCGAGTACTCTTGCTCGATGTTAATCTACTACGGCACAAGCTAAATGAGAGCTTACAGTCTCTTACAACACCGTGCTTGGTGACAAGTGCACAACCAACTTCACAACACCGTTCTTGGTGACGAGCGCACGACCGACTCCACAACAAGAATAGTTACTGAACTTGGAACGACCTCTTTACAACTCTTGGACACCAAAAGACTCTAAATCAACGTAGATATTACTGGCTTTTGGCTAAGAGATGTATATGTGTGATTTGAAAGCTTTAGAACGTTTGAAAACACTTAGTGAGTAGAGAAGAGAAGATGAAGAATGAATGAGTGATTTGAAATAAAAAACTCTCTTATTTTTATAGGTGTTTTCCGGGACTGAACTCGGACAGAGTTCTGGCAGAGTTCTGATGCAAATATTTCGCATAGAGACGTTGCACGTAGATTTGCAGGCAACTGGCATTTGAATTCAAAGTGACCGAACTCGGGCAGAGCTCGAACCGAACTCGGGCCGAACTCGGTTTTGAGTTCTGTCATGGGAAATTTCAAAATATTTGTCAAAAACTGTTTGTAAAAATAATCTTGTACATTTTGTAAAGATAAAATAGAAATAGATAGGCTGTTTAGAAATTTTGGACTGGGATAAACCTAAGCCAGTATTACCTAGTCGATTTTACAATTTTAAGTCCTAGCCTCAATAAAGATAAAATACAGAATAAAATGTAAAATGACTCAAACTAAATCGCAATAAAATTCATCTTCAGATTGATGATATCTATGCCTGATGATGCAGTACAACGTCCGTTGATATTGATTTCATATACCCTGAAATGATTAGCAGCAGTTTGTATATTTTGTGTATTGACTTAAGTGCATATCGATTATTAAAATCGGGTGTGACCATGGAATAGGCCAACAAGTCGGACTAGCGTGTGCTAAAACGTTCGGTTGAGGTGGAGGAACAGCCCCAGCAGTTTGGACTGCCATGATGTTGGTAAGCATATCAGTGATCTTAGCAAATTCCATTTCAAGACTCTCCAGTTGCTTGTTGGTCTGATCACTGGCTTCTTCAGGTCTCCCTCCATCCATAATGTACGCAGATAACATACAAGGATGAATAGAGGAGACAGTACAATTGGTGCTGATACTGTCTGTTTCTGAGTTGAAAAGACCCCCGTCTTCAGGCAGAAGAGGTAGATAGTCACCGTCGGACTCGAAGAGATCATTGTCATCTGGAAGGCTACCACCGGTGTGAAGGTCGTCTGGTTTAGATTTCGAGGGAATACTACCCCCAGCTGAAGGATCATCACCCCCGGCTTGAAAGTCCTCGCCATCTATAAGGAATCTCATCCTTGGCCGAGTACCCATATAGACTCCTTCAGATGTAACAGCTCGTTGGCTGTTAGCTGGCAGACTTCTTCTCCTTCTGTTCGCGGAACTGAGAGAAAATGTTGGATTAGTGGTCCACCTTCTTTGATTGGAGCTCCTGTAAGGAGTACCCCATGAAGCCATGTTGCATGAAACACATAGTGACTTTTTATCATCAGAGCGCTGCAGTCGTTGAAACACGGACTACTTCGGAGGCACCTTCGTTGCTTTGGAGTAGCAATAGTTGATGACAATACTAGTGCATGGATGTACGCCATGAATTGCAATATCCTCCCTCGCTTTACGCTTATGATTTATCATGTCGCGTAAATCGGCGGAAGTGAATTTTGCCTTAAAACCTATGTCACATGCATTGCCGAGCTCTGTATATGGGTTTATAAGGGGAGTTGGCGCATCTAGACTTATTTCATGTGTAGGGGCAACCCCCATACCTATGTTCCGTAATGACCTTCAAGACAGCCTCGTACTATACGCGTGTCACTCCCCGTTCCCAGATTGCGTATTTTTATACATGTACAACTCATATATATTTATTTAGTATTTATCATGTATTATCCAGTAATTAAATTCCTTTAATTTCATGTTAATTAATTATCTGTATTTTATTTCCTGCAATTTTATTTCTGTATTTTACTTTCTGCATTTTACTTTCTGCTTTGGTTATTGGGTTCGGCAATGGCTGGGTTTTTCTTGGGTTCATTGTGGTTCACATGAACCGAACCCCCACAAACCCCCACCTACCACCACCCTTCCATTTAAAGCCCCCATCTCCTTCTCTCTCTTCATAACTTTCCTTCACCATTACTTCTTCTTCTTCCTCACCACTCTCTTCCACCTACCAGTAGAAGGCAAGTACATCTTGCTTCTCCTTCACCCATTTTTATGGTTCATTTGTCTTCCTCTTGTGATTCTAAGAGAGTTTACTACTTAGCATTTTTGATTTCTTTGGCTTGTTTCTTCTAGATCTAAGTTGTTGTTTTCTCGGTTGTTCATGGGTTTTGATCTCCCAACCTGGCGTGTATTCTCGATTGTCCATGGGTTCTGAACCATGGGAACTTCATTTCTGGCTTGGAACGAAGGTTCAGTCACGCTCACGTTCTTACGTGCTAGCGTGAATTTTAGTCGCGCTCACGTCTTTACGTGTCAGCATGAATTTTTAGTCACGCTCACGTTCTTACGTGCTAGCGTGAATTTATAGTCACGCTCACGTCTTTACGTGCGTACGTAAATTTTTAGTCACGCTCACGTCTTTACGTGCGTGCGTGAATTTTTAGTCACGCTCACGTCTTTACGTGCGTGCATGAATTTTTAGTCACGCTCACGTCTTTACGTGCGTGCGTGAATTTTTAGTCACGCACACGTGTTTACGTGTTAGCGTGAATTTTTAGTCACGCTCACGTCTTTACGTGTCAGCATGAATTTTAGTCACGCTCATGTTCTTGCGTGTCAGCGTGAATTTTAGTCACGCTCACGTTCTTGCGTGTCAGCGTGAATTTTAGTTACGCACACGTCTTTGCGTGCGTGCGTGAATTTCTTATTACTTTCTACGCTCACTTTTCACGCTCACTTTTTACGCTCACGCTGTGCATACGTGAATTACTTTTTCATGCTCACGCTGTGCGTGCGTGAATTTTCCTTCATGCTCACGCTGTGGGTGCCAACGTGAACCACTTTTCACGCTCACGCTGTTTATAAGCTCACTCTTACCTACTAAACTTGGCGTACCCTTTTTACTTGTACGATTCTTGCGTGACTTGTTGGCCTTAGCCTAGACTTGTTGGCGTGACTTGTTGGCCTTAGCATAGACTCGTTGGCGTGACTTCCTGACCTGGGTGTTTCTATTTGTTCTATAATTTATTCATTTAATGGTGGCATGATAATTCTTCTATTATATCCTTACACCTTTTTATGAACTCGATAATCTTAGTATGTTAATGTTTTTGATACATATGGTTGTGTAGAACATGCCTTGTGTCTTGACTGGTTTATGAATACCCAGTAAGAGTGGAACTTAACCCTGAGAGTTATAGACTCGACCCTATTTAATACTAATTGACTTTCATGCCTTGTCACCATTGATAATGATGGTTATCTTGTCTAAAATTGATCATGCGTTCCTAGTTGGAACTAAGAGACTGGCTAGTCGTCTTATTGAATTAAATGAATGAGACACGTTCATGTAATGAACTATTGTAATCGATTAGCCGATCCCGAATATTGACATACAGGCATGTGCATGCTTCAATTTATTTATTTCTCTACAGAACATCATGTGTACTTTATGGTCAAGGCATGATTATTCCGTGGTTAGTTTTAATTGTTGCATTACGCTATGTAAGACCTACAACCTAACCGCACGGGTATTGTTGTAGAGTCAGGCATATCGTACTTTGTACGGAAGTACTCATTCTGAATGACCATGATCCACGACATGGAACTTCACTCAACATAGAGACTATTAAGTCAAATAAAATAATGATGGCATGGAGAGAATAGATTTCCGAGTTCTTACATGGCAGCCCTCTTCGGTACTATTAGTGCCCGACAGGCCGGCTGGTTCCCACAGATACTGTAAACCTGCCACACGGGCAGGGAGCGGTATCTGCTTATATTATTATTGTATATTGTATATTGATGACGGGCGTCCCGCTGGGACTCGTCTAATTCATGATTGGCGCAATTGATTGACTGGATAGACTAGCCTTGCTCGTACATAGTAAGAACTGAGGAATCTTTATTGCATAATTCCAGGATAACTTGGGACTCACAATAGCAAGCCGTAGGAGTTGATTGGCCGTTCAAGATGATTTGTTTGTGTATTGTACCTCCTCTGTTGCCTCACTGAGATGATCAGAATGTCAGGACATGACGGACCAACTTCTGTCCTTATTTGGTTGGGAGGTTGGTTCGAAGTGTCGTGATATTATGTGAATCCTAGTGGAAAGCAGAGATCTATTATTATATTCTCTTACTTACTGGTTTAATCCTTCATATCGTGCTTCCTTGTGGTACTTGCTATTAGAGGTCTAACCTCTTTGGTTTTGCATGGCCAGATTTAGAGCCGGTCCCCGAGGATCCAGATTACTTCTACCTCCAAGATGGTCAATACTAGAGGAATGATCGCAGGAGGACTCGAGTGGGTTCCTTACTCCACCGCTCGTTTTGTTATTTACTTTATACTTAGCCGTTTGGCACTGACATGTTAGTCGGATTGTCTTGCACTTACTTTTACATAATTGTAATTAAGTCAGACTGCAGCTGATAACAATTGTGTATATGTTACTATACCATCTTGCTATGTTTTGTAAAGCCATATCTCAAGAACATTTTGACTAAGCGTTTGGGACGCCTTACTGCTTTATCTTACATGTTCTCTATTACTGTTTCTTGTTTGAACGATTGAGACAATAGATGTGAAGTGACCATAGTAAGACTTTCATGTAGTATGCACCCCCTCGTCTGGTTAGACAGCATTTATTGTATTATACGGTATTCTTCTACCCGTAATACGTAGCTGGCTGAGTCATTCCCCACTCTCCAGTATTCTGATTCTGGGGCGTGACAAGGTTTTAGTGGTGGCCCATGCAGGTCTGATTTCAGACTTGTAGGGTATTCTGATTTATAGGATGTCTCAATCACACGTGTCCCCCTTGATCTCATGATTCGTTATTCTCAACCATTGCTTGACATTTCGGTATCCTTTGACTTCATTGATCCTTTATGTCCGGTTGTTTGATTGTTCTTTTGTCCCTTTTCTTAGGGGCACTTCGTCCGTATCTGCCAGGACTGGACAACAACAACAAGAGCAACATGGGCAACATGACCAGGTTGGTCAGCAACAAGGGCCAGTCTCACCTCAAGAGGCTATTCAAAAAGAAGTGATAGTGGAAGCAGCAGCTGGATCACAGTATCCGGATGTTCTACCACCACCAATAGTTACACCTACCCAAGTGGACACACCAGCCCTTCTGGAGATCATGAGAGGGATGATGGCTACTCAGCAACATCAGATGTTGGCCCAGCAGCGCATGCACACTCAGCTACAAGAGCAGAATGTGTTGCTCAACCAAGGATTGCAGACGGCTTTGGAAAGAGGAATGAGGACTGATTCAGGAGCATCAGCCAGGTTTTGCAAGTACAACCCCGACCGTTTCGAGGGCACGAAGGATGTCATCTCAGCAGATGTATGGCTTAAGGATATTGAGGCTATTCTGACAGCAGCTAAGGTACCGGCAGAAGAACGTGTGGATCTAGTGAAGTTGTTACTTCAGGATCTCGCACGTGATTGGTGGGAATCCGAGGAAGTGGGCATCAGACGTCCTGTGGCTTGTGACGATTTCACTACAAGATTCAAGACCAAGTACTATGGAGTTGTGGCACGGTTTGAGCTACAACAGAAGTTTATCAACCTCAGGCAGGCCGGCAAGACTGTAGATGCTTATGCAGCGGAGTTCTGCAGATTGAGTAGATTCACCCCAGAGATGGTAGCAATAGAGAGCCAGAGGGCCATGAGATTTCAGCAAGGGTTTCATCTTGAACTCTTGTAATTGATAGAGGGGCACAATTACCAAACTTTTGACGAAGTATTGACGGCAACTCGAAGGCATGAGATCACCATTTATAGGCTTGCGGTGAGGACTGGTGGTCAGAAGAGGTCCCACAGTCAGATTGAAGGAGGAGGGGGAGCAGCGCCCCGAACAACAGCATCATCCACTGGCATTCGTATCCACGATATGGCGATACGAGGACCAGCACCACCCAGGCAGCAGCAACAGCAACAGAGGAAGAACCAGCAACCCCTGGCGGGCTACACTTATTGTGGGAAGATGGGGCACACTAGACATGTGTGTCGGACATTGAATGGCCTGTGTCTGATATGTGGAAATCCAGACCATCGGGTTACCACATGTCCCATAAATTCGAGGTCAGGAGGACCAGGGCAACAGTTTTCTGCTCTGCCAGCACCAGGGGCAGGCCAGTATCGAGAACCAGCGGTGGCAGTAAGGCCGTTGGCACAGCGTCCGTTAATGCCGCAGGCTCAGATGTTTCGGCAGCAGGGGCCGCCGATGCAGCAACACCAGCCTAGACCACCCCAGCATCATCAAGGGGCCAGCAACAACATCAGGTTAGGCCGCAGCATGGAAACCAGCAAGGAGGTCGAGGGCAAGCATTCACTCTGTCCTTGGAGGAGGCATTGGCATCGGAAGATGTTGTGGGAGGTAACATTCTCGTCGCCTCATATACCGCAGTAGCATTGTTTGATTCGGGAGCATCCCATTCATTTATATCTGCACAATTTGTGACACGACTAGGAATGGAGTTCGAGGCATTACCAGGGAGGTTGAATATACTCACTGGTAATGGGCTCGTAGGAGTTAGTAGAGTTATTTTAGCATGTAGCGTTGTAGTTTGCGGGCATTCTTTACAGGCCCGGTTGATAGAATTTTCTGTTGGAAATTTTGACGTTATCTTAGGCATGGACAGGCTGAAAGACAGTCATGCGACAATAGATTGTCGTAGAGGGAGTGTGTCTTTTGATATTCGAGGCATGAAGCAGTTCACCTTAGTCAGATCAGGGGCAACTCAACAAGAGTAGGGAGTAGTAACGACAATAGAAGAAGTTCAGGTTCCGAAGGTAGTTGAAGAGGTTATAGACGTATTTCCTTAAGAACTCCCAGGTCTACCACCGGTTAGGGATATTGAGTTCAGTATAGAATTGGCACCTGGAACTAAACCGATATCAGATCGAGTTTACAGAATGGCGGATTCAGAGCAAGCCAAGGTATATCAGCATATAGAGGAACTGAAGGAGAAGAAGTTTATCCAAGCTAGCATATCGTCATGGGCAGTACCAGTGGTACTTGTGGGGAAGAAGGATGGGTCATCCAGATTGTGTATTGACTACAGGAAGCTTAACGCGGCAACAGTGAAGAACAAGTACCCATTACCCAGGATCGACGACTTATTTGATCAGTTGAGCAAAGCTAGAGTTTTCTCCAAGATAGATCTTCGTTCAGGGTACCATCAGGTGAGGGTTCGGAAGGAAGACATTCCCAAGACAGCATTCAGGTCGAAGTACGGGCATTATGAATTCTTAGTAATATCGTTTGGTTTGACCAATGCTCCAGCAATATTCATGGATTTGATGAATCGCATCTTTATGCCATATTTAGACCAGTTTGTTGTTGTGTTTCTTGACGACATTCTCGTATACTCTGCTAGTGAAGAGGAGCATGAAGACCACCTCAGAAAAGTGTTACAGGTTCTGAGAAAGAACCAGTTGTATGCCAAGCTCAGCAAGTGTGAGTTTTGGTCGGATCATATTTCATTTTTGGGTCACATTATATCAGGAGCTAGAGTAGCAGTAGATCCCAAGAAGGTAGAAGCAGTAGAAAGTTGGCCAGTACCCAAGACCGTAGCATATGTGCGGAGCTTCTTGGGATTGGCAGGATATTACAGAAGGTTTGTGTCAGACTTTACAAGGCTTTCAGCACCCATGACCCGCTTGACCCAGAAGGATGTACCATTCGTTTGGTCGGCAGAATGTCAGGCATCATTCGAGGTTTTGAAGCAGAAGTTGATATCAGCACCTATTCTTATATTGCCAGTTGGACCCGGAGGTTTTACGGTATATTGTGATGCGTCAGATAAAGGACTTGGATGTGTCCTTATGCAACATGGAAAGGTGATAGCATATGCATCTAGGCAGCTTTGGGACCACGAGAAGAATTACCCAACTCATGATTTGGAGTTAGCGGCAGTAGTGTTTGCTCTGAAGCTATGGAGGCATTACTTATATGGTGACCGAGTGGACATGTACATAGACCATAAAAGTCTGAAGTACATCTTTACTCAGAAAGAACTAAACATGAGGCAGAAAAGATGGCTGGAGTTGATTAAGGATTATGACGTGGAGCTTCAGTATCATCCAGGCAAGGCTAATGTAGTAGCAGACGCTCTTAGCAGGAGAGGCGGCACATTTATGTTGACAACACAGAGGTATATCTTAGAAGACCTTCAGGAGATGGGCATCGAAGTTATACTTCCTAGTGATATAGGAGTTCTAACAAGTCTGCAAGTTCAATCCGACTTGGTAGACAGGATCAAGGTAGCTCAGGCACAAGACCCAAGGATTCAGAAGCTTAGGGCAGAATGTGAGTCAGGACTCAGGAAGGAGATGAGAATTCATGAAGATGGTACACTTAGGTTTGGATCACGTCTATGTGTGCCTAGTAGAGATATCAGAGAGGAGGTTATGGCAGAAGCTCACAGTTCTCAGTATTCTATTCACCCTGGAGGGACCAAGATGTACCAAGATATCAAGCAGCATTTCTGGTGGAACAGGATGAAGAGGAAGATAGCTAGATTTGTTTTCCGTTGCTTGGTATGTCAGCAAGTGAAGGCAGAACAGCAGAGGCCAGCTGGGTTATTGCAACCGCTTCCTATCCCAGAATGGAAATCGGAGCATATTACAATGGACTTTGTGACCGGTTTACCGAGATCACCAAGTGGTAAGGACGCTATTTGGGTAATAGTGGACCGACTTACAAAGGTAGCACACTTTCTTCCTTTCAGAGTAGGGCAATCTACAGAAAAGTTGGCAGAGTTGTATATGCAATAGATAGTCAGGCAGCATGGAGTTCCTGTCAGTATTGTGTCGGATCGAGATACCCACTTTACATCATATTTTTGGAAGAGCTTACATCATAGTCTGGGTATCAAGTTAAGATTTAGTACGGCTTACCATCCGCAGACGGAAGGGCAATCAGAAAGAACGATTCAGACTTTAGAAGATATGTTACGAGCTTGCACTCTAGATTTTGGAGGGTCTTGGGAGAGTCACCTGCACTTAGTCGAGTTCTCGTACAACAATAGTTATCAAGCCAGTATCCAGATGGCGCCATTCGAAGCACTATATGGTAAGAAGTGCAGGTCGCCGCTTGCATGGGATGATATCGGAGAGAGGAAGATGTTAGGCCCAGAAATGATTATTCAGACGGTTGAAGTGGTTAAGGGAATTAGAGAGCGACTTCGAGTTGCGCAGGACCGGTATCGTCATTGGACGGACCAACATCGTAGGCCGTCAGAGTTCTCTGTTGGGGACCACGTATTCTTGCGGATCTCACCTACTCGTGGGGTCATTAGATTTGGCGTTCGTGGGAAATTGAGTTCGCTGTACATGGTCCCATTTGTTATCCTTGATCGGATAGGCGATGTTGCTTATCGTTTATCCCTTCCACCTTCGTTACGAGAGGTGCATGACGTGTTTCATGTATCTCAATTACGTAGGTATGTATCGGACCCAAGCCATATCCTCGATCATTCGGAGCTAGTTGTTGGTACCAACCTGTCTTACGAGGAACAGCCTGTGTCCATTTTGGACCGAAGAGAGAAGATACTCAAGAACCGAACAATTAGTCTTGTCCGTGTTGCTTGGGGTCATCACTCCTTGGGAGAGTCAACGTGGGAACGTGAGGATGATATCCGACCATGGTATCCACACCTGTTTGACTCACAAGGTATATCTCTTTCTGTGTACCTTGATTGTCCTGATTCTTCATACTTATCGCCTTATGGGTAGAGCTACTTGATATCATGGATTGATGAATTTACATATATAGTACTTGCTTTTGATATGGTAAAAATGATTGCTTGCTCACTAGAATTGCTTGTATTAGTTTAGCTCCGATATTTCTACCTGCTTGGATTTGAAATTCCGAGGACGGAATTTTTCTAAGGCGGGTAGAGATGTCACTCCCCGTTCCCAGAATGCGTATTTTTATATATGTGCAACTCATATATATTTATTTAGTATTTATCATGTATTATCTTGTAATTAAATTCCTTTAATTTTATGTTAATTAATTATCTGCATTTTATTTCCTGCAATTTTATTTCTGTATTTTACTTTCTGCATTTTACTTTCTGCTTTGGTTATTGGGTTCGGTAATGGCTGGGTTTTTCTCGGGTTCATGGTGGTTCACATGAACCGAAACCCCACAAACCCCCACCTACCACCACCCTTCCATTTAAAGCCCCCATCTCCTTCTCTCTCTTCATAACATTCCTTCACCATTACTTCTTCTTCTTCCTCACCACTCTCTTCCACCTACCAGGAGAAGGCAAGTACATCTTGCTTCTCCTTCACCCATTTTTATGGTTCATTTGTCTTCCTCTTGTGATTCTAAGAGAGTTTACTACTTAGCATTTTTGATTTCTTTGGCTTGTTTCTTCTAGATCTAAGTTGTTGTTTTCTCGGTTGTTCATGGGTTTTGATCTCCCAACCTGGCGTGTATTCTCGGTTGTCCATGGGTTCTGAACCATGGGAACTTCATTTCTGGCTTGGAACGAAGGTTCAGTCACGCTCACGTTCTTACGTGCTAGCGTGAATTTTAGTCACGCTCACATCTTTACGTGTCAGCGTGAATTTTTAGTCACGCTCACGTTCTTACGTGCTAGCGTGAATTTTTAGTCATGCTCACGTCTTTACGTACGTGCGTGAATTTTTAGTAACGCTCACGTCTTTACGTGCGTGCGTGAATTTTTAGTCACGCTCACGTCTTTACGTGCATGCGTGAATTTTTAATCACGCACACGTCTTTACGTGCGTGCGTGAATTTTTAGTCACGCACACGTCTTTACGTGTTAGCGTGAATTTTTAGTCACGCTCACGTCTTTACGTGTCAGCATGAATTTTCGTCACGCTCACGTTCTTGCGTGTCAGCGTGAATTTTAGTCACGCTCACGTTCTTGCATGTCAGCGTGAATTTTAGTTACGCACACGTCTTTGCGTGCGTGCGTGAATTTCTTATTACTTTCCACGCTCACTTTTCACGCTCACGCTGTGCGTACGTGAATTACTTTTTCACGCTCACGCTGTGCGTACGTGAATTTCCCTTCACGCTCACGCTGTGGGTGCCAACGTGAACCACTTTTCACGCTCACGCTGTTTATACGCTCACTCCTACATACTAAACTTGGCGTACCCTTTTTACGCGTACGATTCTTGCGTGACTTGTTGGCCTTAGCCTAGACTTGTTGGCGTGACTTGTTGGCCTTAGCATAGACTCGTTGGCGTAACTTCCTGACCTGGGTGTTTCTATTTGTTCTATAATTTATTCATTTAATGCTGGCATAATAATTCTTCTATTATATCCTTACACCTTTTTATGAACTCGATAATCTTAGCATGTTAATGTTTTTGATACATATGGTTGTGTAGAACATGCCTTGTGTCTTGACTGGTTTATGAATACCCAGTAAGAGTGGAACTTAACCCTGAGAGTTATAGACTCGACCCCATTTAATACTAATTGACTTTCATGCCTTGTCACCATTGATAATGATGGTTATCTTGACTAAAATTGATCATGCGTTCCTAGTTGTAACTAAGAAACTGGCTAGTCGTCTTATTGAATTAAATGAATGAGACACGTTCATGTAATAAACTATTGTAATCGATTAGCCGATCCCGAATATTGACATACAGGCATGTGCAGGCTTCAATTTATTTATTTATCTACAGAACAGCATGTGTACTTTATGGTCAAGGCATGATTATTCCGTGGTTAGTTTTAATTGTTGCATTAAGCTATGTAAGACCTACAACCTAACCGTACGGGTATCGTTGTAGAGTCAGGCATATCGTACTTTGTACGGAAGTACTCATTCTGAATGACCATGATCCACGGCATGGAACTTCACTCAACATAGAGACTATTAAGTCAAATAAAATAATGATGGCATGGAGAGAATGGATTCCCGAGTTCTTACATGGCAGCCCTCTTCGGTACTATTAGTGCCCGACAGGCCGGTTGGTTCCCACAGATACTGTAAACCTGCCACACGGGCAGGGAGCGGTATCTGCTTATATTATTATTGTATATTGTATATTGATGACGGGCGTCCCGCTGGGACTCGTCTAATTCATGATTGGCGCAATTGATTGACTGGATAGACTAGCCTTGCTCGTACATATTAAGAATTAAGAAATCTTTATTGCATAATTCTAGGATAACTTGGGACTCACAATAGCAAGCCGTAGGAGTTGATTGGCCGTTCAAGATGATTTGTTTGTGTACTGTACCTCTTATGTTGCCTCACTGAGATGATCAGAATGTCAGGACATGACGGGCCAACTTCTGTCCTTGTTTGGTTGGGAGGTTGGTTCGAAGTGTCGTGATGTTATGTGAATCCTAGTGGAAAGCAGAGATCTATTATTATATTCTCTTACTTACTGGTTTAATCCTTCATATCGTGCTTCCTTGTGGTACTTGCTATTAGAGGTCAAACCTCTCTAGTTTTGCATGGCCAGATTTAGAGCCGGTCCCCGTGGATCCAGCTTACTTCTACCTCCAAGATGGTCAATACTAGAGGAATGATCGCAGGAGGACTCGAGTGGGTTCCTTACTCCACCGCTCGTTTTGTTATTTACTTTATACTTAGTCGTTTGGCACCGACATGTTAGTCGGATTGTCTTGCACTTACTTTTACATAATTATAATTAAGTCAGACTGCAGCTGATAACAATTGTGTATATGTTACTATACCATCTGGCTATGTTTTGTAAAGCCATATCTCAAGAACATTTTGACTAAGCGTTTGGGATGCCATACTGCTTTATCTTACATGTTCTCTATTACTGTTTCTTGTTTGAACGATTGAGATAATAGATGTGAAGTGACCATAGTAAGACTTTCATGTAGTATGCACCCCCTCGTCTGGTTAGACAGCATTGATCGTATTATACGGTATTCTTCTACCCGTAATACGTAGCTGGCTGAGTCATTCCCCCGCTCTCCAGTATTCTGGTTCTGGGACGTGACAAGGTTTTAGTGGTGGCCCATGCAGATCTGATTTTAGACTTGTGGGGTGTTCTAATTTATAGGATGTCTCAATCACACGTGTCCCCCCTTGATCTCATGATTCGTTATTCTTAACCCTTGCTTGACATTCCGGTATCCTTTGACTTCATTGATCCTTCATGTCCGATCGTTTGATTGTTCTTTGGTCCCTTTTCTTAGGGGCACTTCGTCCGCATCTGCCAGGACTGGACAACAACAACAAGAGCAACATGGGCAACATGACCAGGTTGGTCAGCAACAAGGGCCAGTCTCACCTCAAGAGGCTATTCAAGAAGAAGTGATAGTGGAAGCAGCAGCTGGATCGCTGTATCCGGATGTTCCACCACCACCAATAGTTACACCTACCCAAGTGGACACACCAGCCTTTCTGGAGATCATGAGAGGGATGATGGCTACTCAGCAATATCAGATGTTGGCCCAGCAGCGCATGCACACTCAGCTACAAGAGCAGAATGTGTTGCTCAACCAAGGATTGCAGACGGCTTTGGAAAGAGGAATGAGGACTGATTCAGGAGCATCAGCCAGGTTTTGTAAGTACAACCTCTGTCGTTTCGAGGGCACGGAGGATGCCATCTCAGCAGATGTATGGCTTAAGGATATTGAGGCTATTCTGACAGCAGCTAAGGTACCGGCAGAAGAACGTGTGGATCTAGTGAAGTTGTTACTTCAGGATCTCGCACGTGATTGGTGGGAATCAGAGGAAGTGGGCATCAGACGTCCTGTGGCTTGGGACGATTTTACTACAAGATTCAAGACCAAGTACTATGGAGTTGTGGCACGGTTTGAGCTACAACAGAAGTTTATCAACCTCAGGCAGGCCGGCAAGATTGTAGATGTTTATGCAGCGGAGTTCTGCAGATTGAGTAGATTTGCCCCAGATATGGTAGCAACAGAGAGCCAGAGGGCCGTGAGGTTTCAGCAAGGGTTTCATCTTAAACTCTTGCAATTGATAGAGGGGCGCAATTACCAAACTTTTGACGAAGTATTGACGGCAACTCGAAGGCATGAGTTCACCATTCAGAGGCTTGCGGTGAGGACTGGAGGTCAGAAGAGGTCCCACAGTCAGATTGAAAGAGGAGGGGGAGCAGCGCCCCGAACAACAGCATCATCCACTGGCATTCGTATCCACGATGTGGCGATACGAGGACCAGCACCATCCAGGCAGCAGCAACAGCAACAGAGGAAGAACCAGCAACCCCCGGCGGGCTGCACTTATTGTGGGAAGATGGGGCACACTAGACATGTGTGTCGGATATTGAATGGACTGTGTCTGATACGTAGAAATCCAGACCATCGGGTTACCACATGTCCCATGAATTCGAGTTCAGGAGGACCAGGGCAACAGTTTCCTGCTCTGCCAGCACCAGGGGCAGGCCAATATCGAGGACCAGCGGTGGCAGTAAGGCTATTGGCACAGCATCCGTTAATGCTGCAGGCTCAGATGTTTCGACAGCAGGGGCCGCCGATGCAGCAACACCAGCATAGACCACCCCAGCATTATCAAGGAAGGGGCCAGCAACAACATCAGGTTAGGCCGCAGCATGGAAACCAGCAAGGAGGTCGAGGACAAGCATTCACTCTATCCTTGGAGGAGGCATTGGCATCGAAAGATATTGTGGGAGGTAACATTCTCGTCGCCTCATATCCCGCAATAGAATTATTTGATTCGGGAGCATCCCATTCATTTATATCTGCACAATTTGCGACACGACTAGGAATGGAGTTCGAGGCATTACCAGGGAGGTTGAATATACTCACTGGTAATGGGCTCGTAGGAGTTAGTAGAGTTATTTTAGTATGTAGCGTTGTAGTTTGCGGGCATTCTTTACCCGCCCGGTTGATAGAATTTCCTGTTGGAAATTTCGACGTTATCTTAGGCATGGACTGGCTGAAAGACAGTCATGCGATAATAGATTGTCGTAGAGGGAGTGTGTCTTTTGATATTCCAGGCATGAAGCAGTTCACCTTAGTCAGATCAGGGACAACTCAACAAGAGCAGGGAGTAGTAACGGCAATGGAAGAAGTTCAGGTTTCGAAGGTAGTTGAAGAGCTTATAGACGTATTTCCTGAAGAACTCCCAGGTCTACCACCGGTTAGGGATATTAAGTTCAGTATAGAATTGGCACCAGGAACTAAACCGATATCAGATCGAGTTTACAGAATGGCGGATTCAGAGCAAGCCAAGGTATATCAGCATATAGAGGAAATGAAGGAGAAGAAGTTTATCCAAGCTAGCATATTGCCGTGGGCAGCACCAGTGGTACTTGTGGGGAAGAAGGATGGGTCATCCAGATTGTGTATTGACTACAGGAAGCTTAACGCGGCAACAGTGAAGAACAAGTACCCATTACCCAGGATCGACGACTTATTTGATCAGTTAAGCAAAGCTAGAGTTTTCTCCAAGATAGATCTTCGTTCAGGGTACCATCAGGTGAGGGTTCGGAAGGAAGACATTCCCAAGACAGCATTCAGGTCGAAGTATGGACATTATGAATTCTTAGTAATGCCGTTTGGTTTGAGCAATGCTCCAGCAATATTCATGGATTTGATGAATCGCATCTTTATGCCATATTTAGACCAGTTTGTCATTGTGTTTCTTGACGACATTCTCGTATACTCTGCTAGTGAAGAGGAGCATGAAGACCACCTCAGGAAAGTGTTACAGGTTCTGAGAGAGAACCAGTTGTATGCCAAGCTCAACAAGTGTGAGTTTTGGTCGGATCATATTTTATTTTTGGGTCACATTATATCAGGAGCTGGAGCAGCAGTAGATCCCAAGAAGGTAGAAGCAGTAGAAAGTTGGCCAGTACCCAAGACCGTAGTAGATGTGCGGAGCTTCTTGGGATTGGCAGGATATTACAGAAGGTTTGTGTCAGACTTTGCAAGGCTTTCAGCACCCATGACCCGCTTGACCCAGAAGGATGTACCATTCGTTTGGTCGACAGAATGTCAGGCATCATTCGGGACTTTGAAGCAGAAGTTGATATCAGCACCTATTCTTACATTGCCAGTTGGACCCGGAGGTTTTACGGTATATTATGATGCGTCAGGTAAAGGACTTGGACGTGTCCTTATGCAACATGGGAAGGTGATAGCACATGCATCTAGGCAGCTTCGGGACCACGAGAAGAATTACCCAACTCATGATTTGGAGTTAGCGGCAGTAGTGTTTGCTCTGAAGCTATGGAGGCATTACTTATATGGTGACCGAGTGGACATGTACCTAGACCATAAAAGTCTGAAGTACATCTTTACTCAGAAAGAACTAAACATGAGGCAGAGAAGATGGCTGGAGTTGATTAAGGATTATGACGTGGAGCTTCAGTATCATCCATGCAAGGCTAATGTAGTAGCAGACGCTCTTAGCAGGAGAGGCGGTGCATTTATGTTGACAACACAGAGGCATATCTTAGAAGACCTTCAGGAGATGGGCATCGAAGTTATACTTTCTAGTGATATAGGAGTTCTAACAAGTCTGAAAGTTCAATCCGACTTAGTAGACAGGATCAAGGCAGCTCAGGCACAAGACCCAAGGATTCATAAGCTTAGGGCAGAATGTGAGTCAGGACTCAGGAAGGAGAAGAGAATTCATGAAGATGGTACACTTAGGTTTGGATCACGTCTATGTGTGCCTAGTGGAGATATCAGACAGGAGGTTATGGCAGAAGCTCACAGTTCTCAGTATTCTATTCACCCTGGAGGGACCAAGATGTACCAAGATATCAAGCAGCATTTCTGGTGGAACAGAATGAAGAGGGAGATAGCTAGATTTGTTTTCCGTTGTTTGGTATATCAGCAAGTGAAGGCAGAACAGCAGAGGCCAGCTGGGTTATTGCAACCGCTTCATATCCCGGAATGGAAATGGGAGCATATTACAATGGACTTTGTGACCGGTTTACCGAGATCACCAAGTGGTAAGGACGCTATTTGGGTAATAGTGGACCGACTTACAAAGGTAGCACACTTTCTTTCTTTCAGAGTAGGGCAATCTACAGAAAAGTTGGAAGAGTTGTATATGCAATAGATAGTCAGGCAGCATGGAGTCCCTGTCAGTATAGTGTCGGATCGAGATACCCGCATTACATCACATTTTTGGAAGAGCTTACATCATAGTCTGGGTACCAAGTTAAGATTTAGCATGGCTTACCATCCGCAGACGGATGGGCAATCAGAAAGAACGATTCAGACTTTAGAAGATATGTTGCGAGCTTGCACTCTAGATTTTGGAGGGTCTTGGGAGAGTCACCTGCACTTAGTCGAGTTCTCGTACAACAATAGTTATCAAGCCAGTATCCAGATGGCGCCATTCGAAGCACTATATGGTAAGAAGGGCAGGTCGCCACTTGCATGGGATGATATCGGAGAGAGGAAGATGTTAGGCCCAGAAATGATTATTCAGACGGTTGAAGTGGTTAAGAGAATTAGAGAGCGACTTTGAGTTGCGCAGTACCGACATCGTCATTGGGTGGACCAACATTGTAGGCCGTCAGAGTTCTCTGTTGGGGACCACGTATTCTTGCGGATCTCACCTACTCGTGGGGTCATTAGATTTGGCGTTCGCAGGAAATTGAGTCCGCTGTACATGGGCCCATTTGTTATCCTTGATCGGATAGGCGATGTTGCTTATCGTTTATCCCTCCCACCTTCGTTACGAGAGGTGCATGACGTGTTTCATATATCTCAATTACGTAGGTATGTATCGGACCCAAGCCATATCCTCGATCATTCGGAGCTGGTTGTTGGTACCAACCTGTCTTACGAGGAACAGCCTGTGTCCATTTTGGACCAAAGAGAGAAGATACTCAAGAACTGAACAATTAGTCTTGTCCGTGTTGCTTGGGGTCATCACTCCTTGGGAGAGTCAACGTGGGAACGTGAGGATGATATCCGACCATGGTATCCATACCTGTTTGACTCACAAGGTATATCTTTTTCTGTGTACCTTGATTGTCCTGATTCTTCATACTTATCGCCTTATGGGTAGAGCTACTTGATATCGTGGATTGATGAATTTACATATATAGTACTTGCTTTTGATATGGTAAAAATGATTACTTGCTCACTAGAATTGCTTGTATTAGTTTAGCTCTGATATTTCTACCTGCTTGGATTTGAAATTCCGAGGACGGAATTTTTCTAAGGTGGGTAGAGATGTCACTCCCCGTTCCCAGAATGCGTATTTTTATACATGTGCAACTCATATATATTTATTTAGTATTTATCATGTATTATCCTGTAATTAAATTCCTTTAATTTTATGTTAATTAATTATCTGCATTTTATTTCCTGCATTTTATTTCCTGCAATTTTATTTCTGTATTTTACTTTCTGTATTTTACTTTCTGCTTTGGTTATTAGGTTCGGCAATGGCTGGGTTTTTCTCGGGTTCATGGTGGTTCACATGAACCGAACCCCCACAAACCCCCACCTACCACCACCCTTCCATTTAAAGCCCCCATCTCCTTCTCTCTCTTCATAACTTTCCTTCACCATTACTTCTTCTTCTTCCTCACCACTCTCTTCCACCTACCAGGAGAAGGCAAGTACATCTTGCTTCTCCTTCACCCATTTTTATGGTTCATTTGTCTTCCTCTTGTGATTCTAAGAGAGTTTACTACTTAGCATTTTTGATTTCTTTGGCTTGTTTCTTCTAGATCTAAGTTGTTTTCTCGGTTGTTCATGGGTTTTGATCTCCCAACCTGGCGTGTATTCTCGGTTGTCCATGGGTTCTGAACCATGGGAACTTCATTTCTGGCTTGGAACGAAGGTTCAGTCACGCTCACGTTCTTACGTGCTAGCGTGAATTTTAGTCACGCTCACGTCTTTACGTGTCAGCGTGAATTTTTAGTCACGCTCACGTTCTTACGTGCTAGCATGAATTTTTAGTCACGCTCACGTCTTTACGTGCGTGCGTAAATTTTTAGTCACGCTCACGTCTTTACGTGCGTACGTGAATTTTTAGTCACGCTCACGTCTTTACGTGCGTGCGTGAATTTTTAATCACGTACACGTCTTTACGTGTTAGCATGAATTTTTAGTCACGCTCACGTCTTTACGTGTCAGCCTGAATTTTAGTCACGCTCACGTTCTTACGTGTCAGCGTGAATTTTAGTCACACTCACGTTCTTGCGTGTCAGCGTGAATTTTAGTTACGCACACGTCTTTGCGTGCGTACGTAAATTTCTTATTACTTTCCACGCTCACTTTTCACTCTCACTTTTCACGCTCACACTGTGCGTGCGTGAATTACTTTTTCACGCTCACGCTGTGCGTACGTGAATTTCCCTTCACGCTCACGCTGTGCGTGCCAACGTGAACCACTTTTCACACTCATGCTGTTTATACGCTCACTCCTACCTACTAAACTTGGCGTACCCTTTTTACGCGTACGATTCTTGCGTGATTTGTTGGCCTTAGCCTAGACTTGTTGGCGTGACTTGTTGGCCTTAGCATAGACTCGTTGGCTTGACTTTCTGACCTGGGTGTTTCTATTTGTTCTATAATTTATTCATTTAATGGTGGCATGACTTGTACGCCTTTTTATGAACTCGATAATCTTAGCATGTTAATGTTTTTGATACATATGGTTGTGTAGAACATGTCTTGTGTCTTGACTGGTTTATGAATACCCAGTAAGACTGGAACTTAACCCTGAGAGTTATAGACTCGACCCCATTTAATACTATTTGACTTTTATGCCTTGTCACCATTGATAATGATGGTTATCTTGACTAAAATTGATCATGCGTTCCTAGTTGGAACTAAAAAACTGGCTAGTCGTCTTATTGAATTAAATGAATGAGACACGTTCATGTAATGAACTAATGTAATCGATTAGCCGATCTCGAATATTGACATACAGGCATGTGCAGGCTTCAATTTTTTTATTTCTCTACAGAGCAGCATGTGTACTTTATGGTCAAGGCATGATTATTCCGTGGTTAGTTTTAATTGTTACATTATGCTATATAAGACCTACAACCTAACCGCACGGGTATCGTTGTAGAGTCAGGCATATCGTACTTTGTACGGAAGTACTCATTCTGAATGACCATGATCCACGGTATGGAACTTCACTCAACATAGAGACTATTAAGTCAAATAAAATAATGATGGCATAGAGAGAATGGATTCCCAAGTTCTTATATGGCAGCCCTCTACGGTACTATTAGTGCCCGACAGGCCGGCTGGTTCCCACAGATACTGTAAACCTGCCACACGGGCAGGGAGCGGTATCTGCTTATATTATTATTGTATATTGTATATTGATGACGGTCGTCCCGCTGGGACTCGTCTAATTCATGATTGGCGCAATTGATTGACTGGATAGACTAGCCTTGCTCGTACATAGTAAGAACTGAGGAATCTTTATTGCATAATTCCAGGATAACTTGGGACTCACAATAGCAAGCCGTAGGAGTTGATTGGCCATTCAAGATGATTTGTTTTTGACTGTACCTATTATGTTGCCTCACTGAGATGATCTGAATGTCAGGACATGACGGGCCAACTTCTGTCCTTGTTTGGTTGGGAGGTTGGTTCGAAGTGTCGTGATGTTATGTGAATCCTAGTGGAAAGCAGAGATCTATTATTATATTCTCTTACTTACTGGTTTAATCCTTCATATCGTGCTTCCTTGTGGTACTTGCTATTAGAGGTCTAACCTCCATGGTTTTGCATGGCCAGATTTAGAGCCGGTCCCCGAGGATCCAGCTTACTTCTACCTCCAAGATGGTCAATACTAGAGGAATGATCGCAGAAGGACTCGCGTGGGTTCCTTACTCCACCGCTCGTTTTGTTATTTACTTTATACTTAGCCGTTTGGCACCGACATGTTAGTCGGATTGTCTTGCACTTACTTTTACATAATATGTTACTATACCATCTTGTGTATATGTTACTATACCATCTTGCTATGTTTTGTAAAGCCAGATCTCAAGAACATTTTGACTAAGCGTTTGGGACGCCTTACTGCTTTATCTTACATGTTCTCTATTACTGTTTCTTGTTTGAACGATTGAGACAATAGATGTGAAGTGACCATAGTAAGATTTTCATGTAGTATGCACCCTCTCGTCTGGTTAGACAGCATTGATCGTATTATACGGTATTCTTCTACCCGTAATACGTTGCTGGCTGAGTCATTCCCCCGCTCTCCAGTATTCTGGTTCTGGGGCGTGACAACGCGGTGGGGCCTGTCTTTTTGCTGTGGGTGCATAGACCCTGGAGCATGCCCTTGGGCGCATGCTTTCCTGAAGTCCTGGCAGCATACCTAGCCTTCCTGGATGTGGGCGCATAGAACGGGTCATTAGAGCCTGGGCGCATATCTCTAAGCACATGGCCCTGGGCGCATGGCTCTGTGTCATCAGAGCCTGGGCGTATAGCTCTAGGCGCATAGCCCTGGGCGCATAACCTGTCAAAGATAGAAGTCCTCAGGCCGGAGTTATGTGCCCATATACTGCTTTGAGCGCATAACTCTGGGCGTATGCTTTGGAAAACAGTTATATTTTCTTCCAGTTTCTCCTTCTTTGTTTGCAAGCCTCGCTGAGTTTTTCAGAGCGTCGAACACTTCGATTCTTGGTATCGTAGTGTTTTACTTTGCCAAGTCTCGAGTGTTAAACATTCTGTTGTTGATTGCACAAGAGGGAAGTCGCTGGGCTAGTAGAGCCCGGAAAGGTATGCGCCCTCTTCGCGTTAGAAGCTGTTGTGGAAGGATTATGCACCCTTATGACGAAGTTCTCCTTCGATTTTTTATCTTCTACTACACTGGTAGGATATACAACGCGAGCCTTCCGAAGCCAAGTCTTGCGAGACTTATTTCGTTTCACTGATTTCAAAGAAGTAGAGCCGTCCCTCGAGAGCATCTTTTTAAAAGCCTGTTGATCGAACTTCACGATCAACATCTTCTCAGTGCTCCCCACTTTAGTGGTATCAGATTGCGTCACCACCTTCTCGTCAGAGAAAAAGGTTGTCCCCAGCAGAGTAGCCATTTTTGTGGACACACACAAAAATGAAAAAGAAACACTATCTTTTTTATTGGCGCAAGGCACCACAAATCGAGTACGCCTGAGAGATCCTATATTGAGGATCCCCGAGTACAAAAAGAATTCTGGGAAATAGAACGATGGAGATCGAGCGACAGTTGCTTCTTTACTCCGTTGACACTCCGATTTACAAAAGTGGAAGAAAACCTAAAAAGATTGCTAACTCTCGGCTCACTAGCAAGAAGGACAACAATTTGGCTCTTGCAATGCTCTCCGTTCTATCCTTTTGAACTGGTATGAGACCCCTATTTATAGTCATTTTACACTGAAACTGCTATTATGCTCCCACAGGGAAAATACACTACTTTTCCATGTGGGCGCATAGACTTCCTTTGGGCGCATAAGGTGTAGGCACATGAAGGCTGTATGATCGTGGGGTTGACGTGGCCGCCTTCTTCGGTGCACGACTGCTCGTGGAGACTGACGTTGTTACAACCCGCTCCCGAATAATCGGACACGAGTCGGACATGCCCAGCCTTCGTCGTTAGATACGACGAAGTAAGTTGTACCAAGCTAGAAAAATCTAACCCAAAAACATGAATATGTACAATCACAACATCTATAAGACGTTTCCAGAATGATCACCATAATCCGCAAATCCATATATCATAAATGTATTAGTCATCAGGAATAAAATGTACTATAAATTCTAAAACAATATCTAGGAGTAAAGCTAAACAGTCTAAACCTGAAACCTCAAGCTAAGTCATGACTCCATCCTGCTTAGCTAAGATCCCGGGCTCTGGCCCATAATGTAGAACAATGTCCTGCAAGTATACCTGCAACATATCCTAGTCAGGAGCGGAGCTAAGTATATCCAAGGAAATAAACATGAACATCATGGTATGAACAAGAATACATAAAATATATATAAAGCACGAAAAATGAGAACAAGACATGGAACCTGAACATGAATACTGAAAGTAAATATAGGGAACATGAAATGAGTCTTGAACATGAAATACAACATGAACCTGAAGTGTACAATATATCGAAATACATCCAGAGTGTGTGATCGGCTTGGGTAGATTCAGGGAACATGAAATGGTACAGCTTCGGCCCCGCGTGCACGATGCGGGGCCTAAGCTATTCACATGAATGTAACTAGGGTTTGATCACACATCTATAGAATTTTCCCTCCCAGACACAAGTAAACTCAAGGAACATGATACCAGACAATCTCGTGAAATATCGTGTCAACCAGAAGATACAAAAATGAATATACAAGACTTGAAGAAAGTCTGAGAAGTATACTTGCCTTGCTCAGGGTGATCAAGTGTGGAATGTAAAGCTGGATACTCTCCTGTTTATTAAGTACAAGTTGGTTAACAATTAAACATAGCTAATAGCTAAAACTCACTTTTATAATCTAGTTAGCTAAAATGAAACTAACCTATCTTGAAAAGTGATATTTCTAAACATAGCATAAGTCTAGCCTAAGCTATAATCCATTTATGGAATACTCATAAATATACTAATTGGGTTTATAGATATATATCACACAAAGATATTTGTAGGCCCTTACTAAGTTCCAACATCAAAGATCATTGTATTGTATCTCAAGCTTTACAAAGCAAAGGTTCACTTGATAGGTTCCTCTCTACCATTCATGGCATCAAGATCATTCTACTTAAGCTGGTTAGATTAGATAAGGAATCAGTCAATTAAAACAAGACATACTAACCTACCCTTTATAAAGATCTAGTGACAATACTAACAGTTTATAGAATTAACCGACATATGTCCTTACTGTCAATTCCAGTTAAATCATAATGATTCTCAGAAATAGATGTTCCCCTAAAATTTGCTAACCAGTCAAGGTTACAAATCAACTTCTTCCCCATTTCCAACATCTATCAGGGAAAAGTTTGAAATCAGAAAATTAGTAAGAAGATAATGTTCTAGATAGGAACCCATCTAAATGTTGATACATGGTTTAAATGAATTGATGCTTGAAAACTTAGAGATTCCCTAAATCCAGACACATGGTGGTTTTACTAACTGGATATCCAGGTTTAAATATACTGCTCTAACAAAAACCCAAATCTCAGGACTCCCAAGGATTTACAGCATCTATAATAACTCTTTGAAATCCATGGTGACTTCTTCTAACTGGCTACATTCATTTGAATGTTTAAGGAAGAGCTGAACCTATTCAATTCTATTCCAAGATCAATCTAAAGAGACTGAAATTAACACCATGGATAGAACCCCAACGTTGAAAATAAACTGACATCCAATTCCAGGTGACATTCATTCCTAAATAGGACTGAAACAAATCAGTCTCAGTTGAGACAATGATATAGCATCAGTGCTGAATTAGGGCATACAATCAGTCCTTGTTCAGTCTTGATACAATCAGTCCTATAAAGAACTGATGCAACCAGTCTTAATTACAACACTCAGGTTCTGTTAAGGATACATATCAGTCCTAAAAATATAGGTACAAATCAGCCTTACTAGGTCTGATACAGTCCCTTAACAGATACTCCAATCAGTCTCAGGATATAATAATCCTTACTGATTCTATCACCGTAAGTTGTGACTTGAACTCTCCACTCTTAACTTCCTAACTCAACCTCCATAAGACAGTGCTGCAATTCGGAATACAAGCAAGATCTACACACACACACACACACACACACACACACACATATATATATATATATATATATATATATAAATCAGAGTTCTTCACTATGCCAGCCCTCCATAGTACTTACACATCAACTAACTACAACATAAGAAGAGGATGGGAAAAACATGAAGGCTAGGTTTCATTAAATCAGGATATCAACCCAATCAGGACTGGCCTGAGTCCCTGATACATTTCAATCAGGTATCCAGAATGTATCATAATTTCTTATTCCAGAACCTATGCCTGACCCAAACCAATGCATAACACTAAATCTAGATCTATCGTGGACTGCTAACGCACCCAAAAATTACACTGATTACATTCAGCATCCTGACACGCCTATGTTCGATCACGAAAGATCCTACAATTCGGCCAAACTAACTACCAGTCACAATTGAGTATTTAGAATCAGAAATCCACATTTGGAAGGTGTAATCCATACCTGAAGCGTTCTACACAATGAAGACATTATATACTCGTCCGACACGTCTAATTTGTTCACCAAATGCCATCAAGGGATTATTCCTGAGTCCAAAGAAAGGTGCTATCTCTGCCTTGAGTCCTATCCACACGTTCTTGTGTTCACAGTCCCAAGATCGGTCCTAAAAACATTTCATTGAACATGATGAGCACGATATGTAAGTGACAAAAATGAGTTCAATTTGATATATATTAACTCCCAATTTGGAGAAAACACACAAACCTCACCAATTGAACCTCAATCAGAATCCAATAAATCGAAAGTCAATTGCTCAAAAACACCACTGTCAAATGAATCAAATCATAACAGAGCTTGAAGAAAGAGAAAAAGAATGAGTATGAACATAGATTCGATCTTTTCCTAAACAATTATGATTGTGATCTCGTGATGGATCCTTCGTCGCTCTTCCAATGCCGCTTCAAAGCTCAGTTGTCGAACTTCCTTTGCGATCAACGATCTAATTGCCAAATCCCGTAGGAAATGAATCGATCCGAATTGATAACAGAAGTAGGAGAAAGTCGAGAACTCACCAAATCGATGATCGATCAACTATTGGAACGTAAGCAGACGAGAAGAAGTAACCGACGAACCCCTCGTGGCGAGAATTTACTTGCCGAGGAGGAACCGTAGCGCCGCCGCGTCGTCGCTAACCGTCGCCATGACAATAGAAGCTCATCAGTAGTGAGGAAGAGGGAGAAGAAGAAGAGGGAGTTAAAGAAGAGGGAGTTGAAGAAGAGGGAGTTGAAGAGGTGCTCTGTTCGTGGAGTTGGTTAGAATGAGTGATTGAAGAAGGAGTAACAGAATGGTTTCAAATAGTCGGTTGAGGAGAATGGCTAGAAAACTTTGGGGGAAAAAAGCTTTTGGAATTTCAAAAATTGTTTATAACAACCACAAGTCCTTCCCTGGCTAATTAATATTTAAATTCATGGCTGTGGGCTAAGAATGAATAAGCCCAAGAATTTAACTCCACATGGCTGGAAAGGAAATGGGTAGCTTAAATAAAGGGAAATAATTCCATTGCATAATTACTTATGAGTTTTAAAATAAATCATTAGAAACTTGCAAGGTTTAAATCACAAGCCCATTTTAAAATTAAAAATAATATTTGTAAAATTCCCAAATTAGAAAAAAATTCATTAATTTCGAGAAGGGTGGGGTTACAAATCTCCCCTCCTAAAAAAATTTCATCATCGAAATTGGGGAACAACAACCACCTTCATTAAAATTGAAAAATAAAATAATTGTTCATAAACAGCACAAACTATTTATTGAAATAATTTTTTTATTGAAAGCACAATACAGTCAGACAAACAAGCTAGGATAGCGCTTTCGCATCTCATCCTCACACTTCGAGGTGCACTCTTCTAGAGAGTGGTGGCTCCACATGACTCTGACAAATGGGATCGTCTGGTTCTTCAGTTGGTTCGTTCTGCAGTCAAGAATCTCCACAGGCTTCTCCACGTAGGTCAGACTCAGCCAACCTCCAACTCTTAGTAGTCGACGCCATGGCTCGGGTCAGAAATGTAGCAGCGGAGCGGGACACGTGGAAACGTCATGCACTCCCTCGAAGCTAGCAGGAAGTGCTAGTCGATATGTCGCCTCGCCATTCCACGCCATCACGTCGAAGGGCCCGATGTATCTGGGGCTGAGTTTCCCGCCTCTACCAAAACGAATGATGTCTCTGATCGGTGGGATCATTAGGAACATCATGTCTCCAACTGCGAACTCTAGCGGTCGTCTGCTACTGTCCGCCCAGTGCTTCTATCGATCTAGTACAACTCTGCGACGCTCTGAGCCTTGAGACCAAGTACGATAATTACATACAAGAAGTTGAAATAACACGATCTAACAATGATCAAGAATCAAATAGGCACGAGAAGGAATGAAGTTTCAATTACAACTTATAGGAGCAAAACCATGAAGGCACAACTGCTAAGTACGATCAAAATCGATAATTTAACACAAGTGGACTAGAACAAGATAAGAAAATCATGGTCAGATAGACATGAATTAAGATCGAAGTTTAGACATTACACAAACGAAGTATGGAATCAAAATCTGGTATTGTATAATTGATGAAATCATTGATCTAACGATAAAATGCTAGAAGGGAAAATTTGCAAGGGTTGATTGATAAAACGTATAAAATACCCAGGAGGTATTAGTATCAAATCAGGATGAACGTGCAAGGATTTGTGATTCACGAAAATCGATAATCGTATAAAAAAGGCAATCTATTTTTCATGGTACCTGAGAACATATAGGTATTTGAAGTCGCTTTGCTTAGAATCCCTACCCCGCTAGTATATATCTAACTGTAGTGGACTTTCGGCTCCGTGACTCAAATAACAATAAGTCACTGAATATTCTGTCAACCCTATCCATTATCCAACAATCATTGACGGAACAACCCAAGAGATCAAGATATGAAGAATATGACAAAGTCTCAATAATACTCGAAAACCTATGAATGTCTGAAATCACTTCAACTTAGAGTTCCTGCCTCGCTAGTTCGCTGCTGGCTGTAGTGAACCCTCAGTATCCGTAGACCAGATAATGACCGCAGCGCACAACTGCCATGCCCCAGTAGCTCATCGAATAGTCTTTCAACCTTATCTATAGGAATTTCAAAAGATGTTTCAAGGAATACAAAAATGAGTTTCAATAATCCAAGTCACAATAATGGTGAGGTTATCTCTCTGTTAAAATACTAGGGTTTATTAGGTACTAAGAAGCAACAAGGGACCCATTCAAGGAGTAGTGAATGTTAAAAGGAATAAACAAGGAGAATTTTTTTTAAATTTTTGAACATGAAACAAAGTTTCAAATAGTAACCGAAATCTCAAACAACAACAACCCCATGTAGGGAACAAAATCCCGAATAGATAACAAAGCCCTGGATGGTGAACAAAATTTAGAAGTTAGGAGCAATTCTTGCATCGAAAACAGAGTTTAATAAAATCTCAGATAACAACGAAATCTCGAACAGGTCTAGAATGGAAAACAAAATCTCCAATAGGGTACACAGTCAAAAAGAGAAAATCAAGTATCAACAAAGTCGTGAGTAAGAAACAAAATCTCGAATAGAAAATCTCAACGAGGAAACAAGGTTTCGAATAGTGTCTAGAAAATAGGTTCCAATAGGAAACAAGATATTGGATCGTAAATAAGAAACAAGCGAATCTCAATAGTAAACAAAGTCGTAAATAGAGGACGAGTCCCGAATAAAGTCAAGAATAGGAAATAAAATCTCAAACATGCATCAATAGAAGTGAAGGTTCAAACAAGGTTTTAGAATGATATTTCGAGTAGGAATAAATCTCGAATAGTACAAGTTTGATTAGCGAACAGAATATCAATAAACGAGTAGGAACAAGTATCCAGGAAACAAGCAAAATCTTAGATAGGAGACAAGGTAGAAACAAGTAGTGGAGAAACAACTCTCGAATACAAAAACGAAGTCATGAAATGGAAATAGGCAAACAGTATCGAGTAGTGGATTTCAAACAAATATCGAATTATGGATATGAAACATGTTTACCAAATAGGAAACAATATCTCAAAATAATTTTCGAATATCAACCAGAGTTTCAAAATAGAAAATAAGAAGTTTCAAGAAATGATCTAGGTGCTAAGAGAAATTTAAGGGAAAACTGAATTGCGAATCACGATCCATGGTTTTCTCCAATCATGCAAAAGAAATCTTATTTCTTCGGTCTGTCTTCAGTATTCCTTCGGGACTAGAATCTCATCATTCTTCTTCAATTGTCCTGACGTAGACTGGTCCATGCAGTAGTGCTCCCTGTGATTACTGAATCTAGAGAGGTGGGTCCCCTTGCTGTAGTCCTGGTGCTCCTCGGCCTTTGTGATCCGTAACTTGCTGGCAATCTTTCATTCGGTGGGCAGAAGTTCCATTGGATAGGCATAGTCCAAGTCTCTTGCGGCACTCCTCGAAGTAATGTCTGGAGGGCGGTGGAAAGCACAAATGGCCATCATCTGAATCTGATGACATGGTTGAAGAGGCACTGTCTGAGTGTGGCGACGCTTTGCTGATCCATAGTAGTTGTTATCTTTGACATAAGTCTTTATGTCTCTCCTGAGCTTCAGTTTCCCGTTGCGTCCTATTATCCGTATTACATTCTGAACCTCCTGGCCGGTAGCTGAAATCTTCAGAGGAGTTGGTCCTCGGAGACTTGGGTGATCTTCAGTGGCAGATCTAGGTTCTCGATCTGCTCCTCGGTACAAAATATGTGCTCATTATCGGGAAGTCTAAGGATCCGAGAGTCTGGAAATCAGAAGTCCTTTCTGGCTCAGAGAGTGTATCCACAAGTCTAGCTTGGAAAAGGATGGCCTGCTCCCTCGAGGTGTCAAAGAACTCTTGAAACATCTCCATCAACTGCGTACTCCCCATGGGGATAGTAGGGCGATAGAAGGTAGTAGAAGCTCGAAATCCTCTAGTGTAGGTGGATCCACCGTTCCGGTGTTGCGTGCTTGAACTATCTAAAAAATAGAAAACTGTTACAATGTCCTAAACCTAGAAACAACAAGTGTTTATAGAATATCAATATACCCGATGCACCTGATTTCCTATGTTGTGATCAAGTTTTTCTAGTTTAACAAGTCCCCCAATAGTACTCTAATGCCTAGGTACTATTAGGATTGACCTGCATAGGCCACCACTAAAAATATCTCACGACCCACTCCCGAACAATCGGACACGAGTCGGACACACCCAGCCTTCGTCGTTAGACACGACGAAGTAAGCTGTACCAAGCTAGGAAAATCCAACCAGAAAACATGAATATGTACAATCACAACATCTATAAGACGTTCCTAGAATGATCACCATAATCCACAAATCCATATATCATAAATGTATTAGTTATCAGGAATAAAATGTACTATGAATTCTAAAACAATATCTAGAAGTAAAACTAAATAGTCTAAACCTGAAACCTCAAGCTAAGTCATGACTCCATCCTGCTCAGCTAAGATCTCGGGCTCTGGCCCATAATGTAGAATAATGTTCTGCAAGTATACCTACAACATATCCTAGTCAGGAGCGGAGCTAAGTATATCCAAGAAAATAAACATGAACATCATGGTATGAACAAGAATACAAAAAATATATATAAAGTACGAAAAATGAGAACAAGACATGAAACCTGAACATGAATACTGAAAGTAAATACAGGGAACATGAAATGAGTCCTGAACATGAAATACAATATGAACCTGAAGTGTGTAATATAACGCAATACATCCATAGTGTGTGATCGTCTTGGGTAGATTCAGGGAACATGAAATGGTACGGCTTTGGTCCCGCGTGCACGATACGGGGCCTAAGCTATTCACATGAATAGTAACTCGGGTTTGATCACATATCTGTAGTATTTCCCCTTCCAGACACAAGTAAATTCAAGAAACATGATACCAGACAATCTCATGAAATATCGTGTCAACCAGAAGATACAGGAATGAATATACAAGACATGAAGAAATGGACAAGTCCGAGGAGTATACTTGCCTTGCTCAGGGTGATCAAGTATGGAATGTAAAGCTGGATACCCTCGTGTTTATTAAGTACAAGTTGGTTAACATTTAAATATAGCTAATAGCTAAAACTCACTTTCATAATCTAGTTAGCTAAAATGAAACTAACCTATCTTGAAAAGTAATATTTCTAAACATAGCATCGGTCTAGCCTAAGCTATAATCCATTTATGGAATACTCATAAATATACTAATTGGGTTCATAAATATATATTACACAAAGATATTTTTAGGCCCTTACTAAGTTCCAACAATAAAGATCATTGTATTGTATCTCAAGCTTTCCAAAGCAAAGGTTCACTTGATAGGTTCCTCTCTACCATTCATGGCATCAAGATCATTCTACTTAAGTTTGTTAGATTAGATAAGGAATCAGTCAACTAAAATAAGACATACTAACCTACCCTTTATAAAGATCTAGTGACAATACTAACAGTTTATAGACTTAACCAATATATGCCCTTATTGTCAATTCCAGTTAAATTACAATGATTTTCAGAAATAGATATCCCCTAAAATTTGCTAACCAGTCATGGTTATAGATCAACTTCTTCCCTATTTCCCATATCTATCAGGGAAAAGTTTGAAATCAGAAAATTAGTAAGAAGATAATATTCTAGATAGGAACCCATCTAACTGTTGATACATGGTTTAAATGAATTGATGCATGACAACTCAGAGATTCCCTAAATCCAAACACATGGTGGTTTTACTAACTGGATATCCTGGTTTACTTATACTGCTCTAACAAAAACCTAAATCTCAGGACTCCTAAGGATTTACAGCATCTATAATAACTCTTTGAAATCCAGGGTGACTTCTCCTTACTGGCTACATTCATTGGAATGTTTAAGGAAGACCTGAACCTATTTAATACTATCCCAATATCAATTAAAAGAGATTGAAATTAACACCATGGATAGAACCCCAACCTTTGAAAATAAACTGACATCCAATTCCAGGTGACATTCAGTCCTAAATAGGACTGAAACAAGTCAGTCTTAATTGTGACAATGATATAGCATCAGTGCTGAATCAGGGCATACAATCAGTCCCTGTTCAGTCTTGATACAATTAGCCCTATGAAGAACAGATGCAACCAGTCCTAATTACAACACTCAGGTTCAGTTAAGGATACATATCAGTCCTAAAAATATTAGTATAAATCAGCCTTACTAGGTCTGATACAGTCCCTTAACAGATACTCCAATCAGTCTCAAGATATAATGATCCTTACTGATTCTATCACCTTAAGTTGTGACTTGAACTCTCCACTCTTAACTTCCTTAATCAACCTCTATAAGACAGAGCTGCAATTAGAAATACAAGCAAGATCTACACACACACACACACACACACACACACACACATATATATATATATATATATAAGAAAATAAATATATATATATAAGAAAAAAAAAAAATATATATATATATATATATATATATATATATATATATATATATATATATATATATCAGAGTTCTTCACTAAGCCAGCCCTCCATGATTCTTACACATCAACTAACTACAACATAAAAAGAGGATCGGAAAAACATGAAGGCCAGGTTTCATTAAATCAGGATATCAACCCAATCAGGACTGGCCTGAGTCCCTGATACATTTCAATTAGGTATCCAGAATGTATCCTAATTTCTCATTCCAGAACCTGTGCCTGACCCAAACCAATGCATAACACTAAATCTAGATCTATCGTGGACTGTTCATGCACCCAGCAATTACACTGATTACATTCAGCAACCCGACACGCTTATGTTCGATTACGAACGATCCTACAATCTGACCAAACTAACTACCAGTCACTATTGAGTATTTATAATCAGAAATCCACATTTGGAAGGTGTAATCCATACCTGAAGCATTCTACAAAATGAAGACACGATCTACTCGTTCGACATGTCTAATTTATTCACCAAATGCCATCAAAGGATTATTCCTGAGTCCAAGGAAAGGTGCTGTCTCTGCCTTGAGTTCGATCCACACGTTCTTGTGTCCACAGTCCCAAGATCGGTCCTAAAAACATTTCGTCGAACATGATAAGCACGATATTTAAGAGACAAAAATGAGTTCAATTTGATTTATATTAACTCCCAATTTGGAGAAAACACACAAACCTCACCAATAGAACCTCTCAATCAGAATCCAAGAAATCGAAAGTCAATTGCTCAAAAACACTACTGTCAAATGAATCAAATCAAAACAGAGCTTAAAGAAAGAGAAAAAGAATGAGTATGAACATAGATTCGATCTTTACCTAAATAATTGCAATTATGATCTCATGCTGGATCCTTCGTCGCTCTTCTAATGCCGCTTCGAAGCTCAGTTGTCAAACTTCCTCTGCGATCAACGATCGAATTGCCAAGACCCGTAGGAAATGAATCGATTCGAATTGATAACGAAAGAAGATGAACGAGAACTCACCAAATCGTTGATCGATCAACTGCTGGAATGTAAGCAGACGAGGAGAAGTAACCGATGAACCCCTCGTGGTGAGAATTTACTTGCCGAAGAGGAACCGTAGCGCCTCCGTGTCATCGCTAACCGTCGTCATGATAATGGAAGCTCGTCGGTGGTGAGGAAGAGGGAGAAGAAGAAGAGGGAGTTAAAGAAAAGGGAGTTGAGGAGGAGCTCTGTTCGTAGGGTTGGTTAGAATGAGTGATTGAAGAAGAAGAAGTAACAGAATGGTTTTAAAATAGTCGGTTGAGGAGAATGGCTGGAAAACATTGGGGGAGGAAAGCTTTTGGAATTTCAAAAATTGGTTATAACTACCACAAGTCCTTCACTGGCTAATTGATATTTAAATTCATGGTTGTAGGCTAAGAATAAATAAGCCCAAGAATTTAACTCCACGTGGCTGGAACGGAAATGAGTAGCTTGAATAAAGGGAAATAATTCCATTACATAATTACTTATGAGTTTTAAAATAAATTATTAGAAACTACAAGGTTTAAATCACAAGCCCATTTTAAAAATAAAAATGATATTTGTAAAATTCCCAAATTAGAAAAAAATTTATTAATTTCGAGAAGGGTTGGGTTACAGACGTGGCCGCATGCTTCGGTTTACGACTGGTCATGGATGTTGTTCGAGTCGTGGAGCTATCCTGACTTGGGCACATAGGTTGGAATAGGGCTATGTGCTCCCCTCTGGAGGAGCCATATGGGCGCATAGCTTTGCTGTGGGTGCATAGGGATGGGAGCATAGGCTTTGCTCTATGAGTGTCAGACACTCTCTAGCTTGGGCGCATAGTAATCTCTGACTTGGGCGCATAGCTCAGTTCTAGCTTGGGCGCAAACTCATTTATGGCTTGGGCGCATCGATGCTTCTTGATTTGGGCGCATGGATACTTCCTGACTTGAGAGGCTGAAATTTTCATGCTTCTACACTCACGTGATAAAAAAATAGTATAAAATTGATAGCCGCACTCGGACAAAGTTTTTTTTTAAATCATTAAACCACTCATTTGATGCCTCTTGAGACACAAAAATGAATTCATCAAAGAAATCTCCGTCGAGTTTGGATGGAGTATAAAGAGAAAATGAGGCCACCTCACAAGGAGTAGAGGACAAACCTTCATCAACTTTTCTTTTCTTTTCTTTTTCGTAGAAATAGGAATTTTAGAGGCCATTGAAATTGAAAAGAGTAAAGAGAGTGAAAATATACTGAAATTAAGGATAAACAGTTGAAGAGAAATTCTAGAGAGCTCTAATTCCAAAATATGAAGGCTTGAGAAGCTTGGAGGAGGAAGAGCCAAGGAGTTAGGGTTAGGGTTTTTGGTAGATTATGGGGCTGTAATGAGCATAAAGATGATGTTTGAGGGTCTAAATAAAGTGGGGGCTCGGCTGTCCACCTTATGTTCGAATTCTCCCAGACCGAGTTCGGTCAGAGTTCGGCCAGAACGCTGACCGAATTCGGTCACTTGGGAATCAGAACAGAGGTTGGAAAGAGTGTGTTAGCTTCTAACATAAATGCAAAATTAATTATAAATAATTATGTTGAGATAAATAGTTAATATTAATTAATTAATAACATATAAATCGTATCGAATATTTTGGGTTAGCTATAGGGGCCGGATCCCACCTAGCGATAGTCCGAAGACTAGTATACCGTATCGCTTCAGTCTATTTACACCTGTGTGACAAAAGGGCCCATTCGGCTTATAACCAAAATGATTACCACGAATTCATAAGTATTGACTAATAATATTTAATTATATTACTTCAACATCCAAAATTCCTAATTCCCTTTATATAAAGTTAAAACGATCTTCAGCCAAGGGCTTAGTGAAAATGTCAGCTAGTTGATGTTCAGTGTCAACTAATTCTAAATTAATATCACATTGTAAAACATGATCTCTAAGAAAATGATGTCTTATTTCTATGTGTTTAGTGCGAGAGTGACATATCGGATTCTTCGTGAGAATAATAGAACTAGTATTGTCGCAGTAAATAGGGATGTGATGAAATGATAACTGATAGTTTTCTAAGGTTTGCTTCATCCCCAAAATTTGTGCATAATAACGTCCTGCAGCTATATATTCAGCTTCAGTTGTTGATAATACAACAGAATTTTATTTCTTAGAAAACCAAGTGACTAAGGACTTTCCTAAAAAATGACATGTGCCACTGGTATTTTTACGTTTGACTTTGCATCCGGCAAAATCTGCGTCCGAGTAACCTATCAGGTCAAACGAATCAGTTTTTGGATACCAAAGACCAGTCGTCAAAGTTTTTTTAAGGTATCGCAGGATACTCTTAACGATCCTCACATGTGATTCTTTAGGACAAGCCTGATACCATGCACATAAGCATACAGAGAACATAATATCAGGATTACTAGCAGTTAAGTATAATAAACTACCAATCATACCTCTGTACTTACGTATGTTAGTCGGTGTACCATATTTTATCTGTATCAAGCTTTGTAGATGTTGCCATAGGTGTGCCAATTAGTTTGACATTATCCATGTCAAATTTTTTTAGCAAATATTTTTTATTTTTTGCTTGTACTCTGCTTGATTTGTAGTCTGAGGAAGAATTTTAGTTCTCCCATCATGCTCACTTCGAATTCATTCTGCATTCACTTAGCAAACTAGTTACATAGCATCTCATTTGTTAATCTGAAAATTATGTCATCTACGTATATTTGTGCTAATAAAATATTCTTATCAAAGATTTTACAAAAAGAGTTGAATCAACCTTCCCTTTTGAAAAGACGTGTTCAAGCAAGAAAGAACTAAAGCGATCATATCATGCACGAGGTGTTTGTTTGAGACCATAGAGAGCCTTGTGAAGCTTGAATATGTGATCAGGATTTTTAAAATCTTCGAAGCCCAGAGGTGGTTTTATAAAAACTTCTTCTTTTATAAAACCATTTAGAAAAGCACTTTTGACATCCATTTGAAAGAGTTATAAACCATGAAAACTTATAAAAGCACACAGCATATGAATGGACTCTAGTCTAGCAACTGGAGCATACGTCTCATCATAGTCAATGCATTCTTCTTGATTATAGCCTTGAGATACTAGACGTTCTTTATTACGTGCGATTGAACCATTCTCATCTAATTTATTTCAGAATGCCCACTTGGTACCAATGATCCGGTGATCAGTAGGTCTGGGAATGAGTTTCCAAACTTGATTCTGCTCAAATTGGTTAAGTTTTTCTTGCATAGAAGAAATCCAAAATTCATCATTGAAAGCTTCTAAAATATTTTTGGGTTTTTTTGGAAATAAATGCAACATTAGCTATTATTAAATCTCTTGTGCTTGAGCGAGTACTTACACCTCTTGATACATCACCTATTACCAGTTCTTCGGGATGGTCTGGCATAAACCGCATTCGTTTCGGCAGACTTTCCTGATAGAACGTGGATGGTGTATCTTCTGGTGTTCTGTTAGAGGGGGTTTTCTCTTCTTCATTGTCACTATCGTCATTGCGTTGACTGTTCAGCTCATCGATAGTTGACATTTATTGACTTCAACAACTAGTGACCTCTTATTAAATACTCTGTAGCCCTTACTCTTTGCAGCATATCTAAAAAATATGCCCTCATCAGCTTTTTTATCGAACTTTCCCAAGTTGTTTTTTGTATTTAAAATAAAACATCTGCAACCAAAGACCTTGAAATAGCTGATGTTAGGAGTTCTATTAAACCATAATTCATAAGGAGTCTTTTTAGAGATGGGTCTAATCAGAACTCTATTCAATACATGGCATGTTGTATAGATAGCTTCTGCACAAAAATACTTTAGAAGATTATATTTGTTAAGCATAACTCTGGCCATATCGCAGAGAGTTCTATTCTTCCTCTCCACAACACCATTCAATTGAGGAGTTCTGGGACAAGAGAATTCATGAGATAACCCATTTGAATCACAAAATGATTTAAACTCGTGGTTATCAAATTCTTCTCCATGATCACTTCGTATCCGATAATCATGAATCATTTCTCATTTTGCACCTTTTTACAAAAAGATACAAATTCAGAAAAGGCCTCATTCTTATTTGCAAGAAAGTAAACCTAAGTATATCGTAGATAGAAATCAACTATCACTTAAGCATATAGCTTACCGCCAAGACTGGCGACTCTACTTGGTCTAAATAAGTCCATATAAAGTAATTGAAAGGGTCTAGAGGTACTTACAACTTTTATTAATTAAAAAGATGATCCAGATGCCTTATTCTTTTCACATTCGACACAGACCATGTCTTTCTTGAAAGTTATTTCAGGTATGCCTCTTACCAGTTTCTTGGTGGACAATCTTGTAATAATGTCCATGTTCGCATGTCCAAGATGAATATGCCATATGCAGCTTTCGTCTTGAGTTGTGAACAAAGACTTTCCTGTATTGTTAGTCTTTTCTGACAAATATAGTTTATATATGTTGTCCTCTCGTATTCCCTCAAAGGAAATTATTCTAAAAGATTTATCATAAATATAACATTTATTTTTAACAAAATTAATTCCATAACCATGATTAGTCAGTTGACTAATACTGAGTAGGTTATGTTTTAATTCTGTTACTAAGCATTCATCTTTAATAATAGGTGAGGGAGAAGTACCTATGTCACCAATTCCAATGATATGTCCTTTAAGGTTATTTCGAAAAGAGATATAGCCTTCTTCCTTTATCGATAGAGTTGAAAATAATTTGTTATCACCTGTCATGTGCCTAGAGCAACCACTATCGAGTATCTACTTGCTTCTAGTGGGAGAAGGAAGGTCCACCTACAACACAAGTTGAAGATATAACCTTTGGTACCCACTTTCTTGAGGGTCCTGATCTGTTAGTTTTTGGAACCCATACATACACAACAAGATCTACTAGCTTTCTAATTTTATAGTAATTTGATACATGTCCTTTTATACCACAATGGTGACATGTAGCAGAAGTGTTAGTGCTAGGTGTAGTTCGAAGATCATGTATTTAGTTTTTGAAAATGTGTGTGTTTTCTTATTGTGTGGAAATGAATACATATATTCATGGTTTTTTATAGTTCTAGTAGTGTTGGCTGTGTTGTGTTTGTGTTTAGCCTTTTGACTTGTGTTCACCTGAGCTATAGGCTTAACAACCTGTTTGCCCAGTTTGATCTCTAATTTTTTAGAGATATCATAGGCTTCATTGTACTTGGCCGTGAGTGCAACTACTCTCTGAGCAGCAATGTTATACTTCCTTTTCTCTAGTTTATAGAGATCATTAAGTTTTACATTTTCTTGATTCGCTTTCTCAAGCTTTTCAAGAGTTTCATGTAATGTTAACTTTAAAGAAGTAATCTCATTGGTGTTACTAGAAGAATCTTTAATATCTTCTAGCATTCTTGATTGCATTGAAAACTCAAATTGTACAAACTTTAGCTCTTTCTTAGCACTTTTGTACATATCTATCATTTTTCTCTGATCTTCCAATAGATCAGTAAAAGCATCAGATAATTCATCAAATGTAAATTCTTCATAGAGAGGGTATGATATTACCTTAGCATCAGTAGCCATGAAACATAGGTTTGCTGTGTTGCGAGGCTTCTCTTCTTCTTCAGAATCACTAGCTTCGCTTTCATACCAGATGCTAGTGTTGGCATAGTTTCTAGAAGAAGACCTTCTCTTGCTTGTCTGATCATGCTTGCTTCCCTTCCTTATAACAGGATAGTTTTTCTTGATGTGTCATGTTCTTTTACAAATGAAGCAGATAGGTTCTTCATCGTCTCTGGAATCTTTCTTCTTCTTGTTCGACTTCTCATATCTGAGGAATCTTCTGAAGTTTCTCGTCATGAGGGCCGTCTATTCATTGTTTGAGCAGTCTATCTCACTTTCATCGACTGATGCTATCTTGTGGTTAGCTTTGAATGCTATTACCTTTTCTCTTGGATCTGACTCTTCAAAATCTTTATGGTCTAGCTCATGCTTCATAAGCTTTCCTATAAGGGTTTCTAGAGTCATGATCATGAGATCATTTTCTTCAATAATGGCCGTTGCTTTAGGATTCCAGTTCTTGGTTAGCCCGCGAAGCACCTTCCATATTTTCTCGTTATTGCTGTATTCTTTTCCAAGGGAAGATAGAGGATTAACAATATCTAGGAACCGAGTAAACATGTTTGTAATAGTCTTATTAGGATTTATTTTGAAGGCCTCATATTCTTGTGCTAGTCGTAAGATTTTAGACTCCTTCACCTGTGAAGTACCTTTATGAGTAACCTGAAGAAGTTTCCAAACCTTGTGAGATGTGACCCATATAGAAACTCTATTGAACTCAGTTTTATCTACAACACAAAATAAAGCATAGTGGCTTTTGCATCAAGACTAGCTTGTTTCTTTTCATTGTCGGTATATCTATCAAATAGTTTTTCCATTAGAACACCCTCTACCGTAATAGGTAGTGGTTTCTTATATCCATTCATGAAAATCGACCATAAATCGAAATCAAGAGAGTTGAAGAAAAAGCTCATATGTGTCTTCCAATACGTGTAGTTTGTGCCATCAAATATGGGTAGCCTATTTGTTGACTGACCTTCACCTTTGCTTGGATATAGGGATGCCATATCTCAAGGAGTTTTAATCTGACTAGAGATAAACTGTGCTCTGATATGAATTGTAGGATCGATGACACCTCTAGAGGGGTGGGAGTGAATAGTGTGCAGTAGAAAAATAATTGACACTTAAAAAATTCTAAGCAGGTAAAGCAGATAATCAATCAAATTTAAATGCGAGTAAGCAGTAAATAGTTGAGGCAACAAAACAATACGCAGACACAACAGGTTTATACTGGTTTCACTCTGAGAGGACTAGTCCAGTTCGTGAGAACTCTTGCTCGCTATAATCTACTATTTTGAATAGAGATTACACCTTGTGATTTAATCCGAAGAACACGCCAATTTCAACACTGTCGTATTTTTATCCGAAGCCTACGAACAAAGTTCAACAACATCTTTCTGAAAAAAGCTTTTATACGCTAAGCTTTGTACAACTCAAACACTCCTAATCGGAAACCACCGCACTAGAAGGATCGGGTTGACTTGGAAAATTGAAGATTAAAACTTTGAAACTTGAATAGAAAGCTTAGGAATAAATGGAGAAGATGAAGAATGAATGAGTGAATAGAAATTAAATTTTCTTCTCTTTTATAGGAATTTTTGAGACAGAGTTCGTACAAAACTCGGTAGTCTAACGTTCAAAAATTTGAACGTTGGTGATCCAAAAGAATAGGTAAAGCTGCTGACCAGGAGTGATCTCTAGTGACTTAGTTCGGTTAGAACTCTGGCCGAGTTTGGTTACTAGGGATCATGGTCAACCTGATTGGGGTTAAGCTTCTGGATGTGGGTTTAGTTTGGGTCAGAAAAGAACTTTGGTTTGGGTTTGGATCAAAGATAGGTTTTAGGATTGAAATTGCTAAACGCCAGTGATCCCGACTCACAATATAATCTAGACTCAATATAAGAAAAATACAAAATAAATGTGAAAAACTCAGTGGAGGTGAGAACTACAATCTTCTGTTTCTTTTCATATCAAGTTTGGAGTTTAGGACAATTATTGAAATCGGTTTGATTATGGCTTAATGGGGCAACACCAACAAATAATTTTATACACACACACACACACACACACACATCTATATATAATATATATAAATATTGAAGGAAGGTAATTTTTATTTCATTCAATAGAAAAAAGGTACACAGTTACAATGTCCTTCAACAGTTTTAATCAAAACCCATATCATGTACATTCCTATCAATATTACGCATGATATCCTGAATAGAAGTCTGGACGTCATCAAAAATGTGGTTACTCCTTTCCTTCCACACATGCCAAACTGATGATGCGAGTCTAAAACGAGCCATATTGAACCAAACCGTACCACATCCCCTCGTATTTTGTATGTCAGCCATAATATCCTTCCATGCCAGGGAAGGGACGACCAACAAACTTAAAGAAATCCCCAGAGTTGTCCAGATATGCCCAGAGACATGATAGGTAAAGAATAAATGGTCCATATATTCACTGCCAGAGGCACACAAGACACAACTTTGCCCATCAATCCGAACACCAAATCGCCCCAACATGTCGAGAGTAAGCAACCTCTTCAAACATAGCTTGTATATACAAAGTTGCATTTTTGACGCAAGGCCCTTCACCTAAACCATATCCGTCATCTCCCATCGGACATGGGTATCCCTTATGCGATTATACACTTCATTATATACGAACTACGTAGCCCCTGTGTCACTCCAAAAACACTTGTCAACCACCTGAGTAGGATCAATAAGACATCTACGTATCTTTTGGATATATAGACGTGTACTTGCACCAGACTTCGGACGCCAGGCTCCATCAAGGAGGATAGAACTCACCCGTGCACCCTTATTTATCGTTGCATGTGCGTGCCACCTTCCGTTGTACAAGAGGCTCAGATGTGCGATCCATGGGTTGTACCAGAAGCTGGTTCTCTCCCCATCTTTAAATCTTTCGTAAATCAACGACTTTAATTGGCGCCAATAGTGGACGATACTCATGAATACTACTAAGTTATTATTATTCAGAGGTTTCTTCCAGAAATTATAATCTTCAATATACCTATTCTTTATCCAGTTAACCCATAATGAGTCTTTGTTAAGTAGCTTCCAAGATAACTTTAAAAGACCGTATCCAGCATTACTCGCAGAGGACGTAACCCCACACCACCCTCCTCCCTTGGACGACATAGGTTCTCCCAACTAATAGCGTGTATACCACATCGCCATATGAAGTCAATACTTATATTCTCTATCCTTCTAATTGTAGAAGGTGGTAAGAGGATAGCCAGAAGCACGCAATAGTAGCAATAACCGACCTCACAATCTCAATATGCCCCTCCAAAGGAGAGGTTCAGTGCATGCAAGCCTTCCATACGATGCTGTACGTACGACGATGATCGTACGATGCTGCGCATACGATGCTACGCGTACGACGATGTGCGTACGATGCTGTACGTACTTAATCAACTCTATCATTTTAATGCCCAAGCATAATTGACGGACGACGGAATTCCGAAGTACTTTACTAGTATATCTCCCCTTTCCACTCCCAGTATGTCAAGACCCGAACCCGTTGAAAGGGCATGATACCGTTGGTACGTCAAGCCTATACCGCAGTGTCGACAGTAGAACACTGTCCTAGGTCACACAACCAACTATAATACAATATAAATGTACCTATAAATAATACTCTCTATATGGAGGATAATTACAGAAAGATACAACTCAATCACAAATAGCTAAGGAGGAATAACAACACGATATGGAAATAGATAGATGTCAAAGTGCATACAACCAAATAGAAATAAGTCTAAGAGTCAACAACATCTCAAGAGTAGAAGTTATATATAACATCTCAGAAATGATAACTGGAAACAAATCCAGGCAAATATCCTAACTATCTAGCTAGGGAACTACTGGTGTCTCCTCTAAGCTAGCAGGGTCCTCCTGGTGTTCCGGCTCATAATCGTCATCGATGCCCGCTCTATAATAGGTCGTACAAAAGTCCTCCCGACCCTCTAAAAAATATATCCAGTCAGGATTGGAGCAAAGTACATAGCTCTGAAAGCAGTTCCATTGCATGGTACGAAATATATAACTCACACTAGAATAATATACATGATGTATTAGAATAGAAATACAAAGAAATAGAGAAATATCATCATGAAGATAGAAGAAAACTAAGTACATGAATAGGATAGGGAACATGTTAACTTGAAATGAACACAAGTGATTTAGAGAAAAAGTTAGTTATGTGATTGGTTTAGGTTGCACATGATTATTCTACGGTAACTCGAATATACGTGAAGGTATAATCGACTTACACGTGATCTACATTAAGGGATTTAATCACATAACTTCATTCTACTCCCCCGCCACAATCAATACCCGCACCAACCAATACACATGGATCCGATCATGACATGTTACGTACATGATTGTTAGTTTGCACATGAAATACATGAAGTACATGAACGAATAATACGAATATAAGGAGTACATGATGCACTTGATAAAGTACATGAACATAGAATACCTAATGTACCCGACAAGGGATAATATTTCCTGATATGATCCATTTAGTATCAATCCGTGTAACAATGTGTCAGCATCAAGTAAAGTAGTCTATAGAAGGTAATATAGATACTATCATGATGAAAACAATCAGAGGTAGGTACTCGTCTGATATCCTGAGCAACGACTGAGTATCGATATTTGAACTGGCGTCACAAAGACCTATTATGAATTTACAGAGTTACAAAGTATTCTAGAGTAAACAATTTATTTAAATGTATTGATTACATGCTGGTAGGCCTCTTCTAGGCCAGTAAAGTCAAACTAAGTCAAACCTAGGATTATGGAACCATACTCTATGTTTGTAGGCTATATTAGTTAAATATGATTTTATGGTATTTATATAGGACTGATACATTAGGATTTAGGGCTGATACCAAAATGGAAATGGGGAACCAGTAAACTGACAACTGATACTTAACATATCTCACAAGAATAATATAGTTTTAGATATCCTATCTCCTATTGCTGCTATAGCCATAGGCTAACTGAGCCTTACCTCTACCAATACGAACCCCTGTCCTAACTGTTGTTTTTGCCAACTCAAAGATATCTCCCTTTTTATTACTCATGACTGATACCTACATGGTATCCTATATACTACTACCAATAGGAAATATGATTGAACAAGAAGACTAATCAAGAACTAAACAATATAATACAACAAGGACTGGACAAAAGGCTAAGTTAAGCCCCTCCCGTACATTGACTGATACAAAATGAAGCTTGGGACTGATGTCTAGTAACCTAATGACTGAATAAAATAGAGGACTAAAACAAAATAGTTTATATAAGGACTGATAAGTATCGATCTTCTAACTGACACAATCCCAAATGGTGACCGATAACTTATTGGCCTATAAAAACCCTAAACTGAACACAGGTTCTATTAAGGACTAATACAATATGTAAACAAGGGCTGAACAATGTAAGAAATAGGACTGAAAGTAAAGTATAAAACCAAACCCGAGCCCCTTCTATTGGTGATACTGAAACAATATCATCTATCAAGGCTCTCATGGACTGATACAATGTCTGAGCACAATTATAACTAAAGACTGAACAATGAAATGACTTACTGAAAGCAAAAGTAATTTTAGGACTGAACCCATTAGTGCCCCTCTCCTTTCCAGTCCTATTACTGAACTGATACTATATCAACATGGGAGTGGACTAGAAGACTGATACTAAATGATAATAGGGAACTGAAACATCATTAAGTAGGTATGGACAATGAAATGATACAAAATTCTTGATAGTTGACTGAACAACATGTAGGACATCGATTGAAAATCAACTAACAGGGACTGATACAAAACCATTAGGACTGAATAAATAGACTGAATACTAAAACAATTTAGGGCTAAATATATGGACTGAAAGAAAGATATTAGAGACTGATCATATGGACTGAAACAAATCAGTCTACAGACTGAAACTAAAGCAAATGGTGGCTGATACCTTAATGTAACCAATGACTGCAAAGACAATCCCTCATCTGAGACTGGTACCATATATTATTAATAACTGCTAATACCATCCCTGCCTCATAACAGTCCATAAACATATATTAGAACAGTGCCAATTAGTCCACAACCCCCAACCAATACAAACACATCAAATTCATTTCTAATTACTAGATAACCTTACCAATGCTTAATCTATAGCAATGCACTCATAATACAAAGGTTAAAACTGAAACTAGGGCATTGGGGCTCTTTTTGGCCGTTTTGTCAAACACTTAACGTGCATATCGGACACGTTGTGACGCGTCCATGATACGCACTCCAAATGGATCCAAAATTGACCCAAAGTACACCCACATATTCTAAATCACCATTATGACCTAATAAATCTATTCACAAACCCTATAATTGCTATTCTCGGATTTTCCCCAATTTGGGTCAAATACAAAGGGGAAAGTCTCTAAATAGAAGGGAAAGAGTCAAAACTTGTCACCATTGGCAAACCTAATGCATAAGAGTTCCTATTCGATGCATCTACACTATTTACTATAAATTATAGTATTTAGAATGAGTTAATTAGTTGTACCCTCCTATGGTTTTACGTATTTTGGTAATTGTTTCCGTTGTTTTAAAAACAAAGAACACCCCCCTCGGTGCTTAATTTTTTACTCACTTTCTTCTATGTACCAGGGGTACAACTAATTAAATCTATAAACGAAGGGGTGTTTTATGTTTTTAAAACAACAAAAATAGTTACCAAAATACGTACAAACCGTAGGGGGTACAATTAATTAACTCGTTTAGAATGCATTTTACCTATTGGGAGATGGATACCCAATAAAAAAGCTCCAAGATCCAAAAGCACTTACGCTCCAAGTGCTCCAAGCTTCCAAGCTTTGCTTCTAGATCCCTCTACTCTCCACGGGGAAGAGAATGAAACCAATTTGGGCTGATTTGAGTGAGGTTCAATAGTGGAAATAATTTTGGGAAGAACTTTCCAAATTAGGGTTAAAGATTTCTTCTTATAGGCTAGGGGTTTCCATGTGGCTGACCAAAATAGGTACAGGTTTGGGTTTAGGCTATGATGAAATGTCTAGGAAGCCCTCTCATAGTGTAATGACAAGTTAGGAAAAAAAGCTTTTCTTCCTAATTAGATTTTTAGCCTATTCTTCTAATTAACCTCACTAGCTCACTAGAGGATTAAGATTTCTTCTTATAGGCTAGGGGTTTCCATGTGGCCGACCAAAATAGGGTATAGGTTTGGGTTTTGGCTATGGTGAAATGTCTAGGAAGCCCTCTCATAGTGTAATGACAAGTTAGAAAAAAGAGCTTTTCTTCCTAATTAGATTTTTATCCTATTCTTCTAATTAACCTCACTCCCTCACTAGACTTAATGAAATGTGTTCGAGGATTATCTATTCTCACTAATTAGGTCGACTAGGGTCATGACTAAGCATCTAGTCTATCTAATTAAGATGCTCTAAGGTTAACTTATAATAAGTCACTAGCACAATTAAATTAACTAAATGATAAAAATATCATAAAACATAATAAGTCTAAAATAACTCTATTTATAGAATGTGGTTATGACAAGTCTACCCTCCTTAAAATAGTTTCGTACTCAAAATTAAATGGCAAAACTAGGACACAAATGAAAATAACATGAAGAACCATACCTCAAGGCTAAAAAAGATATGGGTATTGCTCGTGCATCTTATCCTTCCTCTCCCAGTTTGACTCACCTAGAGAGTGATGCCTCCACGCGATGTGAACCAAAGGAATAGTCTGGTTCTGTGACACCTTCTCCCGATAATCTAGAACCTCCACTGGCTACTGTGGATAGTTAAGAGTAGGGCCTACCTAGATCTCGGAGTGATCTAGTACGTGATTGGGATCCGTCACGTACCATCTCAACTGCGACAAGTGGAACATATTATGAATTCCCTTTAATGTAGGTGGCAAGTCTAGCCTGTAAGCCACGTCACCGACCCTCTTGTAAATGATGAAAGGCCAGATCAAATATGGGCTAAGCTTCCCACCTCCACCAAAACTAATAGTGCCATGTGCCTGAGATATCCTCAGGAACACCAGATCTCCAACCTAGCATAAACAAGGTCTCATACTTAATCTATAACAATCAATTGTAAACAAACAAGATCACAAAATGAAAAGAATATAAAACATAAAATCTAAGCTATACCTCAAACTCTAAAGGTCTCCGGTGGCTTTCGGCCCAATGCCGCTGGCTTTCCCGCGCCACCCGAAGTCGATCCCTGATAAGCTTCATCTTCGCAGCTGCATCCACAACCATCTCAGGACCAAATAAAGCTCTCTATCCAATGTCATCCTAAGACAAGGGAGTACGATACCTCTGTCCGTACAAAACCTCGAATGGTGATATCTCAATACTGGTCTGAAAGCTATTGCTGTAGGAAACTCGAACAAGTGCAAATGATCCTTCCAAGAGCCTCCAAAATCCAAAACATAGGTGCGTAGCATGTCCTAGATAGTCTGGATAGTCGCTCCGACTACCCGTCTGTCTGAGGGTGATAAACGGTACTGAACTTGAGCTAAGTGCCCATGCTAGTCTGCAAACTCTGCCAGAAGAAGAAAGTGAAGCGACTATCCCGATCCGAGACTATGCTCACGGGAACTCCATGCAGTCTGACTATCTACTTCACGTATATATCTGCTAGCCTTTTTGTAGACAAGCCCACCTTGAATAGCAAGAAGTGTGCTGATTTGGTCAACCTGTCTACGATGACCCAAATTGCGTCTTTTTTCTTCTGGTGCACGTGGCAATCCTGACACAAAATTCATAGTGATATGTTCCCATTTCCTCTCTAAAATAGGCAATAGTTGTAACAATCCTCTATGCTTCTGCTTCTCTGCCTTTACCTGCTGGCATACCAAGTATATGGCTACGAAGCGTGCTACCTCCCGCTTAATACCACACCACCAAACATGCTCTCTCAGATCTCTATATATTTTATTGGCACCTGGATGCATAGAATACTGAGAGCGATACGCCTGCTACATCACCTGCTTCCGAAGCTCTCTACTAGGCATACATAGTCTGGAACTGTGCCTCAATGCCCCATCCTATACGATAACAAACTCGTCTAGAAGTCCTGCCCGAACCTGCTCTCAGATACTCCTCAGAGCTACATCCTTGAACTAAGTCAACTTGATTCTAACCATCAAGTCTGACTGAATCTGCAGTCCCTACATTTGTATCACAACTCTAGGCACTATCACCTCGATCCCTAAGATCTCAAGATCTGCCAGCAAATAATGGTCTATCGTCAAGCACATAGCTACCAGATAGTTGCTCAAGACATCGACAGCTACGTTTGCCTTCCCTGCTTGATACTACAACCAGATGTCGAAGTCCTTCATCAACTCCAACCATCTCCTCTGCCTCATGTTCAGCTCTTTTTGGGTAAACACATACTTCAAGCTTTTGTGGTCTGTAAAGATCTCCACACGCTCTCTGTATAGATAGTGTTTCCAAACTTAAGAGCAAAAAAAACTGCTGCAAACTCCAAGTCGTAGATAGGATAGTTCTTCTCAAGCGGACATAACTACTTGGAAGCGTAGGCAATCACCTTCCTATTCTACTGCAAGACACAACCCAGACCCTACCCCGAGGCATCACTATAGATAGTGAAACCACCTGTCCCTGATGGTAACGTCAACACTGGAGTTGTCGTTAACATCCTTTTCAACTCATCAAAGATCACCTAACACTCTTCTGCCCAGACGAACCCCATGTCCTTCCGGGTTAGCCTAGTCAACGGCTCTGCAATTCGAGAAAAATCTTGAACAAATCTCCTGTAGTAGCCTACCAATCGTAGGAAACTCCGAATGTTTTCCACTGAACTCAGAGTAGCCCATGCCTCAAATATCGTGATCTTTTTCGAGTCGACTTAGATCCCCTCTTCAGTCACAACATGACCCAGGAACTCAACCCGATCAAGGAGAATAACTCACACTTCGAAAGTGTAAACCACCTAAATTTCTACTACGATTTTTTTATATAAATAATTTGGTATTAATTTTGTAATTCGTATTTGTACGTCGCATACGAATTCGCATTTGTACTATTTTAGGTAGCGTGCGAGATTGCATTTCGTATTTTCTCGTCGAGTGTGAATATGTGCGAGGTACATATTGTTTGAAAATGTTTATAGATATAATATAGGTTCAAAATAATATGAGTTAAATATTTTATTTTATATTTATTTACTTTAAAGTGGTATTTACTTTTATTGTGTGAATATAATTGATAATGTACGAAAGCAATGTTTCACAAATACTATTTTTTATGCAAATACGGAAAATGAAATTCACGTAAAAATTGATTTTTGAAATTTTTTATTCAAAAAAGGGTATTTCAAATATTCAAATTATTATTGTGATTTTGGAAATTAATTATTATTATATTTTATTATTAATGAAAAAGATATCTAAAATATGGTTTGATTTAATATATAATTAATTATGGTGAATTAAGTTGAAAAATGATTATGTTAACTTATTTAAATCAGTTTGAATTAAAGGTGGAATTTATCCACTTGGGATTAGATTTGAATGAGTTACTTTTGAATTGATTTGAATTAAACCGTGGGATATCTAAAGGGAATTTAAACTCTCCCCGTCCTTATCTAAATAGGGAACCGACCTCCTATATAAGAAAAGCCTTCTCTCTTTTCCAAAAACATCCACAACCAAAAATTCTCAACAAACACAAGGTGCATCGTGTCTGTGTTCCCTGTCCATCCACTATATATGTCTATTACATATACAATAGTTTCCCATCTCAGTCCGGTCATCCTTCCCGTCGTGTCGGACACAACCCGATACTAGCATCAACCCTACCGGCGCCCCCAGCATCCCGACCGCTACCACGGTGATCCACGACCGTTGCCACTGCCACCAAAATCCTACCACCATCCCCGTTAACAACTCCACCACCACCACTCTTACCTCTGCCACGGCCACCGCCAGCGCCGAGGCCTCGCCAACATTCCTGACCTCGCCTCCGTGCCGGATTGAGTGTTGTACCGCGAAGACCACGAGCACGCCACCGCCAACATTGCAGCAGTACTGCGACTACTGTCGACCTTCATATCTCGGCCGCCACTTGTATCCCAACCGAGCGTCGCCCCGTCCCCGCGTGGCCATCCGCCTTCCGTGCAGCCAGCGTTGCCCTCCGCGTGGAGACTCTAGCCGACGTCGTCCCCTTGCTGTGCCAGCCGAAAAACCCCCATCGCCGTCCACCTCTGGTAAGACCCCGTCTCTCTCCTTCGCTCATCTCTCCCTCTCAAAAGTTCTTACTTTCCCTATTTCCTTTCTAATGAATTAGAACAATATATAATAGCTATGTACACTATATGGTTTTTATTAGCTTAGCATTTAGTTATTTAGTAGTAGTCTTTTAGTTTTATTGTAGTGAGTTGACTCACTGTTTGATTTTATTTTATTGTAGTGAGTTAACTCACTGTTTGATTTTATTATTATTATTATTATAATTACTATTATTATTATTTTTACTGATAGTACTATATTATAGCTGTTACAAAAATTATGTTATTATTAGTAATAATGTTTTATCAGTATTAGAGTTTTTTGTATGGTCAATATTTGCTAGTATTATTTTCAATTTGGTTTTATCATTATTGGGGTTATTTTCAATACTATTATTACCTTGGAAAATTGAATTACTAGATATTTTCAAAACGTAAATTCCGGATTTAAAAATAATTTCTAATATTTTGAGCAATATTAAATAAAAAACAAATATATATATATATGTATATATAGATTTCTATATATGAATTTATAATATCTAAGCCAAAAGCGATATTTCATATTTTTATGCAATTTAACCTTAAAAAGTTTTACTAGTATGTCAAGTTTTCAATTACTAAGGATAAAACAATATTTTTTGAAAATAGAGATTGACCTAAAATATTATTTTGAATAGCCCAAAACTAATTGTGATATTTTTCAAAGTATATTTTCCCAAAATTTTGATACTAACAAAATCTAATTTTAAAGAAAAGTATATTATGGATATTTTGTAAGCACTATATATGTATTTATCTCCACACATCCTCCTTGATTATCACTATTGATCACAACTAATTGTGCGTTCTAATTTTCTTGTGAACTTCGGACCTTTGTCCCTCGACCTTGGCCATTGGAAAAGATAGGACTTGTCGGAGCATCGCATCACATCAGGCGACACCAGGCAAGATACCTTGCCATAATTTAATGTTTATAATTAGTCTATATTTTATTTATTGCATATCACTGTGTTATTATTTCTAGTTCTTCTAGCTGTACTATTTTTACAGTGCTTGATTTACAGCCTGCTCAGTGATATTAGCTTACTTAACTTATTATCCTTTGATTGCATATGGACCTAGAGTTAATGGAATACCATCTGTAGTGTAGTACATAAACCTTGTCATAATTCTACCACGAGTATGTGTGAGATGAGTAGCATGTAGAGGTCCTTGCGTGTTGGCTGATCACCCGCGCGCATGCGTTAGGTCTAACTGTTGATTGAGGCATGTAGGAGACTTAGCAGTTAGTAGAGGTACATGATCGCAAATGCGACTTGATAGGTACATTGGGTGGGGAGAAAAATACCTGACGTATGGGCTTCTTAGCACTTTCCTGATTACCTGTACGCTCCCCCAGAGATGCAGGATCCAAGTGCCCTCTGATGTTTCCCAGAGCGTTATGGATGTACCCCTTGCACATGATGCCCTCTGACGATCTTCGGACGTTATGGACGTGGGCCCTGGTGCCCTATACGGGGACTATACCGATAGCATTTCCAGCCAGGGCTCATCCGTCGAAAGGATTGTTTCTCAACTGCATGTTTACTTTAATATGGTTAGATTACCTTATTGATGTCTCGTCAATTACGTTTATTTGTGGCATAGTTTATATTCAGTATTTATATGTCATATTGTTTATTGTATCTTGTTACGTCCCTCTAAGGACCTGGTAAATACTTCAGGTGTGTCTTTGTGGTTTTCGCAGGTGCTCTAGCCAAGGCCATGTTTTTCTTTCTTCTTTCGTGATGGTTCACTTGGATATGTCTTCGCATTACTTGACAAAATTTTGTTATCATGTATTTTTCTCTTTTTTGTTGGTAGTGGATTTGTCTCCGCCCAAGAATTTGTAAATGATAATTCATGAGTTTATTATAAATTCTTTCTTCTTTATTTATGGATGAGATTAGTATCATAGTTTACTACATTTTACAGCTTATGTATACATACGAGGGTTCCATATATTGGAGTATACTTCATATGTATGCAGCTGACATGACGACATACTTAGTCCTAAGTATTTTGGGACTGGAGCATTACATGTTTTTGTGGTGGCCCATACAGGTCGAGTTTATCACTTCGGTTAAGTTACTGTACCGATGTGAGCTTGCATATAGGAATAGAGTTTAGGATCTCATCCACATACTTGATCTCCTTCCTTGACCTTCAAGTTCGAAAATCTCGTTTGCCTTCCTTGATTGCATCTTGCTTGATTCTTTTCTACCGTAAATTCTTATATTCGTGCTTAGTGACAGCTAGGAAGATGACTACACTAGTCTATACTCATAGGTCAAATACATGTCTAGAAGAAATACATTGACAAATAGTATGCATTGAGGACATAATTGAGTTATAAAGATATTTTTACATTATAAGGAAAGGAGGAACCCTATCTTCCAAAGAAGTACGATCTTAAGGACATTTGGTTAATTCCAAGTTGGGGAGTAGCGATATTACCGCCTTCGAGGGATAGTTACAATTTTATTTTGATACTACTAAGTGGTATACACAAGAGGATAGTTAGAATCCATATACAATTGAGAAAGAAATTGATTTGATTTTTGAGTTGATTTTAAAGGCCTTTGGGATATATTTATGATTTACTGGGATTTAGATATACATCTTTGGGAGGAATATAAATTTGATTTGAAAAGGAGCTTAAATTTTTAAATGTTGAAGTATGATTTAAAAGTGACCAAATATTAAGGACGATTGATAAAATTAGGTAAAATATTTTTGGTGTCATATGATCTATGATTTATAATGTTATTTAGATTTCGAGTTTAAAGCCTTGATTATGGATATTGAAATTTTGGTAAAAAATAATTTTGTTTATGATATTTTGAGTTTAAAGGTTGGATTGATAATATTAAATTGTGAAATGTTAGTAGTGATATGATAAGGGTTATTTCGAGATTGATTTAAGGAAATTAAGTTTTTAAGTCATGGTGAAGTTGGACGGCTTAGAAAAAATACAAATTATGGTAGATTATTTTGAGAATTTTATTAAACTTTTGTGGAAGCTCGTTTAAAATTATAATGGAAGGCAACCAAGATAGCCCTAATAAGATATGAGTATAGCACACTAGTTGCCATATCACTCATGACCATAGTAGTAGTATATACTCAAGTGTAGTTAGTCATCGACCAAACCGGATGAACATATCTTTATCTTGACTTACTCGACCTTCCCTCAAATCTAGATCTTTTATCGTGACCATCTAATTGTTTGAAACTTAGAAATGATTAGAATCATTTCCTTGACCATACCCTCATCTACTAGACAACATTCTCTCTAGAAACTGTGTCTCTAACTTATCTTGATCTACGAGATTTCCGAAATTATCTTTATTTCGTGCTTTAACCTTTTATTTTTGTGCATTAATTAGTACCTTATGAAAACCTACTTTTTATTTTGATCATTTGGCGTCCCCTATCGTGACTTTTATATTTGGAGCACAACACTAGACTTTTCTTTCCAACAAATTCCATATGCAAGACCTAGACAAGCCCACCTTCATGTAGACGTATCATGTCCTACTAAAATACGTCCCCTTGTACTCTATGTTTATGATGCGACTGTCAAGTCAAAATGGCTAGCTATAAACCCTACCATAATACCATTGTCCTTTCTGACTTCAGTTAGAGACCAATTCTTGAATCAAACCTTTCGACCCAATATATGATTGGGATCTACTTAATTTTCTAAATGCTTAACTTTGTGCTCTAACTTGATTGCTTAAATCTCGTCCATTTATTTTCGTACCTTATCTTGATTTACTTAGATCCATAACATCTTTTGCTCTTCATACAATATTAGCAACCTTTACTTTTTCCCTTCAAATTAAATTGCTTCACTCATATTTCACTATGATTCCTTCGTAGTATGCGCAACCTTGTTCCTTTGATGTCCTTTTGTAAGTATAGAAGTTTGATCGTGGCACCCTTCAGTTATACGGGACTAAATTAGAAAATTCCATAGAAATTTTGATGATTATGATGATACAAGGTATATATAAGGACAATTTAAATATGTGGTCAACCCTACTAGATGAATTAAATAATATAAGGTGGATCAAGGATAAATAAACTCCACGGTTGACAAATAGTCAGTTTAACTTTGGATGGTGTTCTTTTAAATTTTGATGATTTAAGGAATACATTTCTAAGGTGATTATGAACATGCAGTAAAGATGGGTTTAATTTTTACCATTATAAATTGAAAGACCATTGGATTCCAATTATCGAGGAAGACACTAATAGTTAAAGGATTGAGAAAAAATTACATTTATGATGATAAAATATTATGTTGTGAAGATATGATCAACAAATATCGAAGGTGATATTTTGGGTACTTTAAGGATAAGTACGAATTTCTTACAAAGAAGGTGGATTTATTTCTGACTAACGATATTGAAGGATTATCGAATACCTACCTTTGGTGAGATTATGAATGATGAAATCTAATTAAGAAATATATATATATATATATATATATATATATATGGGAGAAGTATATTAGTGATTCATTGAATTCAAATCTGTTGAACTTGTTGAATTTTACAGTAAAATATTGAATGAGATATATGCATACATTTTGGAATTCATGTTTGTGAGGTAAATGATCGAAGAAAATAAGGAGGAAAAGAAAGTTATGGAATATAAAATTTGGGGACAAAACAAATTGAAAGAGTGAATATGGCTAATTGAAAACGCGCAATGCAATGTTAAATCAAGAATGTTGATCTAATGATCAAAATTTATATTGGAAGACTATTACCTATTTGGGGAGCTTGCACGTCCATAGAAAAAATGACAGTGAATGATGGATTATAGACATCGAGGGGTTGTCATACGCATAATCATACTATAACCGATTCTTTCCTAGTTATCCAACAGATCTATTATCATTGAAATGTCGCTCGCCGTCCTGTCTAAATATTGTGATTGCCTTCTCGTTCAATGTGAATCAATTTCGTATCAATAAAACTGCAGCTATCCCCTTAAGCCTACCTTTCCTAATTATTCCTAAATTTCGAGGACGAAATTCTTTTAAGCTGGGTAGGATGTAAACCCCCTAAATTTTTACTATGATTTTTTTATATAAATAATTTGGTATTGATTTTATACTTCGTATTTATACGTCACATACGAATTCACATTTGTCATATTTTACGTAGCGTGCGTGATTGCGTTTCGTATTTTCTCGTCCAGTGCGAATATGTGCAAGGTACATATTGTTTGAAAATGTTTATAGATATAATATAGGTTCAAAATAATATGAGTTAAATATTTTATTTTATATTTATTTACTTTAAAGTGGTATTTACTTTTATTGTGCGAATATAATTCATAATGTAGGAAAACAATGTTTCACAAATATTGTTTTTTATGCAAATACGAAAAATGAAATCTTGTAGAAAATCATTTTTGAAAATTTTTTATACAAAAAAAAAGGTATTTCAAATATTCAAATTATTATTGTGATTTTTGAAATTAATTATTATATTTTATTATTAATGAAAAATATATTTAAAATATGGTTTGATTTAATATATAATTAATTATGGCGAATTAAGTTAAAAAAATATTTTATTAACTTATTTAAATTAGTTTAAATTAAAGGTATAATTTATCCACATGCGATTAGATTTGATTGAGTTACTTTTGAATCGATTTGAATTAAACCGTGGGATATCTAAGGGGAATTTAAACTCTCCCCGTCCTTATCTAAATAGGGACCCAACCTCCTATATAAGGAGAAGCCTTCTCTCTTTTCCAAAAACATCCACAACCAAAAATTCTCCACAAACACAAGGTGCATCGTGTCTGTGTTCCATGTCCATCCACTATATATGTCCATTACATATACAACAGTTTTCCATCTCAGTCCGGGCATCCTCCCCGTCGTGTCGGACACAACCCGATACCAGCATCAACCCCACCGGCGCCCCCAGGATCCCGACCGCCACCACGGTGATCCCCGACCGTGGCCACTGCCACCAAAATCGTACCACCATCCCCGTTAACAACTCCACCACCACCACACTTACATCTGCTACGGCCACCGTCAGCGTCGAGGCCTCGCCAACAGCCCTGACCTCGCCTCCGTGCCGGATTGAGCGCTGCGCCGCGACGACCACGAGCACGCCACCGCCAACATCTCAGCCATGCTACCACTACTGTGACCTTCATATCCAGACCGCCACTTGCATGCCAGTCGAGCGTCGTCCCATCCCTGCGTGGCTGTCGGTCATCCGTGTAGCTGGCGCCGCCCTCCGCGTGGAGACTCTCGCCGACGTCGTCCCTTGCTTTGCCAGCCGGAAAAGCCCATCGCTGCCGACCTCTTGTAAGACCCCCTCTCTCTCCTCTGCTCGTCTCTCCCTCTCAAAATTTTTTACTTTCCCTATTTCCTTTCTAATGAATGAGAACAGCATATAACAGCTGTGTACACTATATGGTTTTCATTAGCTTAGCATTTACTTATTTAGTAGTATTATTTTAGTTTTATTGTGGTGAGTTGACTCACTGTTTGATTTTATTATAATAATAATAATAATTATTATTATTATTTTTACTGATAGTACTATATTATAACTATTACAAAAATTATGCTATTATTAATAATAATGTTGTATCATTATTAGAGTTTTTTGTATGGTCAATATTTGCTAGTATTATTTTCAATTTGGTTTTATCATTATTGGGGTTATTGTCAATACTATTGTTACCTTGGAAAATTGAATTACTAGATATTTTCAAAACTTCTTATTCCTGATTTAAAACTAATTTCTAGTATTTTGAGCAATATTAAATTAAAAAAAACATATATATATATATATATATATATATATATAAATATATATATATATATATATATATATATATATATATATATATATATATATATATATATATATATACTTTCTATATATGAATTTATAATATCTAAGCCAAAAGCGATATTTCATATTTTCAAGTAATTAAACCTTAAAAAGTTTTACTAGTAAGTCAAGTTTACTAAGTAGAAAACAATATATTTTTGAAAATAGAGATTGACCTAAAATATTATTTTGATTAGCCCAAAACTAATTGTGATATTTTTCAAAGTATATTTTCCCAAAATTTTCATACTAATAAAATCTACTTTTAGAAAAAAGTATATTATGGATATTTTGTAAACACTATATATGTATCTATCTCAACACATCCTCCTTGATTATCACCATTGATCACAACTAATTGCGCGTTCTCATTTTCTTGTGAACTTCGGACCCTTGTCCCTCGACCCTGGCAATTGGACAAAACAGGACTTGTCGGAGCATCGCATCACATCAGGCGACACCTGACAAGATACCTTGTCATCATTTACTGTTTATAATTAGTCTATATTTTATTTATTGCATATCACTGTGTTATTATTTCTAGTTCTTCTAGCTGTACCATTTTTACAGCGCTTGATTTACTGCATGTTCAGTGATATTAGCTTACTTTACTTATTATCTTTTGATTGCATATAGACCTAGAGTTAAGTGACTACTATCTATAGTGTAGTACATAAACGTTGTCACAATTGTACCACGAGTATGTGTGAGAAGAGTAGCATGTAGATGTCCTTGCGTGTTGGCTGATCACCCGCGCGCATGCGTTAGGTCTAACTGCTGATAGAGGCATGTATGAGACTTAGCAGTTAGTTGAGGTACATGATTGCGGATGCGACTTGATAGGTACATTGGGTAGGGAGAACAATACCTGACGTATGGGCTTCTTTGCACTTCCCTGATTACCTGTGAACTCCTCTGGAGAAATAGGCTCCTGGTGCCCTCTGACGTTTCCCAAACCATTATGGACGTACCCCCTTGCACATGATGCCTCTGACGATCTTCGGACGTTATGGACGTAGGCCCCTGGTGCCCTATACGGGGACTATGTCAATCCCATTTCTAGCTAGGGCTCATGCGTCGAAAGGAATGTTTCTCAACTGCATGTTCACTTTAGTACGGTAAGATTACCTTGTTGATGTCTTGTCACTTATTTTTATTTGTGGCATAGTTTATATTCAGTATTTATATGACATGTTATTTATTTTATCTTGTTACATCCCTCTGAGGACCTGGTGAATTCTCCAGGTGTGTCTTTATGGTTTTCGTAGGTGCTCTAGCCAAGGCCATGTTTTTCTTTCTTCTTTCGAGATGGTTTCACTTGGAAATGTCTTAGCATTGCTTGACAAAATTTTGTTATCATGTATTTCTCTCTTTTTCGTTGGTAGTGGAATTATCTCCGTCCAACAATTTGTAAATGATAATTCATGAGTTTATTATAAATTCATTCTTCTTTATTTCTGGATAAGATTAGTATCGTAGTTTACAGTATTTTACTGCTTATGTTTACATACAAGGGTTCCATATATTGGAGTATACTTCGTATGTATGCAGCTGGCATGGTGACGTACTTAGTCCTAAGTATTTTGGGACTAGGGCGTTACAGAAAGCTTGCCATAAAGCTTCTCCTTCCTGAGAGTCTCCAGAACTACTCTCAGATGCTGCTCATGCTCCTCTGGGTCTTCGAATAAACCAAGATATCATTGATGAATACCACCACAAACTTGTCCAGATACTGATGGAACACCTTGTTTATCAGGTTCATGAATACCATCGGGGCATTGGTCAACCCAAACGGTATCATCATGAACTCAAACTAGCCATACCGAGTCCGAAATGATGTCTTTGAAATATCCTCCTTTTTTACCTTCACCTGGTGGTAACCTAACCTCTGATCAATCTTGGAAAATATCCTCGCTCCGGTCAACTAATCGAACAGATCATCGATCCTTGGCAGTGAGTATTTGTTCTTGATGGTGAGGCTGTTGAGAGACCTGTAGTCGATACACATGTGTACCGACCCAGCATTCTTCAGCAAAAAAGCACCGGAGCACCCCAAGGTGAAGAAGTAGATCCGATTAAGCCTTTGTCCTGTAACTCATCCACCTGCTTCTTCAATTCTGCCAGCTCACTATTGTTAACTCTATAGACGTGCTGAGATATTGGCTCTGCGCCTGGCACCAAATCTATAGAGAACTCAACATCTCTGTCCGAAGGCAACCCTGGAAACTCCTTCGAAAAAACATCCATGAACTCTGCTATCAGTGGATGTGGCAAAATTTTCTTCTTTACTAAGGCTCCACAAAAAACTCCCTCGCTCTGCTCCACCTCTCCTCTGGCGAACTCAAACTCTGGCTCTCATGTTGATCTGAAAAACGCTCTACCTCCATGACAATCTATGCTAATATGGTGTCTACTCAAACAATCTATTTTGAGTGCAATATCGTAACTCGGAAATGGCATTACGAGAAAACACACATCTAGCTCCTGGCCTCCCAGGATAACTCTTCGATCATGGCGGACATCACTTACTTGGATGATACCACCCCTAGTCGTGATCTTACAAGTCCTAGGCAAAGATTCAGATACAAGATGGAGTCTAATAGCAAAAGATATAGACACAAAACTATGGGAAGCTCCAGAATCGAATAAAGCAAGTGCTCGATTGGAATCAAGAAGGACGAAACATGCGATCACATCACCGACTGGCTCGATCTTCACAACTTCCACGTAGAAAGCTCCTCCCTGTTGGCCTCCTCTGGCCTGCTAGTGATGCTGAACAAGCCTCTGCTGTTGAGTCTATAGAGGTGATCCTCTCTGCTGACCGGCTGGTGCTTTAGCTGCTCTTTCCTAGATCGGGGCTCCATCGTAAGCCATACGAGTGGAAGCCTAGATACAGTCTCTCAACTGATGCTCTGATCAACCGCACAATAGACACTTACCTAACCTCTTCCTACAGTCATTCCATCTGTGCACTGGCTCTCCAAAGCACTAAGAGCCATATCTATAAAAAACTTCTCCTTAAAAAGCTTCTTGAAAGCTTTCTAAGTTTGTCCCTTATCTTCGACCATCGGATCGGTACGATACCATGTCAAAGCAAGGTCGAACATTATGCTGCCTGCTGCCTCTATTTTTAGACAGTCTAGAATCTATGCTAGATAAAAGATCCCCTCAATTTGCTTAATCCTGTCATCCGCATACAAGATACACTCTGTACCACGGAAATCCTTGGGCCACATCCTCTGGAAGTCGATAATGGTGCCTAGCCTCGGATGCTAAACATGTCCTCCCTGTGGATGGGCTTGAGCCACTCTCTCCACTGCCGCCATTGCCACCTGGTGAGCATTCTCAATGCCCTGCCTCATGACGTCCGACTGTCGATGTTGAGCGTCCGTCATCTCTCTGAAAAGTGCAAACAGCTACGCAGCATCCACTGGTGCTGAAGGTTGTGGTGATTGAAGAAGATCCGGAATGACTGGCGCCGTCCTCAGAACAGGTGGAGGAGGACCCCCAAAGGTAGCTGATACTACCACCTGAGCAGAAGTAAAGAGTGGAGCAGTCCCAATAGCCTGCTAAACCGAAGGAGAGGCGGCAGACCTCTCGGTGACAGCCTCTGGGATAGAACGGTGTGATCGAGTCTTCGAAGGCATCCTGAAGACAAATCAAACAAAGAAGTCAAGGAGCGAAATTATCAAAGAAGGACAATACTATTTCAAAGAAGACAATTGTCAGAAGGATTAAATATGGCAACATATTAGATCATAATTTTTCCTAGTTGTGATTGAGTACACCTAATAGCCTATATCATATATCCTAGTACAGGTTGTAGTAGAACTCCAAGTCTGAGTACTACTACAGGACTGAGACAAAACTCAGAACCTGACTTGCATGGGCCATCAGTAAAAACGTGTCACGACCCGCACCCGGTGAAAGGAAACGAGACCGTGGGTACGTCCAGCCTACGTCATAGTGTTGGCGGTAGAACGCTATCCTAGGCCACACAACCAACTATAACACAATATTAATATACCTGTCAATAATACTCTTCATATGGGGGACAATCACAGAAAGATACAACTCAATCACAAATAGCTAAGGAAGAATAATAGCTCGATATGGAAATAGATAGGTGTCAAAGTGCATACAACCAAATGGAAATAAGTCTAAGAGTCAACAACATCTCAAGAGTAGAAGTTTTGTATAACATCTCAGAAATGATAACTGGAAACAAATTCAGGCAATTATCCTAGCTATCTAACTAGGGCACTACTGTGTCTCCTCTAAGCTAGCGGTATCCTCCTTATGATCCGGGTCACAATCGTCATCGACGCTCGCTTCATAATAGGTTGTGCAAAAGTCCTCCAGACCCTCTAAAAATATATCCAGTCAGGATTGGAGCGAAGTATAAAACTTTGAAAGCAGTTCCATTGCATGGTAGAAAATATATAACTCGCAATAGAATAATATACATGACGTACTGGAATAAAAATACAAAAAATAGAGAAATAGCATCATGAAGATATAAAGAAACTAAGTACATGAATAGGATATGGAACATGTTAACTTGAAATAAAAACAAGTGATTTAGAGCAAACGTTAGTTATGTGATTGGTTAAGGTTGCACATGATTATTCTACGGTAACTCGATTATACGTGAAGGTATAATCGACATACACATGATCTACAATAAGGCATTTAATCACATAACTTCATTCTACTCCCCCGCCTAATCAATACACATGGATTCGATCATGACACATTATGTACATGATTTTTAGTTTTTATATGAAACACATAAGTACATAAAGTACATGAGCGAATAATATGAATACAATGAGTATACGATGCACATGGTAAAGTACATGAACATGGAATACCCGATGTACCAGATAAGGGATAACATCTTCTAATAAGATCCATTTAGTTTCAATCCGTGTAACAATGTGTCAGCATGAAGTAAAGTAGTCTAGAACAGATAATATAGATGCTATCATGATGAAAACAATCAGAGGTCGGTAATTGCCTGATATCCCAAGCAAAGACTGAGTATCGATATCTGAACTGGCGTCATAAAGACCTATTATGAATTGGCAAAGTTACAAAGTGTTCTAGAGTAAACAATATATTTAAATGCATTGATTACATGATGCTAGGCCTCTTCTAGTTCAGAGAAGTCAAACTAGGTCAACTCTAGGATTATGGAATCATACTCTAAGTTTCTAGGCTATATTAGTTCAATAGGATATTATGGTATTTATATAGGAGTAATACTATAAGATTTAGGGCTAACACCAAAATGAAAAATGGGAACCAGTAAACTGACACAAGGTATTAGTATAACTGATACTTAACATATCTCACAAGAATAATATAGATCTAGATATCCTATTAATATTGCCCCGCTCTGCACGGTGCATTACGTTGAGGCGTTGACTCAAAGAGTCACGTTGACCGAATGAAATATATCGATGCGAGTCGATACGAGAGTTATATTGTCCGGAGCAACGCATCAAACTAAGTCGATGTGAAGAGTTGCATTGTCCCAAAGAATACATCGAGTTGAATTGATGTGAAGCGCCGCATCGCCCCGAAGGATAAGTGCGTTGAGACAGCTCGAAGATTCTATGAAATCGAATCGACCAAGACGCAAGTCCGAATCGATGCAAGTATTGATTTTAGTTGTTTTCGTGTGCAGGCTATACGTTGACGTAGAAAATATTAGAGGTCGACATTTTGCCTTATTTAGTAAGGGGCCCGCGAAACCAAATAGTCGTCTTGCGACGGGCTGAGGCATTGGCACGGTAAGCCAAATCGAACGTATAATTCAATAAAGCACGAAGTTCTTGAATGGCTAAGTCAGGAGAATTGGTCGTGCAACAAAGTTATGGAATCGAGCCACATCGGCTCAGCGAAACGACAAGGCGTATCGACTCAAGATGGGAGGATTGACTCTTCTTTTTACTCCTTCAGGCCTTAGTCAAAATATATCATCGTTTGCTAAGTTAACCTATCGACGCCATGAGCGTGGTCCGATCGGAATATAAATCGTAGTGTGTGTCGAACACTAGTTAGAACAATTGAAATAAAACGTACATCAAATGCACGAGTCGCTATGGAACATTGGATATCGCAAAGACGCAAGAACATGGGATAACTGTATTCGGCGAGTGCCTTCGTGCACGAGCCATTCCGTGTCTTCGCGCACGAGTTAGAAAGGCTAGCACATTGAAAGACCATAGGCGAGCGCCCTAGAGCGCAACCCACAAACACTGAACACTAAGGTATAGAACATGGAAATACGGCTTCTATGCGTGCAGCAAGTGCACGACGCGAGGAAAAAGATGATAAATGTGTCGAAACATGCCTACGTGCACAAGATCATAAAAGATGGCTTCGTTACAAAAGAATACAATTGTGGCATAAATGTGGCAGAACTGTCGGATATGACATGATGTCTCAAAACGTGTTCGGGACCTTCGGGTCGTTCGGTTGACGAACATTGAGTTGAGGCATGATGCCATTGAACATTGAAACGAAGTACGAAATGTAAGAACATAGAAAGTTAATGGAATAAATACGAGATGATAAAGTCTGAGTCTCGGACTCAAGACTATGTTTGGTTGTTTGATAAAGTCTGAGTCTCATGCTCAAGACTATATTGGTTGTTTGAATAATAGGGAGTTGCATGGTCAAATGGACTTGAGATAATTGTGATATCTTCCGTGCACGGAATGTTCCCTCCGAACGGGTGCACCGGGACACCGAAACCGTTCGGCCTAGGAGGGATATAATCTTTGATGGGCACACATCTATAAAGTCGATTAACACACGGTTATAAATGTAAAAAATAGCAAATGATGGTAGGCATGCGGTACGTTTCGGTTGTTTGGGGTAGCAACCCAACCCGTGAAATGCCGGGCTACCCAAATTCGGGAAAGAAAAGAAAGAAAAGAAAGAGAGAAAGAAAAGAAAGAGAGAAAAGAAAAGATAAAGAAAAGAAACGCCTTTAGTCCATTTTGGCGCGAATACGCCAACGACCATCATATAGTTAAGGAACGATGGGATGAAAGTGTAGGCACGGAATGACGCATAGAGGCATAGAATATCGTAGCATTTGAAGCGTGCGATCGCACTGATGCTCGGACTTGCAACATGATTGATGCGGCCGAGATATAGAAGGCATGATGTATGGAACGGTAAAATCCTTTGTGGAAAAGAGAGAACTTGAGTGTTGTAGCCAACCAGGCAAATTTAGTTGGACTATTGAAAGCCTTTGTAATCTCAGTTCGAATATCAATAAAGAGAATTGTTTCGTATACTCTGTTTTCCTTTTGTTGCTAATATCAATTCAAAGATAACCATTTGATAACTTGTCATCTTGCCTTGCACGAGCGCAACTCCAGGCTCATACAGCATTACGCCCCCTGCAAGGACGATGATTCAGGAGATTCCGGGTCGGGGCATGACAGATTGGTATTAGAGCTCTATGCTCAATTTCCTCAGAACGATTACTTGTTTCAATTCCAAAAGAGTTGTCCACCACCAATTGAAATCACTCTTGACTCTACTTGATGCCGAACTAGATGATTCCATACAATAAGTCTAATACAAAGCCGGGTAACGTTGCCGCAAGTAATTTGAATTTACTTGATGTTGCGGAGAAAGTCGTGAAACATTTCATTGCATTGAATGCACGAGTCATGAAATGTTAGTTGCTGCAAGTGCAACAAATTGTGAAATACGATTTGAGATGATGTTGTTACAATGTAACATGTTGAATGAGAAATAAAATGATGCACGAAGTACAATCGGTTATGAATATTGGTTGCACCAATGCGGGAACTTAAATAATGCGTTACAATGAAAGTGATAAGTCAATATTGAATGTGTTGAATGAATTTGAGCATTGACTTTGAAAGTCGGGAATAAATTATTGCACGAGGTGCAATGAATGTCAAAAATAAGTCGTTGTACGATGTACAACGCATGTCGGAAGTAAATTGTTACACGTAGTGTAACACATATCAGAATAATCGTTGCACGGAGTGCAAAGGAGATTGAAAATAAATTGTTGCACGAGATACAACGAAAGGAACTGAAATCATAAATCGATAGAATGAATCGTTCGGTTGCACACCAAACTTGTGTTGGCAAATAAAAACATTGGCCGAGTTGTGTCAGATTTGATTTAATCAAAAGTTACGGTTGTGATCAAGCACGATCACTGCGAAAATCGTGAGTCGGAAGAGATGGTTGGTTCATAATGAGTATAATACAGGGGAAATAACTTGATTTTCGAGTGGAATATGCCACACCACGTGTGCGATGAATGACTCAATTTCGAGTGGTATATGGTATACTACTTGTGCGATGAATTGCATCGATGCGTTGTGAGAATTGCGAAAGGTTTGTCCGCAACGGACGAGAGAGTACCGAGACTCGATTGAAAAGTTGTATGACGGTATGTTGATGCAAGTGTACTTCGAAAATCGGTTGGCACGATAAGGCGAGACTCGTATCAATGAATGATACGTCGGACGAAAATTATAAGTCGGTCGGACGACCGAGATTATCGGAACGATTATGCCTTGAAGCAATTATCGAATCGACGGGAAAGGAAAAAAAACTCAAACTTACAAATGAGTCGTACGACTTGTGATCTCGATAGAAATGTTGGGCAAGGCGAATCGAATCGCACGACTTGCGATCTCGATAGAAATGTTAGGCAAGACAAATTATAATCAGATCGTACGATATGCGACTTCGGAGAAGAGTTAGTTGATGCAGGTAAATAGTGTCTAAGAGATAATTGGTTACATTACGGCAAAAATCATTTGAGTACAACTGAAAAACACATGAAATTTAGAGGGCGAGATCGTATGACTTGAGGGTTCGATGTTAGATAATCGGTAACTCAGTTACGCAATCAAAGTATAGCGGGATGCAGCAAATCGGAAAACGAGTTGATCCGTATGGAAAAGTTCGTTGCAAACTTGGATGTATGCGATACGAGTTAAGTTGACGTTGAAACGGATTCAAAGTTGACCCTTACGCTATCAAAATTGATACGATATATTGAGATCGATACGTAAGGAAACATAAGCACGATGTGAGAATATAAAATGGAGTGTGCCTCGCACTATCAATTTTGTAAATAACAATACGAGAATGAATGAACTGGTTGATCATGAACTTTGTGATTGATCAAGATGAGACTATAAGTCATCGACGATTGTTCGATGCGTATAGCATCTCGTGTGTCGATCGTAAATTAGATAGACTCGAACTCAATGCGAGTAGATGGATCATGAATAGCAGAATCATCGACGGTAGTGCATGACTTTACTCGGAGGATAGTTGTGCATCAGTTGTGCCGATAGAAGTGGTTTGTCCAAATTGGATAGTCGCATAGAAATTGTCGAAACGTGATTTAGCTCCGAAATAAGATATATCATGGTTCATAGTAAATTGTCCTTCGATGATGATCCATAATTATCGAGCGTAGCTTCGAGACAGCTGACCTTAGAAGACTTGACCGCCAGATTAAATTGAATGTGCAGACCCATAAGATGACCCATACGATGTCGCATATGGAATTGCATCGAGAAAGAAAATATGGTGCATGTTGATGATAAGTCTAGGCGATCGAGAATTATTGGAACAACTTTCGATTGAGAATGATATAGTTAGATTTGAGTATTCGTCGGATGAATACTTCAATGGTTATGTTGATCGGCGATCGAACAAGAAATTCACCAACGAACTTGGTGATTCGGATAGGCGATTGCGAGAATCGTGCTATACACGAGAGAGAACGATAAGGGAATGACTTACGAGTCATGACGTTAGATTCAGATTCACCTTGCAATTGAGCTTGTGTGAATCGAACTTATATTCGATGTTGCAAGACGAATAAGTTAGGAATTTGGCTAGTGAATTCCTGCTCGTTAGGAATCAAACATAAGATGCAATCGTAGAGACTTTGAGTCAAAGCGATTGTTGTCTTGAGCACCATTGTCTCGATGTAAACTTTTGTGTCGGATAGATTGTGGCCTTTGAGCAATGTCAATTCCTGAATGTTGATGCATTTGCAAGTCAACAAAGGAAATCGTATCGAGATAAGTTGCATAGCCAGACTTCGAAAATAGTTGGGTGGCAATTTTGAACGCAAGGAGTTACGGAGGATCGTTGCGATCGGATGCGTGACAGCTCGACGCGACACATAAAGTTGATAGTCCATACGAAACATACGAAATGAGGAATGTAATTTTGAATCGCATCGCGTGTAGTGACTTTATCGAATGAATCACGTATGTATCTAATATACGTATGTGATGAAATTTTGAGAATAATTGCTAAAGATAAGTCTGATAGGGAGTAACGAGATGGCAAGCATAGGATTGAAATTTACTTGTCAGCTTGTTCCAATTTGCTACCATTGGACTTGGTTGAAATACATATATCTTCGGGACGCCTTGAATACAGGTACGGATCCAAATCGAGTTGTATACAAAATTCAAATCGAGCTATAGGAAGGATTTTGAAATGTTAATGAAAAGCTTGCAAGATAGTATGAAACTGAACAACATTTGGTCGGACGAGATCGTGATACAATCTATAAAATACTTAGTCGGAGTGTTGCTTTTGGTTCGAGGACGAACCTTATTTTGAGTGGTATATTCTGTAATGTTCCGCTCCGTACGGCACATTACGCTGAGGCGTTGACTCAAAGAGTCGCGTTGACCAAATGAAATGTATCGATGTGAGTCGATACGAGAGTTACGTTGTCCCGAGCAACGCATCGAACTAAGTCGATGCGAAGAGTTGCCTTATCCCAAAGAATGCATTGAGTTGAATCGATGCGAAGTGCCACATCGCCCCAAAGGATAAGTGCGTTGAGACAGCTCAAAGATTCTAAGAAATCAAATCCACTATGGCGCAAGTCCGAATCAATGTAAGTATTGATTTTAGTTGTTTTTATGTGCAGGCTATACGTTGATGCAGAAATATTAGAGGTCGATATTTTGCCTTATTTAGTAAGGGGTCCACGAAACCAAATCGTCGCCTTGCGATGGGCTGAGGCATTAGCATGATAAGCGAAATCGGACGTATAATTCAATGAAGCATGAAGTGCTCGAATGGCTAAGTCAGGAGAGTTGGACGTACAACAAAGTTATGAAATCGAGCCGCATCGGCTCGACGAAACGACAAGGCGTATCGACTCAAGGTGGGAGGATTGACTCTTCTTTTTACTCCTTCAGGCCTAAGTCAAAATATATCATCGTACGCTAAGTTTACCTATCGACGCCACGGACGTGGTACAATCAGAAGATAAATCATTGTGTGTGTCGAACACTAGTCAGAACAATTGAAATAAAATGTTGTCACTACCACATTTCTAGTGTGAGGGTATTTTTGTTATTTTTGGGGTAATTTAAATTTATTAGAATTTATTTGATTCTTTTTGAGATTTTTAGGAATTATTTTGGAATTGTTTGGACTAGATTGATCTTGGCTAGTTTGGACCCTTGTAGACCAACCTAGGAGCTAACCCTAGTTAGTATGAGTTTGGTTAGGATATATGACTCTAGTCTAACCTAGCCTAATCTTTGGTTTGGTCATTAGAACCTAGTTAGTCATAGAATTAGATAAGTCATAAGTCATGACTTATGGTTTGAACCAATTAATAAAACAACTTAGCCATAGCCTATGTAACTTGGCCCAAAGCCCAAAAATTAACCAAACCCTAATCCCAAGGAGATGTGGCCGGCCACCCCTATCCTCATTGGGATCACCGCCATATTTATAATCTCCTAAAATCTAGGGTTGCCTCTTTCTTAGGAAAGCTCAAGTTAGAACACAAGGTTTGTTTCCTATTTAATTAATTCCTAGAATTCCATGCCTCTTCCTTTTCCATTCAAATCTTTTCCTTTAGGTTCTAATCTACCCATTCTTACTGTCATAAATGTTCCATTTCAGTTTGAAGTGATTTTAGTGGATTGGGACATCAAGAGGAGAGCCATTGAAAGAGGGGTTTTCTTGAGAAGTTCAAGCTTAGGTAACTTACTCTACCCTCCATGAAATTTCGATTGGTCTTCATATTTAGGGAGCCCTTGGAGTCCCCTAAGTATCAGTATAGGTTTTGTGTCGGGTATCCTAGGTTTCGTGTCCGTTCTGGACACGTATCAGAGCTAGGATTAAGTGTTTGACGAAATGCCCCAAAGGGCATTTCGACCTCGTTTGTGCATTATTTTTAAATAGGAAAATTTGTTTTGTCATTGCTTATTGATTGTTAATCTTCTGTGGTGATTTTAGAGTCCGCTTGTGTCAGATTCGTGGAGTGGATACGCGCGTGCACACGCTCGCACGCGCGCTACAGTATTCCCCTGCTACTCGGGGCCTGTAGCGGAAACGACACGCCTCTAGGACACGTAAAACTTGACACGTAGCATGGGGCCATGACTGACACCCTGTATGTCAAGTCCCACGTGTCCCCGTGTCGTGTCGAGGGTGGAAATCGATAGTGCACGTGTCGTGCACTGTGTGTTTTCAGTGTTCGTATATTGTGTTCCTGTGTAAACTATTTTAAATGCTTTAAATAATGTTTTTAATTATCATTTAGTTCCTAAATATATTGTATATTATGTAATAGTTTCAATTTCCATGTTGGTTTAGGTTTTGTCTAGAAATGGGATTCGAAATAGGGGGAATCACTGTTTCACTAATACTCATGTTCAGTGAGTTCCCAGTTTTGAAAACCCATCTGTTTTTCTATTTATTTTGTTGTATTCAACTGATGTTGTTTTCCACATGTTACATTTCATGCTAATTAAGTTTCTAGAATCAATTATAGGTTTTGGTTGTGAGTTGGAAGTTTTGGCTTTTGAGTTCATTCTCAAATTGAAACCTGGAAACTCTTTGCAAACTAGAAAATCTGAGATTCATAGGTTAACTGGGACTGGTTTGGTTTTGCTCACTGTCTTTTTCTTTATGACTGAATCCATGTTTTATTAAATCTGATTCATGAAGTGTTTTGGGGATTACATGTATTAACTGTTTTGCTTTGACTGGAACCTGAGAACAGGGGTTTCTAACTAATTTTTCCTGATTAACTAATCTGAGCCTATCACTCACCCTACACACATGTTCCCTTATGTACACATGTAACCCTCACACAGGAATCTGAGTATAGGTTTCATGATAAGGTAATGTTTAAGATTGAGTTTAATTGAGTTCCTAAGATTGATTTGAAACTGAGATTAACTTGATATGTTAACTTTGATGTAAAACTGAGAAATTGGTTTTTGAATGAGACTTGATTTTATGTAATGAACTGATTTGAATTTTGTATGTGATTTGGGTTTGAATTTGTGTAAACCTGAGAATGGGTTGATATTAAACCTGAGATCACTTGTGTATGTAAACTTGAGAAGCACTCCACACACACACGCACAACCCCTGTTGAGACCCTCCTTACCTATGTATACTACCACAGTTTTACTTTGACACATTACTGTCATACACACATTTACCTAATGTATATTGCTATGCTTTGACACTCACATGTTCACTATATATATATGAATCATATATATAGGAATCATATATATGATGATATGTATGGTGTACCTATAGGTAGCCATATGTATATATATATATTTACTATGTGATTTCCATGTGTAGGCCTAGATGTTATATAAGTTCTGTGCGTTTCACTTACATGGCGTATCACTATGCTTCGTTGATTCTTCGATCACTTGTGACATATACTCTTATGATCATAGAGTTTTCCTGGAATCCTTATCCCATTTATGGGTATACTATGTATCACCCTTTGGGGGCTTACCACCCTTCGGGGGCTTATCACCCTTCGGGGGCCTTACATAGTATCATAACATAACCTGGTTGGATCCTTGTCTATTAATTAGGGGTACGGGGGAGTAGAAGTGGACATGTGAATAATACACCAGTAGTATCTTATCAGAATCATTCCGTAGTGTCTTATCAGAATCATCCCATGCCATTTACATGTCCATGTTGTACTATGACTCACTAGCCACATGTTAGCTCTTTATTTATAGTAGATATTTCTATTACAGCTTTCTCTCCCTGTTTACATACTGCACTTCTTTCAGTACTTGTATCTTACTTTACTGCATGATTATATCTTCTAACCTGCTATGAACTGTTGAGATGTACTGTACTCGCTCATGTCCTGACTGGACCTGTTGAAAATATTACAGAGGACGAGGAGGAGGCTTGCCTGGATACCTACTATGGGGTAGCCTTAGATGACACCTGCGAGCTGGACTCTCAGGAGGACCCAGCTCTAGCTGAGGATATCACCCCGATTGCCTAGATTAGATTAGTTAGGCTTATTTTACTTTATGCAGTCTTGAGACATATTTTAGCTAGACTATATTTGGAGTTCAGAGTTGTATATATTTTTTTTATTCTGTATCTGAGACCATGTACTTCTGGATATTGCTGGGATTATCTTAGACTACATTTTATCTATTTATTTCCTTGAGTTCTATTTCATATCGTACTATCTCTTCCTTAGTTGTGATTGAGTTTTACTGCTATGTCACCCCCATTCGGGGAGTATAAACTGTGTAGATATATATTGTTAGATGTATGTTGACCTAGGACAGCGTTCTACCGCCGATACTGCGGCGTAGGCTGGACGTACCCACGTCTCGTGACCTTACTCTAGGGTACAGGTCATGACACGTTTTTAGTGGTGGCCCATGCAGGTCTAGACTAGAAGTGTAGTGGTATTCGAATTAGAGTATCACTACAGCCTATAGTAGGATATAGGACATTAATTTTAAGGTACTCAATCTCTTTAGGAAAATTTCTTTTATTGCCATCTAAATCCTTTTGTCAGCTGATCCTTTGAATTATAATTGTCCGCCTTTGTTATTTCGCTTCTTTCTCAGAAATTGATACTCTTGTTTGTCTATCTTCAGGATAGTAGAGACTCGATCGCAGCGTGCCATCCATGAGGATGCTATAGAGGGGACTGCTACCTCTCAGCTAGTACGGCGAGGCCAGGGGACTGTAGCTCCTGCCACCTCTGCTCGTATTGAGACCTCGGCAGTAGCAGCAGGGGGGTATGACTCCACCGGCTCGGAGGCAGGACCTGGTCATTCCAGAGGATCCTTTCTAGTAGCCGCCGCCTCCAGGATACGTGGACGCAGCGCAGATGTTCGCGTACTTCCAGCAGTTCATGGACATGCAGCAGGCTCGACAAGACAGGGGCATAGAGTTGGCTGTCACGACAGCCGCAGCTCGACCAGTGGTGCAGCAGCCGAGGACACCGGGGATCGAGCAGTTTCAGAAGATGAGCCCCAGAGACTTTCTGGGGACAGAGGGGATCCTATATGCTGAGGAGTGGATCGAGCATATAGAGGAGATCTTCCGCTTGGCCAGGATTCCAACAGATCTTCAGATCGAGGCCGCAGCTAGCCGGATGCGAGATCTCGCTCGGACCTGGTATCAGTCAGACCCCAGGGTGGGGGTACCTGGGCAGACTTGGGAGCAGTTCAAGGGATTCTTCAAGAAGAAGTTCTTCCCAGATTCAGCACTCAGAGCCTTGGAGTCGCAGTTCGAGAGCCTAGTCCAGGGGAGTCTCTCAGTGGAGGAGTACGCCGGGGAGTTCGGCCGCCTCGGCAGGTTTGTGGAGGGCTTGAGCGAGACGGCGAAGGCCCAGAGGTTTCGGAAGGGTCTAGTCAAGGAGGTCAAGTCCTTGACCAAGGGCAACTGGGATGCTACGTTCGAGGAGATCTTGACGGAAGCCTTGTTGGCAGAGGATGATCTTGAGCTTAGGCTCAAGAAAGGGAGAGACCCAGTTGGAGGCAGCAGCAGCAGCGGGGGCAAGGCCAAGAGGCCCCACTTTCAGCACCAGCAGCTGAGGCATTTTCAGCCGCAGCCGATTCAGCAGAGGCCAGTTCATCAGCAGCAGCAGCCGAGGCAGCACCAGCAGGGCCAGAGGCAGGTTATCACTTGTATCTACTACAAGAAGCTCGGGCATGTCGCCAATGAGTGCTAGAAGAGGCTGGGCAGTGCCTAGTATGTGGTTCATTAGACCACCAGATGAGGGAGTGCCACATAGCACGAGCAGTTCCGGGAGGTAGAGTTAGAGCTCCAGCAGGCCAGCAGAGGAGACCAGCCCTGCCGACACAGCAGCAGAGGTTTGTCCAGTACCAGCAGCAGGCCAGGGGAGGCCAGCAGGGGCGAGCTTTCGCCATGGCAGCTGGAGATGCAGAGTCGATAGGAGAGCTGATTGCAGGTTCGATTCTTCTCGACTCCAGTCCAGCATTTGCATTATTCGATTCCGGTGCTTCGCATAGCTTCATATCAGTATCTTTTATGATTAGACACGGTATCATAGCTGAATCGTTGCCTAGAACTTACAAGATCATGACCGGGGGTGGCATTATCCTCGTGAGTGATGTTTGTAAGGGTCGGAGAGTGGTTTTGGGAGGCCATGAGTTGGAGGTGAGCCTGCTCGTAATACCATTGCCGAACTATGATATAGTACTAGGCATGGATTGGTTGAGCAGGCACCACGCCAGCAATGATTGCAGAGGGGGTAGAGTTCTCTTCAGAGCACCAGGGGAGCCAGAGTTCGAGTACTCCAGACATCAGGCAGAGCAGAGCAGCTGAGTCTTCTATGGAGTCTCGGTCGAGGAGCAGACGATTCCACACCACTTGATAGCAGAGTATATGGATGTTTTCCCAGAGGAGTTATCGGGATTGTCGCCAGACAGAGACATAGAGTTCTCGATAGACTTGGTTCCAGGAGCGGAACCCATCTCTCAGCATGTCTATCGGGTGAACAACAGCGAGCTGGTGGAGCTGAAGAAGCAGGTAGATGAGCTACAGGACAAGGGCTTCATCCGCTCAAGTTCGTCACCATGGGGTGCACCAGTGTTGTTCGTGCCAAAGAAGGATGGGTCAGTACACATATGTATTGACTATAGGGCACTCAACAACCTCACGATCAAGAACAAATACCCACTGCCGCGGATCGACGATCTATTTGACCAGTTGAGTGGAGCTCGGTTATTTTCCAAGATTGATCTGAGGTCGGGATATCACCAGGTAAAGGTGAAGAGGGAGGATATTCCCAAGACCGCTTTCAGGATGCGGTACGGGCAGTTCGAGTTTTTGGTTATGCCGTTTGGGCTAACCAATGCACCAGCAGTGTTTATGAACCTTACGAACAGGGTGTTCCACCAGTATCTGGATCAGTTTGTGGTGGTGTTTATTGACGACATCTTGGTATATTCCAAGACTGAGGAGGAGCACGAGGAGCATTTGAGGATCGTGCTGGAGACTCTCAGGAAAGAGCAGCTTTACGGAAAGCTCTCCAAGTGTGAGTTCTTCCTAGACTGGGTGGACTTCTTGGGACATGTGGTGACCGGAGATGGTATCTCAGTTGACCCCAAGAAGATTGTAGCAGTTGAGGCATGGGCAGCGTCGACTTCAGTTGCAGAGATCAGGAGTTTCCTGGGGCTGGCAGGATATTATCGGAGATTTGTGCAGGATTTCTCCCGGGTTGCAGAGCCGTTGACTCGGTTGACCCGTAAGGATGCTGAGTTTGTTTGGTCAGAGGAGTGTCAGGCAGCTTTTGATGAGTTGAAGAAGCGGCTTACGACAGCTCCGATTCTGACATTGTCTTCAGGATCGGGTGGTTTCACTATTTATAGTGATGCTTCAGGGAAGGGGCTGGGTTGCGTCTTACAACAGCATGGGAAGGTGATTGCCTATACTTCCAGGCAATTGCGTCCCCATGAGAAGAACTACCCTACCCACGACCTGGAGCTGGCAGCAGTGATATTTGCTCTGAAGCTGTGGAAGCATTATCTGTATGGTGAGAGGGTGGAAATCTTCACAGATCACAGGAGCTTAAAGTATGTGTTCACTCAGAAGGAGTTGAACATGAGATAGCGCAGATGGTTAGAGTTGATGAAGGATTTTGATATCCTACTTCAGTATCACCCCGGGAAGGCCAACGTGGTTGCCGATGCTTTGAGTAGGTATCCGACAACCATGTGTTTGACCATGGATCGGTATTTGCTTGCCGACTTGGAGAGCCTTGGGAAGGTGATCGTGCCCGGAGTGCAGATGCAGCTATGGGGATGCAGATTCAGTCAGACTTGGTGGAGAGGATCAAGTCGGCACAGTTTGAGGACGTTGCTCTGCGGTGTCTCCGAGAGCAGGTTCGAGCAGGATTGCTGGAGGGCGAGTTTTCTCTTACAGAGGATGGTGCCTTGAGGTACGGTTCCAGATTATGTGTGCCCAGCAGAGATCTCAGGGAGCAGGTTATGCAGGAGGCCCACAGATCTCAGTACTCTATACACCCAGGTGCGAACAAGATGTACCGAGATCTGCGGGAGCATGTTTGGTGGTCAGGGATGAAGCGGAAGGTGGCTCGCTTCGTGGCTAGGTGTTTGGTCTGTCAGCAGGTCAAGGCAGAGAGACAGAGGCCCGGTAGATTGTTGCAGCCGCTGCCCATTCCCGAGTGGAAATGGGAGCATATCACTATGGACTTCGTATCAGGATTGTCGCGTACTCCAGGAGGGAAAGACGTGATTTGGGTCATCGTTGACTGGTTGACCAAATCGGTCCACTTCTTGCCATTCATGGTGGGTACGTCTACAGAGAGGTTGGCGAAAATGTATATGCGGCAGATAGTCAGGATTCACGGGGTTCCAGTCAGCATCGTTTCAGATCGGAATAACCGTTTTACTTTCCACTTCTGGAGGAGTCTGTAGACCAGCTTGGGCACTCAGCTCAAGTTCAGTAGTGTATACCACCCCCAGACGGACGGACAGTCAGAGCGGACTATTCAGACACTTGAGGATATGCTGCGGACGTGCGTCCTGGACTTTGGAGGTTCCTGGGAGGATCATGTTCATTTGGTGGAGTTTGCCTACAACAATAGTTTCTAGGCCAGCATTGAGATGTCACCTTTCGAGGCTCTGTACGGGCGTAGGTGCCGTACACCCTTATCCTGGGATGATATTGGTGAGCGAGCTTTACTGGGGCCAGAGATGGTTGTTGATGCAGCCGAGAAGGTGAAGCTCATCAGGGACAGACTTCGTGCGACACAGGACAGACATCGGCACTGGGCCGATAGCCACCGGAGGCCCTTGGAGTTTGAGGTACAGATTAGAGTAGGATTAGATTTAGGTTTCCTTGTTTGTGATTTTGATCATGTTTGTTTTTTATTTTAATTGAGGCCTTGCTTGTGATTAGATCAGAGACCAGGTTTTCTTGAGGATATCTCCGACTCATGGTACGATACTTTTCGGTGGAGGCAGGAAGCTTAGCCCGCGCTTCATCGGCCCTTTCGTTATCAGCGGAAGAGTCGGTGACGTTGCATACAGGCTAGACTTGCCGCCTGTACTAGTGGGGATCCACAACGTATTTCATGTATCATAGTTGAGACGGTACGTGGCTGACCCTAGCCATGTGCTCGATCATTCAGAGATAGAGGTTGGGCCTTCTCTCAGCTATCCAGAGCAGCCAGTGGAGATTATGGATCGACGGGAGAAGGTTCTGAGGAACCAGGTGATACCCTTGGTGCAAGTTGCATGGAGGCATCATTCTCCAGGAGAGTCTACCCAGGAGCGGAAGGATGAGATGCGCGAGCGCTACCCTTATCTTTTTGGACCGTGAGGTATGCTTTCTATCCTTCTCATCAGTTGTATTTCGTCTTTCAATTTCGAGGACGAAATTCTTTTAAGGAGGATAGATTTGTCACTACCACATTTCTAGTATGAGGGTATTTTTATGATTTTTGGGGTAATTTAAATTTATTAGAATTTATTTGAATTTTTTTGGGATTTTTAGGAATTATTTTGGAATTGTTTGGACTAGATTGATCTTGGCTAGTTTGGACCCTTGTAGACCAACCTAGGAGCTAACCCTAGTTAGTATGAGTTTGGTTAGGATATATGACTCTAGTCTAACCTAGCCTAATCTTTGGTTTGGTCATTAGAACCTAGTTAGTCATAGAATTAGATAAGTCATAAGTCATGACTTATGGTTTGAACCAATTAATAAAACAACTTAGCCATAGCCTATGTAACTTGGCCCAAAGCCCAAAAATTAACCAAACCCTAATCCCAAGGAGATGTGGCCGGCCACCCCTATCTTGATTGGGATCACCACCATATTTATACTCTCCTAAAATCTAGGGTTGCCTCTTTCTTAGGAAAGCTCAAGTTAGAACACAAGGTTTGTTTCCTATTCAATTAATTCCTAGAATTCCATTCCTCTTCCTTTTCTATTCAAATCTTTTCCTTTAGGTTCTAATCTACCCATTTTTGCTGTCATAAATGTTACATTTCAGTTTGAAATGATTTTAGTGGATTGGGACATCAAGAGGAGAGCCATTGAAAGAGGGGTTTTCTTGAGAAATTCAAGCTTAGGTAACTTACTCTACACTCCATGAAATTTTGATTGGTCTTCATTATTAGGGAGCCCTAGGAGTCCCCTAAGTATCAGTATAGGTTTTGTGTCGGGTATCCTAGGTTTCGTGTCCGTTCTGGACACGTATCAGAGCTAGGGTTAAGTGTTTGACGAAATGCCCCAAAGGGCATTTCGATCTCGTTTGTGCATTATTTTTAAATAGGAAAATTTGTTTTATCATTGCTTATTGATTGTTAATCTTCTGTGGTGATTTTAGAGTATACTTGTGTCGGATTCGTGGAGTGGACACGCGCATGCACACGCTCGCGCGCGCGCTACAGTGTTCCCCTACTACTCGGGGCCTGTAGCGGACACGACACGCCTTTAGGACACGTAAAAATTAACACGTAGGATGGGGCCATAACTGACACCCCGTGTGTCAAGTCCCACGTGTCCCCATGTCGTGTCAAGGGTAGAAATCGATAGTGCACGTGTCGTGCACTGTGTGTTTTCAGTGTTCGTATATTGTGTTCCTGTGTAAACTATTTTAAATGCTTTAAATAATGTTTTTAATTATCATTTAGTTCCTAAATATATTGTATATTATGTAATAGTTTCAATTTCCATGTTGGTTTAGGTTTTGTCTAGAAATAGGATTCGAAATGGGAGGAATCACTGTTTCACTGATACTCATGTTCAGTGAGTTCCCAGTTTTGAAAACCCATCTGTTTTCCTATTTGTTTTGTTGTATTCAACTGATGTTGTTTTCCACATGTTACATTTCATGCTAATTAAGTTTCTAGAATCAATTATAGGTTTTGGTTGTGAGTTGGAAGTTTTGGCTTTTGAGTTCATTCTCAAATTGAAACCTGGAAACTCTTTGTAAACTGGAAAATCTGAGATTCATAGGTTAACTGGGACTGGTTTGGTTTTGCTCACTGTCTTTTTCTTTATGACTGAATCCATGTTTTACTAAATCTGATTCATGAAATGTTTTGGGGCTTACATGTATTAACTGTTTTGCTTTGACTGGAACCTGAGAACAGGGGTTTCTAACTGATTTTTCCTGATTAACTAATCTGAGCATATCACTCACCCTACACACATGTTCCCTCATGTACACATGTAACCCTCACACAGGAATCTGAGTAAAGGTTTCATGATTAGGTACTATTTAAGATTGAGTTTAATTGTGTTCCTAAGATTGATTTAAAAACTGAGACTAACTTGATATGTTAACTTTGATGTAAAACTGAGAAATTGGTTTTCGAATGAGACTTGATTTTATGTAATGAACTGATTTGAATTTTGTATGTGATTTGGGTTTGAATTTGTGTAAACCTGAGAATGGGTTGATATTAAACCTGAGATCACTTGTATATATAAACTTGAGAAGCACTCCACACACACACACAACACCTGTTGAGACCCTCCTTACCTATGTATACTACCACAGTTTTACTTTGACACATTACTGTCATACACACATTTACCTAATGTATATTGCTATGCTTTGACACTCATATGTTCACTATATATATAGGAATCATATATATGATGATATGTGTGGTGTACCTATAGGTAGCAATATGTATATATATATACATATATATATATATATATATATATATATATATATATATATATATATATATATATATATATATATATATATTTACTATGTGATTTCCATGTGTAGGCCTAGATGTTATATAAGTTGTGTGAAGTTGGTTTGACTTGTGTTATATAGGTAGTAAGGACTTGGTATGCTAGCATAGGCTAGTTTAGCCTTGTTTAGACTAGTATGGTCTAGTTAGGCCTAGAATAGACTATTTAGACTTGGTTGACCTAATTTGACTTCTAGAGTTGACCAGAGTTGACCAAGAGTTGACTTTGGCCTAGATTGACCTAGAATCATGTAGAATGCATAGTAGAACTTTATTATACCATTTTAGACTTATTGTGACTTGTGCTGTTCAGATTAGGAGCCATACACCACTCCTCGGACAGTACTTTCATATTGGACACTCAGATACCAGGCGAGTACATTCTCTGATCATTTCATATCCTGCTTAGAACTATTTCCTGCAGTAGATTACTTTACTTGTACTGTCACGTTGGTCACACGGATTTGTACTATATGGATCCCTTATTGAGATGTTATCCTTAGGGAGCATCGGGTACTCTATGTTCTGTGCTTCACTTACATGGTGTATCACTATGCTTCGTTGATTCTTCGATCATTTGTGACATATACTCTTATGACCACAGAGTCTTCCTGGAATCCTTATCCCATTTATGGGTCTACTATGTATCACCCTTCGGGGGCTTACCACCCTTCGGGGGCTTATCACCCTTCGGGGGCCTTACATAGTATCATAACATAACCTGGTTGGATCCTTGTGTATTGATTGGAGGTATGCGGGAGTAGAAGTGGATATGTGAATAATACACCAGTAGTATCTTATCAGAATCATTCCGTAGTGTCTTATCAAAATCATCCAATGCCATTTACATGTCCATGTTGTACTCTGACTCACTAGCCACATGTTAGCTCTTTATTTATAGTAGATATTTCTATTACAGCTTTCTCTCCCTGTTTACATACTGCACTTCTTTCAGTACTTGTATCTTACTTTACTATATAATTATATCTTCTAACCTGCTATGAACTGTTGAGATGTACTGTACTCGCTCCTGTCCTGACTGGACCTATTGAAAATATTACAGAGGACGAGGAGGAGGCTTGCCTGGATACCTACTACGGGGCAGCCTTAGATGACACCTGCGAGCTAGACTCTCAGGAGGACCTAGCTCTAGCTGAGGTTATCACCCCGATTGCCTAGATTAGATTAGTTAGGCTTATTTTACTTTATGCAGTCTTGAGACATGTTTTAGCTAGACTATATTTGGAGTTCCGAGTTGTATATATTTTTTTTATTCTGTATCTGAGACCATGTACTTCCGGATATTGCTGGGATTATCTTAGACTACTTTTCATCTATTTATTTCCTTGAGTTCTATTTCATATCGTGCTATCTCTTCCTTAGTTGTGATTGAGTTTTACTGCTATGTCACCCCCATTCGGGGAGTATAAACTGTGTAGATATATATTGTTAGATGTATGTTGACCTAGGACAGCGTTCTACCGCCGACACTGCGGCGTAGGCTGGACGTACCCACGTCTCGTGCCCTTACTCTAGGGTGCGGGTCGTGACAAATGTGCATCAAATGCACGAGTCGCTATGGAACATTGGATATCGCAAAGGCGAGCGCCTCGGTGCGCAAGCCGCAAGAACATGGGATAACTGTATTCGGCGAATGCCTTCGTGCACGAGCCATTCCGTGCCTTCGCACACGAGTTAGAAAGGCTAGCAGATTGAAAGACAGTAGGCGAGCGCCCTAGAGCGCATGTAAGGCCCCAGTCCCAAAATAGATAGGACCAAGCACATGAACATGCCAGCCGCCCATTTACGAAGAATACTCTAATATATGGAATCCTCATATATGCACATAAGCTGTAAATAAAATAATCACAGGCCAGAATAACATAATCTAATCTCATCACAGCTCAACACAGAAAATAATAGAGTCAAGATAATAAATATATATCAAATGATAGCCGGGTGAACATGCTGACTCCAAATAGCTATGAAAATAGTCTCACAAGATCGGAGTCCAACCTCCACAAAATAGAAAGAAAAGAGATCTAAAAATAATGTCCACTAATGTCTCAAAAAAGGAATAGACTAGAAATCAGTAGGAACTGCCTCGTCATCGATGTAGGATGGATCCAGAGCCGCTCTATACTCCTGCGGGAAGTCGTCTAATCCTGGAGAGATAACCAGGTCCTTAGAGGGACAAAACAAGATACAAGAAAATACCATGCCATGTAATTATGATAATATAATAAGAAGAAAAGGGATGCATGTAATAGGGTGCCTACCAGTTCTATAGTGATATTGCAGTTAAGAACAGACCTTCAACGCATGGGCATCTGGCTCAGGAGCAGGTAACTCAGGTATGGCCCCATCAGAATACCAGGGACCTCAAAGTATAACATCCCTCGAATGTCAGAGGCCAGCAGGATCAGTAAAAGGAAAGTGCATAAGGGACCCATACGTTAAGGAAACTGTTCTCCCCACCCAATGCCTAGTAGGGTCACATCCATGAATCATGAAACCTCTAGTAACTGCCAAGTCTACTAGCATGCAATTCTATTGGCAGTTACTCCTGTCTGTCGCACGCCTCATACGTATCTGTGGCCAACCGATTACGCGAGTACGTGTCCTACAACACGTGATAAAGCAAGTGTCAAGGCCTATGAGATATACTGATACCTCATCAACAAAGGGATTCACTAGACTAGGCCAATGCAAGAGAAATAAATAAAAGCGAGGGAAACGACTGATAGAGTCTCCTGCACCCAAGTGTGACTTGGACGCACAGTTTTATAATAGTAACAAATAAAAAATACTAAAAAACGGCGAAAAACAAGAATACATAAATCACAGAGTAAGGTGGCAAGGTATCTTGCCTGATGGTACAAAGTGGCAAGTCCATGAAATCACAATGTCTGCGAAGTAATGTCACAATCTCCAAACAACTCCGGACGATGAAACAAACATCAAAAACGTACTCGGTGTATCAGATATACCTAAGAAATGCCTGTCCAAAAGTCTAATTCTATAACAGGGGCAAAATCATAATTTTAGATCAAAATGATGTCCGTCGTTGGACCCACTTTGTATCGAAATACGTGCCAAAGTTTATGGTCTCTAAAGTCTTCAAGCTACATGTCTACGGATTCAGTTTGAGGAGAGGAACTCAACGGTATGTCCAGTTTTGGAATCCGATGAGCCGCGTACAAAATTACCCGTTTGACTGGGTCGCGGGCCTGCCAAAAAGGGGTTCAGGTCGACCTTCTCATAATCGAACCAAACTTGGCACATAGGACCAAAATTTCAATTCGGACCTATTTGTGCATGTTTCGTCTCAATACGACGAATGTACACGAAGTTAGGGTCAAGTTTGCAAATTGGCGATACGATGGTATCTTGACGGATACAGACTGATTTCGTCGCACACACGCAATGAAACTGAGTTCTGTCTGTTCCCATACGTCAGCAACATCCATACGCGTCTTTCAAGGCGTATAGCGCGTGACCACGTCGCCCGGTTCATCGGGGCGCACGCCGTATCGAGAAAAATTTTAGAATTTTATATAAGTTAACACAGTTTTTTCCTCCAACTTCAACATCAATTTACTTTTTACACGTTAATCGAAACGACGATCCAGAAGATGCGTTGCGATCTCGGTTATGTTGTCTTTTACTATTTCCAATTAGTCTCTATAAATCTTTAATGCACAGCAAGAAAATTGGCCGATATTTTGTCGTTTTAAAATAGTTTTTAGTATCACAGAAAACAGGTTTTTCTTCAACTTCGTCTTGATTTTTCGAGCAAGTCGATGTGTTGTTTCGAAATAAACCCAAAGGATCTCGAAGAGGGTCAAGTCTACTGTCTAGAATATCTTACAGATCAAAAATCGGTGCTACGAGGAAAAAGTTACGTCGTCGGGAAGTAGGGTACCTTGAGTGGGAAAACTGTTCTGTGGATGACGAGGGGCTGAATTTTGATGCTCTATTCATCGCGCACACAACTCCGTCGCTGGTGAAACGAACTCATAGGTGAAGAGGGTATGTTCTACCGCTATTTTTGTTTTGGAAGTCTAAGGTTTTGAGGTATGTGGAGGAAGTTATATATATAGCAAGTTGGGGCAATACCTAATGCTATTAGACTTAGTAATAAAGTCGTTATGTGAGGCCACGGGTTGGGTTGTTAGGCTCACGTTGGGTTTGCGGCTAGCAGCAATCAAAAAGGAGAGAGGGGGCCCGCCGACTTTAAGTGTCTGGGTGGCTGTTGCCTTTTTTTTCTTTTCCTTTTTCCTTTTTCATTTCTTTTTCATTTCCATTTTTTTTCTATTTTTTTATTTTAAGAATCTATTTTCTATTTTTCTATTATTACTTTATTTAAATATCTAAATTCTATTTTATTTATTATTTCTAATTAAAAAATCTTTTCAATAATTTAATAATTGAAATATAATTATATACACATATGTTTCCACATATATGTATATATAAATATATACACCTTAATAATTCCACACATACACACATACAAATATACATATAAATATATCATAAAACTTACACCCATACTATGCATTAGCTTAAGTATTTGCCGTTACTATTATTTCGCACTCCTAATATTATGTATACATATATTTTAGCACAAATTTCTACACAAACTAAATTTAAATATTTTAATGAATTAGGGGGTTTACATCCTACCCAACTTAAAGAAATTTCGTCATCGAAATTAGACTATGGTAGGGGTCGAATGCAATGTTACACAATGTAAGAAGCTATAAAGTATCATGTGCAAGACATGCCTTGGTTGTCAAACAAATGCGGGTAACGATTTCGAACATCGTCCTCGCGCTCCCAAGTAGACTCTCGAGTGATGCTTCCAAGCCACGCGAACCAATGGAATAGATTAATTTTGCAACACCTTCACTCGACGATTAAGAATGCCTACCGGTTGCTCTTCGTACGACAAGCTCGGTCCAACTGTGATCTCGGAGTGATCAAGCACATGATCGTAAGTCAATCTTGGAGAATACTTTTGCTCCACTCAGTTGATCGAATAGATCGTCTATATGCGACAAGGGATACTTGTTCTTCACCGTCACTGCATTCAATGCTCTGTAGTCGATGCACATGCGCACTGTCCCGTCTTTTTTAGGCACAAAAAGAACGAGTGCTCCCCACGGTGACGCACTGGCACGAATAAAGCCCTTCTTCAATAAGTCATCGATCTGCGTCTTCATCTCTACCAACTCTTTGGGCGCTAGTTGATAAACTCGAGATAAAATAGGCTCGGCTCCCGGAATAAGGTCAATAGAAAACTCAATGTCTCGGTCAGGTGGTTGTCCTGGCAATTCCTCGGGGAAGACATCCTCGAACTCGATGATGACAAGATACTAAGAGGTGTCCTGCATCATCATATGAGTCCCTGATGCGGGTGCATCACAACTCTTTCCATCTTCTTTGGTGAACTCAAACTATGCCGCATTCGGTGGTATAAAGACAATTCTGCCCCTATGGCAGTCTATGAGATCGAAATGCTGGCTCAACCAGTCTATTCTAAGAACCATAACAAATGTTGGCATAGGGAATACAAGAAGTCGTGCCCTCATCTCTCTACCACTTATTACTACAGGATAAAGTTTACAAACACCACTAACAGGTACAACTCCTCCTCCAGTGAGGATTCTAACATTCTTAGCTAAGGGTGTGATGGAAATGCTGTGTCTAGTAGCAATACTAGTGGCTATAAATGAATGTGTGGCTCCAGTATCAAATAATGTAATAGCAGGAAAGATGCATCTAAAACCATACCTGTTATGACCTCTGCCTCTGTCTCTAATCATGTATCCTCAACTGGTAAAGAGAATACCTGCCCATAATTCTATCCATTGCCCTGAGCTCTGGCCCTCTCGAACTGTGCTGACTGGGGTGGTAATGGTGGACAAGGTACTCAGGTCGCTGGCCGAGGTACTGGAAGTGCTGGGGCTGTCGGCCTCGGGTTCTGCTGAGCATAAACTAAGGACTGCTGCTCCGGACAATCCTTCACCTTGTGCTATCCTGACCAGCATATAAAGCATGCTCCAAGTCGAGTTCGACAGTCCTTCAAGAGGTATCCTTGCTTCCCGCAATAGTTACAGGTGGGCTTCTGGCAAGGTGTGGGCCTCTGCTGGAACTGTCCAGTGGCCCTCCTGATATGTCCACACTGAGTAGCTTGGGCTGGTGTAACTGCTGGTGTATGGTGCCTCTGTTGGCCCATTAGTAATGCTCAAACCTGATTTCAATAATTGATCAAACTCTGTTTCGATATAAATGCAAGTCAACTCAGATGTTACCTACGACGTTTTGGATACTGCTCAACAATGGTTATCAACAATGTTCAAGACTGAAGCCGTTTGCCTCTACGGATGTACTTCCTGCTAAGCAATATATTTTTCATTTTATTTGAGTCTAGGAATACTTTGTACACCGAGTCGTACTGGAAAATAGACTATCCGAAAATGTTTTCAAAACTATCCTATCCTTTTACAAATGACCCATGTTTTTACAAAAAATATTCTTTTTACAAAAAGCCCTTGAAGGATTATTCAAAAAGCCAAACTTTATTTTTTCTCCAAATAATGAACTGGCAGAACCTCAGGAGAACTCGGCCCGAGTTCGGCCAGAGTTCGGCAAGAGTTCGGCCATGTGGAACATTAGTGAACGTTGGATTTTTGAACTTGGTCATCCTTCAGTTACGGGTTGTTACAAAGAGTTCTGTCCGAATTTTGTCTGAATTCTGTCAGAGTTCTGTCTTTGGAAAAGCTATAAATAGAGAAGCATTTCGATCATTTCAACACACCAATTCACTTTCAACCTTCTCTCATTCTTAAGCTTTCAGTCTTCCAAAGAGTTCTTAAAAGCTTTCATTTTTGAATCCCAAGCCAGTTACAATCCTCTAGTCGATTTGCCAGTGCGGTACGGTCTAGAAGTTTCAAGAGAGATTGTAATCAGAGGCTTGATAGAAGATTCAACTCTTCACAATTGAAGTTGGACGAGTTCTTCGTATCAAAGCTCGCGTCTGTAGAAGTTGCAAGGACTTCGTATGAAAACTTGCAGGATTTTCCAATAGTGGATTCAACTGGAAGCTAGAGTTCTTCCGACTGGACTAGTCCTCACCAGAGGAAAACCAGCATAAATCTCGGTGTTTGTGTTTGCCTTCTGATCACTTTTAAATTCTGTCATTTATTTTTTGTGATTATTTTTATATCTGTGATCTAACTGCTAACAAGCTTTTAATTAGCAATTTTTCGTTGCCTACTCTATTCACCCCCACTCTAGAGTATTCTACTTTACGATTTCGTTCCTACAATTGGTATCATAGCGGGTTATACAGGTAAAGCAAGGTAAAACAGAAGTTATATTCAATTTTATATAGATCACAGCTTTACACATGGCAACTGTAAAATTCACAAGTGAAGGCCAAGCCACAAACAGACCTCCACTGTTTGACGGCACAAACTACACCTATTGGAAAATACGTACGAGTTTCTTTCTGAAATCTCTTGATTTTGATTTATGGTCTATTGTTATTGATGGCTATAAAAAGCCACCTCGTATAAATGTTGATGGAGTTTTAACTGAAAAACCCCATGACAAATATACAGAGGAAGAAAAGAAAAATGCCAGTCTTTACGCACGTGCTATTAACGCTTTATTTTGTGCTTTAGACAGAACTGAATTTAACAGGGTGTCTATCTGACAACTACAAATAAAGTATGGAAACTTCTTGAAGTCACACATGAGGGCACAATTCAAGTCAAAGAATCAAAGGTCAGCAGACTTACTCAAGAGTATGAGGCGTTCAAGATGAAGCCTAACGAAACAGTTACTCAGATGTTCGAAAGATTCTTGGATATTGTAAATCCTTTGTCCTCCATAGGCAAAGAGTACAGTAACCATAAAAAGATTTGCAAACTCTTGCAAGCACTTACAAAGAACTGGATTCCGAAGGCTACTGCAATCATTGAAGGAAACGACCTCACTACCATGACACTTGAAGTACTCATGGGTAAGCTACTCACTCATGAACTAGAGCTACAAGACTTTGAAGAGCCTGCACCAAAGGAGAAGACGATTGCTTTCAAAGCTCAGCACAGAAGATCTATTGAAGATGATTCAGACAATAGTGAATCTGATGCTGAAGATCAAGCACTCCTTGCAAGAAAATTCAAAAGATTCTTAAGATATGAGAAGAAGACAAAAGAGAACAATGGCAGCAACAACTGGTATCAAGATGACGCTGTCTGCTACGGCTGCAAGAAGAAAGGACACATGAAGAAGGATTGTCCGACAAACACAAGCAAGAAGAGCAACAGATACGAGAAAGGGAACCTGAAGAGATCAACATCTCGAAAGTATGCCAACACCAGCATATGGCATGAAAGTGAAGCCAGCGACTCAGAAGATGAACAATCAGAAGACGCTGCAAATATATGCTTTATGGCATCCGATCAGGTACTATCTAAACCTATAGTTAATACATATGATGACTTCACCTTTGAGCAATTAGGAGAAGCCTTCAGTGAACTGTTAAGTGATTACAGGAAACTGCGTAGCAAATATCAGACCTCTAAGAAGGTACTCAAAGAGTACAAAGGTGAAATAGGAAGACTTACCGACCTACTAGCTGAGGTTAAAGATAATGTTAGTGAGTCTGGTGAGCTTTCTTCTATTAAGCTCTTATTGCACAAGACTACCAAGACATCCGAAGAAAAAGACAAGGTTATTGACCAACTGAAAGAAGAACTTTCTAAAGAGAAGAAAAGTCTTCAAAGTGCACAAGTCAGAATGGAAGTACTCACTTCTGACTATACTAAGTTATATGACACTTCCAAAAAATTGGAAATTAGGTTAGGAAAACAGCCTGAGACTGCTGCTTCCTACCCTAACACGTGTCACTTACCGAAAAATCGAAACATTCCTAAACCTAACACTATCAGACCTAACCCTATCAAAGCTTTGCCTAAAAAGGTTATGCCCAAACAGGATAATAGGTATGCTTTCTTCTATACTAGAAAACCTAAACCTACCAACCATGCACACTACTCAGCTTTCAATACTCAACATGCTAAATGTCATTATTGTGGCCTCATTGGTCATATATCTTCTACATGTAGAATCAAAAAGCTAGTAGATTTAAATATTTATGCATGGATACCGAAAGCTAACCAGTTAGGACCCTACAAGAAATGGGTACCAATAGTTTCATCTGCAAATTGTTTTGTAGGTGGGACACCCTTCATATGCTAGAAGCAAATGGATCCTCGATAGCGGTTGCTCACGGCACATGACCGGTAACACTTCATTATTCGCAACACTATCGAAGAGGAATAAAGAAGGATATGTCTCCTTCGGCAATAATCTAAATGGGTATATAATCGGTATTGGTGATATTGTTAAAGCTCCTTATCCAGTAATTAAAGATGTTTGTCTTGTTACTGAGTTAAAACATAATCTGCTCAGCAGAAGCCATTTAGTTGATCACGGTTATGGTATTAACTTCGTAAAAGACAAATTTACTATTATTGATAGTTCAACTGGTAATCCTATATTTGAAGGTATTAGAGAAGAAAATATATATATTTTCTATTTGTTGGAAGATACTAACATTTTAGGTAGATGTTTAATGGCTAAAAGTGATGAGAGTCATCTGTGGCATATGAGACCCGGTCATGCAAATATGGATACTATTTCTAGATTATCCACAAAGAAGCTAGTACGCGGTTTACCGGACATTACATTCAAGAAGGATACGATATGCAGTCAATGTGAAAAGAACAAAGCTACTCGATCCTCTTTCAAGTCAGTAAACGCTATATGTACTACTAGACCTCTACAATTACTACATATGGACTTATTTGGTCCTAGCAGAGTTGCTAGCCTCGGAGGTAAGCTATATGCTTTTATAATTGTAGATGATTATTCTAGATACACGTGGATATATTTTTTGACACATAAAAACGATACATTATCAGAATTTGTCACCTTTTGTAAGAAAGTACAGAATGAAAAAGGTTACATGATCACTCGTATTAGAAGCGATCATAGAGGCAAATTCGAGAATGCAGAGTTTGAGCAATTTTGTGACACACACGGTTTTATACACGAATTCTCCTGCCCTAGGACTCCATAACAAAATGGAGTTGTGGAACGTAAGAACAGAACTCTATCCGAAATGGCCAGAGTAATGTTAAACCAGTTTAGTCTACCCAAGTATTTCTGGGCTGAAGCTGTCAATACAACTTGTTTTGTTCTCAATAGAGTTCTAATTCGACCCAAATCGAATAAGACTCCATTTGAGCTATGGTTTGATAGAATTCCATCAGTTTCATATTTTAGAATATTTGGTTGTAAATGTTTTATTCTTAATACTAAAGATAATTTGGAAAAGTTTGACGAAAAGGTCGATGAAGGTATATTTTTAGGTTATGCGGGCAAAAGTAAAGGATACAGAGTCTTTAACAAAAGAACTATGATCATCAAAGAGTCGATCAATGTCACCTTTGATGAACTCAATCAAACGACAATCGATGACAAAGACGAAGATCTTAATGTACCCAGCAAAGCACCAGCTGATCCTCCTAGAGAAGATCCAGGAACCAGCTACCTTCGGAGTCTGCCAAAAAGATTGAAGTTCACGGCTGATCATCCAAAGGATTTGGTAATTTGTGAGATTACCAAAGGTGTAAGTACTCGCTCCTCTAATAAAGATATAGCTTCTTGTGTTGCTTTTGTATCTCAGTTTGAACCCAAAAATATTGATGAAGCATGTAGTGATAATTTTTGGATAGATGCTATGCAAGAGAAATTAAACCAATTTGAACGAAATCAAGTTTGGAAACTTGTTCCCAAGCCTATTGATCATCCGGTCATTGGCACCCGATGGGTATTCTGAAATAAATGGAATGAGAATGTTTTAGTGACTCGTAATAAGGCTCGACTCGTAGCTTAAGGATACAATCAAGAAGAAGGTATCGACTACGATGAGACTTATGCCCCAGTTGCGAGATTAGAATCCATTCGCATGTTATGTGCATTTGCATGTTTTCATAATTTCAAATTATTTCAAATGGATGTCAAAAGTGCATTTTTAAATGGTTTTATAAAAGAAGAGGTTTATGTAGCTCAACCACCCGGTTTTACTGATTTCAAATTTCCTGAATATGTTTTCAAGTTGACGAAATCTTTATACGGTTTGAAACAAGTCCCTCGAGCTTGGTATGATCGTCTAAGCTCTTTTCTACTTGATAACGGTTTTTCAAAGGGAAAGATTGACACTACTTTGTTTATAAAGTCTTTGAATAATAATATTCTTTTGATTCAAGTCTATGTAGATGATATTATCTTTAGATCTACTGATGAATCTCTGTGTCAAGAATTCTCAAAGTGTATGCAGAATAAGTTTGAGATGAGCATGATGGGAGAGTTGAAGTTCTTTCTCGGACTGCAAATCAAACAAACCAACAATGGGACGTTCATAAATCAAGCTAAGTACACAGAAGATCTACTAAAGAAGTTTGACATGGAAGCAGCAAAGTAACTTAGCACTCCAATGGCGACTTCAACCAAGCTTGATATTGATGAACAAGGTAAACCTGTCGACATACGTAAGTATCGAGGTATGATCGGTAGCTTACTTTATTTAACTACCAGTCGACCAGACGTTATGTTTAGTGTTTGCTTATGTGCTCGTTTTTATGCCAATCCTAAGGAATCACATCTGTGCGCAGTTAAGCGTATCTTTCGATACCTTAAAGGCAATTCTTCTGTCGGCTTATGGTATCACAAAACCACGTCGTTTGACCTAACCGGTTATTTCGATGCTGATTTCCCGGATGCAAAGTAGATAGAAAAAGCACCAGCAGCATATGCCATTTCCTAGGAAAAGCTCTAGTCTCTTGGTTTAGTAAAAAGCAAAATTATATTGCATTATCAACAACAGAGGCTGAGTATATCGCCGCAGGATATTGTTGTGCACAAATTTTGTGGTTGAAACAAATCTTAGAAGACTATGGATTGTATTTTACACATATACCCATTTTCTTTGACAACACTAGTTCTATTAATTTGACTAAGAATCCTGTATGTCATTCTCGTACTAAACATATTGAGATTCGACATCATTTTCTTAGAGATCATCAACAAAATGGAGATATAGACCTTGTATACATAGACACACAGAATCAATTAGCTGACATATTCATAAAACCATTAGCGGAAGATCGTTTCAACTATTTACGTCGAGAATTAGGAATTTTAGATATCAATAATATTAATTAATTTTATTTTATTAATTATTTATTCGATACACATAAACTGTTTTTGAGACAAGCCTAAAAAGAGTCTGTCTGTCACCACGACTACGGTCGAAGCGAAGCGATACTTAAGAGTTCCCCGGTGAACCTCCGTTAGCTGGGACAGTACTCCTACAGCTAATCTGAAACATATGCTGAGTAAAGAATATTAATTTATAAAATAATATTAATTATATTATTTTGAGATTTAAAATTACTAAACTTTGAATGAAGCATTTGAAACAAATTAATGAAAAAGAATGTGGTCTCATTTGATTTCATATATATATATATATATATATATATATATATATATATATATATATATATATATATATATATATATATATATATATATATATTTATAGCCAGGTAACCCTAGGCGAATTCGGCCCGAGTTTGGTCCGAATTCGGCCAGAGTTCGGTTGGGTGTTTATATATAACAGCAGCAACCCGAGGCCTCCTTCTTCTTCATACTTCTAAAAATCCTCTCAACAGCAGCTCCGTCCCTCCGAAACCCTAGTTCTACTCCCTCTTTGTTCTTCCAATTCGTGTGCTGTTTCTCTCCAAAACTTTGGATTCGTGCGGAGATCGTCATCCTCTGCAACATATCCGATTCTTGGAAGGTATAATCCCTTCTTCTACCACTTTTCAATACTTAGGGTTTATAGAAATTTTTGGAAAAGAATGCCTAAGTTCAATCCCTTCAAGAGGAAGAAGACCAATGCCAGTGAGGAGGCATCATCTTCAGATCCACATACAGATTGCCTCTTTTCTCCGGTCCAATCGGACGATGGTGCGTCGGATTCGTTTTATTTTAAAACTTTCGATCAAGCGTTATTGTGGTACGCTGATTTGAACATGCGTACTATTTGTACCGGATCACCGATCAAGTGGACTATCTTTCTGGATCACCATCCTTATTTTGAGGCATTAGGGTTACAATACTTTGTCACCTTACAATTTTCCAATACCACTAATGCCATTAGATTATTCTACTGTAATTTCGTGTTAGACACTTTTACAGAGAGGACACGTGTCGAAAGAATTGATATCGAATTCACTGATGACACGTTAGCGAAAATCCTTGGTATTCCAAACGAAGGTGCCCCGCTAGATGACATCACTAATTTTGATTTCCCCGATGGCACGACACTCGTGAGTTTCAAGAATGAACTATGTGCGCCTGCACGCGTTCTTCCTTGAAAGTTCAAGGCTAATAACTTGAACTTGTTTAACTACGAATTACATCGCATCATCTATTCCACCTTACTTCCTAAATCCACTTCAAAAGATGTTGTCACTGCACTTGAGCTTTCTGCTCTTTATCATATTCTTAAGGGGATTCCTTTTTCTGCCCCTAAGACTATTATTCAGATGATGGGTAGATGTCGCGGGAGAGACCGCAACCTATCTTATGCGATGCTCCTTCCTCGCATATTTCAGAGATTTGATATTGATTTATCTACTTGTGCTGTCGACCCCGAGCCCAAGTTTCTCAAACTTTCTCGTCGCAGCATTGCATCTGCTCTTCCATCCACTGCACCTACTCCCACTGATCCCACAGCACCTGTTCCTCCTTATTCCTACCCTATGACATTTGAGGGTATCCATCAGCATTTATCAGATCTGCAGTCTTTTTATGTTGAGACCTCTATGGAACACGAGTTCCGTGATATGACTCGGTTCCAGGCGATTGCCAACTCCTTCGCCGATCTGAGGTTTGCGCAGACGGGACATTCTGCTAGCTCTCTGCCGCGAGACCCTTCTGTTTCTGGCTACCGTATTGACGATGAGGCAGTACACTCTCTGTTCCAGCCAGGGAACGCATATGATTGGTATTGTACCACTGGCGCCACTCCTTGCAGTTCTGGCGCTGGTACCTCTAGAGCTGGTCCTTCTGGACATGGTGGTGCTGCAGCTGATGATGATGATGATGAGTTTTAAGATGTTAGATTATTGAGACTGTTACTTTCTGTCTTATGTTTACATGGAAATGCTCCGACATTCCAAGATTTTATCCGTACTTTTTTAGATTTTATCAGTACTTTTTCTTATGTGACTATTCATGGACATGGTTGTTTTTGGTTATGCCTCAGTTTTTGGCATCTTAGTATATTTATTCAGCACTCTATTTGTTTCAGCTTATAGTAGCACTATTTTTTTATATTGCTTTATTCTTTACATACTGCCTGAGACCAATACATGCCTGTGATGTTATTTTATTTCTACGTCATGATTATTTATTTTTCTTGTGTTTCTTCACTGTTTGTTACTTATGCATTAATTGCGGGGGAGCCTCTCTCTTATGCAATTATTTTGCTATGTGACAATGGGGGAAAAATAAGGATCTAACATCGTTTGTGAAATACAGGATATGAACAATTTTTCTTTACTATTTTGATTTGATTCCAAGTTTAGATGTTATATCGGCAAGGTTTGTCAATTATCAAAATGGGAAAGATTGTTGGCCCATTGGTCTTGGTCAAACCTGATTTCAATAATTGATCAAACTATGTCTCGATATAAATGTAAGTCAACTCAGATGTTACCTACGACGTTTTGGACACTGCTCAACAATGGCTATCAACAATGTTCAAGACTTAAGTCGTTTGCCTCTCCGGATGTACTTTCTGCTAAGCAATGTATTTTTCATTTTATTTGAGTCTTGGAATACTTTGTACACCGAGTCATACTGACAAATAGGCTATCCGAAAATGTTTTCAAAACTATCCTATCATTTTACAAGTGACCCATGTTTTTACAAAAATATTCTTTTTACAAAAAGCCCTTGAAGGATTATTCAAAAAGCTAAACTTTATTTTTTTCTCCAAATAATGAACTGGCAGAACCTCAGGAGAACTCAGCCCGAGTTCGGCCAGAGTTCGGCCATGTGGAACGTTAGTGAACGTTGAGTTTTTGAACTTGGTCATCCTTCAGTTACGGATTGTTACAAAGAGTTCTGTCCGAATTCTGCCCGAATTCTGTCAGAGTTCTGTCTTTGGAAAAGCTATGAATAGAGAAGCATTTCGATCATTTCAACACACCAATTCACTTTCAATCTTCTCTCATTCTTAAGCTTTCAGTCTTCCAAAGAGTTCTTAAAAGCTTTTATTTTCAAATCCCAAGCTAGTTACAATCCTCTAGTCGATTTGCCAGTGCGGTACGGTCTAGAAGTTTCAAGAGAGATTGTAATCAGAGGCTTGATAGAAGATTCAACTCTTCACAATTGAAGTTGGATGAGTTCTTCGTATCAAAGCTCGTGTCTGTAGAAGTTGCAAGGACTTCGTATGAAAACTTGTAGGATTTTCCAATAGTGGATTCAACTGGAAGCTAGAGTTCTTCCGACTGGACTAGTCCTCACCAGAGGAAAACCAGTATAAATCTCGGTGTTTGCGTTTGCCTTCTGATCACTTTTAAATTCTGTCATTTACTTTTTGTGATTATTATTATATCTGTGATCTAACTGCTAACAAGCTTTTAAATAACAATTTTTCGCTGCCTACTCTATTCACCCCCCTCTAGAGTATTCTGCTTTACAATTTCGTTCCTACAACCTCGATGTCTGTTGTTGCTCCTTACGAAGAATCTCCCGAGCACGAGCTTCTTTCAGTACAGCTGAATAGGAGACTCGAGACTGGGTAGTCGTATAAGACTTGAGCTCTGGTGTAAGCCCCTGGTGAAATCTTCTTGCATTCTCTAACTCTGTCGGAATCAATTCCGCACCAAATCTACTCAGGCGATTGAACTCTGAGTCATACTCATCAACTGTCATATTTCCTTGCTTCAGATGAAGGAACTAGTCGTAGAGACCATCTCGAACATGAATTGGGAAGAATCTCTCATAAAATGTATCATAGAACTGCTTCCAGGTGATCCCAGTGCCCAATCGTCTCTCTTCCTCCTTCCACCAGTGGTGAGCATTATCTTCTAACAGTAGGTCCACTGCTGTCATCCAATCTTGAGCTGGCAACTGGGATGCCTTCAGTAGCTTCTCTGTACTAATAAGCCACTGTGACACCTCTAGTGGCTTCTTCGTTCCTCCGAAGGCCTTGGGGTTCACATCCATAAAATTCTTGATAGAGCCTTCATAAGGATGCAGAGCTGGTACTGGTGCTGGTACTGGAGGTGGTGGTGGAGGTCTAGCCAATGCTGCCATCATCGTTTGTCTCATCAGCTCAGTCTGCTGCCACTGATCCTGCATCATGGCGTACATAAATTGGGAAGTAGGGCTCCCATCAGTCGGTGGTGGAGGCATCTAAGGTCCCGACTGTGGTGGAAAGCGTTGAGGGAATAGTGGTGGTGGAGGCAGTGGTACATTCCCTTCCGGTGGCATGGTAGTGGTCTGTCCAGCCTGGCTGCCTGGGGGTGCTGCGATCTCTGGGTACTCCGTCGTCGGTGTCATAGTAGGCTGCGACTGTCCTGGCTGGTATGGTGTCACTGGAGTTATTGGAGGATTTTGTCCCTCCGAAGTACCTCTTCACCAGATGTGAGGGCCAAGGCAGAAGTGCGTCCGCTTCTTACATTCATATTATTGGAAGGAGGAAGATAGGTTGATATTAGGAAAGATTAGATATGAGGTAAATCAAATAATCGAAAGAATTTGAAAAAAAGTTTGGATGTCAAGGGACGTAGTAGTTCTGGATGAGATATTCCTATTCCTAAATGTAGGCTTGTTGGGCACAATCATGTAACACAACAATATTTACGTAGACCTGCATGGGCTACCACAAAAACATGTAACGCCCCAGTCCCAAAATACATAGGACCAAGTACGTGAACATGCCAGCCGCCCATTTACGAAGAATACTCCAATATATGGAATCCTCATATATGCACATAAGCTGTAAATAAAATAATCACAGGCCAGAATAACATAATCTAATCTCATCACTGCTCAACACAGAAAATAATAGAGTCAAGATAATAAATATATATCAAAAGTTAGCCGGGTGAACATGCTCACTTCAAACAGCTATAAAAATAGTCTCACAAGATCGGAGTCCAACCTCCACAAAATAGAAAGAAAAGAGATGTACAAATAATGTCCACTAATGTCTCAAATAAGGAATAGACTAGAAATTTGTAGGAACTGCCTCGTCATCGATGTAGGATGGATCCGGAGTCGTTCTGTACTCCTGCGGGAAGTCATCTAATCCTGGAGAGATAACCAGGTCCTCAGAGGGATGAAACAAGATACAAGAAAATACCATGCCATGTAACTGTGATAATATAATAAGAAGAAAGGGATGCATGCAATTTGGGTGCCTACCAGTTCTATAGTCATAATGCAGTTAAGAACAGACCTTCAATGCATGGGCATCTGGCTCAGGAACAGGTAACTCAGGTATGGCCCCATCAGGATACTAGGGACCTCAAAGCATAACATCCCTCGAATGTCAGAGGCCAGCAGGATCAGTAATAGGAAAGTGCACAAGGGACCCATACGTTAAGGAAACTGTTCTCGCCACCCAATTCCTAGTAGGGTCACATCCATGACTCATGAAGCCTCTAGTAACTGCCAAGTCTACTAGCATGCAATTATATTGGCAGTTACTCCTGTCTGTCGCACGCATCATATGTATCGGTGGCCAGTCGACTACGCGATTACGTATCCTACATGTGACTCACAACATGTGGTAAAGCAAATATCAAGTCCGTATAAGATATACTGATACCTCATCAACAAGGGAGTCACTAGACTTGGCCAATGCAAGAGAAATAAATAAAAGTGAAAGAAACGACTTATAGAGTCGCCTGCACGCAAGTGTGACTTGGACGCACAATTTTATAATATTAACAAATAAAATAAAAATAAAAATAACCGCTGAAAATAAAAATACATAAATTACAGAGTAAGGTGGCAAGGTATCTTGCTTGATGGTGCAAAGTGGCAAGTCCAGGAAATCACAATGTCAGCCAAAAAATGTCACAATCTCCAAACAACTCCAGACGCTGAAACAAACATCAAAAATGTACTCGGTGTATAAGATATACCTAAGAAACGCCTGTCCAAAAGTTTAATTCTGGAACAGGGGCAAAATCGTAATTTTGGATCAAAACGATGTTCGCCGTTGGAACCGTTTTGCACCGAAACGCATGCCAAAGTTTATGGTCTCTAAAGCCGTCAAGCTACATATCTACTGATTTAGTTTGAGGAGAGTAACTAAATGGTATGTCCAGTTTTGGATTTCGATGAGCCGCGTACAAAATTGCCCGTTTGAGTGGGTCGCGGGCCCGCCAAAAAGGGGTTCCGGTCGACCTTCTCAGAATCGAACCAAACAAGGCACACATGACCGAAATTTAGATTCGCACCTGTTGGCGCATGTTTCGTCTCAATACGAAAAATGTACACAAAGTTTGGATCAAGTTTGCAAATTGGCGATACGAGGGTATCTTGACAGATACAGACTGATTTTGTCGCACACACACGACAAAACTGAGTTTTGTCAGTTCCCACACGTCAGCAACGTCCATACGCATCTTTCGATGCGTATAGCATGCGACCACGTCACCCGGTTCGTCGGGGCGCATGCCGTATCGAGAAAAAATTTCGAATTTTATATAATTTAACACAGTTTTTTTCCTTCATCTTCAACATCAATTTACTTTTTGCACGTTAATCAAAACGACGATCCAGAAGATGCATTGCGATCTTGGTTATGTTGTCTTCTACTATTTTTGATTAGTTTCTATAAATCTTTACTGCACAGCAAGAAAATTGGTCGACAAGTTGTCATTTTCAAACAGTTTTTAGTATCGCAGAAAACAGGTATTTCTTCAACTTTGTCTCAATTTTTCGAGCAAGTCGATGGGTTGTTTCAAAATCCACCTAGAGGATCTCAAAGGGGGTCAAGTCTACTTTCCAAAAAATCTTATGGATCGAAAATCGGTGCTACAAGTAAAAAGTTACGTCGTCAGAAAGTAGGGTACCTTGAGTGGGAAAACTGCTCCGTGGATGATGAGGGGCTGACTTTCGCTGCTCCGTTCGTCGCACACACAACTCCGTCACTGGTAAAATGAACTCGTAGGCGAAGAGGGTATGTTCTGCCGCAATTTTCGTTTTGGAAGTCTAGGGTTTTGAGGTCTGTGGAGGAAGTTATATATATAGCAAGTTGGGGCAAAACCTAATGCTTTTAGACTTAGTAATAAAGTCATTATATGAGCCCACAGGTTGGGTTGTTAGGCTCACGTTGGGTTTGCGGCTAGCAGCAATCAAAAGGGAGAGGGGGGCCCGCCCACATTATGTGGGTGGGTGGCTGTTGCCTTTTTTTCTCTTTTCTTTTGCTTTTTCCTTTTTCATTTCTTTTTCATTTCCTTTTTCTTTTCCTTTTTTTCTATTTTTTTCTGTTTTAAAAATCCATTTTCTATTTTTCTATTATTACTTTATTTAAATACCTAAATTCTATTTTATTGATTATTTCTAATTAAAAAACTCTTTTCAATAATTTAATAATTGAAATATAATTATATACACATATATTTTCACATATATGTATATATAAATATAAACACCTTAATAAATCCACACATACATATATACATATAAATATATCATAAAACTTACACCCATACTATGCATTAGCTTAAGTATTTGCCATTACTATTATTTCGTACTCCTAATATTATGCATACATGTATTTTAGCACAAATTTCTAAACAAACTAAATTTAAATATTTTAATGAATTAGGGATTTGCAGCACAAGCCACGAACATTGAACACTAAGGCATAGAACATAAAAATACGGCTTCGATACTTGCAGCAAGTGCACGACACGAGGGTAAAGATAATAAATGTGTCGAAACGTGCCTACGCGCACAAGATCATAAAAGATGGCTTCGTTGTGAAAGAATACGAGATGAACATTGAACATTGAAACACTTTATGAAATATAAGAACATAGAAAGTTAATAGAAGAAATACGAGATGATAAAGTCTGAGTCTCGGACTCAAGACTATGTTTGGTTGTCTGATAAAGTCTGATTCTCGTGCTCAAGACTATGTTGGTTGTTTGAATAATAGGGCGTTGCATGGTCGAATGGACTTGAGATAATTGTGATATCTTCTGTGCACGAAATGTTCCCTCCGAACGGGTGCACCTGGACCGTTCGGCCTAGGAGGGATGTAATCTTTGATGGGTGCACATCTGTAAAGTCGATTAGCACCCGGTTATAGATGTAAAAAGCCGCAAATGATGGTAGGCACGCTGTACGTTTCGATTGTTTAGGTAGCAACCCAACCCGTGAGACGCCAGGCTACCCAAATTCAGGAAAGAAAAGAAAGAAAAGAAAGAAAGAAAGAAAAGAAAGAGAGAAAAGAAAAGATAAAGAAAAGAAACGCCTTTAGTCCATTTTGGCGCGAATACGCCAACGACCATCATATAGTTAAGGAAAGATGGGTTGAAAGCGTAGGCACGTATGTGTCCCGCACACATAGATCCTGCATAGAGAGCACTTATAACATGACAGGGAAGGAATGGGGCATATTCACCTTATCTCGGTACAAGGGCGAGTGCGTCCACACTGGTAAGAAGTCATGCCACGAAACAAACACGAGATTATTTGCCTGCTTGCCTATTCAATATCGAATAACATGCTTGCCATGATAACATGGTTTACTGCTTTCGAATATGCCATGAAATTGACCCTATGGAGAAAATAGCAAGATCATAAGCTAAGTTGCATGATTCAACATAGATACTAAATATCAGTTTAGAAAGAAGGCCTTTGCATCAGTACATGCGAGGAACGTACTGATCCCCCACCAGCTTCATGCAGGGTACAGGGAATGGATGGCTCGTGGCGGAGCTTCGCTTGATCGCGCAGAGGCATGGAATGCCATAGCATTTGAAGCGTGCGATCGCATTAACTCTCGGACTTGCAATAAGATTGATGCGGCTGAGATATAGAAGGCATGATGTATGGAACAGTAAAATCCTTTGTGGGAAAGAGAGAACTTGAGTGTTATAGCCAACCAGGCAAATTTAGTTGGGCTATTGAAAGCCTTAGTAATCTCAGTTCGAATATCAATAAAGAGAATTGTTTCGTATACTCTGTTTTCCTTTCGTTGCTAATATCAATTCATAGATAACCATTTGAGAAATTGTCATCTTGCCTTGCACGAGCGCAACTCCAGGCTAGTACGGCATCACGCCCCTGAGAGGACGATGATTCGGGTGATTCCGGGTCGGGGCATGACCCTATCTACTATTGCTGCTATAGCCATAGGCTAACTGAGCCTTACCTCTACCAATGCTAACCCCTATCCTAACTGCTACTGTTTCCAACTCAAAGCTATCCCCCTTTTTATTACTCATGACTGATACCTACATGGTATCCTATATACTGCTACCAACATGAAATATGACTGAACAAGAAGACTAATCAAGAATTGAACAATATAATACAAGGACTGGACAAAAGGCTAAGGTAATCCCCTCCCCTACATTGATTGATACAAAATGAAGCTTGGGACTGATGTCTAGTATCCTAATGACTGAATAAAATAGAGGACTGAAACAAAATTGTTTATATAAGGACTAATAAGTATCAGTCTACTGGCTGACACAATTCCAGATGGTGATTGATATCTTATTGGCCTATAAAAGCCCCAAATTGTACACAAGTTGTATCAAGGACTGATACAACATGTAAACAAGGGCGGAACAATGTAAGAAATGGGACTAAAACTAAAGTATATAACCAAACCCGAGCCCCTTCTAGCTATTGGTGATACTAATACAATATCAAGTATCAAGGCTCTCATGGACTGATACAATGTATGAGCACAATTACAACTAAAGACTGAACAATGAAATGACTGACTGAAACAAAAGTAATTTGAGGACTAAGCCCATTAGTACCCCTCTCCTTCCCAGTCCTATCACTGAACTGATAGTATATCAGCATATGGGCCCAGGTGAACCCTCACCAACTCCCTCATCCTCTCTCATCTGCTTCCCCCTCTTGCGATCACAACATTGGCGTTGCTGCCTCCTTTTCGAGGAAGGGAGGGGAACAAAAATTGCATAGGCATTGCTGCCTCTCTCTTACTCTTCCCTAATTCTCTTCCTTCAAGAAAGGCCAGCAACTTTTCGATTATTATTATTATTATTATTATTATTATTATTATTATTATTATTATTATTATTATTATTTCTACTGTCTTTAAAGTATAGGTATTAATAATAATAATAATAATAATATTATTATTATTATTAGAATTGCTGCTGTTTATATTATTTTAAATTGTGTTATCTTATTTTTATTTTATATTATTAAGATCTTGTTATACAGTAAGTAATGGAGATTTGATAAATACTTTAAATATTATTATTATTTTCATTATTTTTGTTGTACTATTAGCACTATGTATTATACTATTTTTATTAACTATCTATATAGGATAGATAAAATTTTAAAAAAGGCTACTTTATAACAAAATTATGGACAAGGATATATGACTGTAATATTTTTTTTAACTAGTATGATAAATTATTTGAAAAATCATAGTTTGTCAAAAAATAGTTCCCTAAAAATCTATAGTATTTATTCAAAAATATTTCAACGTATATATATTCCAATAGATAGTTTTTGGGGTTTAATATATAACCATATATGCTATCAACTTTATAAAAGGAAGAAATATATGTACCATATATTTTCTTAAAATGGGTGTTCCATATGCATATAAATGATTTTTGGATTTAATATATTTGCCTAAAAGCATATTTTTACTAATATATATATATATATATATATATATTTTTAATATATATATATATATATATATATATATATATATATATATATATATATATATATAATTTATATATATATATATTTATATATATATATATTTTTTTCAAAAATATTTTTTTTCAAATATATATATATATATATATAAATAAAAAAAAAATATATATATATATATATAAATAAAATATATATATATATATATATATATATATATATATATATATATATATATATATATATATATTTTGAAGAAAATCCCCTCAATTTATTAATGACGGCTCAAAAACCGCGGACAAAACACGTATACAAGGCGCAAAATGCCGAAGCCTATATAGGTATACCACAAAAAGGAAGGAGGGGGAGGCTAAGCAATCGCCAGGGGCTAGGGGGAGCACCGACCAGAATGCTCTCGAACTGTGGGAGCACAGAGAGCTCCACTTACGGCATTGGCGGGCAACTTCCCGAAAGAGCTGGTCTGTCGAGTATATGTGACCTTCGTATCTTGCCTTGTTGCGATTCTTTTAAATCACCCAAGTAGCGACCGCTGCAACGATCTGGTGGCCATGGGAGGCGAAACCCCAGGAAGCCAGTAGATCGTGGAAGCGTCCATCGCCCTGCTCGATGCTGAATAACTGGTTAAGGGTTTTCCATGTCCTGTCTGGCAGCGACCCCTGACGGAAGATGTGGTTGATCGTCTCCATCTTACGCTCAGAACAGCAGGACCAAGCTGATGCTAAGCTGATCCCGATGGTGTTATGGATGTCGTCTGTTGGCAGTTTCTTTTTGATGACTCTCCACAAGAGGAAGGACCACTTCTTAGGGATACAGGGCTGCCAATAGTGCGCTATGGGGAGGCACGGCAGACTGGCTCCCTGGATAACGATTCTCGCCGATCTCACCAAGAATGCCCCCGACGCCTCGAGAGTCTATTTCAACGCATCCTCCTCGCCTCCGATGCGTAACCCGCTCTCGCGGATGCTATCCACTGTTTCGTTGTCGGACCACTCACGAATATGGTCCCAGATCCAGTCGTCGGTAGAGGGGTTCCACAAGTCTCTGGTCCTACTATCTCTCGGGGTCTCCGTTAGACTCGGGATCATGCTGTCTCCAATCCATCTGTCGAGGAATGGTTCCGAGTTGCCCGCTCCCAACTGGAGCCTCATCGTTGGTTCGGCAAGGTCTCGGCCGATTAGGGTGGGACGCCAAGCCACTGAGGATCTGCAGTTGGATATGGCCATTGAGGGGTGGATGTGTTTGAAGTTTCTGGCTTTCAAGAACCTGCTCCATAAGTTGTTGCTCGTACGGAGTTTCTACCATAATTTCATCGAGAAAGCTTTAACGATGTGAGTGAGTTTGGTAAATCCCAACCCCCCTTCGCTTGTCGGGTAAGCCGTAGAATCCAAACTCGTCCAGTGTTGCTTATCCTGGCCGTTACTATGCCCCCAGAAAAAATTACAAAAGTTCTGTTTGATCGAAGAAAATACCTTAACGGGCGGCGAGCACGCGGCTAGGGTATGGATTAGGATGGAGGTAAGCACGTGATTGATGAGGATCATCGTACCACCTGGGGATAAGGTGGCATTGTGTCACCCTTCCAGTTTCTTCCGAATTCTGGTGGTCAAGTCCTCGAATATGCCTGCATTAGATTTCATGTACTCTAAAGGGCATCCGAGATAGTTGAACGGGGGCTTGGCAACGGAATAGGATGTTAAGTTGGAGAGGTTGGTGGCGTGCTCTCTACTTGTATTGTGGTGGGCGTAGATCACGCTCTTGGTATGATTGATTTTCTGGCCAGAGCATCTAGAGTACCTCATCAGGGTATTGTGAACCACTGCCACCACACCTTCATCCCCGGAAGAGAAAATGAGTAATTCGTCAGCGAATAACAGGTGGATGATGATAGGGAAGCTACTGGATGTATGATAGTGCTAGAAGTTGGGGATGTTGACCATATTGTTAAGATTCTTACTCAGGGCGTCGGCTGCTATGATGAAGACTGTGGAGGATAGGGGGTTGCCCTGTCTAACCTCGTGGAAAGATTTAAAAAATCCTCTGCGTGGCCATTGATGACCGTAGAGAACCAGGAGTTGCTGATGGATCTCCAGACGATATTAATCCAAGTTTCTGAAAATTCGAAAGCTCTGAAGACCCAGATCATAAATTGCCAATCCAATCTGTCATAAGCTTTCTCCATGTCGATTTTGACAGCATTGTTGCCTCCCCTCACTGGAAATTTCATGCAAGTGATTAACTCTTGGGCCAGCATAATATTGTCCTGGATGTTCCTCCCGCGAACAAACCCGTTTTTCTCCTCCGAAAAGATCTTGGGGAGGATACCAGCCATTCTGGTCGCGATGATCTTAGATATGATCTTGTTGGTGAAGTTGCAAAGACTGATCATTCGAAAGTCACGAAAGGACTCCGAGTTATCTTTTTTCGGGATTAGGATCAGGTTGGCACTAGAAATGGCTTTGGGGTATATAGCACCTTCGAAGAAAGCGATCGCCGCTTCGATGATGTCTTGCTTGATAACATCCCAGCAAGTACGGAAGAATACTCCCGAAAACCCATCCAGACCTGGCATACTATGCTCGTTCAGAGCCCACACTACGTCTTTAACTTCCTGAATTGTAGGAGTGCAGATCAGCTGGGCATTATCGTTGTCATTAATGAGGAGGAAGATTTGGTGTAAGAATAATCTATCTTTATAAATTGTCTCTTTGGAGAATAGTTTGGAGTAGAAGTCCGTGGCTGCCTCTTGGATGCTCTTATGGTCGGTAATGATGTTCCCATTGTCATCGGCTGTCCGGTGAATCGATAGCTTCTGCCTGCGCCCGTTAACGCAGGCATGAAAGTACTTCGAGTTTTTGTCTTCCTTGCTGTACCATTTCAACCTCGCTTTTTATTTCCAGAAATCGGTCTCCACTTTGATCCTGAATTTAAGCATAGCCTTGGTGAGGTTGAGTGCTCTTCTGGTCGCTAAGGATCGATCCGTGACAACCAGGGCTTCAGCGCAGGTGACGACTTCCTCGGTGACTCGAACAGCTTGAAAGATATCGCCGTAGGCGAGCTTGCTCCAAATGGATAGGGCTTTCCAGGTGGCTTTAAGCTTGTTGCTCACCCGCACTAGGGGGTTGGGAGAATCCTCGCGGTTCCATGCTTCTGTAACGATACCCAGAAAATGGGGGTGCCCGGTCCAGAAGTCGAGAAATTGGAAGTTCTTTTTGGATGAGTTAGTTTTGGTTTTAATCTCAACCAACAGGGGAGTGTGGTCTGATTCTGTGGAGTTGACGCGGGACAGATTGGTGGTGATCCCCATTCCGTGCCAGAAGGTGTTCATGAGGGCCCTGTCTAGCCTGGAGTATTGACGACAGTTGCCATCCTGCATGTTGCACCAGGTGAATGCATTACTTGTGAATTGAAGAGAGGTTAGGTGGGCATTGAAGATGAAGTTGTTGAAGTCAAGCATGGCAGGAGCGGGGCGGGGGGCCTCCGGTTTTCTCCACACTACAGGTGATCGCATTAAAGTCCCCAATGCAAAGCTAAGGGGAGTTGTTGTGGAGGTGACAGATGTCAAGGAGGTCATTCCAGAGTTGTTTCCTCTCCGCTACATCGCAGCTGGACCGCTGAAAGGATGGCGCGGTCGAAAAGTCTTGGGTGATCGAACGAACAGGAAAGGGCCTGCCGGGAGTCCTGGATGAATCCTAATTTGACGTCCTTCGTGTAGAGGATCCAAATATCGTGTCTGCCTGCAATGGCCTTTGGAAGGCCCAGTTGCAGTTGGATGGATTTTAATCTATTGGAGGGGATTTTGGGTTCAAGAATGATGAGGATGTCGATCTTGTGGACTTTTCGAAGATTGGTTATTCTCCTCAGCGTCGGTTTGTTCGCCAGACCACGGATATTCCAGGATAGGATGTTAAGCATTAAGGATATTGTGGGGGTTTTTTTGGTTCCGCTTGGCGGCAGATCTGGTTTGGATGGTTGTGGTTTCGGTGGGTCCGAGGTTCGTATTGGCCTCGCTCGAAGTTGTAGGTCCTGCCTCAGTTGAGGGGAGGTGATCGTTGCAAGATTGCTCCAGCGGGGCCGGTAGTTGACTGATCGCTTCTCCGGCAGAGTCCAGGATGGGATACTCTGGGGGGTGATTATGGAGTCACTGGTGCTCCCTGTTAGAAGATTAGTTTACTGAAGATGGAATCCAGCAGCTTGGACCTGGAGCCCTCTCCGAACTAGGTATGGTCCTAGAATAGCTAGGGCCTCTACCACGTGGTCTTCGATGGTGAGTTGTTGATTTGCGTCGATGATGTTGGTGAGAATCTCGGTGAGCACACGGTCGGCTGGGGGAGAGGTTATCTCTGCTGGGTCTTCCGCGTCCTCTGAATCAAGGGCGTCGAATTGTTTAGAGAGGGTGAGAGCTTGGGTGTTGTGGGAGATTAATGCTTTGTTGGAAGATTCGCTCCTGTCGGAAGAGTCGTCACCGGAGTCGAATCGAGTGTGTGAGTTTGGACGGGAAAGGAGAGGTTGCTTGGGTGTCCTCCCTTCAGTTGGCTCGCTGTCTTTTCGGGGTTGCTTTTTCTTTTGTTATGGATGAAGTCGGTGGCAGTGATTTGGGAGATGACCTCTTAAGTGGCAATGGTTGCAGAACATGATGTGGTTGTCGTAGAGAATTTATTCGGTGTGGGTTCGGTTGCCAATCTCGATATTGATAAAATTGGGTGGTTCGATAGTGAGGTCGAGTTCCACACAGATTTTGGCGAAGTGAGCTTTAGTGAGGTTGCTGGTCTCAGGGGCTGAGGCCACATACGTGCCGAAAGAGTTGGCGATACACCTGAGGGCCACTGGGATGAAGCAAATGAGGGGCAGATTAGGCAGAGTGATCCAGGCGGCGACTGTCACTGAGTCTTCTTTGGTGCTAAAGCTAGCTGACCACTTGATGATCTTCATATAATGGGAATCAATCCTGCACGTGCCTTTGGACCAGACTGTCTTGTGGTCTATGTCGGATGAGAGGTGAAGAAGGATGTGATTGGGATCAACGGAGGCTACACGGTATTCTGCTGTGAGTCTCCAGCTGGCTATAGTCTCCTGCACCCTTGGGAGCTTAAGGCATCCGGATGAAAATTTAAGGATGAAAGTATGGGGGAATGAATTCGATAGTGAGGATATCTCCATGTCAGAGACTGGGACCAAGGAAACCGAAGATTCTTGAGGGTACTCGATGTCCAGAAGATTGATGTCTGGGACGAGTGGTGCCTTGGCAGACGCCAGATCCAGACGCAACATAGCTGCGTAGGTCGGAGGATGGGACCCGACCGAGGAAGGATTCGAGATGGAGCCACTTGATGGAGGGGGAGCAGTCGAGGTAGGGGTCAGCTCAGGTTGGTGGGTACGGGCTGAGGTGGCTGCCTGGGGGATGCAGTCAGGAAGGTGGGCGGCCGGTGGGGACCTCCCAGGGACGGAACTCATCCCGCTCGCAGAGGAAGGCACCCCAGATAAACTACAGGCAAAGGGAGGGTGAGCGTCCGAAGCGACCTCTGCGGGATCTCCTGGCTCGGACGAGCTTAGGGAGAGACAGATGGGGTCCGGAAGGCGGACCACTGGAACCAAAGAGGCGTGTGGGGGAATATTGGAGGGAACTGTAGGATGGTCGGGGACCTCTGAGGGTGGGCCAGGGGCCAGGAGAACTTTGATGTGGTGGGCAGGAGGGATGGAGGGGTCGAGGGCCGGGGAAGAAAGAATGGGAGAGGAGTTGCAAGAGGCGGCGAAGTGCACAGGGGATGGGGCGAGAGGAGGGTAGACGTAGAGAGGGAACTGTACGAAAAGACCAGGATAGTGGGTGGGCCCGCCTGGGAGAGAAGGGTTTAGGGAGGGGGGATGCGCGAGGGGGAGCTACACGCTTGAGGGGCGTAAAATGCCTGGTAGAGGCGATAAGGTTCGAGAGAGGGTGGGACCGCGAGGGGCCCCTGACCAGCGTAAACCGAGGGGTCTACTCCCCTGCGCGTAGAGGCAGAAGGGTGGTACCCACTCGAGGAAGCCGTGTAAAGGGGGGCTGAGCGCACAGCTAGGGGAAAATAATGTGGGGCCCCCTCAACATAAAACCTGCTAGCAGCAATATTGAGGGGCCGAGCGGCTGGGAGCCCGAGGCCTGCACCGCAGGGGTACTCCCAAACCGAGGGGGGATAGAAGAGCTGTTTGAAAGTGGATCAAAGAGGGAGTGCGGCAATAGGTGGCCGAGCCCCTGGGGGCCCCCGGACCAGAGAGGCGGTACCGAAAGGCGGGACGAGGGGAGGCTCTAGCCCGCTGGTTAAAGAGAGAGCTGGGGACGATGGGAATGGAGGGCGGAGGGGCCTGGGTCCCCGATGCGAGGGAATGGAGGGAGGGGAAGGGAAGGGCCGGGCCTGCCCCAGGCTGGGAGCTGGACCTGGTGGTCGGAGAAGGGAAGGGTTGGGGCGGTGGGACAAGGCGGAGTTGGAAGGGGGTTCGGGAGAGGAGGGTGGTGAGAGGAGAAGGAGGATAGGCCGAGTAGGGACAGACAATCCGCGGGCCAGCGATGCTCCATAGATCACTGGCGGGCATGCGAGCGGCTGGAAGAGGCCCTAGGGGCTCCCCGGAGGAGCGGAACAGCAGGCTACACGAAGCATCAAAAAAAATCCCATCTCTCTCTCTCTCACTCTATATATATATATATCTATATATATATATATATATATATATATATATATATATATAGAAAGAGAGAGAGAGAGAGCTTTCAAATTATAAGTTTCCAAGTATGTATTATATCTAAAATATTTTGAGTAATAAAATCTAGTTTTCAAATATTATAAAAATATGTTCTAAAATAGTATATGTCGTATTTTCTCAAAATGCCTTTGATTATCCTTCCGTCCATGATTATTCTTATTATTCCTATTCCCTTGACTAAATCTGTACTTCCTCCTATCGACCCTAACTAATCTGACCATCCCGGACACGCCCCATAACCAGAATACAGGAGAGCGGGGGACAGACACAGCCAGCTACGTACATTGAAGTATAATCTACCTCGATATACGGTCACGGCTGTCTAGATGCATGAGCGTTTATCTACAAACCAACAGTCTCTTATGGTCATGAACAAGCCTAGTGTCTCAATCTCAAACCAGTAAGTAAATGTTACAAGATGTTAGATCATCAAACATACAAGGTAAGGCATCCCAAATATTACATATTCAGATGATCATGAAGCTAGTCATACAAAATATGAAGACTAGCAAGAGGTTCAGTCATACATGATCAATCCTAGGATTTGTCAATCATGTTACAGCCCGTAGGCAGACAGTAAGTAAAGTTGCAAATGAGCTAACACTTGCTCGACCGCTAAACGCCTCAAAAGAATATTTTTACAAGGGAGTGGGGGATCAAAATAAGAATCCCACTCGTTGCCAGGGTTGTGCCTAGTGGTCATCATCTGGCTGGAAGGCATAAAGATCATCGGGAGCTACTCCAAAATCTGGCCATACAAAACCAGCTGGGTTAGACCCCGGAAAGAGCAAGTGCCACAAGGGAGGCTTCACTTAAGAACTAAAACCAGCATATTAGCACAAGATACATAAAGGATAACGAAAGACATGAGTTAGAGAAAATAGGGTGATAAACGATAAGATGACTAACGGACTATTCCGGTAACCAAGTTACAACCCGTAAACCAAACAAGGACCGGGTTTGTAACCCTTCACCTGAACAGAACTTAGTCTCTAACCAATTATCGATAAAGTAAAGCATAAACAAGCATGTCCTGAGATAGCCATGTACTGGATCTAGGCAAGACTAGACAAGATAGGACTCCATCCATCATTCACGGCCAAGTAAAGAGTACGGCTTGATACTTTAACTAACTAGGGTTATCACAAGCTTAGTTACTAACAAGATGCATCGAGATGTTCCAACAGCCATAAGCCCTGCAGTCTTAATCCAGGTTATCCGGTCACAAGTTCAGAGAGTTGGATTAGGTGACTTAGAGGTGCAACACATGACAGTGTGCTGGAAATGTGCCCTACTCGACGGCAGGCTACTAGTCCAATTAAGAGCGCCTAGATAACGGGACTGCTTGTAGCTGGGAAATCTCTTCATGAACTACTTGATCACTCTAGTCATTATCCTAGTCAGATTCAGTATGAATCCCTGACCGTGGAAATCAGGAATTCATATCCTAGACATGATGCAAGACGAGACATGTAGCTTATACAAGCACAAACACCCACGGTGTCAAGATAAGAGTTACTTAGCAAGTTAGGAGAGCCGTCGCAACAGCTTATCAAGATTATGATGTAGGTTTACTTTATCAAGTCAAGAGTACGTCACAACGGACCACCATCAAGAATTATCATATTAATTTACTTGTTACTTGTCAAGATTACTTGTCAGGAGTGCGCCTCGACGGGCCATTATCAAGATTGTACATGTCGTATTCATGTCAACATCAATACTGGCAAGTCATGCTATGCTCAACAAGTTATCGAGTCGGGTCGTCACAAGATAGGTCAAATACCAAGAATAAGCAATTGGCATAAAACCAATAATTAAAGGACAATTCATGCAAGGGCAAGGGGTACCATGACCAACAATTGGTATTAGCCACGTTGCGTAATAGTGATAAGCTGCGCCAGGCACTAGGGGGTGCCAAGGCTACAAGCCAAGTTGTGCCAAAGGCAAGTCGGGTCAAGACAGGCTGGGTTGCGCCAGAACAAGTCGGGCCAAGTCGGGTTGCGCCAGGCACTAGGCTGCGCGAGGCTAGTTTGCACCGGACTGGAGTACGCCAGGTCAGGTTGTGCCTAACCCAGGTTGCGCTGCACTAAGAAGCGCGCGCAGGGCAGGTTGCGCCCCGCTAAGAAGCGAGCACATGACAGGTTGTGCCGTGCTAATAAGCGCGCGTAGGGCAGGTTGCACCGCGCTAAGAAGTGCGCACAGGGCAGGTTGCGCCGCGCTAAGAAGAGCACACAGGGCAGGTTGCGCCTGGCACAGTTCTTCTTCTCCAAAACAGCAAATAAGAACCCATTGAACCCAAAAACTTCAAAATGCCATAACTTGCTCAAAACAAGTCTGAATTTGGACTTCCAAGGGTCTAAACTGCATAGAAAAACTTAGATCTACAGCCTGGGATGACTAGTTTTAGGAAATACCAAGCTTTGATAGATCAAAACTAAGAAAAACGAGAAAAGATCAAAACTTAGATCTACAAAAATCTATTCATCAAAACCGAAAATGCCAAGTTCTAAAGAGGCTTAAAATCAAGTGGAGAAGAGAATGGTAAAATAAAAGGAGAGATCCATCATGAAGCAAGTTGCACTTGCCTAGGCTTGGTAGGTGGGAGGAGTAAATGAAGAAAATGAAGAAGTAAATACAAATAATGGAGGAGAGAGAAGAAGTTGACTTATATAGCAACCCCTCCCATCTCAACCCAAAATAAACCAAACCAAGCCAAGCCAAGTCATGTTGAACTAAGTTGAACCAATCAAGTCAAGATTTTAAACCAAGGCTAAGCTAAGCAAGATATGTAAAAATACAGGCCACCTGACAATTGTCAGAAATCCGTATACGTATCCTGAAAATACGTATAACGGGAAACGGGAGTGACAACTATACCCACCTTAAAAGAATTCCGTCCTCGAAATTTAATCAAGAGGCTAGAGGTGTCGGGACAAGCTATATTAATCATAAGCAAGCTACGACTAGCAGTCAATCAAGCAATCATTCATGCACGCAAGGAAGTAAAGGCATAAGGCATAAGGAAGACATTATACCTTTTGAGTCAAACAGGTGTAGATATCGCAATGGGATATCATCCTCACGCTTCCACGTTGACTCACCAAATGAGTGATGACCCTAAGCAACACGGACTAAACTAATAGTCTTGTTCTTGAGTATCTTCTCTCTTCAGTCCAATATGGATATGGGCCTTTCCTCATACGAAAGGTTGGTACCAACAACCAATTTCGAATAATCAAGGACATGGCTCGGATCCAGAATATACCGTCGTAATTGGGATACATGGAAGACATCATGCACCTTACGTAACGACGATAGAAGAGCGTGACGATAGGACACATCACCTACTCGCTCTAGAATGTCGAACGGCCCTATATACCTAGGACTAAGCTTTCCCCGTACGCCGAATCGAATTACACCACGGGTAGGCGAGATCCTAATGAACACATGGTCGCCGACTGAAAACTCAAGGGGATGCTGATGATAATTGGCCCAATGGCGCTATCGATCTTGGGCAACTCGAAGATGATTTCTGACTTGTCTGACCACCTCAATTGTCTGTGCAATCATCTCTGGACCAAGCACCTGTCTCTCGCCGACATCATTCCAAGCTAAAGGTGATCTGCACTTCCTGCCATACAGTGCTTCAAAGGGTGCCATCTGGATACTGGCCTGGAAACTGTTGCTATAGGAGAACTCTACAAGATGCAGGTGATCTTCCCACGAACCACTGAAGTCGAGTATACATGACCGTAACATATCTTCAAGAGTCTGGATCGTGCGCTCTGACTGACCATCTGTCTGCGGATGATAAGCTGAACAGAACTTGTGTCGAGTCCCCAAGCTTTCTTGAAGTCTCCGCCAAAAGTGCGAAGTGAATCTTGAATCTCTGTCGGATACAATACTAACTGGTATTCCATGCAATCTGACTATCTGCCTAAGGTACATCTCTGCTAGCTGATCCATCGACTGACCAACTCTGAAGGGGAGAAAATGAGCTACCTTCGTGAGTCTGTCAACTATAACCCATATAGCATCTCTCCCAGCTGGGGATTTAGGTAATCCAGTTACAAAATCCATGAAAATGTGCTCCCATATCCATTCTGGGATCGGTAAAGGTTGACGAAGTCCAGCTGGTCTCTGATGTTCAGCTTTAACATGTTGGCAAACTAAACAACGAGAGACAAACCGGGCTATCTCCCTCTTCATGTCATTCCACCAAAAATGCTGACGGATGTCTCGGTACATCTTCGTATCGCCGGGATAAATTGAATATTGTGAACTGTGAGCTTCTGCCATGATCTCCTGTTTGATATCACCACTGGGTACACAAAGACGCATCCCATGTCGAAGTATACCATCTTCGTGAATGCATAACTCTGGTCTCCGTCCTGCTTCACACTCTGCTCTAAGCCGCTGAAGCTTAGAATCTGCTGACTGAGCTAACTTAATCCTCTCAACTATATTGGACTGAACTTGCATGCTGGCCATCAATGCCACATTGGTGGGAAGAACAACCTCAATACCCATCTTCTGAAGATCTGATAATAACTCTGGTTGCGCTGTTAGAAAATAGACTCTGGCTCTTCTACTCAATGCATCTGCAATAATGTTGGCCTTCACAGGATGATATTGTAGGTTGACGTCATAATCCACAAGTAGCTCTAGCCATCTTCTCTGACGCATGTTAAGATACTTCTGGGTAAACACATACTTAAGACTCTTGTGGTCGATGAAAATCTCCACCCGATCTCCATACAAATAATACCTCCACAACTTGAGTGCGAAAACCACCGCTGCTAATTCTAGGTCATGGGTTGGATAATTTCTCTCATGACCACGAAGCTGACGTGACGCATAAGCTACTAACTTACCATGCTGCATCAAGACGCATCCCAATCCTCTGTCGGAGGCATCACAATAAACTGAAAATCCTCCAGTCCCATCTGGAAACGTGAGAATGGGAGCCGTCATCAATCTTCGCTTCACCTTCTCGAAGAAACCCTGACACTCTGCTGTCCAAGCAAACTGCACATCCTTGCGGGTCAACTGCGTCAATGGTGCTAAAATTCGAGCAAAGTCTGATACAAACCGCCGGTAATAGCCAGCCAATCCAAGAAAACTCCAAACTTCTGCGACGGTGCTAGGTGCTGGCCACGTCTCTATGGCCAATATCTTCTGGAGGTCAACTTCCACTCCACCTCTGGTGATGATATGACCTAAGTACGAAATGCGATCAAGCCAAAATTTATACTTACTGAACTTCGCGTACAACTGGTGCTCCCTAAGAATCTGAAGAACCATATGAAGATGCTGCTCATGCTCTGCCTCATTCTTGCTATAGACCAAGATATCGTCTATAAACACTATCACAAACTGATCCAAATAGGGCATGAAGATGCGATTCATGAGATCCATGAATACCGTTGGCGCATTGGTCGCTCCAAATGGCATAATAAGGAACTCCCAATGCCCATATCTAAATCTGAATGCTGTCTTTGGGATGTCTTGCTCTTTGACTCTGATCTGATGGTACCCTGACCGCAAGTTAATCTTCGAGAATATTGCTGCCCCACTGAGCTGATCAAATAAATCTTGTATCCTTGGTAAAGGATATCTGTTCTTGATTGTTACAGAGTTCAAGGTACGGTAATCAACACATAATCTTGACGTACCATCCTTCTTTTTCACAAGAAGCATCGGGGCTCCCCAAGATGATCCACTAGCACGAATGAATTTCTTGGTTCTGAGTTCTTCAATCATCTTGTACAAGATCTCTAATTCTGAAGGTGCCATCCTGTAGACTCTCTCTGACACTGGTGCCGTCCCTGGAAACAAATTGATAGTGAACTCTATCTCTCTCTTCGGTGGCATACCTGGAAGTTCTTCGGGAAACACATCATGGAACTCTTCTACTACTCTGGGAATTGAACTGCTTCTGCTACTTCCATCCGCAATACTGTTGGAGAAGGTTATACTTCGCCTCTGGAAAATAAAAACTCTGGTTCACCTGGAATACCAAAAATAATCCTGCCAATATGGCAGTCTATTCTTGCGTATTGATCCTTCAACCAATCCATTCCTAGGACCACATCATAGTCGGCCATCGGGAATTCTATCAATCTAGCGGTAAACTCTCTACCGCTAACTACGATTCGACACGAGGAATAGACTCTATCTACCCCTACAAGACTGTTACCAGTAAGTATATTGAGCCTTACCGATAATGACTCGGGCTCCAGTCCTACCCGTGTTGCAAATCGTGCTGACATAAATGAATGCGATGCACCCGAATCAAATAATACTAATACTGGAAAAGAGTTGACGAGAATGGTACCTGCCACTACCTCACCTGAAGCCAATTCTTGTGCTACGATCAGAGCCATAGCCTGACCTTGTCCTCTTGGTGCTAGTGCCCTCTGCTGGTGACCTCTCTGCCTGTTCTGAATTTGAGCTTGGGCATACTGTTGAACCTGATGCGGCAATGGCCTCGGAGGCTGATACTGCTGCTGCACTGGCGCTGGACCCCTAACCGATGGACTGGTTAGGTTTGACGACGACTAACTGGCTCTATTCAGACAGTAGCCTATCTTGTGATCCGGTGTTCCACAAGCCAAGTATAATTCCTGTGCCCTGCGACACTCTGAGACTACATGTCCTGGCTTCCCACAATGAGTGCAGCCCATTGTGGAAGACTACTTCTGCTTCTGTTGCTGAGGATACGCCGGCGTCGAGTACTGAACCGACGAAACTGTGGTCGCCCTCCTTGGAGCTCCAATAGTCAAAGCCCTAGCGGTCGGGGCTGGTGCTAAAGACTGGGACATCTGCCCATGAGACCTCTTCCGTCCTCCGCTTCTATCTATAATCCTCTGTGAAGTATACTCATGCCTCGTCGCTGCTCGCAAGACGACATCAAACGTCTGGTGCTCAAACTGCTCCACTGATAAGATAATCTCTAGGTGGAGTCCCTGCTGGAATCGTTGGGCTCGATCCAATTCGTTTGCCACCAAGGTGGGAGCAAACCGACTAAGTCTAGAAAACTCGGTCGCATATCCATCGACCGTCCTTCCCATCTGCTTAATATTGGTGAATCTCGTCTGCAGATCATACCGAGCTACTGCATCGAAGTACTTGGTCTGAAACTTGTTGCTGAACATTGTCCATGAGACAGGCGTCGGTAATCCAACTGCTAGCATCGCCCACCAGCTGCGGGCTAAGTCTAATAACTGCAGCCGCACAATGGCCACCTTCTCATTTTCAGGAATCCTACCTGCTTTCAGGATAACCTCGGTGTCCTGAAGCTATGCATCAGCAACAATAGCATCTTCAGTGCCGTCGAAGAAGGGAGGGTTCAAGCGCTTGAAGCTGTTGGCCGCGTTGTTCCCTTGGTAACCAACTCTGTCCATGGCATCTTGCTCTGTCTGGTGCAGGGTATCGTCCCGACGATCTTGAGATGCCAGCAATTCCCTGATGAGACCCACCAGTGTTCCATTATCAGGCTCTGCAGGCTGGACGGGTTTAACTGGGGGCTCTGGATCCCCGGAATGCATGACTCGGGAGGCCGCTCCAGAGTGCTGGACTTGGTCTCCAGGTTGCTGCTGGTCCGCGGGAGGTGCTCCGCCTTGCTGATCTGCAGGTCCAGGAATAATGCCGCTAAAAAAGACGACATAGGGAACAATAAGGAAGGACCAGGACAGATCAACGATACAAGCATGTGATCAGGTCAAGATTACAAGGATTCAAAAGATACGAGCAGAGATCAAGGGCGAGTACTGATTGAGATATCTATTCAGTAAAACCCTCGCACATCTTGATTTTACAAGACCTGCATGGGCCACCACTTAAACCGTGTCACACCCCATAACCAGAATACTGGAGAGCGGGGGACAGACATAGCCAGCTACGTACATTGAAGTATAATCTACCTCAATATACGGTCATGGCTGTCTAGATGCATGAGGGTTTATCTACAAGCTAACAGTCTCTTATGGTCATGAACAAGCCTAGTGTCTCAATCTCAAACCCGTAAGTAAATGTTACAAGATGTTAGATCATCAAACATACAAGGTAAGGTGTCCCAAACATTATATATTCAGATGATCATGAAGCTAGTCATACAAAATATGAAGACTAGCAAGAGTTTCAATCATACATGATCAACCCTAGGATTTGTCAATCATGTTACAGCCCGTAGCCAGACAGTAAGTAAAGTTGCAAACGAGCTAACATTTGCTCGGCGGCTAAACGCCTCAAAAGAATATTTTTACAAGGGAGTGGGGGAGCAAAATAAGAATCCCACTCGTTGCCAGGGTTGCGCCTAGTGGTCACCATCTGGCTGGAAGGCAGGAAGATCCTCGGGAGCTACTCCAAAATCTGACCATACAAAACCAACTGGGTCAGACCCTAGAAAGAGCAAGTTCCACAAGGAAGGCTTCACTTAAGAACTAAAACCAGCATATTAGCACATGATACATAAAGGATAACGAAAGACAGGAGTTAGAGAAAATAGGGTGATAAACGATAAGATGACTAACGGACTATTCCGGTAACCAAGTTACAACCCGTAAACCAAACAAGGACCAGGGTTATAACCCTTCACCTGAACAGAACTTAGTCTCTAACCAATTATCGATAAAGTAAAGAATAAACAAGCATGTCCTGAGATAGCCATGTACTGGATCTAGTCAAGACTAGACAAGATAGGACTCCATCCATCATTCACGGCCAAGCAAAGAGTACGGCTTGATACTTTAACTAACTAGGGTTATCACAAGCTTAGTTACTAACAAGATGCATCGAGATGTTCCAACAGCCACAAGCCCTGCAGTCTTAATCTAGGTTATCTGGTCACAAGTTAAGAGAGTTGGATTAGGTGACTTAGAGGTGCAACACATGACAGTGTGCTGGAAATTTGCCCTACTCGACGGCAGGCTACAAATCCAATTAAGAGCGCCCAGATAACGGGACTGCCTGTAGCTGGAAAATCTCTTCATGAACTACTTGATCACTCTAGTCATTATCCTAGTCAGATTCAGTAGGAATCCCTGATCGTGGAAATTAGGAATTCATATCCTAGACATGATACAAGACGAGACATGTAGCTTATACAAGCACAAATACCCACGGTGTCAAGATAAGTGTTACTTAGCAAGTGCGGATAGCCGTCGCAATAGCTTATCAAGATTATGATGTAGGTTTACTTTATTAAGTCAAGAGTACGTCACAATGGACCACCATCAAGAATTATTATGTTAATTTACTTGTTACTTATCAAGATTACTTGTTAGAAGTGCGCCTCGACGGGCCATTATCAAGATTGTACATGTCGTGTTCATGTCAACATCAATACTGGAAAGTCATGCTATGCTCAACAAGTTATCGAGTCGGGTCGTCACAAGATAGGTCAAATACCAAGAATAAGCAATTGGCATAAAACCAATAATTAAAGGACAATTCATGCAAGGACAAGGGGTACCATGACCAACAATTGGTATTAGCCACGTTGTGCAATGGTGATAAGCTGCGCCAGGCACTAGGGGGTGCCAAGGCTACAAGTCAAGTTGCACCAAAGGCAAGTCGGGTCAAGACATGCTGGGTTGTGCCAGAACAAGTCTGGCCAAGTCGGGTTGCGCCAGGCACTAGGCTGCGCGAGGCTAGTTTGCACCGGACTAGAGTACGCCAGGTCAGGTTGTGCCAGGTCAGGTTGTGCCTGACTCAGGTTGCGCGCGCAAGGCAGGTTGTGCTGCGCTAAGAAGCGCGCGCAGGACAGGTTGCGCCGCGCTAAGAAGCGCGCACAGGGCAGGTTGCGCCGCGCTAAGAAGCGCGCACAGGACAGGTTGTGCCACGCTAAGAAGCACGTACAGGGCAGGTTGCACCGTGCTAAGAAGCGCACACAGGGCAGGTTGGGCCTGGCACTGTTCTTCTTCCCCAAAACAGCAAAGAAGAACCCATTGAACCCGAAAACTTCAAAATGCCATAACTTGCTGAAAACAAGTCTAAATTTGGACTTCCAAGGTTCTATACTGCATAGAACAAGATTTCCTACAGCCTGGGATGACTAGTTTTAGGAAATACCAAGCTTTGATAGATCAAAACCAAGAAAAAAAGAAAAGATCAAAACTTAGATCTACAAAAATCCATTCATCAAAATCGAAAATGCCAAGTTCTAAAGAGGCTTAAAATCAAGCGGAGAAGAGAATGGAAAAATAAAAGGGGAGATCCATCATGAAGCAAGTTGCACTTGCCTAGGCTTGGTAGGTAGGAGGAGTAAATGAAGAAGATGAAGACGTAAATGCAAATAATGGAGGAGAGAGAAGAAGTTGACTTATATAGCAACCCCTCCCATCTCAACCAAAAATAAACCAAACCAAGCCAAGCCAAGTCATGTTGAACCAAGTTGAACCAATCAAGTCAAGATTTTAAACCAAGGCTAAGCTAAGCAAGATATGTAAAAATATGGGCCACCTGACAATTGTCAGAAATTCGTATACGTATCCTGAAAATACGGATAACGGGAAACGGGAGTGACACCGTGCTACCTTGGTCATCGTACCCCACAAGGTGTCACACCAGGAAAGATACCTTGTCATTTGATGTCTATTTACTTTAGCTCATATTTCATGCATTTACTTATTATTTAAAATTTTGCAATATAAAACTGTTCTTTTAAATTATCTTTAAATGAAATTACTGTTTGATTATGTCTTTATTATTTTTTATTATTTCTATGCACATTAAACTTAGATTTAAGAGATCACCCTTTTGTTGTGTTGCATTCATAGGCCTGGACACATTTGTACTACGAAGTTGTGAGTCGCATATAGATCTCAGACATGCATAACTGGCTGGCCACCGGTACGTATAAGCCATGCGATAGGATTAACCGCTAATAGTATTGCACGATTAGTTTGACTTAGCGGTTATAGAGGTTATGTGTTGTGAAGACAACATGTAGGCATGGGGTGGAGAGGACATATCCTTAGCGTATGGGCTACGATGCACTTTACCTTTGTGACCGTACACTCCGCCGGAGATGCGGGTTGACGACCCCTTCATTTTATTGCTGGCCACTAAAGTTCGAGGAACGATTATGCTTGAGGCCCCTGGTGCCCCAAGGGGGACTATGCCGATCCTATTTATAGCCAGAGAGCCATTGTGTTGGAGGTTTATTCTTAAACTGCATTCACTTAGAACGATTAGGCTACCTTATCCGTTAGGTATAGGTACTTTTGGTTTTTGTACTTATACCTGATCGTGGCTTGGAACAGTGACTTATCGTGAAGTAGTTTGCCATATCTTATCCTTGTTTGGTTCTAGGTGTGGTTCACTGCTTCGATGAGAAGGTACTGAGCCTTGTCGTGGTCCGGATACTATATTGTATGCATTACATGGAAAGATAATTTATTGTAGATTAGGTTGCCATCTCCTGTCCTTGTTTGGTTGGGGGATGGTACGCTAATTCAAAGGTGGAGTATTGGACCATGTTATGATCCGATTGACTTATTATTGAGCAGTTTATATTCAGTTTAATGTATGTTCTTCCTATATCTTGTTACGTCCCTCTATGGACCTGGTAATTTCTCCTTATGTTTATTCTTGTATTTCTACAGGTATTCAAGCCAAGGTCGTGATCATCTCTTTTCTATGAAGATGACGTGATCTTGGATCGTCCTTGCCACTCTTGCTAAATCATTTCTTTTTTTCATGTATTACTTCTTCTATTATTTGGTAGTGGATTTGTCTCTGCCTAATATCATGTAAAAAAGATAAATTCTTATCTAATTCTATAAAAGCTTTAACTTTATTTGGTGGATGAGATTAGTTGTCATGATTTTTCTGCATTTTACAGCTTACGTATATTTGTTATACGGCTGGCACGTCTTCGTACCTAGTTCTACATATTTTGGGAGTGGGGCATTACATAAATTACTAATGACTTCTAATACCATCCCTGCCTCACAACAGTCAACCTATCACACAGTAAACAAACACATATTAGAACAGTGCAAATTAGTCCACAACCCCCGACCATTACAAACACATCAAATTCATTTCTAATTACTAGATATACTTACCAATGCTAAATCTATAGCAAGCACTCCTAATACTAAGGTTAAAACTAAAATTTGAGCATTGGGGCTCTTTTGGCCATTTTGTCAAACACGTGATGTGCGTATCGGACACGTTGTGACATGTCCATGATACGCACTCCAAATGGATCCAAAATTGACCCAAAGCACACCCACATATTCTAAATCACCGTTATGACCTAACAAATCCATTCACAAACCCTAGAATTGCTATTCTTGGTTTTGTTTTCCCCAATGTAGGTCAAATACAAAAGGGAAAGTCTTTAAATAGAATAAAAATTGTCAAAACTCCTCACTATTGGCAAACCTAATGCTGGGGGTTCCTATTTGATGCATCTACACTATTTACTATGAATTAAAGGGTTTAGACTGCATTTTACCTATTAGGAGATAGATTTCCAATGAAAAAGCTTCAGGATCCAAAAGCCCTCAAGCTCAAAGTGCTCCAAGCTTCCAAGCTTTGTTTTTACAGCCCTCTACTCTCCAAGGGGAAAAGAATGAGACCAATTTGGCCCGATTTGAGTGAGGTTTGATGGTGGAAATAATTTATGGAAGAACTTTCCAAATTAGGGTTAGGGTTTCAAAAGGAAAGAGGAGGAAGAAGAAGTTATTCTTCTTATAGGCTAGAGGTTTCCATGTGGCCGGCCAAAATAGGGTTTAGGTTTGGGTCAAGGCTATGGTGAAATGTCTAGGAAGCCCTCTCAAAGTGTCATGACAAGTTAGGAAAATGGGTTTTTTTTCCTACTTAGATTTTTAGCCTATTCTTCTAATTAACCTCACTAGATTACTAGAGGATAACTAGAATTAATGAAATGTGTTTAAGGATTATCTAATCTCACTAATTAGGTCTACTAGGGTTACGGCTAAGCATGTATTCTATCTAATTAAGATGGCTTTATGGTTGTCATATAATATGTCATTAACACAATTAAATTAATTAAACGATATAAATATCATAAAACACAATATGTCTAAAATACCCCTATTTATAGAATACGGTAGTGACACAGTCTCTAGGCGAACTCCTCCGTATAAGAGAAATGTCAGCTAAAATACACTTTACTCTTATAAAAGTTTAAAAACAAGCTAGTGTGCCGTCCAAACATATCCATGATTGATGCCAATGTGTACACCCCTTTCTACGAAGGCATAAGGAAAGTAGAAGGTCATTAGCATAAATCAGGTGGGTGACATGTGGTTTAACATTTTTATGTATGGAGTGATGCTTCCACGCAAAACCTTCGAGTCAAGTAGGCATGAAAAGTACTCCATAACTAGTGTAAATAAAAATAGGGACAAGGGGTCACCCTACCGCATGCCTCTGTTGCTACCAAAAAAACCACAGGGCTGTCCTATAATGAGGACCAAAAATGTCATAGTAGATATGCATTCATGAACCATCTAAACCCAGGTAGGCGTAAACCCTATAGCCAACATGATCTAACAAACAAAATCATGATTGACAGTATCATAGGACTTCCGTAAAGCCAGTTTGAGACAAGCTTTACTCCCTCCCGGTTTATTAAAACTCTGTATCATCTCGTGCCCCATCAAGTTGTTCTCCGCTATCTTCCAGACTTTAATGAAGGCAGCTTGGTTGTGTGAGACCAACTTTTTTGTAATATCTTCCATTCGCCTGGATATCAGGTGCGTCAATATCTTATTTAGATAATTGCAACATGCTATAGGCCGATAATCGGCGAGGGAAGTAATGCCTTCTTTCTTGGGTATAAGTGTACGGAACGTGTGATTTAGTTCCCGTAATTGCCTCCTACTGGCAAAAAAAGTCCACAACAACTTCCAAGACCTACTCTATGATGTCCTTCAAATGCTATTGTAGAACTCTCTACCAAAACCGTCTGGACACTGAGCTTTATTCGGATCCGCCTTTATTATAATGGCCTCCAATGCTTCCATAGTAACCGGAGCTAACAAGTCATGGTTTCCATGTGCCATAACCACTGGTTTGCAAACTATTTCAAGAAACACATGTTGGCCCATTGGTAATGGTCGAACCTAATTTTAATAATTGATCTAACCCTGTCTCGATATAAGGGCTACTTGGACGTACAACTGCTAAAGAACTACTACCATTCTCTTCAAGATTGAAGTTGTTTTTGACGTTTGAGTCTATATTTCATATTCTATGTAATTTTCATACTCATTTAGTCTAGGAATACTTTGTACACTAAGTCGTACAAATACGGTACCCCAAAAAAATTTCAAAAATATCCTACGTTTTGAAAATAGTCTATTTTACAAAAGCTCATAACTGCTTAAACTTTTTCAATAAGCCATAACTCAAAAACCAGTTTTACAAAATGTCCCAAAAATTAGAATTGGTTCTAGGAGAATTCGGCCAGAGTTCGGCCCGAATTCAGCCAAAATTCGTTTAGTGCCATTTGGTTTTTGAACTTGGTCCTCCTACAGTTATAGATGCAACGACTATTTGTCTAGATTCTCTTAAAGAGTTCTGTCTGAATTTTGCCTGAATTCTGTCTTTGGAAAACTTGTAAATAGGGAAGGATTTCAATCTTTTTAACTCACTCATTCACTTTCTTATCTCTTCTCTCTAAGATTAAATGTCTTCCAAAGTGTTCTAAAAGCTTTCATTTTCAAATCCCAAGTCAGTTACAATCCTATAGTCAATTTGCCAGTGCGGTATGGTGTAGAAGTTTTTCAGAGAGATTGTAATCAGAGGCTTGATTGAAGAAAGACACTTCACAATTGAAGTTGGTCAAGTATTTCGTATCAAAGCTCGTGTTGTAGAAGTTGCAGGGACTTCGTATGAAAACTTGCGGTATTTTTCAATAGTGGATTCAACTGGAAGCTGGAGTTCTTTCGACTGGAATAGTCCTCACAATAGGGAAACCAGTATCCATCGTCGTCTTTGCGTTTGCTTTTTGATCTCTGCCTTTACATTTACGTACTTGTGATATATTATTTGTGATCTTGTTGCTAACTTTTAAAATTAGCTAAATTTCGCTGCCTACTCTATTCACCCCCCTCTAGAATATTATGCTTTATGATTCGTTCCTACAATTGATATCAGAACGGGTTATGCAGCTAAAGCGAGGTAACACTGCTATTATTTTCTTTATTATTTCAGCTATTACATAGATCATATTATAACACATGGCAACTGTAAAATTTACAAGTGAAGGCCAAGCCACAAACAGACCCCCATTGTTTGATGGTACGAATTACACATACTGGAAAACCCGGATGGGTTTCTTCTTGAAATCTCTAAATTTTGACTTATGGTCTATTGTTATTGATCGCTATAAAAAGCCTGCACGTATTGTTGTTGAAGGGGAGTTGGTTGATAAACCCCATGACAAGTATACTGGGATGAAAAAAAAGGCCAGTCTTGACGCACGTGCTATTAATGCTTTATTTTGTGCCTTAGATATGACTGAATTTAATAGTGTGTCTACGTGTACAACATCAAATGAAGTATGGAAACTTCTCGAAGTAACTCACGAAGGCACAACGCAAGTCAAGGAGTCAAAAATAATCTGACTTACTCATGAGTATGAGGCGTTCAAAATAAAGCCAAATGAATCCGTCACTCAGATGTTTACAAGATTTCTGGATATTGTAAATCATTTGTCTTTATTAGGCAAGGAATACAATAACCATCAGAAGATTCAATAACTTCTACAAGCTCTCACGAAGAACTAGATTTCGAAGGCTATGGAAATCATTGAAGGGAACAACCTCATAACTTTGTCTCTGGAAACACTCATGGGTAAGCCACTTACTCACGAGCTGGAACTTCAAGACTTTGAAGATGTTACACCGAAGGAGAAGTCTATCGCTTTCAAAGCTCAACACAGAAGAATTATCGAAGATAATTTTGACGACAGTGATTTTGACTTTGAAGATCAAGCTCTCCTAATAAAAAATTTTAAGAAGTTCATAAGATTTATTAGAAAAAAAAGGAACACAACAGCAACAACAACGAAGAAGATCATATTTGCTACGGTTGCAAGAAGAAAGGACATATGAAGATGGACTGTCCAACAACATCATCATCAACCAGAAAAAGCAACAAATATGACAAAGGTTACCTGAAGAAATCAACATTCAGAAGGTACGCCAATATAAGCATATGGCATGAAAGTAAAGTTAGCGACTCAGAAGTTGAATAGTCAGATGACGCTGCAAATGTATGCTTAATGTCATTCGATCAGGTAAATACTAACCCCCTGTTTGATACATATGATGATTTTACCTTTGAGCAATTAGGTGAAGCCTTTAGTGACCTCTTAGGTGATTACAGAAAACTGCGTAGTAAATATCAAAACTATAAGATGGTACTCAAGGAGTACAAAGGTAAAATAGAAATACTTACCGACCTACTAGCTAAGGTTAGAAGTAATGATAATTCTAGTGAGATAGGTGAGCTTTCTTCTGTTAAGTTGTTACTACAGGAGACCACAAGACTATGCGAAGAGAAAGACAAGACCATTACCCAATTAGAGGAAGATCTACTCAAAGAGAAGAAGAGTCTTCGGCAAGCACTAATTAGGAATGATGCACTTACTGGAAATTATAGTTTATTGTATGACAGTTCCAAAAAGTTGGAAATTAGGTTAGAAAAATAGCCTAAAGTTGCTGCTTCCTGCCCCAACACGTGTCACTTACCGAAACATCGAAACACTGTCAAACCCAACACTGTCAGACCAAACTAAACCAAACCTTTGCCCAAGAAGACTAATAGGCATGCATTCTATTCTACTAAAAAAACCAAGATCTACCAATTATGCACAACACATTGATTCTAACACTCAACATGCTAGATGTCATTATTGTGGCACCATTGGTCATATCTCTTCTGCATATAAAGTAAGAAGTTAGTTGATTTGAAAATATGTGCATGGATACCAAAAACTAACATTTCAGGATCCTACAAGAAATGGTTACCAAAAGTTTCATCTACAAATTCTCTTGTAGGTGGAACAACCTTCACATGCTAGAAGCAAATGGATCCTTGACAGTGGTTGCTCACGACACATTACCGGTAATGCTTCATTATTTCCAACACTAAAGAAGAAGAAAGAATTATACATTTCCTTCGGTAATAATCTTAAAGGATATATAGTAGGTATCGACAATTTTGGTAAGGGTCCATATCCTGTGATTAAATATGTCTGTTTAGTTACCGAGTTAAAACATAACCTACTCAGCATAAGCCATTTAGCTGACAACGGTTATGGTATTAACTTTGTCAAAGACAAATATACTATAGTTGATAGCTCGACTGGTAGTACTTTCTTTGAAGGTATCAGGGAAAACAATATATATGTTTTATATTTGTTAGAAGATGCTAACAAAGCAGGTAGATGCTTAATGGCCAAGGGTGATGAGAGTCAAATATGGCATATGAGAGTCAGTATGCAAATATGGACATAATTTCAAGACTATCCATAAAGAAGTTGGTACGGGGTTACTAGACATTATTTTTAAGAAGGATACGGTATGTAGTGAATGTAAAAGGAACACAGCTATCCGATCCACATTTAAGTCCAAGAACACTGTAAGTACCACTAGACCTTTATAATTACTGCATATAGATTTATTTGGACCTAGTAGGATTGCTATCTTAGATGGTAAATTATATGCTTGTTTAATAGTCGATGATTAATCTAGATACACGTAGGTATATTTTTTTGCACGTAAGAATGATGCATTGTCAGAATTTGTCTCCTTTTGCAAGAAAATTTAGAATAAAAAAGGATTAATGATCACTCGTATTCGAAGTGATCATGGCGGGGAATTTGAGAAAGCAGAGTTTAAGCAATTTTGTGACACACACGGTTATCTGCATGAGTTCTTTTTTCCTAGGACTCTCCAAAAATATAGAGTTGTGGAACGTAAGAACATGACTCTATCTGAAATGGCTAGAGTAATATTAAACCAGTTTAGTCTACCTAAAAACTTTTGGGCAGAAGCTGTCAATACAGCTTGATATGTTCTCAATAGGGTTCTAATTCGACCTATATCGAAGAAGACTCATTATGACCTATGGTTTGATAAAATACCCACTGTTTCATATTTCAAGATATTTGGTTATAAATGTTTTATTCTCAATACTAAAGACAATTTGGTAAAGTTTGACGAAAAGGCTGATGAATGTATCTTTTTAAGTAATGCTGCAAAGAGCAAAAGGTACCGAGTCTTCAACAAGAGAACCATGATCATCGAAGAATCAATAAATTTTACATTTGACAAACAAAATCAACAAACAATCGATAATGATAATGAAGACATTAGTACACCAGGTATAGCACCTGCAGAACCTTCAAGCACAACACCAGCTAATCCTCCAATCAGATCACGTACAGAACTAGAAGCCGGAACCAGCTACCTTGAGAGTTTGCCAAAAAGAATAAAGTTTTTGACAGACCATCCAAAGGACTTGGTAATAGGTAAGATTACCAGGTGTGTAAGTACTCGTTTCTCTAGTAAAGATATAGTTTCTTGTGTTGCATTTATTTTACAGCTTGAACATAAAACTATTGAAGAAGCATGAAGCGATACTTTTTGGTTAGATACTATGCAAGAGGAATTAAACCAATTTGAACGAAATCAAGTTTGGGAACTTGTTTCCAAGCCCATTGATCATCTGGTCATTGGCACCCGCTGGGTATTCCAAAATAAACTGAATGAGAAAAGTTTAGTTACTTGTAATAAGGCCCGACTCGTAGCTCAAGGATACAATCAAGAGGAAGGTATCGACTATGACAAGGCCTGTGCCCCAGTTGTGAGATTAGAATGCATTCGCATGTTACGTGCATTAGCATGTTCATAATTTTAAATTATTTCAAATTGATGTTAAGAGTGCATTTTTGAGCGATTTTATAAAAAAAGAAGTTTATGTAGCTCAACCTCCAGGTTTTACTAATTTCAAAAACTCTGATTATGTTTTCAAGTTGAAGAAAGCCTTATACGGTTTGAAACATGCTCCTCGTGCTTGGTATGATAATTTAAGTTCTTTTCTACTTGATAATGGTTTTACGAAAGGCAAGGTTGATACTACACTGTTTATAAAATCTTCTAACGGAAATCTTCTTTTAATTCAAATTGTTGTAGATGATATTATCTTTGGATCTACTGATGAATCTCTCTGTTAAGAATTTTCAATGTGTACGCAGAACGAATTTGAGATGAGCTTGATCGGATAACTAAAATTCTTCCTCGAACTGCAAATCAAACAAACCAACAATGGGACATTCATTAATCAATCTAAATACGCAAAAGACTTATTGAAGAAGTTCGACCTGGAAACCGTCAAACTACTTGGCACTCCGATGGCGACTTCCACCAAGCTTGGTATTGATGAACAAGGCAAACCGGCCGATATACGTTAGTATCAAGGTATGTTTTGTAGTTTACATTATTTAACTGCTAGTCGCCCAGATATAATGTTTAGCGTTTGCTTGTGTGCACGTTTTCACGCTAACCCTAAAGAATCACATTTGTGCGCGGTTAAGCGTATCTTTCGATACCTCAAAGGCACGTCTTTTGTCGGCTTATGATATCCCAAAATCACGTCCTTTGAGCTAATCGGTTACTCGGATGCTGATTTTGCTTGATACAAAGTGGATAGAAAAAGTACCAGCGGTACGTGTCATTTACTAGGTAATGCTCTAGTCTCTTGATTTAGCAAGAAACAAAATTCTGTCACATTATCAACTACTGAGGCTGAGTTTATCACTGCAGGACATTATTGTACACAAATTTTGTGGATAAAGCAAACCCTAGAAGATTTTAGTTTACTTTACACACATATACCCATTTTTTGTGATAACACTAGCACTATTAATTTGACTAAGAATCCTGTATGTCACTCCCGCACTAAGTATATTGAGATTCGACATCATTTTCTTAGAGATTATCAAACAAATAGAGATATATACATTGTATACGTAGACACAGAGAACCAACTGGCTGACATCTTTATAAAACCATTAGCGGAAGATTATTTCAATTATTTACATCGAGAATTAGGAATTTTAGATGTCAATAATATCAATTAATGATGTTTTATTGATTATCTTTCAATATGCAAACATTGTTTTCGATACAAGCCTATAAAGGGTCTGTCTGTCAACATGACCAAGGTCGAAGCAGAACGGTATTTAAGTGTTCCCCGGTAAACCTCCGTTAGCTGGGACAGTACCCTTACAGCGAATCAGAGACAGTCATTGTGTAACAAAATTTAATTCATAAAATAATATTAATTGAAATTTAAAATAACTAAACTTGGAATTAAATAATTAAAAAGAGATTAATGGAAAAAAAGTGGAGTACATTTATTTCTGTTTAAAAAATACCTCAACAGAACCCCAGGTGAACTCTGACCGAATTTGGCCCGAGTTCGGCCTGAGTTCTGTTGGTGGTATGTGTTTTTAAGTCAGAACCGAGTGTCCCCCCTTCCTTTTATCTACTCCAAATCCTCATATCACAGTAGAAGTTGTGCCCCGACCCTCCAAACCCTAGAAATTCTCTAAGCCTTTTCTTCCAGTCCCCTTAGAGAAATCAATCCAAACATTAGATTCGTGCAGAGTTTCTTGTCCTCTACAACATACTCCAATCGTGGTAGGTACCTCCTTTCCTTTCTTTCTAGTTCGTAGATTTTATTCTTTTTAGACACAATGCCTATGAACTTCAATCCCTCTAAGATGAAGAAGATTGCGGCCAGTGAAGAGGACTCGTCTTCGAATCCTCAGGTGGATTCACTCTTTTTCCTGGTCTAATCGGACAACGAAGCATATAATGAGTTTTTCTTTGAAACTCACAATCAATCCTTATTATGGTATATGAATTTCTCTGTTCGTAAAATATGTACCGGCGACCCGAATAAATGGACTGTATTTTCTAAACATCGTCCATTCTTTGAGCCATTAGGGTTGCACTAACTTGTCACCCACCAATATTCTATCGCCACTAATGCCATTCGTCTATTTTATCGCAATTTCACTTTAAACACTTTGCTGTAAGAAGTCGTGTCGGTGGAATTACTATCAAGTTCAATAATGTCCTCTTAGCAAAAATCCTTAATGTCCCTAATAAAGGTGCTCCGCTAGATGATATCACAAAATTTTATTTTCCCGTAGGCACAACTTTAAACAGTTTCAAGAACGAACTCTGTTCTCCTGCCCATGTTTGTTCTGGTAAGTTCAAAGCTGCTAACTTGAACTTATTTAACTATAAATTGTATCGCATCATCTACTCCACTCTCCTACCCAAATCTACTTCGAAAGATGATGTTACCACCCTTGAATTGTCAGCCTTTTGTCACATTTTTAAGGGTATTCATTTTTCTGTCCCTAAGACTATCATCCAGGTGATGGGACGTTGTCGCGAAAGGCACAGAAAATTTGCTTACACAATGATTCCTCCAATCATCTTTCAGTATTTCGATATTGACTTATCCACTTGCGCTCTTGAGTGTGAGCCCAAGTATCTTCAGCTGTCTCGTCGCAGCACAGATGTCCCTCCTGCTCCTCCTACTGCTCCACCTCCTCAAGACTACCCTATGTCTTATTAGGGTGTCCAGCAGCATCTCTCGGACTTACGAGCGTTTATTACTGACACATCTAGGGAACGCGAGTTCCGTGATGCTAGTCGGTTTCAGGCTCTCGCCAATTTCTTTGTCGATCTCCGTTTTGCTCAGACTAGTCATTCTGCCAGTTCTCTTCCAAGAGATCCAGCTGTATCTGGCTACCGCTCTGAGGATGAGGCGGTGCGTCATCTCTTTCAGCCCGATAACGTATATGATTGGTACTGTAGTTCTGGTGCTATTCCACACCCTTCTGGAGCTGGTACTTCTGGACATGGTGGCACTGTTGGCGCTGATGATGATGATGACTCAGAGGGCTTTTCATCTGGACGTGATGTATTTTGTCTAGATATTATCTAGTTAGACTTTTATTTGTCTATGTTTACTTGGAAATATTCCGACATTCCAAGATAGTACTTTATCATTTTTTTCCACTGAGACTTTATTGCTGAGAGGATATATTCTGAACATCTTTTATGCTTGTTATTTTAGCTTAGTACTGTTCTCCACTTTTCTTCATATTCTGTTTATATATAGCATTTTCTCTTTTAGCTTTTGCTTCAATATATAAACTACTTGTGAAATACATGTTTATTCCTTTATATTTTTGTATTTTTTCAACGCTTGTTTCTTAGGCATAATTTGCAAGGGAGCTTCTCTCTTTGTAATTATTTTGCTAAGTGATAACGGAGGAGAAAATGGATCTAACATCTATTGCAGAATAATTTTTTTTTTCTAGGATACAGTACAATACCACTACATGAACAAGCATACTACATCTTTTGATTCTTTTCAAATCAAACGATCGAAATGTTATATTGGTTAAGGTTTATCAATTATCAAAATGGGAGAGATTTTTGGCCCATTGTTCATGGTCAAACCTGATTTTAATAATTGATTTAACCCTGTCTCGATATAAGGGCAACTTGGACAATGGCTAAAGAACTGCTACCATTTGTTCAAGACTGAAGCAGTTTTTGCAGTATGAGTCTGTATTTCATATTCAATATAATTTTTATATTTATTGAGTCTATGACTACTTTGTACACCAAGTCGTACTGGCAAATAGGCTACCCCAAAACATTTTCAAAAATATCTTTTGTTTTGAAAATAGCCTATTTTACAAAATCTCATAACTGCTTAAACTTTTTCAATAAGCCATAACTCAAAAACCAGTTTTACAAAATATCCCAAAAATCAGAATTAGCCCTAGTAGAATTCGGCCAGAATTCGTTTAGTGTCGTTTGGTTTTTGAACTTGGACCTCCTGCAGTTACGGATGCAACGACTATTTGCCGGGATTCTCTCAAAGAGTTCTGCCCAAATTCTGTCTTTGAAAAACCTAAATATAGAAGGATTTCAATCATTTCAACTCACTCATTCACTTTCTTATCTCTTCTCTCTAAGCTTAAACGTCTTCCAAAGTGTTGTAAAAGCTTTTATTTTTAAATCGCAAGCCAGTTACAATCCTCTAGTCGATTTGCCAGTACGGTACGGTCTAGAAGTTTTCAGAGAGATTGTAATCAGAGGCTTGATTAAATAAAGACACTTAACAATTAAAGTTGGTCGAGTACTTCGTATCAAAGCTCGCGTTGTAGAAGTTGCAAGGACTTCGTATAAAAACTTGCGGTATTTTCCAATAGTGGATTCAACTGGAAGCTAGAGTTCTTCCGACTGGAATAGTCCTCACAAGAGGGAAGCCAGTATACATCACCGTCTTTGTGTTTGCTTTCTGATCTCTGCCTTTACATTTACATACTTGTGATATATTACTTGTGATCTTGTTGCTAACTTTTAAAATTAGCTAAATTCTGCTGCCTACTCTATTCATCCCCCCTAGAGTATTGCTCTTTACGATTTGTTCCTACAACAAAGTTAAATAGTTATGCAGTTTCCTGACTATCCTGACCAATGAGTCTAATAATGGTGTTTCGATGTTGCCTCGCTCGCACCACTGTTGGAGTCCAGTCTGAATTTGGTAACAACATATTTATGGAATCCAAATCTAGTTAAATATTTGATTAGATTAGATTTGGATGTCCTTAATTGATGTTGTGCTATTTTAGATATAATATGATTCTTATTTTAGGAAATCCTATTATGATCTAGATAGGATGTTGATGGAATATTTTAAGTATAATAGGATTCCTATTTTATTCCTATTTAGAAAACCCTATTATGACCTATAATATAATTTTCTCATCCTATACATATATGGGGTGAGGGTGGAGGCACAAAGCACATCATAAAAGTGGAGATTCAGGGTATTCGTCCACAGAAAATCTAAGAGAAAGTCCGTGCTTTGCCTAGAACTTCGCCATCTAATACAGAAGGATGAAGAAGATCTAATCAAGGAGTGGTCAACTTTGGTTAGGGAGATTACTACGGGTTGGTGAGTGATCTCAATTGTAATCTTCTGTTTTTCTTCTTGAGAGTGGTGAGGGGTTGAACCTATAAAGGTAATGGGTTCAACATTAGATTTTGTCAATCTAGTAATTTTCATCTGAGTTATAAAGGTTGAAATTTGTGCAGCAATATACTTGTCTTTATTTGTGCTTGGTCTCCGTTAGACGGGTTTGGATTGATCAGGTGGGTTGGAAAATGCTTCTGTATGCCAAACAATTGGTATCATAGCTTTGGAGGTTCTGACAACCATATCTACGGAGAAGATGAACACTCGTATGATCACCCTCACGGGGGAGGAACTGGGCAATTTAGAAGCCAAGGATGGAGGATCTACTTTGGTGCAAGGACTTGCATGGTCCGTTGGAGGACGACAACGCAAAGCCATTAGATAAAACTCCTGAAGAGTGGAAACGACTAGATCAAAATGTTGTTGGATTCATCCGCCAATGGCTGGACGACTCGGCTTTTCACCACGTGTCTATGGAGAGATTGGTAAAAGCATTGTAAGAGAAGCTACATTCGCTATACGAAATAAAGACGGCTGGCAACAAGGTATTTTTTTATTCGCCAACTCGTCAACTCGAAGTACACGGATGGTGCCTCAGTGGCACAACATCTGAACAACATTCAAGGTACCATCAATCAACTATCTACAATGAGGATGGTGGTTGATGATGAGCTTCAGGCCTTACTACTTTTGAGTTCTCTACCGAAAATCTGGGAGACGTTGGTGGTGTCAATGAACAACTCCGTACCAGGTGGAGTTGTCACGATGGAGGCAGTAAAAATTAGCTTGTTGGATGAGGAGTTCCATCGCAAGCAAGTTGAATCGTCGTAGGAGAACTCTTTAGTGGCTTCCTATAGGAAGGAAAGGCTCAAGTCACCGGCGAGGATAGGAGGAGTTCTTGGAATCTTGCGATCATGGACCGCAAGGAGGGCTGCTATCAATATGATAAAAGGGGTCATATCAGAAGGAACTACATGAAGCACAAAGATGAGAAGGCAAAAGGCAAGGATGATCAGGAGGATCATACGACGTTTGGAGATCATCATTGCGACTGACACAAAGGAACCTTGTGACATGTGTTATGATAGCATCGTATCACGACACTCCACATAGGAGAATCTTTACATCATATTTCAACAACAGGTTTAGATGTGTGAAGATTGGAGATAAAGGAATTACTACAGTTGTAGGCATCGATAATGTGCACTTGACAATTGTACTCTATGAGAAACTCGTTCTCAAAGGTGTGCGACATGTACCGAGTTTGCGCTATAACTTGGTTTTGATAGGGAGGTTGGAAAATGATGGATGTCGTAGTTTGTTTGGAGACAAAGATTGGATGCTTGTGAAGGGTTCCCAATAGCTGGCTCGGGATGATTTGTGTTGGGGCATGTACATGCCCAAGCCGCTGAGCCGTACAGGCAGGTCAAAGATACCGAATGGATGCTCGTGGGGCATTCAACATGTGATGGATCGCCGAGAACTTACTGAGGAGGGTCTTTGAGAAGTTTTAAAGGTTACAGAGGATTCGGTTGAGACAAAGAAACGTATGGAAATGAAAAATTGAGGGTCAGTTTGGCAGTCCCAAGACAGCTGGTCGGTCTCTACGTAGGGGTTGCTCTACGGATCCGATTTTGGCGACGGGTGGTTTGCTAAAGTTTACAGAGCGAGATTGGTTTCAGCAGTTCGAAGCCAAGGAAGAGATCAAAGTTTGCAGCAAACTCAATCAGAGGTGGGTGCATCACCATTCACATAGTTCAAGGGGAGCTGTGTGTCATCAATGGCGTGCACAGTACGTGATGATATGCTCGAGGACGCATGTATACAGGAGAGCTTCAGTATTGGACATGAAGGTGGGCAAGTTCAGAAGTTTGAATCTCAGAAGGACTGCACCATCCGCTTGGTTGGGCCAACCAAGGGTGAAGAAGCTCGTCGGAACGGTAAAATGCTCCGGTGGAAGACGAAAGTCAGGGACAGGAAGCCAAGACTCACGGTAAGGTTGATAGTCAAAGACTTTGGTCTTTGTCGTGTCATTGATGTCGACAGCATCCCAGTGGTGCTGGAGGTGCTACGCATGGTAGCTAGCGTCCATGTGACGGTCGATGAGCTGGACATAAAGAAAGATGCAAAGCAGCTTGGGGATCGAAGATCAGTAGCATGGGGGAGCAGGTGTTCTGTCATAGGAGGACAGGCATGGAGTCCTGTTGAGGACCCATGGGGTCAATACCTTCTCATCAGACTGGAGGGGAAGATTATTGGAGTACAGTCTTGATTTAGTAATAACATATTTATGGAATCCAAATGTAGTTAAATATTTGATTTGATCAGATTTTGATGTCCATAATTTGTGTTGTGCTATTTTAGATATAATAAGATTCTTATTTTAGGAAATCTTATTATGATCTAAGATAGGATGTTGATGGAATTTTTTAGGTATAATTGGATTCATATTTTATTCCTATTTAGGAAATTCTATTATGATCTAGAATATGATTTTCTCATCTTATATGTATTGGGTATGGTGGAGTCACAAAGTATCGCACAAAAGTAGAGACTTGGGGTGTTCATCCAGAGGAAATCTAAAAGAAAACCTATGCTTTGCTTTTTGGACTTCGCCATCTAAGACAAAAGGAGGAAGGAGATCTAATCAAGGAGTCATTGGTGTGATGTCGCAAGCACCCAAAAATAAAACCTTACTCTTAAAATTATATATAGTAGAGAGAGTAAGGATCGATCCCACGGAGAGTAATTAGTATACATTTTATGCTATGTGAACAAGGATTGGGGGAGAGAGTTTTGAAAATAAAATTTAAGAAGAGCTAAAGCAATTAAAGTATTAAAATCAATAAAGGAACAAATATTGGTCTCAGTGAACATTCACCATTGGAAATCATAAAATTGATCATTCATGCAAGCATAAATTAAATCATACTTTGAATATTTATCGTTGAAAGTATAATCCTATCTCTCTTAGGCTTAGTTAATCAGATACAAGCAACCTAATTAACTTTACTTACTAAATCATCTAAGACAAGCGCTATAGAATTAATCTAGCAATTTCTTAAAGAACAATGAGATCGATAAAGCAAAACAATACACGCAGAAGCGGTTGCATTTAATTTTGTCAAACGTTTTTCTCCTAAGGTCTAATAAAACAAATCAGTTTATTAAATCTTGGTTGCTTCACAAATTAGAAACATCAAACTATTATGTATTTGATATCTAATTTAGCGGTAGATCGAAATGAATAATAAACTAGTAGGCCTCCTAGTAATTAAACAAAACAATCATGAAAGTTGGTATAGAAAAACGTTCAATATTCAAAGGATAACTCAAATATATAAAATAATTTAGATCTCACAAGTTTATTGATTCCAAGGCTTCCGTACACTTCGACCAACAAGACTTTTAGCCGCACATGTTCTTCAAAACTTCAAAAGAAAAGTTGGAGAAGAAGAAGAGTTGGGTTGTGTGTTTCTTCTCATGATTTCTACCCCCTTTTGTAAACCATAAATTAGTTGTGTCAAGCCCACAATATCTCCCCACATATCCTCTAAAAGTTACAACTTCTCAAACCAAATAGAATAAGTCATAGAACAAGTAGGAACATTTTTGTTTTGGTTCCTATTTTTGTTCACATCATCTTTGACCCAACTTCAAGTCTGATTTCGTCCATGATGTAGCTTGATTTGCGAAAAACACAAAATATAAAAGTTTTAACCCTGTGTCTTATCTTTCCAAAACTTTTTGAATCACCTCCATTGCTTTTCGGATGAGAAAGTTATGCCCATTTTGGTGAAAGGTGTCAAAACTGTCCAGAATTGCATTTTAGCTCTATTTTACACATATTGTCTCCAAATTCATCCCACAACAAAATATAAATATAATGAGTACCTATAGTCATAAAATGAGCATAAAATGATGAACATCAAGGGATAAAAATATAACATTTTACGTTCTCATCAAGTACCCCCACACTTAACTTTTGTTCATCCTCAGACAAAACTCTGATTTATTTATTTTCAAAACAAAAATCAAGGTTGTAATGTCATAAATAAAGAATAACCATGCTCTTCAAAACTCATAACATATCATGAAAATATATTCTTAAACAACTTCTAATTACTTAGTAAGTAATTTAATTTGAAGATAGAGTAAACTAAATTGGTAGACCCTCACGGGAATAAACACTCAACTCTCGTATATTTGAAGGGCATGTGTTTCGCTCAAATTTATTCCAATAGAAAGGATCTACCATTAGCTTGCATATCTTCTCATTCTCCACCACTTGGATCACATGCATAACACAAATCATAAGGACTTTTTATGGGTTGTAGTGGGGCTTAGGATTAAGGTAGGATATATTTTAGGAGTGTAGCTCGAAAGCCATCAAAACTAGTGGAGAAAAAATGATTTAACTCAAGCTCGCATATATAAAATATATAAAACTAATCACCCCATTTAGCTTCTTCAAATTGACCTTAAAGCATTCAACATACCCCTTTATTGGAATTGGAGGAAGAATTATGAAAATGAATAACAAAAGTAAATTCTTCCATCACTTTTTTTTCATTACTTCGTTCTTTCTTTCGTTCTTTTTCTCATCATCTTTTTTTTCATTTTCATTATTTTTTTAGATGATGGAACTCAAGAATTTGAGAATAAAAATATGTAGCCAAACTAGAAATTCAAATACCCCCACACTTATTTTTATACACTCATACATATCATAATGCTCCACTAGTTTTCTGGCCTGGATAAGGATTTTTTTTCAGGTTAAAGCTTGTAATATGGGTTCACAAAAATTGAAGCAATAAGGCTCAAAGGGGTTCAACCAAAGGAAAATAATTTTAGGGTAGGCTATTTGGCTTATGTAGCGTATAACAAAGATGGCCTTAATCATATTCATGTATGCATGTGTCGATGTGACCTCGAAGAAAATCTAAGCAAGTTCTAGAGAAACAAGTCCATGGAAGAATAACTCTCATTAAAGAAAATAGTAAGACTGATGTGTCAGTCTAAAGGCTCAAAATCTCACCGGCTTTTGTCTACCAAATTTAGTCACAACCATCCTCAAGGAATATAACTATACTAATTAATTCTAAGTTGAAAAGAGTATTTATTCAATCATGTTATGAATTTTTTTAAACTTAGTTAAATCTTCCTCATGACATACACAACCAAAAATTATTGAAAATCACAAAAAACAAAGAAAACTTTTTTTTGAAAATAAAATAAAATGAAACTTTATTAAAACCACAAAAACATAAAATAAAAACTCATTTTTTTAAACATAAAAAAACTAAAACTGCTTAAAATAATTAAATTCCCTCCCCCACATTTAAACTGACATTGTCCCAATGTAAGGCTAAATGCAAAGAAAAGACAAAAATAAACAAAAACAATTGCAAGAATAAGAACAAACTCCCCTTGGGTTGCCTCCCAAGCAGCGCCTTTGTTTAATACGTCGTTGGCTGGACTCTATGCACACTTGAGACAACTACGTAAAGATTTTACATCTTGAATAGAGGCCTGCAAAATAGAGGGTAAAACCATCTTGTTAAAAATTGATAATGAAATATAAGGAATGTTGCCTGATTGTTGTCTTTTAATAAAAGCATTCAATCCTGCAACAATTTTGTGCATATTATTACTCAAGACTAACTCCTTATTCTCATTCGTGAGATGCTCACTAATGGCAATATATAATCCATCTTTTCCATTAAGTTTAAAAACTTCTTCTACATTTGGTACTACGTCGTCATTAGGAATATTCGTGTCTGCAGCGCTATTTTTCTCTTCTTCATGTTTTGACGACGTTGGTGCTTCTTCTGCTAGAATGTCTACCTCTTTATCATTTCTCAAAATGATTGTACTTGTATTGTCTTTTGGATTTATTATTTGAGATGATAATTTTTTCGAACTTTGTGCCTCCACCTTTTTAATTGTTGTAGCCATTTGGCTCATTTGATTGTTCAGACTTTGGATGCTGGCCCTTGTCTCCTGTTGAAATTATAAGGTATTAGTGGCAATAGACTTAACAATATCTTCTAAAGACATACCAGAATTAGAAGTTTGGTTCAATTTTTGTTCATGGAGATATGGTTGCTTGTACTGCTGGTAACTTAGAAAATTTTGAGTTACATTGGGCTCGTTTTCAAGTATTGGACACATATCAGTTGGATGTCCTACTATTGAACAAATCTCACAAGCCATTTTTGTTTGCATGTTACCACCTACCATTTGATGAACAAGAGAAGTTAAACTAGCAATTTGTTGTTGAAGAGAAGAAACATTTACCTCGTTAGCGTGCCTAGATGGAAGATCCAGCCAAGTGCTAAATTGTTGAGAATTGGTCATCATGTCCTGTTAATTTTTTTTTTGGCTAATAGAAAAAAAATATTTTATTACAAGAATGAAATAAAGATCACAAAAGCAAAAAAATTAACTAAAATTACTCCCCGACAACGGCGCCAAAATTTGGTGTGATGTCGCAGGCCCCCAAAAATAAAACCTTACTCATAAAATTATATGTAGTAGAGAGAGTAAGGATCGATCCCACGGAGAGTAATTAGTATACATTTTATGCTATGTGAACAAGGATTGGAGGAGAGAGTTTTGAAAAGAAAATTTAAGAAGAGCTAAAGCAATTAAAGAATTAAAATCAATCAAGGAACAAATATTGGTCTCAGTGAACATTCACCATTTGAAATCATAAAATTGATCATTGATGCAAGCATAAATTAAATCATACTTTGAATATTTATCGTTGAAAGTATCGTCCTATCTCTCTTAGGCCTAGTTAATCAGATACAAGTGACCTAATTAACTTTAATTACTAAATAATCTAAGACAAGCGCTATAGATTTAATCTAGCAATTTGTTAAAGAACAAAAAGATCGATAAAGCAAAACAATACAAGCACAAGCGGTTGCATTTAATTTTGTCAAACGTTTTTCTCCTAAGATCTAAAAAAACAAATCAGTTTATTAAATCTTGGTTGCTTCACAAATTAGAAACATCAAACTATTACGGATTTGATATCTAATTTAGCGGTAGATCGAAATGAATAATAAACTAATAGGCCTTCTAGTAATTAAATAAAACAATCATGAAAGTTGGTATAGAAAAACGTTCAATATTCAAAGCATAACTCAAATATAGAAAATAATTTAGATCTCGCAAGTTTATTGATTCCAAGGCTTCCGTACACTTCGACCAATAAGACTTTTAGCCGCACATGTTCTTCAAAACTTCAAAAGAAAAGTTGGAGAAGAAGAAGAGTTGTGTTGTGTATTTCTTCTCATGATTTCTACCCCCTTTTATACACCATAAATTAGTTGTGTCAAGCCCATAATATCTTCCCACATATCCTCTAAAAGTTACAACTTCTCAAACCAAATAGAATAAGTCATAGAACAAGTAGGAACATGGTTGTTTTGGTTCCTATTTTTGTTCACAGCATCTTTGACCCAACTTCAAGTCTGATTTCGTCCATGATGCAGCTTGATTTGCGAAAAACACAAAATATAAACGTTTTAGCCCTGTGTCTTAGCTTTCCCAAACTTTTTGAATCACCTCCATTTCTTTTCGGATGAGAAAGTTATGTCCATATTGGTAAAAGGTGTCAAAACTATCCAGAATAGCATTTTAGCTCCATTTTACACATATTGTCTCCAAATTTATCCTACAGCAAAATATAAATATAATGAGTACCTATAGTCATAAAATGAGCATAAAATGATGAACATTAAGGGATAAAAATATAACATTTTACGTTCTCATCAGTCATCAACTTTGGTTTGGGAGATTACTACGGGTTGGTGAGGGGGTTGAACCTATTAGGGCAAAGGGTTAAACATTAGTTTTTTTGTCAATCTTGTAATTTTCATCCGAGTTATAAAGGTTAGGATTTGTCTAGGTGACATAGTCACCGCCATATACTTGTCTTTATCTATGCTTGGTGTCCGTTATACGGGGGTTGGTTTGATCAGGTGGGTTGGCAAATGCTTTCGCACACCCAACAAACACGTCATAGAAGAACTTCGTAGTGCGGTCCCCCTCTCTTAACCAATGGAACTTGGCCCTTTGTGCGATCTCAATTTGCTCTAGCTTACGAAGCTGGCTCATTTCTTTGTTGGTAGAAATCTCGGTAATAGCAAGTACAAGATTGAGGATGACCACTTATAGTGCCGCTTGAGCCCTTTGTAATTTTGTTTTCGCATCAGCCACCTTACGTGATGGAGTATTTCTGTCCCAGGCTTTAATCTTTGTTTAACCTGATTCAACGTGGACACAAGCAGGTATTTGGGGTTCCCTTGGACGTTAGTTTGAAGACCAGCTACAATGGCGGTGTGGTATCCTTCTACCATTGGCCATTTGTTGTTATATCTAAATGGCTGAACCTGTTGGGGAAGAGGCACTACTATACGAACACAAATCGGTGGATGATCAAATATACCTGCCAGAAGCTTACCGGCCTTCACAGGCAAAAAAGTGTTAAACCACATGCGATTGCACAGAGAACGATCCAATTGGCATGCAAACTAATTTTTTACCGCCTTGTTATGCCATGTCCACAGGTATCCAGTTCGCTCTAAGGACTGAAGGCCAAATTTCACACAATATTGCTGGAAGTCATATAGGACATAGTTGGGAATGATCCTTCCTTCTAACTTTTACTGCTGATACAGAATCATATTGAAGTACCTTATGACAATAATGAAAAGATTATGCCGGACATCTGCCAAGGACATGGTCCGAATGAGGTCTTGCCAGAGACCTTCTCTACCACAATGATAATTGTGTCCAAATGCTGCCCCAAAGAATAGCTTGCACCCTCCTCTATTAGAGAATAATAGAACTATCAATTGAGGGGATATTTGGACTACTTGACCATCCCAACTCTTGAGTCCCATCGAACGCAAATGCGTGCCATGTTGCACAAATATAAGTTGTGAACATGCTGCCATTCCGGAGGGGTACGTTTGGCTAGCATCCTCTTCGATTTTATTTTTGTTTCTAAGAGCGCACTAACAGTATACTGCTCCTTCTATAACACCTCATAGATCTCTCTCCATCTAACTAGGGATCAAGCTTCCTGTATATTCCATGATATCAATGACATTAATAGATAGTGTTGTCCCCATACCCCCTATTTGAGCCACCATCTGGGAATTAACTGGCTCAGTCCATTCATCATCATGACCTCCATCGATATCATCTGTTTGGTGCACCTCCTTCCATTTGGGGTTATCAATACACATGAGCATCTACCCTCCTTGAGTATCCTGTGTCCTTCTACTCTCATCCTCCCTCATGGGACCAACGTGCCTTTTGCGACTGGATCTCCCTACAAACTCATCTGACAGTATTCCTCTCCAAGCATATGCGACTCCTCCATTCCTACTCCCCTCCGACCCACCTGGTCGATAAGCAGTGACGACATATAAATTGCCCTTATATGTACCTCGTGTACAAAAAAGAACTATAGAGTTATTTGCACCTGCAGCATCTGTGTATCTTTCCAAAACCAGGTCGCCCACATTAGCCTCTTCCACTGCAACCGCCCTGTCCAGCCTGATATCTATCTCAAAATCCCTGTGCTGCAGATCAACAGTTTCATTGTCAATACCAGGCCTAATCATGTTTTCCGTAAGAAGGGTACCATTGGTTTCCTCATGGTTTCCCCCGTGTCTCTTGTTCACCGTATCATCTATCATCCTGCTAGCCGTGAACTCCTTTGGTGGGTGACTGACACACTGGCATAGGTGACAAATCGGGGGCACCCATTCATACTCCGCACGTTGGATTAACACCTCTTCTGATAGTATTTTATATTCCAGTATAGAAGGCAGGTCCGCACCTGTACTGATCTCCACAAAGATACGAGCATACCCAATTTTGTTCTGTACGTAGTCGCCTCGTCAGCTTTTATTGGCTTTCCCACCGTACTAGCAAGTTTAATTATCATAGGGATACTCGAGTAATTAATGGCTAGCTCTGGTAGTCGAATCCAAATAGGAACCGAGTGGAGAACTTTATATTTGTATTTTGAGTCCAATGTCCAAGCCTTTATAATAATAAGTTGCTCATCGAACGTCCAAGGCCCTTCTTGTAATATTCTATCCATGTCTTCCTTCATTCCAAATCGTACATAATAGAATCCATTGCCCTTGGCAAAAAACTCCATGTTACCTTTCGGTCTCCATACCCTATAATTGAACATAGAAAATCTAGTTTCCCAGTATGTACAAGACGATAGTATTGTATCAATATTCTGCCATCTCCATGATGTCCTCTTCATTAAATATTACCCGTTTTCTATTACTTTCTTTATTCGGCGCCATAAATTTTATATGCCCTCCTCCTTATTCCAGATTTGAGTGAACAAATCTGCCTAAGTTCTGCTACTCACTTATGATGATAGCGGCTGCTTTCCTCGCTTGGTCGTTGTAAGGCGTCGCCTATACCCTCCCCTTCACGGGCTAGTGCCCCATGTATAGACAATGACGTGAGACCAGGTGTCGTCATATCCTCCGACAGGGGTCGTGCCATCGACGTGGGATCCCTGGGTTTCCTCCCCTACCACTAACTGTTCTCCTTGCTGCCTCCTGGCGACCTTCTCGCCTGTCTTCGATTTATGTTCCGCATGTGCTCCTCTTGCATGTGGGAATCGCCGGACTCTTTCCTCATCCTCATCATCGGATAGTAGTCCATCCACGCCCGCCAAGGCGCCACCCGCCCCCTTTTCTCTAGTGGATGCTAATTTGGGATCCCATGCCAGGGCTCGCCATAGTAGGTCATATAGGGTTTCACCTGCCGCTGCTTCCATCTTGTTTTTATATTAAATTATATTATATTAAATTATATATTATATTATATTATATTAAATTATATTATATTATATTATATTATATTATATTATATTATATTATATTATATTATATTATATTATATTATATTATATTTGTAGAAGCATAGAAAATATGGTGTTCATGCGGATCACAACTGACCGCATGAGTACTCTGGAACAAATTGACACGCATAAAGAAGAGCCGCATGACAGACTCAGTATGCCCCCTACGGCACATCTTCACCAGACTGATTTTTGAGCCGCAGAAAGAATAGTTACTTTTGCGGCCAAGCTAATAAACCCTTCTGATAAATCTGACAAACTCTGGCAAAATTGGCAAAACTGATAGCTCTGACAGCTCTGACAACTCTGAGTCTCTGACAAAAAGAAGGTAAGACGTGATCAGAAAAAATATTATATCACCAGACTGGACATAGCCATGCGGCCAAAAGGACTACGACCCGAGCCGCATTATGCGGCTCAATCTATGTGCATCATGCGGCCAAGAGTAACTGTAATCTGAGACGAATGAGCTTTATGCAGCCCAGAATACAGAATCTATGCAGCTCAAAAGTCCCCAAGCCACATACAGATTAAGGGAGACTACGACTCAAGCCGCATGAGTCTTATGCGGCCCAGCATGGCCAAACACTGAAAGGCCTATGCTGCTCAAAATAACTCAAACAGACTGATCCTATCCTGCGATAGGACACGTGGCAAGCTGGCCAAGTCTCAACCATCCATATTTGTTGTAACAAAATCTTAACAAGTCACCAGCTGGCGGCCAAAGAGCGGGTCTATATGTGCTGTTGTAGCCATGTGGCCACGTGGCAATCTATGCGGCCCAAAATCTGCTAATACAGGAATCACGATAAATAGCATTGTGCCACACCCCTGCAAAGGCTGGAAACCTCCGAAGGAAAATCTATTCAAGAGCAAAGATCGTGTTAGATAGTCCAAGGAGTAAGGCAGAGTTGCTACACTTTCCTGAGCCTCTATCGTCACCCCGTAGAAACAAAACTAAACTATTGTACTTAGATTGTTTCCTAGGATTTCTTTCTAGGCTTTCTCTTGTACAAGCGAGTTTGTAATCAACTTAAATTCCTCTGTAATTTTATTGTGCTTGATATTTAATGGAGAACACGATGGAAACTTTGCTGGGGACATCCTTCTCTTTTGATGAGAAGTTGGTGATACAATATGGCGCGTTCAAGCTCGGCTCCATGCAGCAAATGTTCGTGGTTCGATTTGACCAACGAGCATTCGAAGATATGCTCTCTGAAGGGAGAGCCATCCCATCGCAGAACCGAGCCAACCCAAAGAGAACCCGCAGGATATCAAAGCACAAAAATGTTGCCACCGACCAGGTTCTCGAAGAAGCTCCTTCTGCGGCCCAAGACGGTGATCAAGACTCTCCTACGGCCTTGCTTTTGATCGCAGAGAACCCTATTATCCCCAAATCCAACAAAGGAAAATACTACGATGTTGAGGTTTTTGGGGCACAAAGGAAATCCATGCGGACGAGGAAGAGGCCGCATAAGAGAGATGGGCAGATGACTCATGCGGCAGCTAACTCTGGCCGCAGGCAAATAGCCAATACGGCAGCCAACTCTGGCCGCAGACAGATCGCCCATGCGACAGCCGACTCTGGCTGCAGACAGATCGCCAATGCGGCAGCCAACTTTGGCCGCAGGTAGATCGCCCATGCGACAACCAACTCCAGCTACAGGAAAATGGCCCATGTGGCAGCCAATCCTGGCCATAGACAGCGTGTCTCATACGGCCCAGTCAGAAGCTCTGTGTTCGACCATATCTCATACGGGCTCGACTCTATCCGGCCCAATAATAATATGGCATATTCCAATATAGACTCTTATTATTATGCGCCCTCAGGTGCTAAATTGAAAAAGTCTAGGAAAGTGCGGGCCCAACATGCCCAGTCAACTGTCCAAGTTGTTGACCATCAGCGGATACCGTTAACTGTTATACGGGCTAAAGATAAAAAGTTGTACAGAACCACCCGCGTCCAGTCCCCCAGGGCTAACAGACAGGGTGGGTCTCAAAAGTCTCCCTCTAACGATCGAGTGCAAGTGCTTTTGCTAGCCTCAGATCAGGGAGTAAACATGAAACCTATGCACCCGTATGCTCGAGATACCCGAGTCCACAAATTGGATGCAAAGGTAGATCAGCCTGCAATCGACTTGTGAGAGGAGATTACTCACGAACGCAAGGAGAAAGAAGCAACCTTGGCATGTGATGAGCTCCTCCCGGGACGTCGTTGTACCCAAGTCATTATCAACTGCTGCGACAAGTCGGCAGCACCTGAAGATCGGCAGTCCATTTTCCAATGACTGTACCAACCAGCACCTTTTCGACAACAAATAGAGAAACAGGTGCAAATTCTGGGAGACGAGGAATTTTCTTTCGCCTCATGTAATTAAATTAGGAAGGTTCTTCCCGGCAAAGGAGGAAAGAAGACAGGCTCTTCCACCCCGGCAATCTCAGCCAACCTGGTGTTCCAAGAGCATACACAGGGGATAGTGATCCACAAGAATTATACAACAGACGTGAACGTCCCTGAGGATGACCGCCTTCTCTAAGACGATGCTGCTTCCTGTACAGGGGGTAGCACCCCTTCCGAGTCCGAGAAGGAAGATATTCTGATATTTTTCGACAATTTCTCGGTACGAGGGTACGACACACACTACGCCAAAATATGCATTTTTTGACAGACCAAAACCGTCGTAAATCACGTTAAACGACAGTTTCGATCCGTCAGAACATCCGTCGTTGTTAGCGCGTCCCAAAATTTAAACGACAGTTTTGGACTGTCATTTTATACCTAAATAAAACGACAGTGATTATCTGTCAAATAAAAACTACAGACTAAAACTGTCAAATGACCTGTGAATTAGTCGACCATTATTTTTGTCCTTTCAACGGTTAAGGTCTGTCATTTTCTAGAAACAGAATTTTAAAAAAAAACTCAATTAATTAATATCAAATCTATTTAAACATGTCAATCTTCTATATAAAAACTAAAATACGGACTCATATGAACGTCAACAATCATTAGCCATGAAACAAAATTCAATCAAAATTATATTAATTAATAATAAGGCTTAATTGCACTTTGCTACCCTCAACTATTACCATTTTTCAACTTTGTACCCTAAACTATTTTTTGTAACAATTTGGTACCCAGATGTTATTTTGGACTAAAATGCCCCTACCCCTACCCCTAACCCTCCCCCCCTGCACGCTCCGGCCGCCCCCCCTGCTCACTCCGGTGCCCCCCCTGCTAGCTCTGCCCCCCCGCCCCCCACCCCCCTCCTGCTCGCTCCGGCCGCCCGCCCGCCCCCGCCTCTCCCCTAGGCCGTGGCAGCACGGGAGGAGGGGGGCTGGGGAGGGAGGGCGGGGCGGGAGGCGGGGCAGGGGGTGGCCGAAGCTAGCAGGGGGGTGGGGGCGGGGGGGGCGGAGCTAGCAGGGGGGGTGGGGCGGCCAGAGCTAGCAGGGGGGTGGCCGGAGTGGGGAAGGGGGTGGAGGGAAGGAAGAGGGAAGGGCATTTTCGGAATATTTGAAAAATTAGGTATCAAGTTGAAAAAAAATAATAGTTGAGGTACCAATTTGTTACGAAAAAAAGTTTATGGTATCAAGTTGAAAAAGCGGAATAGTTGAGGGTAGCAAAGTGCAATTAAGCCTAATAATAAATGTATTGAGTTTACATAGCAATATTCTATTAAAAAGAAAGTAACCATGATGTTGCTAGCTCACAACGGTCTAGTTCTCATGATGAACAAAAAAAGATAATGTTATTGCTATCTTACATTCTCAAGTGTAGTACAAAAAGAGAATTTTAAAATCCCCACAAATTAAACTAAATATTTTGGTCAATTAATCATTTCCCCAACAATAATATCACCAAACTTCTCGTCTCTAGTGAACGCCGCATCATTGTCGTCAAAAGTAGGCTGATCATGTCCTATATACAAGGGTAAGAGAAAAAAACATCAGTTTAGATTCTCCATAAGTATTCAAAAAAATTCTACAAAGTTGCATACCGATATAAGAAAGAAGCCACCAAAAGTTTAAATTATGAACTTGTTCGACCACAATCAGTAATTCTAAAAGGAAATCAAGATAGTTACAAACCTATATTCCATGTTTGCATGCTTCACTAAAGATTTTCATAGTTAGGCCGAACCAATCTTGTGATAAATCAAAACATTAAGTATCAATCATAAAAACATTAAGTATCAACTATAAAAAAAGAAATTGAACATACCTATCAGTCACTGTGATCAATACCAGTAAACCGTTGAGGAGACTGAACATAACAAACATTTGAAGATAATAAAACACTGCTAAAAAGTAAAAATTCCATCTTCACTATCCTTTCAAAATGGCATAAGTTGGGGACATGAACTTCTTTAAAAGCGATCAGAAGTAGTTTTTTTCTAAGAATATATATATATATATATATATATATATATATATATATATATATATTTTATATATATATATATATATATATATATATATATATATATATATATATATACCTGTCAAAAAGACTATAATAGTCTGATGTGGCTTGATCTAGTGAAGGAATTTCTCCTTTAATTCTCGGAACATGCTGCAAAATACAAATTTCAAACGATCTTTAATTTGGCTAAGCCACATAATGTATTGACACCAAAGGAATGTTTGTAAAAATAAAAATAATTAATAGGTACTCTAGTTCTAAAGGAGATATGACACATGAAATATGTGATCACATAAAGTCTCTATTAAGGACACTAACAGAAACCACAGTCCATAATAAGAAACTTGTGCAAACTACAAAAATACATATAGTGTGATAGGAGGGGAGCTTCGTGACACTGAACACTTGAATAAAAATGGAATCGTTCTCAGCTTGATACCTGAGCAAGGATTTGTCATAGTTGGGCCAGACCAATCTTGTGCAAAAACATATGCTTACAAATGCTAGTTACCTAAACAAACAATCATCAGCTTGATACATGTCAAAGGGGCTTTTAATATAAGCTGGAATATAAACAAAATTGTGGGTACCGATAGAATGAAACATACAATGTACGACATGTATTAGCAAGATTGGTATTAAAAAATTAAGAATGTATTATAAAATGCTATAAAAGAACATACATGGCAGTAACTTCAAATTTCCCTAAATATCGTTATCAGTTTGCCCAACCTGAGCACCACCATGAGGAAACCGAGCACCACCAAGAGGTTGAGGAATAATCTGTGACATCGTCATTGAGCCTGAGACCAGAAAAGGGGACCAATTTTCAGATATATTTTCACATATATCCTCCAAGTAGATATTAAATTTATAAAGTTAAGCTTCCAAAGAAAACAGCGACTTCAAAAGACATTGTCTCCTGGAAACATTTCTAAATGGATAATTCTATTAATACTCTAGTTGTATATCGACCAATTGAAGCCAATTTTTTGACACGAATACTGATACATGTAAGGATAAAGATACTATAAAGATACGAGAAATAGACATATTCAGATAGGTAGGTACTAAGTATTCAACAATGTTGCACAATGACTAGGATACGGGTCCAGAGACCATTTTGCTGTATCCGTGCAACATATCATAGAGCCTAAAAGTTCTTAGATAAGATCCTATAGCATGACTACTGCAGATATAGAGCATTGCCAAATGATAAATCAAACACCCTTACTAAAATAAGTATAAAAGAAAAAAAACAAATAGCCTGACATCATACTGTTTGCCATTGATTGTAAAAGTACAGAACAATTATCGGAGGACTGAACTTAGACTCACAATACAAACTCGCTTGTACAAAAAAAGCCTAGGGACGAAAACCTAGGTACAACAATCTAAGTACAATTGTTTATTTTAGATTCTGGGGGGTGACGATAGAGGCTCGGGAAGGCGACGGCAGCCCTGCCTTACTCCTTGGACGATCGGTATGCAGCCTTGGCTCCTTGTGAAAAGATGGTCGATGTTAACGAAGAAGTGCTCTTTTTGCTCCTCTGTTGCTCTCCTGGCTTCTCTCTCTCTCTCTGTGTATTCTTTCTCTGACTCTGTATATTTTTTTTATTCTTTTGTTGTCGGTCCTCGTACAAAGAAATGATGCTAGCTATTTATAAGAGTGGGGTATGATCATTAGGGTTTGCTAATGATCATTGTTTTGGAATGTCGGTGCTCCTTCAATCTATCTGAACCCTTGGTCCTGATTACAATAAATCTCGGCCATTAATGAGGATAGCACCGAATCTTGTGAGCAATTAATTTTGATTGCTTTAAATCTTCATGATTGATTATACCAATACCCGCTTGCTCGCCACGTGTCCCATTGGCTTGATGATAAATGATATGCCTTGATCTCAGTAATTATGATGATGACGTCGAATATATTTGTTGAGATTCGGTTAAATCTTTGATTGATCCGATGTCATGTGTTTTAATTGTGGGTCCTGCCAGAGCCGCATAGGATAAGCAACACTTGAACCGCAGGGAGATAATCTTCGTGAGCCGCATAGGACAGTGCTTTATTGAGCCGCAGGGGATGAACTCTCAATGAGCCGCATATGCATAGTCTCTGCGAGCCGCATAAGACAGCGTTGTATTGAGCCGCAGGGACTGGGCTCTCGGTGGGCCGCATATGGCTGATTTTTGCTGGTCATATAGGGTGACTTCTCAGTAAACCGCATGAAGCTGTTCTCTATTGAAGCCGCATGAGACTTGCCACGTGGCAATCTGCGACTTCTGACGGATCGGGTCAGAGATTTTCTTCTTTTCCCGAAGAGTCTGTCATTATGACAGAGTCATCATTGCGTCTTTATGTCAGAGCTGTCATTTGTCAAAGCAGCCGTCGGGGCATTAAATGCGGTCGAATGTAGAGAGGAACTGTTGAAGGCCACATGGCTTCTTTCTGGGCCGCATGGAACTATCCGAGCCGCATGAGACTCTTCGAGCTATTGAGCCGCATGTTGTATCTGGACCGCATGAAGCTCCCAGGAATTTTGAGCCGTATGAAGCTTCCTGGGTTCTGTGCCACATGAAGAATGTTTCATGACCGAGCCGTATGAAGGACGTCTCATGACCGAGCCGCATGACGAATGTCCCATGACCGAGCCGCATGAGAGACGTCTCATAGCCGAGCCACATGAAGGACGTCTCATGACCGAGCCGCATGAGGAATGTCTCATGACCGAGCCGCATGAAGGATGCCTCATGATTCGCATGAGGAATGTTTCGATCAACCTGTGCACTCGCTTTGTGGGCCCGGGTATCCCGAGTATACGAGTGCGTAGGTATCATATTTGCTCCCCGATGTGGACCTAATGAAAACACTTGCCCTCGATCTTTGTTGGGGGACTCTTGAGAACCACTCTGTCCGTTTGCTGTCGGGGGCTGGACACGGACAGTTCTGTACAACTTTCCATCAGAGGCCCGCTTAGCGGGACGCTCTTGATGGTCAGAGGTTGGGACAGCTGACTGAGCTCGATGAGCCCGTGCTGCCCTGGACTTCTTTGACTTAGTACCCGAAGGTGCGTAATAGGAAGGGTCCAAGTTTGGAGGGAGAGAAGAGAAGTCGGTGCCCTTTTCAAAGGAGGTAAGGGGGCTCTATTTATAGAATGGAGTGAGACCTTTCTTCTTCTCCTTTCTGATGTGGGACTAAAAGAAATATTTTCCATGCTTCTACAGGACCCCCTTCAAAGTTTCCAAATTGCAAATTTTGAACACTTTGAATAAGAAGTATGGAAAGTAGATTTGTTTAGGTGTGGCAATCCAATCAGAGGTAGCATGGACGTGATTGGTTTGGGTACTTCCGTTGGAGATTTTATGTGGACTTATCATCCTTGGCGTAACTTGGTTTTAGGTACGGATAATAAGTTGAGAGAGGGAACCATCATATTTACTCATAGGTGGTATGGACGTTGTAAATATAAGGTTGATGGTAGAGCTTTCCTACTCAGAGGTGATATGGACATGGTAGGAGTGAACTCGAATGAGGATACATAGAACAATGCAGAGGTACTATCAACGTGGAAGTTCTATGCGTTGGGTGAAAGAATGCTATGGAACAGCTGGGCTCCGAAAGCATGTGATGATAAGGAAAGATGTGGATGTACTAGGGGACCTAGTACGGCATTTGTGGTCAGCAGAGGACATTTGTGGTCCTATTATCCATGGCGTACCCTGGTTTAGGATACGGATAATAAGACAAGAGAAAACCAACATACTTACTCAGAGGTAATGAGAACATGGCAAGTATGGGGGTTCTACCGCGGAATCTTCCTACTCAGAGGTAATGAGGACATGGCAGGAGTGGACACAACGGAGGATATTTGTGGTCAACAGAGGACATTTGTGGACTTATTACCCTTGGCGTACCCTGATTCAGAGTACGGATAATAAGGAGAGAGAGAACCAACATACTTACTCAGAGGTAATGAGGACATAGTAAGTACGGAGGTTTTACCGTGGAGTCTTCCTACTCAGAGGTAATAAGGACATGGCAGGAGTGGACTCAACGGACGATATTTGTGGACCTATTATCCTTGGCATACTCCGGTTGTGGGTACAGATAATAGGTTGAAAGAGAATCGACATACTTACTCAGAGGTAATGAGGACATGGTAAGCATGAAGGTTTCTTCGATGGAGCCTTCCCACTCAGAGGTAATGAGGACATGGCAGGAGTGGGCTCAATGAAGAGGGGTACATAGAACGACTCAGAGGTAATGAGGACATGGAAGTTCTTATGTAGAGGGGTGATTTGTTTTTGGCGGAATCGAGACGACTCAGAGGTAACATCGACATGGTCATTTTTTTAGGAATTTGTGGATCTGTTACCCTTTTTGTGCACTGGGAGTGCGGGTAGTGGATCATAAGGAAGGATCTCTTTCGGAAAGAAAGTTAAGAGGTACGGTTATACATGACTTTCTTCCAAAAGAGTGACCGGGATATAAGTTCAGGGGTACCAGCGGGTACATAACTCGACAATCCATATATTTTGGAATCAAAGTGTAAGTTCAGAGGTACCAGCGGGTACATGACTTGGTAATTTGAGATGTTTTATGGAAGGAAGAGGTGAATTCGGCGGTACCAGCGGGTACATGACTCGAAGATCTGGAATATTGTGGATATGAGTTCAGCGGTACCAATGGGTACATGACTCGATGATACGGAGTATTGTGAAAGTGAGTTCAGCGGTACGGGAGGGTACATAACTCGGCAATCTGGGATGTTATGGAGGCAGAATGTGAGTTCAGCGATACCGGAAGGCACATAACTCGACAATCTGGGAAATTTGGAGGCAAAATGTGAGTTCAGTGGTACCGGAAGGCACATAACTCGATAATTTAGGAAATTTGGGGGCGGAATGTGAGTTCAGTGGTACCAGAGGGTACATAACTCAATCATCGGGGATTTTTTTTTTTTGAGGATGTCGTTTCGGACGTAATACTTCTTCAGGAAGTTGCCGTTGATGGGCAATATGAGAAAATCTCAGTGTGAGCAGCCACATACTTAGCCAGCTCTGACTCTTCTTCGTCCACCCCCTGTGTAACTGCAGATTGAGAGGATGACTTGGGTAGCTTGATCATCAGGGGCTTCGTTGGTGAAGCCGAGCGTGGAGTTGTTGGCAAACTAGCGACCCCCAGTTTGGCATTCGATGTGGAGCGAGGAGTGGCTAGTTCGCTGGAAGTGTCAGACCTTGCATCGATGCGACAACCTTTCTTGGGAAGGCGTATTGTCAATGGCCTGTCCGAGGGGTTGAGCTTCCCTGTTTGTGGTTGACTGACTCTTGGTAACCTGATTGTTAGTGGCTCCGTTGTGGGTCTCGGCACTTGGCCGGATCTCGGCAGCCGGATTGTCATCTGCTCCTCTTGCACCGAGAGGCTGATCGCGTCCTTCCGCAGAGTGGCGGTGAGGGGTGCAGACTTACCCGATTTGTGAGCTTGGAGGTGGATCGTCAGGGGTCCTTCTGATCCCGTGGCTGTCTCAGTATGAGCTTGTGCGTCTCCTTCATCCAGGTACCTTTTCAAATTTTCGTATAAACAGGAGTCCGAGTAGTAAGATTCGACCCCTTTGAAGGGATCGATGTCAGCAAACTCTGTCTTCATGAAGCCGTGTTTGTTGACATATTTGAAGCACTGGTGTAGCATGGAAGGCACGATCATATAATCGTGTATCCATGGGCACCCCAAGAGGATGTTATAAGAAGTGTCTGCATCTATGACGTAGCAGGTGACCTCGGATTGGAGGTCGCCAATCTGACACTTCAGACGAAATAGGGTAGCTCCTGCCCGAATTGAAACCGCTGATGGCGGTGCTTGTAGGTGTTAGGCAATACATTGGGATGCGGAGATGATGTAGCAGACCTTTCGGGATGATGCTTATGGAAGAGCCTGGATCAATGTGCATCCGATCCACCTTCACGTCGCCGATGTATTCCGTGTAGTATAGCGGGCGATCATGTAGGTTGGTTTTGATGAGCATGTCCTGCGGAGTGAAGATGATGTTGGGCATTGCTCCCGTGCAGGCACTATCTTGGAGATCCATGGTTGAGTCCTCCCCAGTGAGGTTAGATTGAGCGAGATAGGCATCGGCATTTTGGAGTGCTTCGCTCAATGCAATACGAACGTCTTTGGAGAGCCTCAGGAGTTTATATACTGACAATTTGGCCGGAGTGTTAGCCAATTGTGCTAAGATGTCAAAGTTGTAGGGCCTCTCTAGCCCTGGGGCTGCATCCTTTTGGAGAGATTTGTTGAAGCGAGTCTCCTTCGGCCTAGGCTTGTCGGTCGTCGAAGGCTGAGCCGGTCCCAGAGCATCAGTTGCAGTGGGTTGATGATTTTCAGCTGGACTATCAACCACAGGTTGGGATTGCGCTCCAGACCGCGTAACGACGGCTGTAGCTTCCTCGTTGTCTGCTAAAATTGTGCGGCAGGTCTTGATTTTTCCACTCTTTTTGTTGGTGGGAGATGGCGTGGGCCGAGTTACTTCTGACACTAAGTCTAGATGGACCCACATGACCTCTCCTCTTGAGGTGGTGAGAGGTACTAGACCAGCAGCTTGTTCCCGGGGCGGAGGAAGATTGGTAATCTCCATTGTCGCGAGAGAGACGAAAATGACCCTATCTTGGGTCTCCGTTGGAGGAAAGTTGCCGAATTGTACAGACACCATATTGGCTGCTACGGTTACCTCTTCGAAGTCGATGGCCAGAGCGTTCGAATCGATGAGGCTTTGGATGTATCGTTTTAGTTGGTAGCAGTCATGTGTAGCGTGGTGTACATAACGGTGGTAATGGCAGAACTTCGGGTTCTCCAAATCAGCCGGCCGAGGCTCCCATTTTGGTGGAGGAAGCTGAATTTTACCTCCTTGTATAAGCATGTCTAAGATAGGCTTGACGTGGCCGTCTTCGAAAGAGTAAGTGATCTGAGGCCATTGTTTGTCTGCTGGCTGTGGCTCGGGCTTCTGGGCCGTGTCGGCCACCATAGCCTATTTTCCCTTGCTGTCCCGATTGTTGGAGGGGTTACCGCCATTATCGTTGTTGAGGCGCTTGCCCTTGTTTTCTTCTTCTGAGATGTGCAACCCCAGTTGGCGGGCCTTCTTCAGTCGTTCTTCAGCGCTTGTGGCGCTGATGATGAACGCCTTCCAATCTTTGAATTGACTCTCGCCCATCCAGAGACTGATCGTTGGGAGCAGTCTCTTTTGGCAGATTTCGATCAAAGAAGAATCCGGATTTCCGGAAGGCAGCTTCTTGGCGGTCTGGCGGAACCGTTCGATTTAGTTACTTGTTAGCTCCTTCTTCCCTTGGACGACGTCCATAAGAGTGGACATAGTGATGTCTTGTCCTACTTCATAGAATCGTTCCAAGAACATGCGCTTGAAGCCGGCGAAGGAATGGATGCAGTTGTCCGGTAGATTGCGGTACCAATCAAAGGCGACTCCTTCCAATGCTCCAATGAATAATCGTGTGAGGATCGCATCTTCATGGGGCAGATGGTCGGTGGTGACCTCAAAGTAAGTGATGTATCGACTTGCTGAGGTTTTGCCATCATACGGGTTGATGTTGAACGGCTTATATCTTGGTGGAAATGGAACATCCCTCTACTCAACGGGATATGGTTGCCGTATTCTGAGATCTTGAGCATTTTCTTGGGCATGAAACATGGCACGGAGCTCTTGGACCTCTCTTCTTACTTCTCGGGTCTCATCTGTCGCGGCGGGGGCTGTTATTTCGGGAGGATTATTGCCCGGGTTTGGTGCCGCTGAGTTCGAATCTATATTGACCGTGGAGCCCGTATTTGTTTGACCGGGCGCTCCTCCTTGTAAAGTGGGCAGGGCCGCTTTAATCTCGTCTACAGACTTGACCAAAGCAAGTAATATGGCTTCGAGACTGTCGATGCGCTGGCGATCACTGGAACCACCTTGATCGCTGTCCGTCATGAACACCGTTCTTACATGAGGAGTGATGGAAGGAACGGTGGAGGTTATGCCATCTGAGTCGTACCCATGCACCGAGAAGTCATCAGGATAGGTGGGAATGTTCTCTTCGGGCTCGGACTCGGAGGGAACGGTATCCCCAGCTTCAGAGCTTGCCTTGTCTTGAGAGTTACGGATGTCCTCGGGGGCATCTACGTCCGTTGCTCCTGATGGAAGAGTTGTTTGTGCGGACTCGGTTCCTTGGAACATCGGATTGTTGCGAATGTTCGGAGGAGTGTTACCCCCAGCTCCTTCAACCCCCAGCGATGTGGATGATGAATTTCCCATCGAGGTAAATTTTGTCTTTGAACGGGTGTGTTGGAATACACCAGTGGAGGGCAACCGTTTAGACGACAATTTCTTAGTTGTAATGGTTGATATCTTCGGACTGGAGATGCTCGTTTTCTTTCTCCTCTCTTCGGCGGAAACTTTTTGAGCAGAATTGCAGGAGACAACAGGAGGTGCCTCATCTTCTGAGTTTGGGTGCTGTAGCCTTTGGAAGGCGGATCGCCGAGCTTCCGTCATTGCCGCGTTGTTGCAGCAGCAATTGACGACGATTTGGGTGCAGCGATGTCCAAGCGAGGACTCTTTGCACACCGACACTCCTTCTCTTTCCTTGCGTTTGTGGAGGATCGCCTCCCGCAGGTCAGGGGAACCACTCTGTCTGTTTGCCGCGGGGGGCTGGACTTGAGTGGTTATATACAACTTTCCATCCGAGGCCCGTATGATAGTCAACAGGATGCTCCGATAGTCAGAGGTTAGGATAGCTGACTAGGCTCGATGAGCCCGTGCTGCCCTAGACTTCCTCCTTCTAGCACTTGTGGGTGCATAATAGGAGGAGTCCAAGTTGAATGCCACAGAATCTGGCTTATCATATAGAGAATCATCAGGGTCGGGACCGTATGAGAGACGGTCGAAGACCGATCGAGAGAAGCGTGGAACGGACACTATGCTGCCAGAGTTGGGTACCATACAGGCTGTCTGCATGCGGCCATCTTCTGCTGTCAGATGAGTTGTCTTTGGACGGTTAGGAGTCACGACCGTGCAGGCTGGCCGCATGCGGTTGGCAATAGTGGCCGCATGGGTTCTCTGCAAGCGGCTGCCTCTTGTAGCCTCATATGTTTCATCTATGTGATTGGCGACTGTAGCTGCATAAACTATGCGGCTGTCAGATGTGACCACATGATTCTTCTTCATGCGGCCAGCGACTGTGGCCGCATGAGCTTTGTCCCTGCGGCAAGCGGATTTGGTCCAATGAGCCTTTTTCACTCGGCTAGCATCCCTATGCGGCTCAGTTCGCATAGAGTTCCTCATTGCCTCTGCAAGTCCAGCATCATAGTGTTTTCTTCTGCCGAACTTGGAGACAGCAGAGTTATCTACGGTCTCAAGTGGGGCCGCAGAAGAGTCCTTCTCACCGTCTTGAGCAACAGAGGGTACACCGTCGGGGGCTTGGGGAGGAGCAAATGATTTTGGCCTCCACTCTCTGCGAGCCTTTGTCGTACGGGTGCGCTTCTGTAACGGGCCAGCGCTTCCTTCGGAGAGCATCTCTTCAAACGCCTGTTGGTCGAAGCGGACGACCAGCTTTTGTTGCGTGGAGCCAAGTTTGGCTGCATCCAATTGCTTCACCAACTCCTCAGCCGTGGAGAAGTTTGTCCCTAGCAGAGTCGCCATCGTGTTTGCCATTGATTGTAAAAGTACAGAACAATTATCGGAGGACTGAACTTAGACTCACAATACAAACTCGCTTGTACAAAAAAAGCCTAGGGACGAAAACCTAGGTACAGCAATCTAAGTACAATTGTTTATTTTAGATTCTGGGGGGTGACGATAGAGGCTCGGGAAGGCGACGGCAGCCCTGCCTTACTCCTTGGACGATCGGTATGCAGCCTTGGCTCCTTGTGAAAAGATGGTTGGCGTTGACGAAGAAGTGCTCTTTTTGCTCCTCTGTTGCTCTCCTGGCTTCTCTCTCTCTCTCTCTGTGTATTCTCTCTCTGACTCTGTATATTTTTCTATTCTTTTGTTGTCGGTCCTCGTGCAAAGAAATGATGCTGGCTATTTATAAGAGTGGGGTATGATCATTAGGGTTTGCTAATGATCATTGTTTTGGAATGTCGGCGCTCCTTCAATCTATCTGAACCCTTGGTCCTGATTACAATAAATCTCGGCCATTAATGAGGATAGCACTGAATCTTGTGAGCAATTAATTTTGATTGCTTTAAATCTTCATGATTGATTATACCAATACCCGCTTGCTCGCCACGTGTCCCATTGGCTTGATGATAAATGATATGCCTTGATCTCAGTAATTATGATGATGACGTCAAATATATTTGTTGAGATTCGGTTAAATCTTTGATTGATCCGATGCCACGTGTTTTAATTGTGGGTCCTGCCAGAGCCGCATAGGATAGGCAACACTTGAACTGCAGGGAGATAATCTTCGTGAGCCGCATAGGACAGTGCTTTATTGAGCCGCAGGGGATGAACTCTCAATGAGCCGCATATGCATAGTCTCTGCGAGCCGCATAAGACAGCGTTGTGTTGAGCCGCAGGGACTGGGCTCTCGGTGGGCCGCATATGGCTGATTTCTGTTGGTCATATAGGGTGACTTCTCAGTAAACCGCATGAAGCTGTTCTCCATTGAAGCCGCATGAGACTTGCCACGTGGCAATCTGGGACTTCTGACGGATCGGGTCAGAGATTTTCTTCTTTTCCCGAAGAGTCTGTCATTATGACAGAGTCATCATTGCGTCTTTATGTCAGAGCTGTCATTTGTCAAAGCAGCCGTCGGGGCATTAAATGTAGCCGAATGTAGAGAGGAACTGTTGAAGGCCACGTGGCTTCTTTCTTGGCCGCATGGAACTATCCGAGCCGCATGAGACTCTTCGAGCTTTTGAGCCGCATGTTGTATCTGGACCGCATGAAGCTCCTAGGAATTTTGAGCCGCATGAAGCTTCCTGGGTTCTGTGCCGCATGAAGAATGTTTCATGACCGAGCCGTATGAAGGACGTCTCATGACCGGGCCGCATGAGGAATGTCCCATGACCGAGCCGCATGAGAGACGTCTCATAGCCGAGCCACATGAAGGACGTCTCATGACCGAGCCGCATGAGGAATGTCTCATGACCGAGCCGCATGAAAGACGTCTCATGACTCGCATGAGGAATGTCTCGATCAACCTGTGCACTCGCTTTGTGGGCACGGGTATCCCGAGTATACGAGTGCGTAGGTATCATATTTGCTCCCCGATGTGGGCCTAGTGAAAATACTTGCCCTCGATCTTTGTTGGAGGACTCTTGAGAACCACTCTGTCCGTTTGCTGCCGGAGGCTGGACACGGACAGTTCTGTACAACTTTCTATCAGAGGCCCGCTTAGCGGGACGCTCTTGATGGTCAGAGGTTGGGACAGCTGACTGAGCTCGATGAGCCCGCGCTGCCCTGGACTTCTTTGACTTAGCACCCGAAGGTGCGTAATAGGAAGAGTCCAAGTTTGGAGGGAGGGAAGAGAAGTCGGTGCCCTTTTCAAAGGAGGTAAGGGGGCTCTATTTATAGAATGGAGTGAGCCCTTTCTTCTTCTCCTTTCCGATGTGGGACTAAACGAAATATTTTCCATGCTTCTACACATACTACTGGAAAAAAACAATTATCTGGATCACAGTGCATGACTGGTACTTGGTTGTCTGAAATACGTAAATTCTACTATAAAAGATTCATGTAAAAAAGGAGAAAATTGAGCAAAGAATGAATAAATCAGTTGCACAGTTGTTGATGGTTCACAAAAGGCAGAATATTCATCCCATAAGGGCTTGTTGATGAGGAAACAAGAACCTACAACAATAAAAGGGATTATGCACAATAAGTTTCTTTTGCTGAGAATATGACTCAACACTTTTACTCAATTGATAGGTGAAGACAATAATTTCTCAATAAATCACAATATTAAAATCTGCTATTACCTGCATGTAAATGCAGTTAGATGTAATTAACATATCCTCCATAACTGCAATTACCTGCTATTAAGTGCACGTAAATGTACGTAGGTGCTATTAAGCTTGCATTTAAATATGATTCCTTCTTAAGAAATGTTTGGTAATGTATCCTCCATAACTACAATCTAGTTGCTTTTCAATACAAAACATAAATATGTTTTCATGGGCTAATACTTGTAGGCCTAAAATCTATGTTCAATTGCATGAAGAAATAATCAGTTGATAATAAGCAGAGTAACAAAGTCAAATGCGGTGAAGACTTTCTGGGATTCAACTGCTAATATTGGATGTGGTAAACAAGAAGGGACATAGGTTTCTCATACCTGATTGAAAAGGTTTAAGCAAATTATCTGAACAAAATGGAATTCACGGGAAAAAAGGGCCCAAGATACCTTGGGTTTACAACCAAGTTCTCACATTCAAAGAATAAGAGAGTAAATTTCAATAGTGGCAAAGCATGTGTCAAATTGACAACCTGTAGATAGTTTTGCAAAAACATTGGCAAGTTTCAAGTTGGTAAATACAACAGTTTACATGCACAAGCTTAGAACCATATACGTACTACTTCAGTCAAGGACCAAACATATGGTTGGAGACCACTCCAGTCCTATGGGACTAAAGGCACCTATACAATAAGGTCCGCAGTATCGGTATCGTAACCGGTATCGGACCATTCCTATGAGTATCAGGATCGACGGTACCGGTAGTTTCGGATCGGAGTATCGGATTTTTTAGTATCGAAAGGCAAATAATTATTAACATTTTACAATAATTATTTTATACATTTAGGCATAATTTTAAGTATTGCCTATGTGGTTTCTTAGTAGTTTTCAAATTGAATGAAATAGTAGTGACCTTTGTCGGTTGGTTTACACGTAATAGATAACTTTTCTTACTTTACATGCTTTTACAACTTTACTTTGCTTTTACATCCTTTGTTGATTGGAATTTTTTTGTTCAATTTTCTTTGCCGAATTGACTGAAAATAGACCCCCATTTTTGGTATCGATTAGTATCAGGCATCGGTCGGTATCGGATCGGGACATGCTCGTATCGATAGGCCGTATCGGATCAGTATTGGCCGATACTATGAACTATTTTGTTTGCTAGGATTTGCCGATTTGGATATTAGATTACTAACAAAAAAATAAAAAAGGTTATCATCAGTATAGAACCTATATCGGTGCCAAGCAACATAGTTGTTGAAAAGACGAAACAAAGTGATAAAAGAAGACCATTTTACGACTACATGACAAAGTCAAGAACAAAGTATAACCTAAAATGCATCATTGTAATAACGGAATAATTTTAATCGAGACCAAGAAAGAATTCAGAACATAGTAATGTAACATGGATTTATAAAGATACCTATCAAAATAGGACTTTTGATCACCATACGCACTGCGATCATAACTATTACATGTCGCTCAACTCCCCAGGAACCTGCTGACTATATCCTTCCAGAATTTTGACAAGATCCGATGCATACTTTGAATCCTGGTCACAAAAAATGTTTAACCTTCTCCCTTGGAACCTGCTCTGCCAGTCCTACCAAGCATGTGAACATAGTCTTCCACTGCCATGGGAAAGTCATAATTAACCACAACTCTGCAGCAAGAAGGATATAAAAAAGGTTGGTAATGCACTAGCAAAAGCATATCACATAACAAAAATTTGACCTAAATCGAATGCAGCAAACACTTCAAGATACAGAAAAGATGTTCAAGTCAAATTCGTCAAACTTCAAAGTATAAAGCTTCAAGCATTCTCCCAATCCTGGAAACTAAAATCTGAGAAAAATGTATCGAAACAATCACACAAAATGTTTTTCTTTCTTTCTTTCAGTTATATGCTTTTAATCTTCAGAAGAAAAATATAAAGGCTTACAAAATAACTGATACAAGTTCCTCATTTAATTACTCATCTTGTATGTTGTTATGATGATATTAGACCAAGAAAGAACTTAGGTGTTATAATCAACATAGAACCAAAATTTAATTTTTTTGTGCAGAGTAATAACAAAATTCTTGCAAGACAGGCTACAGAGTACTCCGGCCACAATGGTCTACCCTGGCCACAGACATGTATTATATATCCTACAATTATAGCCACAAAGCACATGTTTTTCAAAGATGTATTAGTACTCAGGCGACAATGGTTTACCCAGGCCATATACATGTATTAGATATCCTAAAATTATAGCCACAAAGCACATGTTTTTCAAACTTGGGTCCATCAGAGAATTGCCAACTAGACCTTGTAAGATACAATTTATGCCTTATTGTTTGTTTACGGTCTGAGAAAATTTCCTACAAGTCTATTATTGATGGTGAGTTAATGTACTTTTTGTAAGCTTAACTATTCTATATTTTCCTGGTCCGTATGGGTTTCAAAGAGGGGTCTTTGTATCTTTGAACTTGAAGTTGGTGTAGTTAACTATGCCAAGGTTCGTAGTATCGATATCAGAAATAGTGTTGGACCCTTCCCAAAAGCCTAATATGCAATCAAGATAAAATAAATTGTCTATATATACTTGTTCTCATATAAGTAGTATTATTATTTAACAAACTTTAGTCACATATTATTAAAAAAATTATTTACTACTTTGTCATATTTAGTAATGATTATCAATTGTGACTTTGAAAATTAGCAATTTTCATAAATGAATTAGTAAAATGGTATGATAGCCAGTTTGATACAAAATAAAAAATATTAAACAACTGATGTGAATCAAGGAACAGCTAATGTATAGACTTACTCGGAATGGATAATTACTGAAGTCAACAGAGCCTTGAGAGTTAAGGGATAATGATATTTGGGAAACCTTAAGGCTTAAGACCCTGACTTTGACTGGCACCACTTGACAACCTTGTTCATTTATACCTTATTTAAGTGGAAGCAAGAAGCATCTGTGCAGCATATAAAAAAATACAGAATTAAGTTAAATAGGCGAGGGGATATTAGTCAAGTTTACAAGCTTGGACAGTACCTGTTCTTCATGCTTAACGAATGGCACTAATATAACTGTATTGTACTACCATATTCAAGACATACTCCTTGACTGTTCATAATGCCACTGTCAGTGATGTTTGCAATAAAGGGTCTATCAACTGCAAGCATACTCCCAGAGCTGGAATTCAAAAGGGAGAAAAATGTCATCGCCAGAAAAGTAAGCCATGCACAAGTTCAAAACCAAGTAAACTAGTAGACCTTGGAAGATTGGCAAGGAGAACCTGCTCGCCCCACAAATTAAACTTCAATTTGCCACCATCATTATCAACAAGAGTAATCTATTTTCTCTGTGAACACCCAAAACTACCCTTGGCTTCCAATGGCCCAATTGACTCGATCCTGGAGATCAGAAGCATACAAATGAACAGGTGAAATGGCATACTAGAATATGATGTTGCAAGTATACATTATTCACATATCTGACAAGAGGTAACTTTTCTGACTAACAAAGATACATGTGGTTTACATCCAAAATTTTGTGTGTGGGAGGGGAGGGGGGGCATAGTGGGAGGGGGGACATAGGAATCCTGCTAGCCATAGCATTGGTCCGAAAGATGTGTACCCAATAATTAAGCTTCCAATTAGCAGTGAATTAATCAATGATTCAAAGCAAAAATCTACTACTTGCATAAACAATTGAAGAAAAAATAGTATTAATTTTAGTATAAATTGGGACATCTATTTTAGGGACAACAGATCTTTCCCGTAAAAAATTGTTGTGTTGTTATTTAACTCCAATCTCTTAAGAACTAGGAGAAGAAGCTGATGACAATACTATATCTGCGAGTTTTTTCAGCCTCCAAGCACAATCATATAATTTACAGGAGGATAGTTCAAACTCAGGAATATAACCAGAATAAGAGTAAGCCATGACAGAAAGCAAAAGTTAATGAAATAAAATAAAAGACCTAAATGCAAGTAATGAGCAAAACAAAGATAAAAAATTAACAAACCAAATTTACTCACTTTAACACTTTCCACATGTCTTCTTTGATATTTGCTGGATGATATCAAATGTAAAATGTAAAAGAAACAACACCTTGCTCATCTATGGGAATCTATAAAAGATTTCATACCAAGTATTTTAATGTCCGGAAGCTAAAGCCTTTTGTATTTGATAAATGATCCAGGACTAGCCACCTGCATGTCAGCATCATTATGAAAAAACAAAAAACAAAATACAACATGATAACCAGTCACTGTGAATTAGATTTTGAGAAATGAATCAAATACTAAATCACAAATAATAGACATCATTACTTGCAAAATCATTATTAAATAGGCTACGAACTCCTAAGTGGCTTCAGTAAAACCTGAATCTCCTAATTAGTCATAACAAGAAAAAAATTCATATTAATTTCAAGATCATATATAAAGCAAGTTGCAAAGCACAATGAAGAGAACTTAGTCAGAGGCAGGTTGCAAAATTACTGAACATAAGAATTCATACAACGACATGGGGAAGGCTTGCAAGAGAAATAGCCTGCTCTATATTATTAATTACATTAGGATACATAGCTATAGACTTGGTCAGATACCTGAGAGTTAACGTAGAGAATTGGAAGTTGGGTCCTGGAAAAGGATTTGGGAATGGTTCATTTGTTGGTCTGAACACACTCGGTCCGACATTTCCTCAAACATCATGGCTTCACCGAACCCCAGATCGGCACCCTCATTACCAACTACCCCCTCCCCCCAACATCCCTTTCGACGACGTCGACCGGACCATGGAGCCCAACCACCGTGCCATCCGCGACATGGGCTTCAACGACCCCAAACATCTGCAGCGGTGTCTACGACCCTCATTATCTCGATCAGGTTGGCGGCGGCCTACCACTGCCACCATATATTATCACCACCGCAGACGTCGTCGCAGACGCCGCCTCAAACACCACCGTCGTAGATACCTCCTCGCTTCTCTAATCCAAACCCACGTACATAGGGAGAAGAAAAGAGAGGGTATTGAGAAGAAAAGTTTTCTAGAAGAAGAGAAATACTTCAGGTTCCAGTAGGAGGGGGTGGGGTTTTGAGAGAAAAAAAGTGGAGAAAGAAATGTTGTGAGAAGAAGGCTCTACGGGAGGGGACACGAATTTTGGATGAAAAATAATGGAGCCAAATTTTTAGGCTTTTTTTAGGGGCACCTCCACATTTACTAAGGGGCAATCCAAATTTTTTTTAAAAAAATTACAAGTTTGCCATTGGGTTTTTTTACTAGGGGGCAGCCCAAAAAATACTATATAAGCCAATTTCATTTTAGATTTCATCTCTCTCTTTCTTCCTCCATCTACTACTTCTCTTCCTCCGCTCTTTTTTTCTCCTCCTCATATAAACCTATAATTAATCCTAGCTAGGTAAAATTGTCCCCCAACCTAAAATTTTTGGTAGAATACAGTGTCAATCAATTCTCCCATTAATTTGTAAGTCATCAAATTTATTTTTGTGTAATATTTTAAGTTTTAACCTAAATTTTACATATAAAAGTTGAATTTTGTGTTTAATGTAGAAAAAAAATAGAAAATGGAACAAACCGGACCATCAAATGCTGGATACTCTCCTCCTACAACTTTCGAAGAACACTTCGACGCATCGAAAACCCTCGTGGTAACTACACTTAACATTTACTTCGGGTCAAAAATTGGACTTTGACACAGAGGACTGCAATAAATGTGGCAGTCCCTCACATATATAGGACTGCCATAGATGTGGCAGTCCTATATATGTGAAGGACTGCCACATTTGTGGCAGTCCTATAATTATGAAGGACTGTCACATTTGTGGCAGTCCTCTGTGTCCAAGGAAATATGACAAGGAAATATGAAAATTTCAATTAAGACCAGAGGATAAATGTGTGACAAACAACAGAGAATATGTAAAACATCAAAGAGAACACCTAGTAATCAAGCATGTTCCTTGCAACGAAAGGATTTACAGTTAAAATTGACTTCTTCGTTTATATCTTCCAATCTCATGCTAACACATGATCTTCCATTGAACTATTACAAAGCTTTCAAAGTTAAATTCTCATTTTTCACTCACTAGGTTGAAAAGTGAAAACATAGCAACAGAACCAAACATATAATACTACGTTAACATTTCTTTATATCTAAAATTGAAACTGAGAACTTGTAAGCTTAATGTAAAATTAAGCAAGAATTTCATTATGTCAGATATATGTTAAAGCAAAATTAAGCAAGAATTTTACTATTTATGGGTTCACCACCGTTTGTGTCTGGGCATTATGATGTTACTTTCAAGTAGCAACTATATTACATTTATAACTAAATTTTAGAGAACTAAGGATAACTATATAACATTTATAACTAAATTTTAGAGAACTAAGGATTATATGTTGCAGACAGATACGCTTGAAGTGTCTCAACTTGTGACCAAGTACAGACTCCTCTATAAATAATAATATGCTTTATGTAGTTGTTTAGTTTTGACTTTTAACTTCTATTGTAGGACTTGTGATCTTCCGAGGTTGCGGTACATGCTTCAATTGCAATCGATGTAGGGCATTTATTTTGGACCAATCTTTCGTTTCAATCAAGCGACGATGCGGTACAATGGTGTCGAGAAGTTGGACGGGAAAACAAGTTGTATCTTGTGATATCCAGATCGGCCCGAAATCGCCCGGGACGACAAAGTCTGATGGTTGGCTGTGAAAGAGGTGGTGTGTTCAGATCGCATAAGAAAGACACAGTTATCCAAAATAAAGTTCCAAGAAAGAAAGCTGGAACGAAGAAATGTGGTTGTCCATTCACGATCCAGATTAGAAAAGAAGAAGAAGGGAAGTGGTCAGTACAAGTAAAGAATGGAACCCACAATCATGAGATTTCTGAGACACTATTGGGTCATCCGTATGTCGGACGGTTGAATCCTACGGAGAAGAAGATAGCCGAAGACTTGTCCATTTTCGGTGTTGCACCGAGACAAATATATTCAGTCATACGGCATGAAGATGAGAAGAACTTGTCTACGATGAGGTCAATATACAACGCCCTATCTTCTTCGAACGCTGTCTGGACCAAATCAAGAATGGCGATGCAAGAAGTTCTAAAGTTGCTTGCCGATAATCATTACGTTGAGTTCCATAGAACACATCCCCAGAGTAAGGAAGTAATTTCAATCTTTTGGGCTCATCCAGATTGCACAAGTCTGGACAGGTCTTTTGCCTCTCCTAAGCGGGTGAGACAGAAGCTGTACGAGAAGTTAGAGACTCATCTTCCATTCTACTCCCGTCTCCTAAGCGAAGAAACGGTTGCAAGTTTGTTGTTAAGTATCCCTTGCACCGACAGTATTACCGGGACAGACCACTACATGTCAGTCCTGTCTGTCGGCTATTTATTTGCCAATAGGTACATAATACCTCTCATAATTTTCTCGATGGGTATTAGAGAAACATTCTTTCCGATGTACGCACCTCAGCCGGACCACAGACATTCTAACCTATGTACTATAGGTCACATCGATGATCACTTTGTCATACTAAAGATGATCGGTCATTCTCCGATTCCTCCACCTTCAACAGTTTGGTACAAAAGAGCACCGGTCGAAGCCAGAGCTTGGACCACACCTTTCGATCATCAAATCGACCATTGTAAGAAGTTGTTGAAGTTTGAGGAGCCAAGAGACTTACCTGCAGACCACTGTGACGTCAAAATCGACTGAGTATCAATGTGTTATATGGAGGACCACTTTTGTATACTTTTTGGCATTTTGGTTATAGAGTACCACTTTTGTATACATTAAACTATGAATTATGAAGTCCAATATATATTTCTGATTTTTATCCATGTGTTATATGTCTTTTATCTGGGTATTATACATGTGTGTTTTGGGTGGATATGTGATATGTTTTTCATGTTGGATATGTGATATGTTTTTTATGTTGGATATGTGATCACAGGACATTTCAAGTAGGACTGCCACACACAGGGCAGTCCTACACTTGTGAAGGACTGTCCAGTGTGTGGCAGTCCTACTTGAAATGTTCTGTGATTTGATCACAGAACATTTGAAGTAGGACTGCCACACACAGGGCAGTCCAAGTGTAGGACTGCCCTGTGTGTGGCAGTCCTACTTCAAATATTCTGTGATCAAATCACAGAATATTTCAAGTAGGACTGCCACACATTGGGCAGTCCTTCACAAGTGTAGGACTGCCCTGTGTGTGGCAGTCCTACTTGAAATGTCCTGTGATTTGATCACAGAACATTTCAAGTGAAGGACTGCGATCAAATCACAGGACATTTCAAATCACAGGACATTTCAAGTAGGACTGCCACACACAGGGCAGTCCTACACTTGTGAAGGATTGCCCAGTGTGTGGCAGTCCTACTTGAAATATTCTGTGATTTGATCACAGAACATTTCAAGTAGGACTGCCACACACAGGGCAGTCCTATACTTGTGAAGGACTGCCCACTGTGTGGCAGTCCTACTTAAAATGTTCTGTGATCGAATCGTAGAACATTTCAAGTAGGACTGCCACACACTAGGCAGTCCTTCACAAGTGTAGGACTGCCCTGTGTGTGGCAGTCCTACTTGAAATGTCCTGTGATCACATATTCAACATGAAAAACATATCACATATCCACTAAAATAGTGCCAACACATATCACATATCCAACATATCATATATATCCAACACAAATAGTGTCAACACATATCACATATCCAACATATCACATATCCAACACATATCCAACATATCACATATCCAACATATCACATATCCAACATATCCAACATATCACATATCCAACATATCACATATCCAACATATCCAACATATCACATATCCAACATATCACATATCCAACATAAAAAACATCACATATCCAACATATCACATATCCAACATATCCAACACACAGCAAAAATAGTTTAAAAGACGGACACAAGTATTCAACATCATACAGCCAGACTTTAGACAATCATACTACATATCATGGCGGGCCTTCGAACGAGACTCCGTATTACGTATGAATGGGAACTCAACCTCGTCGTCGATACGCTCAAGCTCGTTGGCGACCAAGGTACTAGTGTCGACCAATACACTAGTGTCACTTTGGCAAGCGCTCCGAAGTGTCTTGGCCAGTTCCTTCGCCCTTCTAGACTGTAAATAAAAGTATAATTGAATTTAGTATACAAACATGAAAATCTTGAACTAACTACTAATACGGAACTCACCATCTTCACCAATGAAGCATACAAGATGTTTTTCGAACGAAGATTTCCAACAGCTACTACGGTCGTGGGACCCGGGTTTGTAGGGTTCAACAACTTGGAATGTCCGACCCGCCGGAAGTACGGCATGTAGTCCTTGGTGCAGTCGGCCATCTGGGTGATCGGTTGGCTCTCATCTTCCCCAAGCAGGTGCCTTTGCCACTCGGAGTAGAAGTCGGTCACCCGGTCGAAATACGCCGGTTTGTAGTTCAATGGTTGGGTCCCGCGGGGAGGTTCCAACATCTGTAGTGTGCGCTTCGGCACACTTTACACGAAGCCGAACTGCCGAAGTACACGATCAGGCATGTACGGCTCCTTGATATCATAGCATATGATCATGCCATGAAATAAAGAAACTGGTTGGATGGCACGACTCCCCTCGCGAAAATCTCGGTATGGATCCTAAAATATCTGTAGAAAAACAGTTAACAGCAAAATAAAGTTAACATAAAAAAATAAGGTTAGTCCCAATTTATTACCTCTTCTGGTACCAAATTGTCAATCACTTCAGGAATGGAAGCCAGGATTTGCCAATCTTTGGTTTCCACTGTAATGCCTGTGGTTCGTATTACGTATTTCTGGAATACGTGTACGTATTTATTCTTGTATTACATGATTTCCTTGCTTAATTTCCTCCCTGGGCTTGGTTTATTCTTGGTTTGGGTTGGCTTGGTTCGATTTGGGATTGCTCTTGGTTTATCATGGACCAAGGGTGAACCCCCTACCTACCACCACCACTCATATTTATTACCTATTCTTCTTCTCTCTCTTCATTAATCTCTTCTTCTTCTCTACCATTACTTCCTTATCTACCAGAGAGAGGGAGAGAGAGGTCTAGGCAAGTACAACTTGCTTCATGGAGGAACTCTAATTTTATTGCTTCATTCTCTTCCTTACAGCATTTAAACTTACTTTAGTACTTGGCATTTCTAAATTCTATGGCTAGATTCTTGTAGATCTAAGTTTATATTATTTTCGAAATTATTGGGTTTTGATCTACTTAATCCTGTTATTTCTGAGTTTTGAGGGTTCTATGTTGTAGGGAATCACGTTCTACCCCATTTTGACCTATGGAAGTTCGAATTTGGACTCTGGATGAAGGTTTCATGGAGCTTGGAAGCATGGATTCTTGGTGCTCTTCTTCTCGGACGCTTGGAGAAGAAGAACAGTGCTAGACTTGATCGCATGAATATTCATGCGGCAAGTGATTCCGAGCCGCATGAGCCTTCATACGACACTTTCTGGCCGCATGGGCTTGACTTGGCCGCATGGTAATTAATGCAGCAAGTGATTCGACCGCCTGGGACTCTCAGCCGCATAGGCTGGATCTCACTTCCTGAGCCGTATGGGCTCATTCCCCATCGGCCGCATCTGCGCCCATCTCCCTGAGTCGCATGAACTCTAGCACTTGCGGACCGCATAGGCCCTGATCCTCGACCGCATGACAACCCAGATCTAGCCGCATGGACTTCTCTCCTAATTGAGCCGCATATGCGCCCGTCATTCCCTAGCCGCATGAACTTGCCGCATGAACTTGCTTCCTCCCCATCCGCATGAAGCCCACTCTTCCACTGGCCGCATGAGGCCCAACATCTTGGAGCCGCATGCGCCCTCGTCCCCCTGGCTGCACGCCCCTCCCTTTCCTGGCAGCATGGGGATTGGTTTCCTGACCGCATGCGCCCTTGCACTTCCAGCCGCATGCGTTCTCCTAATTGGGCCGCATGAGTCTTACCCTTTCCTGACCGCATATGCTTGGACCGCATGACTTCTAATAGCCTTGTGTACTATTATTTATCCTTATTTGCCCATGTTTTGTATCTTCTTTATGGTATATTTTAACGTCCATTTTATATTCTTACGCCTTTTGTCCTGAACTTGATAATCATGAATTTATTTTATATGTTTAGAACTGATAATTGAGCATGACCTGACAGTGACCCGTAGTGGTGCACTCCTGACATGACTAATCTGACAAGACCTGATAGTGGCCCGTCGTGGCACACTCCAGACTAGTACACTTGACATGATAACCTGACATGATTCTTTTGAACAGCTGTTACGACGGCTACCTGACATGACATGACCTGTATAATTAATCCTGGACACCGTGGGCGATTGTGCTTGTACAAATAATCCAGTCCTGTCTTGCATCATATCTAGGAGGGGACTTCTGAGTACCACGGTCAGGAGTACCCATTGAAATGGACTAAGACTAATAACTAGATTAATACATTGGTCATGACGAGATTTCCCAGCTACAGGCAATCCCGTTAACTGGGCACGCCTTGGGATCTGTAGCCTGCCGTCGAGTAGGGCACATTTCTAGCACACTGTCATGTGTTTCACCCTTCAAGCTACCTAAGGGTACATTCGTTTCCTGGACGGTATACCCACCTGAATTCAACTCTAAATCTTTTAACCCGGGTAACATGGATGGTCTGCAGGGCTTGTGGCTGTGGAATAATCTCACTGCATCTTGTTCGTAATTAGGTTTGTGACAACCCTAGTTAGTTAAAGTATTAAGCCGTAATTCTTGCTTGGCCGTGAAGTGATTGGATGGAGTCTAACCAGTCTAGTCTTGCCCTGATCCTGTTCCAGATTATTGAATGACCAGAATGCTTGTATGTATTTTACTGATAAATGGTGAGAATTCCAAGTTCTGTTCAGACGAAGGGTTACAATCCCGGTCCTTGTTTGGTTTACGGGTTGTAACCTGGTTATCTAAATAGTTCCATGGTTATCTCGTCGTATATCATCCTGATGTATTTTTTTATTTCCAGTTGTTACTTTTATTTATACTCTTGTGCTGATTGCTGGTTTTAGCTCCTAAGTGAAGCTTCCTTTGTGGCACTTGCTCTTTCTGGGATCTGACCCAGCTGGTTTTGTATGGCCAGATTTTGGAGCAGCTCCATAGGATCTACCAACCTTCCAGCCAGATGGTGGCCACTAGACGGAACCCTGGCAACGAGTGGGTTTATTTTTGATCTCCTACTTTACTGTAAAAATATTCTTTTGAGGCGTTTAGCCGACGAGCACCTGTTTAGCTCGATTGCACTCTACTTACTGTCTGCCTACGGGCTGTAACATGATTGACAGATCCTAGGGTTGATCATGTATGACTAAACTCTTGCTAGTCCTAACATTTTGTAACGATTAGCTTCATGATCAGCTGAATATGTAATGTTTGGGACGCCTTACTATTGTATATTTAATGATCATACTTCTTGTAACCTTTTACTTACTTGCTTGTGATTGAGACACTAGGCTTGTTCATGACCTTAAGAGACTGTTGGCTTGTAGATAAACCCTCATGTATCTAGACAGCCGTGACCGTATAGCGAGATGGATTCCATTTCATATACGTAGCTGGCTATGTCTGCCCCCGCTCTCCAGTATTCTGGTTCTGGGGCGTGACATGGTTTAAGTGGTGGCCCATGCAGGTCTTGTAAATCAAGATATGTGAGGGTTTACCGAATAGATGTCTCAATCAGTATTCGCCCTTGATCTCTGCTCCTATCTTCTGAATCCCTGGATTCTTGTCCTGATCATATGCTTGTATCGTTGATCTGTCTTGGTCCTTCCTTATTGTTCCCCATGTCGTCTTCTTCAGCGACATCGTTCCTGGACCTGTCGGTCAGCCAGGCGGAGCACTTCACGTGGATCAGCAACCAGGAGATCAAGCACAGTATTCGGGAGTAGCCTCCAGAGTCGTGTCTTCTGATGGAGAGCCACCCGTCCAGCCAGTTCAGCCTGCCGAGCCTGATGATGGCACTTTGGTAGGACTCGTTAGGACCTTGATAGCTTCCCAAGATCGTCGTGGAGATGCCTTGCACCAGGCAGTGACGGATGCTTTGACCAGAGGAGGTCATCAGGGTAACAGCGCGGCCAACAGCTTCAAGCGCTTGAACCCTCCATTCTTCGACGGTAGTGAAGATGCTATCGCAGTAGATGCATGGCTTCAGGACACAGAGGTGATTCTAGATGTAGCCAGGACCCCAGAGAATGAGAAGGTGGCCGTTGTGCGCCTGCAGTTGTTAGATCTTGCCCGCAGCTGGTGGGCAGCGCAGGCCGTTGGATTAGCAGCACCCATTGCTTGGGCAGTATTCAGAGAGAGATTCCAGACCAAGTATTTCGATGCCGTGGCTCGGTATGATCTGCAGACGAGGTTTACCAATCTGAAACAAGGAGGCAGGACGGTCGACGGATATGTGGCCAAGTTTTCCAGACTCAGTCGGTTTGCTCCCACTTTGGTGGCAACCGAGTATGATAGAGCCCAGCGGTTCCAGCAGGGACTTCACCTGGAGATATTGTTGGCAGTCGAGCAGTTTGAGCATCAGACTTTTGATGCAGTCTTGAGAGCAGCCTGGAGGCATGAGTATACCTCCCAGAGGATTGTGGATAGGACCGGAGGTTGGAAGAGATCTCACGGTCAGATGAATACGTCTTCAGCCCCAGCCCCGACAGCCAGGGCTTTGACTATTGGAGCTCTGAGGCGAGCGGCCTCAGTAACGTCGGTTCAGCATTCAACTCCGACGTACCCTCAGCAGCAGCAGCAGAAGCAGAAGCAGTCTTCCGTAGTAGGATGTTCTCATTGTGGGAAGCCAGGCCATGTGGTGGCAGAATGTCGCAGGGCACAGGGATTGTGTCTGGCTTATGGAGCACCAGACCATAGGGTTGGATCCTGCCCGATTAGGGGTGGTTCATCATCGTCCAACCTTTCTAGCTCTTCGGTGAGAGGACCAGCTCCGGTCCAGCAGCAGTATCCATTGCCGAGGCCCTTGCCGCCTCAGACCCAAGTGTTCCAGCAGCAGAACCCCCCGCAGTATATACAAGTCCAAGCCCAAAGTCAGAGCAGGCAGCGAGGATTTCAGCAGAGGGGACCAGCACCCCGAGGGCATGGTCATGCTATGGTGATGACCGCAGAGGAAGGATTGGCACCAGGAGAGGTAGTGGCAGGTACTATTCTCGTCAACTCCTTTCCAGCTTCAGCTTTATTTGATTCTGGTGCATCATATTCTTTTATGTCTGCACGATTCGCGACACGGATAGGATTGGAGCCCGAGTCATTATCAGTAAGACTCAATATACTTACTAGTAACGGACTTATGGGAGTAGATAGAGTGTTTTCCTCGTGTCGGATCGTAGTTAGCGGTAGAGAATTCCCCGCTAGATTAATAGAGTTCCCGATGGCCGATTATGATATGGTCCTAGGGATGGATTGGTTGAGGAACCAGTATGCTAGGATAGACTGCCGCATTGGTAGGGTTGTTTTTAGCATTCCAGGCGAGCCTGAGTTTTTCTTCTCCCGAGGCAAAGTTGAGTCATCTTCTTCGATATTGCGGATGGCAGTAGCAGCAGTTCAGTTGCCCAGGATAGTCGAGGAGTTTCCAGATGTTTTCCCAGAATAACTTCCAGGTATGCCGCCCGAGCGGGAGATCGAGTTCACTATAGACTTGATTCCCGGAACATCCCCAGTGTCAGAGAGAGTCTACAAGATGGCGCCGTCAGAGTTGGAGATATTGTACAAGATGATTGAAGAACTTAGAACCAAGGGATTCATTTGTGCTAGTGGATCGCCTTGGGGAGCCCCGATGCTTCTTGTGAAAAAGAAGGATGGTACGTCCAGGTTATGTGTTGATTATCGTACCTTGAACTCAGTGACAATCAAGAACAGATACCCTCTTCCGAGGATAGATGACTTGTTTGATCAACTCAAGGGGGCTTCAGTATTATCGAAGATTGATTTATGCTCAGGTTATCATCAGATCAGAGTCAGAGAGCAGGATATCCCGAAGACAGCTTTTAGATTGAGATATGGGCATTGGGAGTTCCTTGTTATGCCTTTTGGAGCAACCAATGCGCCGGCAGTATTCATGGACCTCATGAATCGCATCTTCATGCCTTACTTGGATCAGTTTGTGATTGTGTTCTTGGATGACATCTTGGTCTACAGCAAGAGTGAGGCGGAGTATGAGCAGCATCTCCGTATAGTTCTTCAGATCCTCAGGGAGCACCAGTTATATGCCAAGTTCAGTAAATACGAGTTCTGGCTCGATCGCATTTTGTACTTGGATCATATCATCACTCGAGGAGGAGTAGAAGTGGATCCCCAGAAGATTGTGGCTATTGAGTCATGGCCAATGCCCAGCACAGTTATAGAGGTTCGTAGTTTTCTTGCATTGGCTGGCTACTACCGGCAGTTTGTTTCGGATTTTGCTCGAATTTCAGCGCCATTGACGCAGTTGACCCGCAAGGATGTGCAGTTTGCTTGGACAACAGAGTGTCAGAGTTCTTTTGAGCAGTTGAAGCGAGGCTTGATGACGGCTCCCATTCTCGTGCTTCCAGATGGCACAGGAGGATTCTCAGTATATTGTGATGCTTCATGCAGAGGTTTAGGATGTGTTCTGATGCAGCATAGAAAGGTGATAGCTTATGCTTTACGACAACTTCGTGATCATGAGAGGAATTACCCAACCCATGACTTGGAGCTGGCAGCAGTGGTATTTGCACTTAAGTTATGGAGGCACTACTTGTATGGAGACAGGGTGGAGATTTTCACCGACCACAAGAGCCTGAAGTATGTTTTCATCCAGAAGGATCTTAACATGCGTCAGAGAAGGTGGCTGGAGCTTCTTGTGGATTATGAGGTCAACTTGCAGTATCATCCTCGGAAGGCCAACGTCGTTGCAGATGCATTGAGCAGGAGAGCCGGAGTTTATTTCCTAACAGCGCAACCAGAGCTGTTAGCAGATTTTCAGAAGATGGGTATTGAAGTTGTTCTTCCTTCCAGTAAGGCATTGATGGCCAGTATGCAAGTTCAGTCTACTATAGTTGAGAGGGTCCGGATGGCGCAGTTGGCAGATTCCAAGCTTCAGCGACTCAGAGCAGAGTGTGAGGTAGGACGAAGACCCGAGTTATGCATTCATGAGGATGGTACACTTCGACATGGTAATCGTCTTTGTGTACCCAGCGGAGATATCTGGCAGGAGATCATGTCAGAAGCGCACAGTTCGCAGTATTCCATCCATCCGGGCAGTACGAAGATGTACCGTAATATCCGGCAGCATTTCTGGTGGAATGGCATGAAGCGGGAGATAGCTCGGTTTGTCTCTCGGTATTTGGTTTGCCAACAAGTTAAAACCGAACATCAGAGGCCCGCTGGACTTCTTCAGCCCTTGCCGATTCTAGAGTGGAAGTGGGAGCATGTGACTATGGATTTTGTGACCGGATTGCCTAGATCCCCAGCTGGTCGAGACGCTATTTGGGTTATAGTGGATCGGCTCACAAAGGTAGCTCACTTCCTCTCGTTCAGAGTTGGTCAGTCGACAGCTCAGTTAGTAGAGATGTACCTCAGGCAGATTGTCAGGTTGCATGGAGTGCCAGTCAGTATCACCTCGGACCGAGATTCAAGATTTAGTCGCACTTTTGGCGTAGCTTACAAGAGAGTTTGGGAACTCATCTCCAGTTCAGTTCAGCATATCACCCGTAGACAGATGGCCAGTCGGAGCGCACGATCCAGACTCTTGAAGACATGTTGCGGTCTTGCACACTTGACTTCGGTGGTTCATGGGAAGATCACTTGCACCTGGTGGAATTCTCGTACAACAACAGTTTCTAGGCTAGTATCCAGATGGCACCGTTCGAGGCACTGTATGGTAGGAAGTGCAGATCCCCGCTAGCCTGGGATGATGTTGGAGAGAGACAGATGCTCGGTCCAGAAATGATTGCCCAGATAGTTGAAGTGGTCAGGCGAGTCAGAGATCATCTTCGAGTTGCCCAAGATCGCCAGTGCCATTGGGCCGATTCTCATCGGCGTCCTCTCGAGTTTTCGGTCGGCGACCATGTATTCCTGAGGATTTCGCCTAACCGTGGCATCATTCGTTTCGGCGTACGGAGAAAGCTTAGTCCTAGGTATATAGGACCGTTCGACATTCTGGAGCGAGTAGGAGATGTATCCTATCATCTCGCTCTTCCATCGTCACTAAGCGAGGTGCATGACGTGTTCCATGTATCCCAATTACGACGGTATATCCCGGACCTGAGCCACATCCTGGATCATTCGGAATTGGTTGTTGGTACCAACCTTTCGTATGAGGAGAGGCCCGTGTCTATATTGGACCGGAGATAGAAGATCCTCAAGAACAAGACTATCAAGTTAGTCCGAATTGCTTGGGGTCATCACTCTTTGGGGGAGTCAACGTGGGAGCGTGAGGATGATATCCGATCGCGATATCCCGACTTGTTTGACTCGTGAGGTATAATGTCTTTCTTATGCCTCATGCCTTCAATTTCTTGCTTGAATGAGTGATTGTCTGCCTAGTTATAGCTTGCATGTGATTAATGTAGCTTGTCATTGCTCCTCTAGCCTCTTGATTAAATTCCGAGGACGTAATTCTTTTAAGGTAGGTAGAGTTGTAATGCCTGTGGTTCGTATTACGTATTTCTGGAATACGTGTACGTATTTGTAGAAGCATGGAAAATATCAGAATAATGGCCCATGCGGCTCCGGATACGAAGCCCATGCGGCTCATAGGGGAGCTGTCTTATACAGTTCAAAGGAAGACTCTCTGTCTCATGCGGCTCGAGAGTGTATACGGTTCAGCAGGAATATGCGGCTCGATCCATGCCACGTGTCCCCCTGAGATCCTTTCCTACAGCTGGCCCTTTGAATAGTGGCCTCATTTAATGCTCTGACACGATTTGACGACTGTGGCGGCTCTGGCATAAAGTGTCATAATGGCTCTGCCATAATGACAGACGCTTCAGAAAAAGAAGAAGATCTCTGACCCAATCCGTCAGAAATCCTAGGTTGCCACGTGGCAAATCTCATGCGGCTTAAAGAGAGAACAGCTTCATGCGGCTCACTGAGAAGTCACCCTATATGACTAGCAGAAATCAGCCATATGCGGCCCACTGAGAGCTCAGCCCCTGCGGCTCAATACAACGCTAGCTCATGCGTCTCGCAAAGACTATGCATATGCGGCTCATTGAGAGTTCGTTCCCTGCGGTTCGATAAATCATTGTCCTATGCGGCTCACGAAGAGTATCTCCCTGCGGTTCAAGTGTTGCCCATCCTATGCGGCTCTGGCAGGACCCACAATCAAACCATGTGGCATCGGATCAATCAACGATTTAACCGAATCTCAACAAGTATATTTGACATCATCATCATAATTACTGAGATCAAGGCATATCATTTATCATCAAGCCAACGGGACACGTGGCGAGCAATCGAATATTGGTAGAATCCATCATGGAGATTTAAAGCAGTTAACATTAATTGCTCACAAGATTCGGTGCTATCCTCATTAATGGTCGAGATTCATTGTAATCAGGATCAAGGGTTCAGATATATTGAAGTAGCGCCGACATTCCAAACAAATGATCATTAGCAAACCCTAATGATCATACCCCACTCTTATAAATAGCCAGCATCATTTCTTTGCACAAGGGCCGGCAACAAAAAGAATAAAAATATACAGAGTCAGAAAGAGAATACACAGAGAGAGAGAGAGAGAAGCCAGGAGAGCAACAGAGGAGCAAAAAGAGCACTTCTTCGTCAATGCCAACCATCTTTTCACAAGGAGCCAAGGCTGCATACCGATCGTCCAAGGAGTAAGGCAGGGCTGCCGTCGCCTTCCCGAGCCTCTATCGTCATCCTCCAGAATCTAAAATAAACAATTGTACTTAGATTGCTGTACCTAGGTTTTCGTCCCTTGGCTTTCTTTGTACAAGCGAGTTTGTATTGTGAGTCTAAGTTCAGTCCTCCGATAATTGTTCTGTACTTTTACAATCAATGGCAAACACGATGGCGACTCTGCTGGAGACTAACTTCTCCACGGCTGAGGAGTTGGTGACGCAATCGGATGCAGCCAAGCTTGGCTCCACGCAACAAAAGATGGTCGTCCGCTTCGACCAACAAGCGTTTGAAGAGATGCTCTCCGAAGGAAGCGCTGGCCCGGTCCAGAAGCGCACCTGCACGACAAAGGCTCGCAGAGAGTGGAGGCCAAAATCATTTGCTCCTTCCCAAGCCCCCGACGGTGTACCCTCTGTTGCTCAAGACGGTGAGAAGGACTCTTCTGCGGCCCCACTTCAGACCGTAGACAACTCTGCTGTCTCCAAGTCCGGCAGAAGAAAATACTATGATGCTGGACTTGCAGAGGCAAAGAGGAACTCTACGCGAACTGAGCCGCATAGGGGTGCTAGTCGCATGGAAAAAGCTCATGCGGCCACATCCGCTAGCCGCCTGAAGAAAAATCGTACGGTCACATCTGTCAGCCGCATGGCTTATGCGGCTACAGTCGCCAATCACATGGATGAAACACATGTGGCCATGGGAGTCAATCGCTTGCAGAAAACCTATGCGGCCACAATTGCCAACCGTATGCGGCCAGCCTGCACGGTCGTGACTCCTAGCCGCTCAAAAACAACTAATCCAACAGCAGAAGACAACCGCATGCAGACAGCCTGCACGGTACCCAACTCTAGCCGCATAGCGTCCGTTCCACGCTTCTCTCGATCGGTCTTCGACCGTCTCTCATACGGTCCCGACCCTGATGATTCTCTGTATGATAAACCAGACTCTGTGGCATTCAACTTGGACTCCTCCTATTACGCACCCACTAGTGCTAAAAGAAGGAAGTCTAGGGCAGCGCAGGCTCATCGAACCCAGTCAGCTGTCCCAACCTCTGACTATCGGAGCGTCCCGTTGACTATCACACGGGCCTCGGATGGAAAGTTGTATACAACTGCTCAAGTCCAGCCCCCCGCGGCGAACAGACAGAGTGGTTCCTCTGACCTGCGGGAGACGATCCTCCACAAACGCAAGGAAAGAGAAGGAGTGTCGGTGTGCAAAGAGTCCTCGCTTGGACATCGCTGCACCCAAATCATCGTCAATTGCTGCTGCAACAACACGGCAATGACAGAATCGCGGCCATCCGTCTTCCAAAGGCTACAGCACCCAAACTCAGAAGATGAGGCACCTCCTGTTGTCTCCTGCAATTCTGCTCAAAAAGTCCCCGTCGAAGAGAGAAGGAAGAAAACGAGCATCTCCAGTCCGAAGGTATCAACCACTACAACTAAGAAACTGTCGTCTAAACGGTTGTCCTCCACTGGTGTATTCTAACACACCCGTTCAAAGATGAAATTTACCTCGATGGGAAATTCATCATCCACATCGCTGGAGGTTGAAGGAGCTGGGGGTAGCACTCCTCCGAACATCCGCAACAATCCGATGTTCCAGGAAACCGAGTCCGCACAAACAACTCTTCCATCAGGAGCAACGGACGCTGATGCCCCCGAGGACATCCGTAACTCTCAAGACAAGACAAGCTCTGAAGCTGGGGATACCATTCCCTCCGAGTCCGAGCCCGAAGAGAACATTCCCACCTATCCCGATGACTTCTCGGTGCATAGGTACGACTCAGAGGGTACATCCTCCACCGTTCCTTCCATCATTCCTCACGTAAGAACGGTGTTCATGACGGACAGCGATCAAGGTGGTTCCAGTGATCGCCAGCGCATCGACAGTCTCGAAGCCATATTACTTGCTTTGGTCAAGTCTGTAGACGAGATTAAAGCGGCCCTGCCCACTTTACAAGGAGGAGCGCCTGGTCAAACAAACACGGGCCCCGCGATCAATATAGATTCGAACTCAGCGGCACCAAACCCGGGCAATAATCCTTCCGAAATAACAGCCCCCGCCGCGGCAGATGAAACCCGAGAAGTAAGAAGAGAGGTCCAAGAGCTCCGTGCCATGTTTCATGCCCAAGAAAACGCTCAAGATCTCAGAATACGGCAACCATATCCTGCTGAGTGGAGGGATGTTCCAATCCCACCAAGATATAAGCCGTTCAACATCAACCCGTATGATGGCAAAACCTCAGCAAGTCGATACATCACTTACTTTGAGGTCACCACCGACCATCTGCCCCATGAAGATGCGATCCTCACACGGTTATTCATTGGAGCATTGGAAGGAGTCGCCTTTGATTGGTACCGCAATCTATCGGACAACTGCATCCATTCCTTCGCCGGCTTCAAGCGCATGTTCTTGGAACGATTCTATGAAGTAGGATAAGACATCACTATGTCCACTCTCATGGACGTCGTCCAAGGGGAGAAGGAGCTAACAAGGAACTACATCGAGCGGTTCCGCCAGACCGCCATAAAGCTGCCTTCCGAAAATTCAGATTCTTCTTTGATCGAAATCTGCCAAAAGAGACTGCATCCAACGATCAGTCTCTGGATGGACGAGAGTCAATTCAAAGATTGGAAGGCATTCATCATCAGCGCCACAAGCGCTGAATAACGACTGAAGAAGGCCCGCCAACTGGGGTTGCACATCTCAGAGGAAGAAAACAAGGGCAAGCGTCTCAACAACGATAATTGGGGTAACCCCTCCAACAATCGGAACAGCAAGGGAAAACAGGCTATGGTGGCCGACACGGCCCAGAAGCTCGAGCCACAGCCAGCAGACAAGCAATGGCCTCAAATCACTTACTCTTTCGAAGATGGCCACGTCAAGCCTATCTTAGACATGCTCATACAAGGAGGTAGAATTCAGCTTCCTCCACCAAGACGGGAGCCTCGGCCGGCTGATTTGGAGAACCCGAAGTTCTGCCAATACCACCGTTATGTACACCATGCTACACATGACTGCTACCAACTAAAACTGTACATCCAAAGCCTCATCGATTCGAACGCTCTGGCCATCGACTTCGAAGAGGTAACCGTAGCAGCCAATATGGTGTCCGTACAATTCGGTAACTTCCCTCCAACGGAGACTCAAGACGGGGTAATTCCCGTCCCTCTCACGAAAATGGAGATTACCAATCTTCCTCCGCCCCGAGAACAAGCTACTGGTCTAGTACCTCTCACCACCTCAAGAGGAGAGGTCATGTGGGTCCATTCAGACTTGGTGTCAGAAGTAACTCGGCCCACACCATCTCCCGCCAACAAAAACAGTAGAAAAATCAAGACCTGCCATATAGTTTCAGCAGACAACGAAGAAGCTACAGCCGTCGTCAAACGGTCCGGAGCGCAATCCCAACCTGTGGTTGATAGTCCAGCTGAAAATCATCAACCCACTGCAACTGATGCTCTGGGACCGGCTCAGCCTTCGACGACCGACAAGCCTAGGCCGAAGGAGACTCGCTTCGACAAATCTCTCCGAAAGGACGCAGCCCAAGGGCTAGAGAGGCCCTACAACTTTGACATCTTAGCACAATTGGCTAACACTCCGGCCAAATTGTCATTATATGAACTCCTAAGGCTCTCCAAGGACGTTCGTATTGCGCTGAGCGAAGCACTCCAAAATGCCGATGCCTATCTCGCTCAATCTAACCTCACTAGGGAGGACTCACCCGTGGATCTCCAAGATAGTGTCTGCATGGGAGCAATGCCCAACATCGTCTTCACTCCGTAGGACATGCTCATCAAAACCAACCTACATGATCGCCCGCTATACTACACGGGATACATCGGCGACGTGAAGGTGGATCGAATGCACATTGATCCTGGCTCTTCCGTAAGCATCATCCCGAAAGGTCTGCTACATCATCTTCGTATCCCAATGCATCGTCTGACACCTACAAGCACCGCCATCAGCGGTTTTAATTCGGGCAGGAGCTACCCTATCGGAAAGATTCGTCTGAAGTGTCAGATTGGCGATCTCCAATCCGTGGTCACCTGCTACGTCATAGATGCGGACACTTCTTACAACATCCTCTTGGGGCGCCCATGGATACACGATTATATGATCGTGCCTTCCACGCTACACTAGTGCTTCAAATATGTCGACAAATACGGCTTCGTGAAGACAGAGTTTGCTGACATCGATCCCTTCAAAGGGGTCGAATCTTACTACTCGGACTCCTGTTTATACGAAAAGTCGAAGAGGCACCTGGATGAAGGAGACGCACAAGCTTATACTAAGACAGCCACGGGATCAGAAGGACCCCTGACGATCCACCTCCAAGCTCGCAAACCGGGCAAGTCTGTACCCCTCACCGCCACTCTGCGGAAGGACGCGATCAGCCTCTCGGCGCAAGAGGAGCAGATGACAATTCGGCTGCCGAGATCCGGCCAAGTGCCGAGACCCACAACGGAGCCACTAACAATCAGGTTACCAAGAGTCAGTCAACCACAAACAGGAAAGCTCAACCCCTCGGACAGGCCATTGACAATACGCCTTCCCAAGAAAGGTTGTCGCTTCGATGCAAGGTCTGACTCTTCCAGCGAACCAGCCACTCCTCGCTCCACATCGAATGCCAAACTGGGGGTCGCCAGTCTGCCAACGACTCTACGCTCTGCTCCATCAACTGGACCACTGACGATCAAGCTTCCTAGGTCGTCCTCTCAGTCTTCGTTCACACAGGGGGTAGCCGAAGAGGAACCGGAGCTAGCCAAGTATGTGGCCGCCTACACTAATGTCCCCTCCGCTGATGATGTGATCCCCTAGAAAAGATACCTTACTTAATCAATAAAAGGTTATCTTTGAACTACACCGAGCTCAATAAGCTATGTACGATGTATGCTATGGAACACGGTATAGGCACTCACCTACACACACAAGTGAAAAATGTGTACACCGCAATCCAGCTTACTCCAGTGGAAGACGCTTACCGAATACACAAGGGAGGAGATCATCCAATCATCTTCGGCCGGACGAACAACCCTCATCCCCGCACCATAGAAGAAGACGACCTCGGGTCAGATGCCGGGTGACTGCCTCTGTATCTCTATAGCCCTCAATCCAAATATCTCATGCAGAAACAGGGGTATGATCTAGAGACTACGCCATGATTGAACTATGGCACTGGGCGACGATTACCTTTGAAGCCGCCAGCCCCAGCGGGCAAACCATGGAACTACTATAACAAAACTCGATCCGGGTTAGGGTATGTAACGCCTACTACGACCCTGGAAAGATCAGATGAAGAATGCGACTGGCAGTCGCATTCAACCGGATCACCAACTTCCGACTCAGATACCAGCATCCGGGATGTATTCAGACAAGTCATGTTAGTCAATATGGCGTTCGCCGACGCTTACGAAGAAAACGAAGACATCCCCGAAATCCTCGAGCTAGAGCCATGGGCCCAACAATTAGACGCACAATGGGAAAAGCGGTTCGAACTGAGAAAATCCCCTACTGAAGATGAGGTCATACAAGTGGATCTCGGCAGCGAATCTTCTCCAAAACCGATCTTCATCAGTGAAAGCCTAACCAACGAAGAACAGGAGTCGCTGTTAGAACTTGTCAGGGAGTACATTGATGTGTTCGCCTGGAGCTATGAAGACATGCCAGGGTTAAATCCTGACATCGCTCTTCATAAACTCAATATTCGGCGAGATGCGAAGCCAGTCAAACAACTACAGCGACGCTTCCGCCCAGGCATCATGGACGCAATCGAAGCTGAAGTCAACAAACTAATAGCCAGCAGCTTCATTCGTGAGGAGCAACATCCTGAATGGGTCGCCAATATAGTACCCGTCCTCAAAAAGAATGGGAAGATTCGAATCTGTATCGACTTTCGCAACCTAAACGAGGCATGCCCCAAAGATGAATTTCCTCTTCCTATCACAGACATCATTATCGACAACACCTGCGGCTTCGAACGCATGTCATTCATGGATGGCTTCTCGGGGTACAACCAAATCAAAATGTCTCCTGACGACGAAAAGCATACGTCATTCCGAACACCGATTGGCACGTACTGCTACACAGTCATGGCTTTCGGTTTAAAGAATGCTGGCGCCACATATCAAAGAGCTATGAGCATCATCTTCAGAGACCACTTATGCAAGACGGTGGAGTGCTATGTTGATGATATAGCCGTCAAGCGCCGTAGCAAAGGAGACCATCTGCAGGATCTAAGGACGGTATTCCACCTAATACGGACGCACAATTTGAAGATGAACCCTACGAAGTCCTTCCTGGGCGTATCTAGCAGGAAGTTCTTAGGCTTCATCATCAATGCAAAGGGTATCCATGTAGACCCCGAGAAGACAAAAGCAATCATGGAGATGGGTCCCCCGAAAAATCTCCGCGAACTCAGAGGCCTTCAGGGAAGGCTAGCTTACATCAGAAGGTTCATTTCCAACCTCTCCGGGCGATGCTGACCATTTATGCACCTCATGAAGAAAGGAGTCTCATTCGTATGGGACGAAGAATGCCAGCGTGCTTTCGATAGCATCAAAGAATATCTGTCAAATCCTCCGGTCTTGGTAGCCCAGTCCCTGGAAAACCATTTCTGCTCTATGTACGAGCAATAGAACACTCTCTCGGTGCTCTGCTGGCACAGAATAATGATGCAGGCCATGAACAGGCCATATATTACCTCAGCCGAATGATGATTGGACCAGAGCACCGATACACCGTTGTGGAGAAGGAATGCCTCGCTCTGGTGTTCGCCATTCAGAAAATGCTGCACTATGTCATCAGACAAACGATACATATGATCTCACGAGTTAACCCTCTCAGGGTCCTCATGACTAAACCAGGGGCACTCAGCTCTCGCCTCGCTACATGGGCAATACTGTTGTCCCCTTATCATATGATCTTCGTCCCCCAAAAGGCAGTCAAAGGTCAAGCCCTGGCAGATTTCTTGGCAGCCCACCCAGGCTCGGAGTCCTCCAGGATATACGAAGAGATCCCAGATGAGGTCGCCGACTTGCATACAACCTCCCACAAAAATATATGGCGAATGTTCTTCGACGGCGCTTCAAGGACCGGACCTAAAGGCAATATAGTTGTCAGAGTCGGGGTAGTGCTAATCTCTTCTTCCGGATTGGTGATTAACCGCGCTTATTCCCTCACTGAACCCTATTCTAATAATGTGGCTGAGTACAATGCTCTGGTCATTGGCCTCCAACTTGCAAGAGAGCTGGGGGTAGAATACCTTGAAGCATACGGCAATTCCCAACTAATCGTCAATCAGATCCGGGGTTCGTACGAGGTCCGCCATGAAGACATGATCCCTTATCATCAAATAACGATCAATATCATCTCGGCATTTGAGGGGTTCTTCATCGAGCACGTCCCCAGACTCCGAAATATAGAAGCCGATGCCCTAGCTGGTCTCGCCGCTTCCCTAGCAGTTCTGAATTATGATCGGCAATCAGTGGAAGTGATTGTAGGAGCGTAAAAAGTGCTTCAAAGAAAGAGTTATCTCATTCATAAGTGGCCCACTTTACGCCTAACAGAGCGGGTAATTTCTTTACGCCCAAGACAAGGCTAATTGTATTACGCCTAAGCAGATTGACCTTTTTACGCTTGGGTATACACCGGTGATTTTACGCCAAGGACTGAGCAGCCTCTTTTACGCTGGACAAAAGCTATCAAATCTCGTATTTAATGCAGACTTTGACATGAAGATATCAATGATGGCATTTACCACAGGATTCAATAGAATTTGTCTCATACAAAGACCATTGTTGTCCTTTATAGAGATCGAGCTACTTTACGCTCACTGAATGGTTTCTTTTACGCACGGGGTTTTACATGAGTCCTTACGCTCATAAGAAACAATGTGTGCGTGAAGTCTATTTGAGCCATTTTACGCTCAAGGTTATTCGATAACCACTTTACGCTGGAAACCTATGACAGAGCTAGTTTACGCTCATCTTTTTACGTCCGATTCGTTTTGGCCAGTTTGGAACGTGGTGTGCCTACGTGGTCTTCATGCCACCTATTTCGAAGAACGTGTGTACATGTATCCTATTCTTACTGAAATGATGGGACACGTGTCAACATATACAGAGGATGATTCTGATCATGGAGGGCAGTTGTTAGCATAAAGACAGATGTTGATGCTCTTTTACGCAAAAAAGCCCCAGTCTATAAATAGACTCATTTTTCTCATACACACGGACAGACAGGGAGAGACAGGAGAGAATACAGAGATCAGAGCTTCGAGATTTTGATTCTCTAGAGCATCCTTCTTCAACTTTTCTTCCAGAACAAAGTGAAGCAAAGCAGGAAAGCATTCGGCCTCGCCATTAGTGCCCAAGTGCGTCGATACCTTTCTGGTGCATTAGTTCTTCCAAGTTATTCTACTTCAAGCAGTGATCTTCATCATCATCATATGGTCCAAGGAACAAAGTGATCGTTTACGAATCAGACTTCCATAGCAATACTTTCCCAGAATCAAATTTGTACTTCTCGTACTTTTCTTCTTGTTTTTGTTTTCAAAAGCCAATTCCTCCAAGGCATTTTGTTAATCGAAACAAAAATGGCGACTCTGCTGGGGATGACCTTCTGCTCTGACGAGGAGGTGATTGCTCAATATGATTATGTTTCGGTCGGTTCGACCAAGAAGACTCTGGTGGTACACTTCGACCAGACTGCCTATGAAGAAATGCTCCGAACTGGGGGTGGTTCTCGCCATTCCAATGTTCAAAAGTCTCGTAAAGCACGAAAAGTTTGGATTCCCAAATCCAAAGTGATTTCTGATCTCTCTGCTGCTTCTGATGACAAAAGGATTCTTCCCACTCCTGTCGTAGGGGCTCCCGTTCATAACGAGGCAGTCCCTACTTCGAAGTTGCACTCGAAGTGTGACGATTTTTCTCTCGTTTGTAACGGTGAAGATAATCAGGTTTCATGCCCACTGCGTAAAAATTAAGTTTTACGCTCAGTGGGTAAGAACCAAATTTTACGCTCAGTTCATAAGAATAAGACTCCCATTCGTAATGGGGCAGACTCTAAAGCTTGTGCTTCTGGGTGTAAGAATCAGTCTCCCGTCGGTGACATGGTAGGCCCAAATAAATTACGCTCCTCGCGTAAAACAAAATCTCCCGTTGGTAACGTGGTAGATAACAAGATTTTACGTTCCATGCGTAAAGATCAATCTCCTGTCTATGACAGTGTAGATAAAATTCATAATGATGCTCACATGTCGAATGTGAATGTATCTAAACGTGTACAGCATAAAAATATTGTTGGTACAACTTCTGTTCTACACCAACAACCTTCTTATACTGCTTTACGCAAGGTACCAAATTTACAAATCACACGCCAAGAAAATGGAGTCCTGTATGCTAAATCTCAAGATTTACGCACACAACTCCAAACGCGTAGAAATGTACAAATTGGTTCTACGAATGCAGCCAGTAATCTTCTTTATACACAAGTGACTAAACGTTTTTCTACCCCCAATGTAGTAAAGAAGAATACTTCATCCACTCCTTCTGATTTACGCGAATTGCTAATGCAAAAGCGTAAGAATAGACAATCTCCGGTGACATTCTCCCAAGAAAAACATCTTTGTGAATACCACCAGGTTGTGATCAACTGTTGTTGTTCGGCTTCAAGACGATCAGTTTTTGATCGATTGAGTTTCAATGTACCTCCACATCAAGCTGAAGACCAAGAACATGAGTTTCCATATGTGTCAGTCAACATGGCATCTCATACTAACAGAGGACGACATCCCAGACGGAACACGTCCCAAACTCCAAGTCAACAACCGTTCAATAGGCTTCTTGATTCCTTTGAAGGAGTATATCAGAATACTCGATCAAGAAGACGAAGACAATTGCAGACTTCTGATTCAGAGGCTGGGGGTACTCAATCTTTTGAGTCTGATACCGATAGCGTGGATTCGTACTTCCATACAAACCCTTCTGTATCTTCAAGAGAGGTTGAATCCTACGCTGTTGGAGATGAACCAGAGACGTCATCTGCTAATACAGAACAATATCTCACTGCTGTTGAACAATCACTGAAGGATATGCTTAATATGGTGCAAAGCATGCATCAAATAGTTTTGAATCAGCAAACTGCTCAACCGACAGTAGTGACACCGGCACCAGTAGCAGCACAAACTCAAGATAGTCAAGGGGCTGAAATACCTTTGAACATTCAAGAGCCTGCTGCTAATCAAAATTCTGCATCTCCGGATCCCATCATTCCAGAAGATGTACCACCTCCAGTGGGGGTCATGGTGCATCCAACGACTACTCAGTCAAATGTGCTTCCTCAAACCAGTGAAGCCATTCAAGCAGTACGTGAACTTAAAGCACAGTTACGACACAAAGATCAACTCCAGAGGCTAGGGATTAAGCAACCTTATCCTCCTCATTGGAATGATGTACCCTTTCCACCGAAGTTCAAACCACAATCCATGGTTTTGTTCGATGGAAAAGCATCTCCCAGTCAATATATCAACTACTTTGATATTATGACTGTACATTTGCAGAAAAATGATGCTCTTCTCACTCTAGTGTTCATCGGATGTCTGACGGGTTCAGTTTACGACCGGTATCGTAGCTTACCCGATAACTCTATTTCGTCTTTTGACGAATTCAAAGCAATGTTCCTCTCCCGCTTCTATGAAGGAGGAATGGACATGAACATGTCCTCCTTGATAGAAATCAAACAAAAGGAGAAAGAAGATACTCGGACATTCATTGAACGTTTTCGACAAGCTACTCTAAAGATGCCTCCTGGTATGCCAGATTCAGCGTTGATTGACACGTGCAAGATAAATCTGCGACCATCCATCGCTGTCTTCACAGGTTCCCAATTCACAGATTGGGCTTCGTTCATCATAGCAGCAGTTTCTGCCGAGACCAATGATAGTTGGCTCGCGAACATGGGATGATTTTCGCTTCAGAAGATAAAGGAAAGAAAAATAATCCTGGCAATAATCCCGACAATCGTAATGTGAAAGGAAAAGATACTTTTATGGTCAATCTTTCCAAGAACAAGAGGACATCAAGCAATCAAGAATCTTCCAGGCCAAAGGAAGAATACTCCTTTGACAAAAGCGATATCCCAGGGATATTCCAATGTCTGGTGAAAAGTGGTAAACTTCAGATTCCAGAGCCAAAGAGGCCTAATGAGGTGAATCTGACTGACAATCCCAAGTATTGTATCTATCATAGATACATTAATCATCCTACCAGTGCTTGCTATGTCTTGAAAAAGAAGATCCAAGAGCTGATAAATGGTGGCGCCATCGCTTTAACCAATGATGACCATACGGTGACAACCAATATGGTTTCTCTTCAGTTTGGGGATTTTCCTCCACAGCAAGTCCCAGATGGAATTATACCAATTTCGAAGGCGACGATGAAGATTGTAAATATTACGTCTGCCAGGAAAGAAAATACAGAATTGCTGCCTATCACATTGAAGAATAGTGAAATCATGTGGGTACATCCTGACTTAGTGCCTGAACTGGAAAATGAAGGTAAAACTTCAAAATCCAAAAAAGGCAAGAAAGTCAAAACTTGCAACATGATCTCTCATATTATTCCAGATTCTTATGACTTGGATCATCTATGGGACGACCTCCCTCTGGAAGATAGACTGAAAGGACTAAACATCTGCCCTCCAAGTTTAGCTCCTCCTACTAAGCTCAAGCATATCCATCAGCAGTGGCTAGCCATGAATAGTATTCCTTTATACCGGGCACAACAAGTCTTTGCTGCTTATAAAAAAGCTCCAACAGGGATTTCTCCTCGTATCCCGAATCCTTCTTCTCCCTTAAGTACGGAGACGTCTGTACTTCATTCTCCTGTAGCTGCAGAGATTCATTCCTCGTCCTGCGCTGAAATGCCTGCTCAAAGTCCATTGCCTATCCATTTGTATAGTCAGCAATCTGTTATTCTCATGAAGAAGATGGGTTATGACTTTCAAAAGGCAGAAGGTTTGAACTATGATAAAGGAATCCATCTTCCTTTACAAATTCAAAATCAGAATTCTACCGCTGGATTGGGTTCTGAAATTCCTCATAAGAAGAAGGCTAAAGGAAGAAAGGCTAAATCCTGTAATATGGTACTTTCTTCTCCTGAGTCTGAAGAAGAAACTTTTGTTGGTACAAGATCTGGAAAAGAGTACCATAAAGACTATGAGGGATCCTCCAAAGAAGCAGAAGATGTAGTGGAAATACTACCGGTTCAATCTTCTCTTGTTCCTGCTAAACCGTCTGTGGTTGAAAAGGGGAAACAGAAAGCAGTGTGCTTTGATATCCCATTGAAGTCTGCTTCCAGTCAGGGGGTGACAATGAAGCCTTACAAATTCGATATTCTAGCTTAGTTAGCCAATATTCCGGCTAGATTGTCTATATTTGAACTGCTTCGCCTCTCCAGAGAAAGCAGAGAGACCTTGAGTGAAGCTTTACTTCAAGCAGATTCATGCTTAGCTCAACTCAAGACTCCCGATAATATGCCAGTGTCATGTCCACAACGTTATAGCGTGATGGAAGCAATTCCTAACATCATCTTCACACAATAAGATATGCTATTGAAGCACAACAAGCATGATAGATCTCTGTGCTATACTGGATATATCGGATCCACTGAAATTGACAGGATTTACATTGATCCCGGGTCCTCAATTAGCATAATTCTTCAGAGTATGCTAAGACCCCTGAGGATTCCTACTAGTGAACTGACTTACACTAGTACCACCATTGTTGGTTTTAACTCTGACAAGAGTAAGCCACTGGGGAAGATTCGGTTACAGATGCAGATTGGTGATCTTCGATCCATGGTAACTTTCTATGTTATCAACTCGGATGTATCCTACAATATTCTTCTTGGAAGACCGTGGATTCATGAGCACAATATTGTGCCTTCAACTCTCCACCAATGCTTCAAATATGTGGATTCCCAAGGAGTTGTGAAAACTGAATTTGCTGATATTAATCCTTTCAAGGGTGTCGAAGCCTACTTCTCTGATTCAAGGCTTTATAAACAAGAGCATATGAAAGAGATATCAGACATAGCTGAAGAATCATCACCTGAGGATCAGTCTATTAATGAAGATCCACCAGAGGAACAACCCTTGAAGATAATGGTCAAGGGACGAATCCAATCTCAACTTGTTAATGATCAACCTTTGATAATCAAGGTTAAAGGAAGAACTCAAACTTCATCTGAGGAATCAATAAAAATTCCTGCTAAGAGCCAAGTTTAACCTTTTATGATCAAAGTCAAAGGGCGTACTTCTGGTACGAATGATCTAGAATCACCATTGATCGTTAATATTGGCAATTCTACGCAGAAGACGGATGATGGTCCACAGTTGACTAATCCGAAGCGCAGCAACCAGACTGTAAATGATGTAAATATTGCTCATCTCTTTGATATCAATGAAGATTTCCTTTTCGAGTATATGGCTGTCAAGTTTATTGAGAGAATGACTTCATCTTCTGATAATCAAAGCCATCAATACAAAGACAATATAGAGCCGGAAGAAATTTTATACATTGATCATAAAGAGAATTCTTTCCCTCCCCATGTTGATGTTGGACCTTATGCTCAAAAGTTCTTGACATCTTCTCCCTATCTGCTTCCTGTAGCCGCTTCATCACAAGCTTGCGTGACTTTCAGATGATACGAAGAATCCTGTTTCGTGGTCCCATCTGATAAGAAAAACAAGCGCCAAATTGTATTTGGCCTGGCCAAAAATATCCCTGTTACTCGGACAGATGATCTGAAGGATAAAGATAAAGGAAGAATCCGAATTGACAAATATAGTCAACAATCTATTAAGATCATCCAAAATATGGGATATGATTTAATGACTATGCAAGGTCTTAATCAAGGAAAGGGTAGACGACTACCATTATGCGACGATCCGTTTTACCAGAAGACTCGTCATGGGCTGGGATATGATCCGTCTCACATTTTTGATGACGATATACAAGAAGAATTCTCTTCAAGCTCATCTGATTCGGAAGAAATTCAATGACATCTGTCCTATTATCCCTCAGCTACCAAAGTTTGGTCAAGCTGACTACTCATCTCTTTTCTTATATCTTGCCGGTTGGCACGTAAAATGGGATTCGTTATTTACCATGATCTTAAGTCCTCTGAATGAATATCAAATCTTCCTACCTATCATTTTGACCTCAGTGTAGATATTTATCTACTCCTTATATACTGTCATATTCATATTACCTCTGACGAGTACTTTTTTTTATCTATCATGTTCATTTGACCTCTGTATAGATATTAATCTACTCTTCTTTGAGTTCTTACATACTATCACGTCCATATTACCTCTGATGGCGTTGTATATTCTCGAGAAGAGATTAATCTTCTGTCTCATTAGATGATTAATTGAATTTATTATTTCATCATGTTCTCATGATCATTAGATGAATATTAAATTTACTTATCTATCATGTCCATATTACCTCTGGATAGATATAATGCATTTAAAAGACTTGTTATGCTCCTATAACCTCTGACAAGTATCTCCTATCTCATACCTATTGTTTCAAATAAGCGATAGGATCATAAAATATATATTTCATTCATCTTGGAAACATTGCAAAATGGATTACAAGAAATTCTTTTAAAGTGGAGTAGAGATATCTAGAAGTAACTGCCGTAGTTCTTCTAGCCGTTTACCAAGAGAACTCATAACTTTCTTTGTATCCTCGGCACATCGAGCCTCAGGTGTGCAAATGCAAGAAAGCTTAGCGAAGGTGGTTATTAAACCCTCTTTAGCTTCATCGAGGGTCCTGATAGTTGATTCAGCCCCATAAGCTTTCTCTTCTAAAACCGAGCTCTGGGTAAGGTGCAGATTTCGAGCTTCGATCATCCTGTCTCTTTCAGCCTTAAGGCGAGCCAACCCTGCCTCGAACTCGTAGATTTCATGATTTTTGTTCTGAATATCTATGTTCAGAGCATCATAAGCTTCCCTGTGACTATGAAGTGAGGGCTTTATCCCAGCCAAGAATGCTTTCTCTTTGGCAACCTTCAGACTATGTTCACGAAGAGATTCATTGTATGTAGCTTCCCGAGCAAGAAAATCGGCTATTAAGGCTTCATATTCCTCCTCAATAAGACTTTCTACAGTTCTACTTGACAGCCTGAGATATTCTCTGATTGGTTGTTCGAGGTCCTCCACAATTTTCTCCAATTTGGCAGCTCTCTCTGTATCCCTGAACAGAGCAACATTATTGATGGTCGAAGACATTGCCGTCTTCAAAGTCTCATAATTGAGGCCCTCGTTTAGGACCATTTTTATCAAGGTTGCCAAACTTTTATAAAATGTGTCGGTATAAATCTCAACTAGGAGATTTATTTCTGTACTGGAGCTTGGCTTGGCAACAATATCCAACAGGTCTTTTTCTTGGAGATCAGAAGCAGACATCGGGGGTACAACAGCAGGGTGAGACGAAGTCGTTGTTGCTACCACCGTTATAGCCAATGGATCCCTGGAAGCTTCAGGGATTATATCTCCAACCGGTGTAACAACAGATGAGGATGGAACCGATAATGTTGCTATTGTTGTCGGGTTTCCAAGCCCTCAGTGTCAACTTCATCAATATTTGTCACCCCAGCCGTTTCTGGAGTTCTGGCGACGGTAATATCAATGGGTGTGATGACAACTACAGGAGCTAGTTCAGATTCTGACATTGTCTTATCAGAAATTGGTACTGGATCGGTGACAACAGTAGAGGATGTTATCATCTCCCCAGCTTCTATTGAAAGTTCAAGTATGCCTCCAGCATCTCCTTCAGTTGATGGCTCCACAGGATTGCCCAGTGTTTCAGCTGTAGTGAAACTTTTTACAGCTAATTCTTGGTTCAATTCTGGATCACCTCCAGTAGTTTCATCATCTCCTACAGTAGGATCGACTCTTGTCTCCTCTTGGTACTGATCCTCAACAAGAGAAGACAATTCAGACTGTGCTTGTTGGGCCTCAAGCGATGAAGGATGTTCTTTTAGAGGCTCCATCTCAGGCTTTTGCACTCTCCCGTCTCCAGCATCTGAGTTTCCTGAAGAAGAAGCTTCCCCTTCAGATTCCTCATTTTCTTCATAGATTTCTTCTTCTTGAGGAAGAGGAATTACAGACTTTAGTGCAATTATGACATCTGCAAAATGAAAAAAAAAAATTAGTATGCGAAACCTTGATACATAATTCCGTATAGGTTTTGTATAATACTTGGAATATGTATGTTTTTTTCAAGATATGTGTCATAATCACCATCCCAGTCATCATCCTCAATGTCAAGAGTCGGTTCGTCCGATGGAATGCGATCTTGATCGGCAGCGGATACAGTGGTAATACCTTCCGTAACTTGTGCCTTGGACGGCAAAGATAAATGAAGCGAGGTGCTAAGACGTCCAGGAGACAAAATTGTTACAGATCCTGATCCAACTGTCTGTGGAGGAGCTGAAGACCCCTCTCCAGGATGAACTGAAGAAGGACCGACGAGAGGATCTTCTTCAATATCCTCTTCTGGAGTGTGAACGCTTGTCTTGGAAGGCCCTTTGTAGTAGACCCCTTCCTTTTTTCTGGAGTTTTTCTGGAGACGTGGCAGCTGCACCTTGTTTTCTTTTACGGCCTTTACCAATAATGATAGGTTCTGCAGCTGGTTCTCCAACTCCTGTTGGAATAACTACTAGAAACGGATCTGGGATGCCAGTGTCGTCAGGGATGTCTGCCGGTACCCTGACTTGCTCCTCAATATCTCCTTCTTTCGGCTACCTCAGACTACCCTTCATATTGTAACCATGGGCAAAGGAACGAATTGAAGCATAGAAGTGGGCATACGTATGGAGTATACGCAGCTCTGTAGTACTGGTAGCAGTCGAAATTCGAAATTTAGCACCAGTCCGAGCACTACCAAAATACCTCCATCCTCTAGCTCCGTCAAGTAATTTCCTATAGTAACAAAAATTAGTTAGAGGATTACCAATATGAAGTTGGTCGTATCCAAATTGGCGAGCAAACCTACTGGGTAAGTATGGTTCGAACGCACAATTGTCTTCGTTTCTGTACATTAGATGAGACGGTCTGATGCACTAAAGCCACCTAAAGATTAACTGTGGCAATACAACTCTTCCGTCAACTTCATCTTCGAACTGGATACCAAAGCAGTCTGCCGGAACATGCGGCCGGGTACAAAAGAAGTTCCAACCGTATGAATAATTCAAAACCGCTCGGGTATCTGCTACAGTTGTAGCAATCCATGTAGCTTTGCTGAATTTTTAGAGAAATACCTCCGCATCGTCGCCTGGGCCCGGCGGTAATAATCTGCAGTTGTGATGTAACAACCAACCCATCAGATAAGTGTAGGGCATCTCTACCCTAGGGAAAACTTTCCGATGAGGAGCATTGTTAATTAACTCCTCACCGAAAGTTCTTAAACCTGTATTTATCCGACACACCATGGCCGACAGCAAGTTGATCCTGACTTTAAATACCAGACGTATCGCTGGCCATAGCACACTCCGATGAATTCTGTCAACAGTACCAATACCTGGTACAACCTATCTTCTCAACCATAAAGAAAGAAAGCCTGCCAGCAAAGCTCTCCGAGAGATTCTCTGACTACCATATCTGAGGAAGCTCAAGGCTTCAGTTCCTGCAGGAAATTCTCCAGTCTTCGTAGATAGATATTTATTCAGAAATTTATAAGTAACCATCATATCCCGAACCTTGTTAGAAGGGATCGTCGAATCTATGTTGATTACTGGAGCATTGTTCTCTTGAAACCTTTCTTTATCTTCCTTGGAGATCTTATCCTTGTGGAAGAAAAGATAAGTCGTCCATTTGTTGATATACGCCAAATAGGACGTACTTTCATGCATCGTGGTACAAGTCAGGTAGTGGCACATCAGTTCTTCGTATGTCTCGACTAACTGAGGGTTAACTTCTCTGATCTCGGCAAGCTCCCTGTTGGAGGAAACGTATTCTTCATATGGGGCCTCCCCCATTGGCAGCTTCGATATAAACTGCATCTCATGAAGAACAAGACCCATTTTACCTTTCGGAGTAGCAAAAGTTCCAGTTGAACTTAAATATAGCTCCATCAAGGCCAGAAATAAGTTTTCATTCGCAGGAATACCATAGCTGGTGGAAGCTACTGCTTCGTATAAGCCAATATCTTTTAATTCTTCCTCAAAGTTCTTCATCATCCAAAGGCTTATCTGAATCCAACTCTGGTTGAATGGAGTCAACCATCCTTGCAGTCTGGGGTTGGTTTGAGGATAGAACACAGCTTCCTTCATAAATTTATTGACAAACATCGGGGTTTGAACTGGCTGTATTAGGCCCGAATCTTTGCTTGGATTAGAGCCTGGCATGAGGCCTAAGATAGAAGTAACGCCTCCATTGGGAACACTAGCAAAATATCCCATATCGTTGGCATGCTTTCTCTTGAAGACAATTCTACCCGGGCGTCCATGACTATTGGGAGTCAAATTCCACAACATCTGTCGGGGATGAGTGGCATGGACGAATGCCGATAAAGGATAATCTCAGTCCATATCTGGAAGATACATAGCTCTATTCCCAAATTTAAAAACCTAAGACTCTTTCTTGGGGTGTGTCTGGGATTTACAATCAATGGCATCTTCAAACAGAAAAGCTGGTTTTGCGAAGTGTTGTCCGTCTAGTGAATTCAACAACTCCCCATTTATCATGGATAGCAACAATCTATCCCCTTGAGCTGCGATCAACTGTGCCCTCTCTGCCGGATATTCGGGGTTCGACTGGGGAAGTCGGACATGAGATAAATCTTCCAAATAGTTCGAACCTACCATACCAACTGATGATCCGAAAACTTCAGCGAGGGGGTGAACTTGCAGATCCACTGGTCAAATAATAAAAGAGATCAAGTTAGTTCGAAGTTTTTAAGAGTTGAGGAAAAACTCATGCAGTATTGGCTCGACAAAACCTCTCAGAAAAGATTGATTAACTTCACGTTACCATACAGTGACATGAGCGTAATACAACTTTTTACGCTGGCATGTACGAACATGAGCGTAGTTAAGTTTTACGCTAGCATATTGGCTGTGGGCACAAGAACAGATTTACGCTGACACGTGTAACGTGGGCATATTCTTGCTAAACTTTACGCTAACACGTACAACGTGGGCGTATAATGTTATTTTAACTTTACGCTAACACGTACAACGTGGGCGTACAATATTATTTCAACTTTACGCTAACACGTACAACGTGGGCGAAAAGAGCTGAAAAATTGGTTTTCCTTCTTCTTCCCCGACGGATTTACTTTCTGAAGATTAGGGTTTTTTACCTATCATAGGTGGAGCCACGGTCGGGTTAGGGTTTTGTGGTGGTGATGACGACTGAGTAGAAGTCTTCACATGGTCGGTCGACGAGGAATCAATGGCTGATTTCTTCCCCTTGCTGCCGGCGGCGGATGATTTCTTAGGAGCCATCAGATCAGAGTTTCGATGAAAGAAAAGGCAAAGACATTCAAGAAGATGAGTAAAAGTGTTTTCTCTCTCTAAAAAGGTCTATTTATAGAGAGATTCAAAACCGACTATTGGACATCCCTATGATTACGCTGACTGTTGGATATCCCCGCCCTTACGCGGATGACTGTTGCGTATCCCAAATTTTGCGCTCAGCAAATCTCAACTTTTACGCTTCTGTTCAAAGTGTTTCAAATTTTGGAGACATTTGAAAACTTTGAAGGGGGTCTTGTAGGAGCGTAAAAAGTGCTTCAAAGAAAGAGTCATCTCATTCATAAGTGGCCCGCTTTACGCCTAACAGAGCGGATAATTTCTTTACGCCCAAGACAAGGCTAATTGTATTACGCCTAAGCAGATTGACCTTTTTACGCTTGGGTATACACCGGTGATTTTACGCCAAGGACTGAGCAGCCTCTTTCACGCTGGACAAAAGCTATCAAATCTTGTATTTAATGCAGACTTTGACATGAAGATATCAATGATGGCATTTACCACAGGATTCAATGGAATTTGTCTCATACAAAACCATTGTTGTCGTTTATAGAGATCGAGCTACTTTACGCTCACTGAATGGTTTCTTTTACGCACGGGATTTTACATGAGTCCTTACGCTCATAAGAAACATTATGTGCGTGAAGTCTATTTGAGCCATTTTACGCTCAAGGTTATTCGATAACCACTTTACGCTGGAAACCTATGACAGAGCTAGTTTACGCTCATCTTTTTACGCCCGATTCGTTCTGGCCAGTTTGGAACGTGGTGTGCCTACGTGGTCTTCATGCCACCTATTTCGAAGAATGTGTGTACATGTATCCTATTCTTACTGAAATGATGGGACACGTGTCAACATATGCAGAGGATGATTCTGATCGTGGAGGGCAGTTGTTAGCATAAAGACAGATGTTGATGCTCTTTTACGCAAAAAAGCCCCACTCTATAAATAGACTCATTTTTCTCATACACACGGACAGACAGAGAGAGACATGAGAGAATACAGAGATCAGAGCTTCGAGATTTTGATTCTCTAGAGCATCCTTCTTCAACTTTTCTTCTAGAACAAAGTGAAGCAAAGCAGGAAAGCATTCAGCCTCGCCATCAGTGCCCAAGTGCGTCGATACCTTTCTGGTGCATTAGTTCTTCCAAGTTGTTCTACTTCAAGCAGTGATCTTCATCATCATCATATGGTCCAAGGAACAAAGTAATCGTTTACGAATCAGACTTCCATAGCAATACTTAACCAGAATCAAATTTGTACTTCTCGTACTTTTTTTCTTGTTTTTGTTTTCAAAAGCCAATTCCTCCAAGGCATTTTGTTAATCGAAACAGTGATAGGCCATGAACTGGTCTGTCCCAAAAACAATGTGTAATTCGTCGCAAGTTATTCTATACAGACGATCGATGACGCCCCAGATTGGAGACAACCATTCATCGACTTCGTCGTCTACGACATCCTGCCTGAGAACCCAAAGGAAGCCATTTCCATCAGAAGGCGTTCTCTCAGATTCTTCTACGATACAGAGACGAAAATGCTGTATCGCCGCTCCTACGACGGATTACTGCTTCGGTGTCTGTCAAACGCAGAAGCCAAAGAAGCCGTACGAGAAGCCCATGACGGTGTTTGCGGGGCCCACCAGCCTGGCCCGAAACTGCAAGACCGCCTTCGCCGAATGGGCTACTATTGGCCCACAATGGTGGCAGACGTGATAGATTATGCTAGAAAGTGCAAAGCTTGCCAAGTCCACGCGGACTTCATCCACCAACCCTCTGAATTTTTACATCCGACAGTGGCGTCCTGGCCATTCGAAGCACGGGGAATGGATATCATTGGTCCAATCACCCCACCTTCCTCCCGAGGACATCGCTTTATACTTGCGATCACTGATTACTTCTCTAAATAGGCGGAAGCTGTCCCACTCGCAGAAGTCAAGACTTCAAAAGTGATCAGCTTCCTTAAACACCACGTCATCTACCGATTTGGACTGCCCCGAAGGATCATCCATGATAATGGTTCGCAGTTTACAAGCCACGCATTCTATCGGTTTTGCGATAAGCACCGTATTCAGAATATCGCCTCGACGCCGTACAACCCGACAGCAAATGGGTTAGCAGAGGAGTTCAACAAAACAATCATCAAACTTCTCAAGAAGTTTGTCTTCTCCAACAAACGTGACTGGAACGACAAGCTCGGCGAGTGCTTATGGGCTTATCGCACCACGGTCCGAACAGCTACCGAAAATATACCATTCTCCCTGGTATACGGAAGTGAGGCAGTCCTCCCCTTGGAGACACAGATCCTCTCACTACGTGTCGCCCTCACACACCAATTGACAACCAATGATAACTATCGACGTCGACGGCAAGAGTTAGAGGCCTTAGATGAAAAGCGCCTCCTAGCTCAGCAAAGGATCGTGCTATACCAAGCACGCATCTCAGGAGCCTTCAACAAGAAGGTCAAAATCAGAACATTCCAGGTAGGCGATCTCGTTTTGGCAGTCCGAAGGCCAATGGTCATGACTCACAAGACCGCCGGCAAATTCCAGCCAAAGTGGGAGGGCCTATTTATTATTGAGACGGTATTCTCCAACGGTGCTTACCGCCTTGCAAAGCAAAACGGAGACTTGCTCATGCTGCCCGTCAACGACAAGTTCCTGAAGTAATATTATGTCTAAACGACATTCGCTACAAAGTCCTTGAGTCATGTACCCGCTGGTACCACTGAACTCACACCCTCAGCATTTCAGATTATCGAGTCATGTACCGGCTGGTACCACTGAACTCACACCCACAATATTTCAAGATCATTGAGTCATGTACCTGCTGGAGCCCCTGAACTCACCCCTATATCCCTTTTAGATTATCGAGTCATGTACCCGCTGGTGCCGCTGGACTTCCACTTTCTCAATATGTTAATTTACCGAGTTATGTACCCGCTGGTGCCTCTGAACTCATATTTCGGTCACTCTTTCAGATAGTAAGTCACGTATGATTGTACCTCTGAACTTTCTTCCTGGAAGAGATCCTCCCTCATGATCCAATACCCGCACTCCCAGTGCACAAAAAGGGTAATCGATCCACAAATTTCCGAAAACGGACATGTCCTCATTACCTCTGAATCGTTTTCACTTCCACCAAAAACAAACCGCCCCTCACATAGAACCTCCACGTTCTCCTACCTCTGAGTCATTCTATGTACTCCCTCTTCATTGAGCCAACTCCTGCCATGTCATCATTACCTCTGAGTGGAAAGGCTCCGTCGAAGAACCCTTCATGCTTGCCATGTCCACATTACCTCTGAGCAAGTATGTCGGTCTCCTTTCGACCTATTATCTGTACCCACGACCGGAGTACGACAAGGATAATAGGTCCACAAATGTTCGCTGTTGACCACGAATATCTTCCGTGAAACCTCCTCTGCCATGTCCTCATTACCTCTGAGCAGGAAGGTTCCACGGTAAAACCCTCATGCTTGCCATGTCCTCATGACCTCTGAGCAAATATGTTGGTTTTCCTTTCACCCTATTATCTGTATCCCGAACCAGGGTACGCCAAGGATAATAGGTCCACAAACATTCCTTTGCTAAGCTTCTTAGCATAAATCCACTACCCCACCATACCCCGGGAGCCCAGCTGCTCTACGGTATTCTTTTTTTTAAAGCACCGAGAACATCCATGACCACTTTCCACGGCTGTTCCGGATATCCTGTCCAAACTTGTTATCCGTACTAAAACTAAGGTACGCCTAGGATAACAGGTCCACAAATAAATCCTCCAGTAAGTCCAAATTCCACAGACGCCACAAGTACAAGAAAGAGATGATGAGTTGAAACAGGCTCATTTATTCAAAATTCAACGTACTACATCATTTGGGGATCACATCCCTTACAAAAAAGAAGAAGAAGAGAAAACAAAGAAAACAGACGGCTGATCACTGCTCTGGGGCACATAATGCCCTGAGACGGTCTGTCAGCAAAATAACCGACCGCTCAAACCTCTGGGAGGCTCGACGCTCTGCCTCGCGGGTCAGCACCGCCTCATCCTCCAGATGAGCGTGAGCCTGCCAGTTATCTTCAAATTTCTTAAAAGCCCGCTCCAGGTTATCGGAAGATCGGGAAACCTTCTCGGCCTCCCGAACGATCGACTCCTGCTCCGCCTGAGCAGCCTCCAGCTCTGATTCTAAGAAGGCCAGTTGCCTCTGGAGTCCAAGAATCCGTTCCTTCGTATCAGCAATTCCACGAGAAGCGGACTCTTCCCGAGCACGGCAAGCCTGACTCTTGCGACCCAGCTGGTCATACGAAGCGGAGAACTTATCAAGGTCCCCCCGTACAACTGGCCCAGCAGTATCTCGGGCTAGCTTAATCCGATCCCGAGCAGTAATGAGGAAGCCCCGCTCCCGCTCGATCGCAGCAGGCAAGCCCGCCTGTCGTATCGCCAGTAGCTGGGTCACAAGCTGATCAGCTTCCATCAGCTTAGGCTCCAACAGTGCAGCCAATCCCACCCTGCCAGGAAGGGACTTCAAAGTCGAAATTTGACCCCGAGCGCACTGAAGAGATAGAGAAAATGGGGCCCCCCGTCCTATGGCAGCGTCTATGCCCCTTGTCAAATGACGATAGAAGCTGTCTACCACGTCCTGCGTCGCCTCGTTCAGAGTCTCCATGGAGGCCGGTGTCAACGGAAGCGTGGCTGGCAGCACCGAAGAAGATGCAACAGAATCCGCCGCTCCTGCTACGAGAGAAACCAGCTCCGTACGAAAGGATGCTTGAACAGCGGCCAACTCCTCTTCCGCAGCCTGCAAAACTTGAACACTCGACAGGGTCGAGAGGTCGGCCTCCGGAGCCGTATAATCTGCAGAGGATAAGGCGGAGACCATCGCCAACCCCATTCCCATCGGCCCAGATCTGGCAGGAGGCTCCTCGACGTGAGACGACAAAGGAGAGGGAACGCTCCTTCCTCCCGTATCACGGCAGACCGAGCCTTCCCCAAGAACATCCACGACATGAAGTAAAGGGTCAGGACCTGCAGGGCCAAGGCAACCATGAATCGATTTGACCCGGAGGATATGTTGATAGAGCAAATAAGCCCCCTCACTAGTCAATATCTGGCTTATCTTACCAGTAGAGGAGTGTGAAGGCCGAGACTCGCCTGCAGCCACCATAGCCCCTTCACCAACAACCTCCGAGTCAAGTACAATAGACTCCTCCGCCCTTGTATCCTCGGGAGGGGGCACACCGAGATCAGTGCCGTATTGCTGAAAATCGGCAGTTTTAGGAACGGGTCCAAGGAAACCTTCGTCACCCCGGGCCGAGGTTTCAGCAACCTGGGAGCTTCCAGCCACCGCTGAGAGAGCACCTGCAGAAAGGATCGCGGCGCACACGTCGCTAATCAAAGCAGCAAGGGCCGGATCAGCTCCAAGGGAAATGGAAGGTTCAGGAAAGGACGATTCACCAGACATCTACAAAGAAAAGTAATTGAGTCATATCTTCAGAAAAGAAGGAAACTACAACAAAGGGAACGCTCCGACTTACCTCCGGAATGCCGTCTACATCCTCACCCTTCTCCGTAATAAGCAGTCTACGGGGACCGACCGTCGCTCTCTTTACAGAAAAAGTTACCTCTCCGCCAGTAGACTCACGCCTGCCCCACTTACGTGAGGGATCAGGCATGACGGGCGGTAGATCTACCCGTACCACCTCCGACACAGATGGTAACTGGTCCACTGCTTCATCAAATACAGCCGACGGTTGATCCGTCATCATGTCACTTGCCATAACGGGAGACTGATCTGCCATTGCCTCGTCATCCGAAGAAAGGGAGTCTTCGTCGTCCCGTTCGTTGCCTTCCTCAATTGTGTCGAAGGACTCGGAATCGGGCGAAGGAACTCTATTCGTCCCTTTCTTCTTGGCCCTCGACGTCGTAGCCTTCTCCGCCAGGCGAGTGCCCACAATGAAGTTAGTCCTCGAGTCAAAATCGAGTGGAGGAGGATTCGCCGTAACATGATATAGGGCCGCCATATGCAGGATTTCCCCTATCACGTTTGCGGCAGGAACCAAGAAGCTAGTCCAAGTATGACAGGTGTCATAGTAGCTCCATGCCCTAATACCGTCAAGAATGCTACCTTCAAATCCCAGGTGAGAACTGGGGCGCCCGAGGAATAGCTGACTATACCCAAATTGACGGGCAAACCTACTAGGCAAGTAGGGCTCCAAATACACAGTATTGCGATTCCGGTAAACTAGATGCGTCGGGCGAATATTACGCAGCCAGAAACGCATCTTTTCAAGCAAGAAATGAGGAGGTCCAACCCCATCAACATGAACACTCCTCACCTCTTGATAAGTGAAACGAGGAACGGACACGAAGAAATTATACCCGTCCACCCTCGCCAGCATCCTCCAACACGCCGGCATGGTACTACATTCCCAAGGCTGGTGGTGATACTTGAAAAGAAATGCGTCGTCATCTGTAACGCCATCTCCCGTCCCAGACCTCATCAAGGACTGATAATGCAGCAATAGCCATCCCAGCAAGTAATGATAAGGCAATTCTATACGTTCAAAATCCATTGCCACGTCACGAGCAATGACCTTGGACGAGAAGGCGCGGAGACCATGCTGAATACTGCACACCATGGCAGGAAGAAGAGCCAGCCTGACCCCAAAGGCCAACTTCACGACAGGAAGAATGAAGTGGCGACTGATCCTCTCAATAGAACCTGTCCCTCCTGAGACCACGCAGTTGCGCAGCCATACCATTAGAAACCCGGCCAAAAGTGCCTTCTCTGACAACCGCCGGGTACCATAACAAAAGTAGCTGAAGGAGTCAATCTGGCTCCCGAACCTGTCACTTTTAGACTTCGACCTCTTAGCGGTCGACACCAAGGCCTCTACGTCCCTAGAAGTTAAACGATCTCGGGAAGTAACCCGGCCAGCCGCACTGAATTTAAAAAGGCACGCGACCCAAGATTTAGTATGGGGAGAGTCCCCTTCCGATCTGTCATTTTTCTGGATAGTCGTCCGGTGACAGGTGCTATGATGGCATAATAGTTCTTAATACACGGCGACGAAACCGGGGAATCATCGATCCAAATCTTGGAGCTCCTCATTCGTCGGAGTGTACACTTCGAAGGGTTCATCCCCCCAGGGGAGCTTGGAGACCGCATACATCTCGTGAAGAGCGAGCCCCAATTCTCCAACAGGGGTAAAAAAGGTCCCCGTCCGATGATTGTACATCTCCAGAAGGGCCATGAACAGTGGCTTATTAACGGGCAACCCGTGGCTGGTACCCCGGATAGCATCATAAAGGTTGACTCCCCGCAAAAACTTTTCGTACTTCCGCAGAATCCATAAGGTCAGATTAGCCCACGGGGGAATGGGGTGTAACCAGCTCGGCAGTACCAACCTGCCAATAGGATAGGACCCTTTGCGAGCAAGCTGACTCAGGAAGATATCAGCCTGGGAGAATGAAAAGTTAGGACCGGGAGTGTTGATGAAGGTACCCGAAACTAATCCCGTCACGGACCGACTGGCCGGATCTTTGACCGCGCGTACTGATCCAGTGGCTCTGTTATAACGGATGTTACAAACAAATATCCCTGGTCGGGTTAGAGTGAGGGTGTCCGGCATCTGCCTATCCAGTACGATCATATTGAACCACTCGAAAGGGAAATGGCGCTTTATAATAGAGATGTGAATTGGCATCCCGTCCAGGTCAAAATCCCAACTCTCGAAAACATCCAGCACTCGGGAGTTTTCTATGACCAACGCATCCCCAAAGAGGAAAACCGGTTTCAGATACTTCCCATCAGACTGCCCGGAGCTCATCATATCACCAAGGAATTGAAAAGATTGAACCCTGATAGCATTTAGTCGCTCCAAAGGTTCGTCAACAAGTAGCTGTTCGGACACTTGACGAACTAAGTCATCCCGATGTACGCCCGAGGCAAACTGACGGGAGCCTACCATAAGTTCCCCCGCAGGATTCACGGGCAGATTCACTGAAGAAGAGGCAAAAGAAACAAAGTCAAAAAGATAGCTGAAACACAAAACTATATGATGCTTCTGCGGCTCAGTATAGCCTCATACGGCTCGGTTTAAAAGGGTTTGAACAGATTAGTCTAAGTGTGCTTAAACGGCTCAGTTTGAAAGAGCCCATGCGGTCCAGAGCGAATAAGCTTATGCGGTTCCGTCCGAAAGGAACTTATACGGCTCAGTGCGGAGGAATTTACGCAGTTCGAAGGGAGTATATGCGAATATGATCCAATTTGAATAAGCTTATTCGGCTCAAAAAAGCTTATACGGCCCTACGAAGATGAGCTTATGCGGTCCAGCGAGGATGAACTTATGCGGTTCGGTTCGAAATGTGCTTAAACGGCTCAGTTTGAAAGAGTTCGTATGGTCCAAATCCTGATGAAGCTTATGCGGCCTTGATAAAAAAGTAGTCATGCAAACCACTTTCATGCGGCTCAAACCTGGGTCATACCCCATGCGGCCCGAGCATGAGTCGGACACACAATATTCTTTGGAATATAAGCTCGCGCATAAAATATGCGGCGTAGCCATGGCGGTTCATATTAAGGAATCCTACCAGCAATGGACGGGTGGACGTCAGGGTGAAAAGCAGGCGCGTCAGTCGGCGGAGGAGCCGCCACGTTCGCCGCCGCAGTCGATAAAGACGCGGCCTTCTTGCCCTTCGCAGCCGCAGAGGATGATGCGGCCTTCTTGCCCACAGCAGCAGCAGCCTTCTTGGGAGCCATTGTTGATCGATGAAGGGAGAAGACAAAGAGCAAAGTCTGCAACAGGGGATTTGAGCAAAGAAAGAAGGTAAAGAAACCCAAGGGGACTAAAAGACTCTTATTTATAGGCGAAAGAGACCCATAAAACGAACAAACATCTCGGATAACGCCTCGGATTACGCGCTGCTTCAAAAGACAAAGGCAAAAATGCTTCGGTCAAGGCATAACCGACCTTTGGGATCCTCCCCCAAAAGACGGTGGTAAATCAAGACGAATCAAGAGCATTTAATGAAGATTTGCACACGTAGTCAGGACACGTGGCAAAGAGCCTATGCGGACAGATGAATCTATGCGGCTGGGACACTTATGCGGCGTGAACGGGACCATACTTCTTATTCAAAGTGTTTCAATTTTGCAAATTGAAAACTTTGAAGGGGGTCCTATAGAAGCATGGAAAATGTCAGAATAATGGTCCATACGGCTCCGGATACGAAGCCCATGCGGGTCATAGGGGAGCTGTCTTATACAGTTCAAAGAAAGACTCTTTGTCTCATGCGGCTCGAGAGTGTATGCGGTTCAGCAGGAATATACGGCTCGATCCATGCCACGTGTCCTCCTAAGATCCTTTTCTACAGCTGGCCCTTTGAATAGTGGCCTCATTTAATGCTCTGACACGATTTGACGACTGTGACGGCTCTGGCATAAAGTGTCATAATGGCTCTGCCATAATGACAGACGCTTCGGGAAAAAAAGAAGATCTCTGACCCAATCCATCAGAAATCCTAGGTTGCCACGTGGCAAATCATATGCGGCTTAAAGATAGAACAGCTTCATGCGGCTCACTGAGAAGTCACCCTATATAACTTGCAGAAATCAGCCATATGCGGCCCACTGAGAGCTCAGCCCCTACGGCTCAATACAACGCTAGCTCATGCGGCTCGCAAAGACTATGCATATGCGGCTTATTGAGAGTTCGTTCCCTGCGGTTCGATGAATTATTGTCCTATGCAGCTCACGAAGAGTATCTTCCTGCTGTTCAAGTGTTGCCCATCCTATGCGGCTCTGGCAGGACCCACAATCAAACCACGTGGCATCGGATCAATCAACGATTTAACCGAATCTCAACAAGTATATTTGACATCATCATCATAATTACTGAGATCAAGGCATATCATTTATCATCAAGCCAACGGGACACGTGACGAGCAATCGGATATTGGTAGAATCCATCATGGAGATTTAAAGCAGTTAATATTAATTGCTCATAAGATTCGGTGCTATCCTCATTAATGGCCGAGATTCATTGTAATCAGGATCAAGGGTTCAGATAGATTGAAGGAGCGCCGACATTCCAAACAAATGATCATTAGCAAACCCTAATGATCATACCCCACTCTTATAAATAGCCAGCATCATTTCTTTGTACAAGGGCCGACAACAAAAAGAATAAAAATATACAGAGTCAGAAAGAGAATACACAGAGAGAGAAAGAGAAGCCAGAAGAGCAACAGAGGAGCAAAAAGAGCACTTTTTCGTCAACGCCAACCATCTTTTCACAAGGAGCCAAGGCTGCATACCGATCGTCCAAGGAGTAAGGCAGGGCTGTCGTCGCCTTCCCGAGCCTCTATCGTCACCCCCCAGAATCTAAAATAAACAATTGTACTTAGATTGCTGTACCTAGGTTTTCGTCCCTAGGCTTTCTTTGTACAAGCGAGTTTGTATTGTGAGTCTAAGTTCAGTCCTCCGATAATTGTTCTGTACTTTTACAATCAATGGCAAACAGTATTTATTATTGTATTGCATGATTTCCTTGCTTAATTTCCTCACTGGGCTTGGTTTATTCTTGGTTTGGGTTGGCTTGGTTCGGTTTGGGATTGCTCTTGGTTTATCATGGACCAAGGGTGAACCCCCTTTCTACCACGACCACTCATATTTATTACCTATTCTTCTTCTCTCTCTTCATTAATCTCTTTTTCTTCTCCACCATTACTTCCATACCTACCAGAGAGAGGGAGAGAGAGGTCTAGGTAAGTACAACTAGCTTCATGGAGGAACTCTAATTTTATTGCTTCATTCTCTTCCTTCCAGCATTTTAACTTACTTTAGTACTTGGCATTTCTAAATTCCATGGATAGATTCTGGTAGATCTAAGTTTATATTATTTTCGGAATTATTAGGTTTTGATCTACTTAATCCTGTTATTTCTGAGTTTTGAGGGTTCTATGTTGTAGAGAATCTCGTTCTACCCTATTTTGACCTATGGAAGTTCAGATTTGGACTCCGGATGAAGGTTTCATGGAGCTTGGAAGCATGGATTCTTGGTGCTCTTCTTCTCGGACGCTTGGAGAAGAAGAACAGTGCTAGACTTGACTGCATGAATATTCATGTGCAAGTGATTTCGAGCTGCATGAGCCTTCATACGACACTTCCTGGCCGTATGGGCTTGACTTGGCCGCATGGTAATTCATGGCGCAAGTGATTCGGCCGCCTGGGACTCTCAGCCGCATGGGCTCATTTCCTATCGGCCGTATCTGCGCCCATCTCCTTGAGCCGCATGAACTCTAGCACTTGCGGACCGCATAGGCCCTGATCCTCGAGCCGCATGAGAACCCAGATCTAGCCGCATGGACTTCTCTCCTAATTGAGCCGTATATGCGCCCGTCATTCCCTAGCCGCATGAACTTGCCGCATGAACTTGCTTCCTCCCCAGCCGCATGAAGCCCACTCTTCGGCTGGCCGCATGAGGCCCAACATCTTGGAGCCGCATGCGCCCTCGTCCCCCTGGCCGCACGCCCCTCCCTTTCCTGGCCGCATGGGGATTGGTTTCCTGACCGCATGTGCCCTTGCACTTCCAGCCGCATGTGCTCTCCTAATTGGGCCGCATGAGTCATACCCTTTTCTGACCGCATATGCCTGGACCGCATGACTTCCAATAGCCTTGTGTACTATTATTTATCCTTATTTGACCATGTTTTGTATCTTCTTTATGGTATATTTTAACGTCTATTTTATATCCTTACGCCTTTTGTCCTGAACTTGATAATCATGAATTTATTTTATATATTTAGAACTGATAATTGAGCATGACCTGACAGTGACCCGTAGTGGTGCACTCCTGATATGACTAACCGGACATGACCTGATAGTGGTCCGTCGTGGCGCACTCCTGACTAGTACACTTGACATGATAACCTGACATGATTCTTTTGAACAGCTGTTGCGACGGCTACCTGACATGACATGACCTATATAATTAATCCTGGACACCGTGGGCGATTGTGCTTGTACAAATAATCCAGTCCTGTCTTGCATCATGTCTAGGAGGGGACTCCTGAGTACCACGGTCAGGAGTACCCATTGAAATGGACTAAGGCTAATAACTAGATTAATACATTGGTCATGACGAGATTTCCCAGCTACAGGCAATCCCGTTAACTGGGCACGCCTTGGGATCTGTAGCCTACCGTCGAGTAGGGCACATTTCCAGCACACTGTCATGTGTTGCACCCTTCAAGCTACCTAAGGGTACATTCGTTTCCTGGACGGTGTACCCACCTGAATTCAACTCTAAATCTTTTAACCCGTGTAACCTGAATGGTCTGCAGGGCTTGTGGCTGTGGAATAATCTCACTACATCTTGTTAGTAATTAGGCTTGTGACAACCTAGTTAGTTAAAGTATCAAGCCGTAATTCTTGTTTGGCCGTGAAGTGATTGGATGGAGTCTAACCAGTCTAGTCTTGCCCTGATCCTGTTCCAGATTATTGAATGACCAGAATGCTTGTATTTATTTTACCGATAAATGATGAGAATTCCAAGTTCTGTTCAGACGAAGGGTTACAACCCCGGTCCGTGTTTGGTTTACGGGTTGTAACCTGGTTATCTAAATAGTTCCATGGTTATCTCGTCGTATATCATCCTGATGTATTTTCTTTATTTCCAGTTGTTACTTTTATTTATACTCTTGTGCTGATTGCTGGTTTTAGCTCCTAAGTGAAGCTTCCTTTGTGGTACTTGCTCTTTCTGGGATCTGACCCAGCTGGTTTTGTATGGCCAGATTTCGCAACAGCTCCAGAGAATCTACCGACCTTCCAGCCAGATGGTGGCCACTAGACGGAACCCTGGCAACGAGTGGGTTTATTTTTGATCTCCCACTTTACCGTAAAAATATTCTTTTGAGGCGTTTAGCCGACGAGCACCTGTTTAGCTCGATTGCACTCTACTTACTGTCTGCCTACGGGCTGTAACATGATTGACAGATCCTAGGGTTGATCATGTATGACTAAACTCTTGCTAGTCCTAACATTTTGTAACGACTAGCTTCAAGATCAGCTGAATATGTAATGTTTGGGACGCCTTACTATTGTATATTTAATGATCATACTTCTTGTAACCTTTTACTTACATGCTTGTGATTGAGATACTAGGCTTGTTCATGACCTTAAGAGACTGTTGGCTTGTAGATAAACCCTCATGTATCTAGACAGCCGTGACCGTATAGCGAGATGGATTCCATTTCATATACGTAGTTGGCTATGTCTGCCCCCGCTCTCCAGTATTCTGGTTCTGGGGCGTGACATCCACCTGGGCCGGGCTCCATCGAGCCACTCTAGGAAGGTGTTCAAAATAGATTGGGTTCTGGTCACCCCGCCTGAACATCGGAAAGTGCTCGTATATCCATACCTATTCAATTTATAAGTTAATAGTCACAAAATATAAACAACAAAATGAAGTATACGAGATTAAATCGTTGAAAGTTTTCTTACATATAGCAGAGTCTGGCATCCAGCAATTGTCTTAGTCCCGACACGGGATGCGATGCCAAGCTCGCAGTAAAGATAGGCGAGAATACCGCTACCCCACGATATATCGATGAAGTCATCCACGGACAATAAATTGAGCATGTACCTCGCATGTATCGAGGTTCCAGACTTGTCTGAAATGCCCACCGTTCCTAGGATGAATAGCATGTAAGCACGGGCCATCGCGTCGACCAACTTATCATCATCCTCATCCAATTCCATATTCGTGAAGTGCTCCACCAGAAATGACAGAGGAATTCCATATGATTTCTTGAAGCCCGGGAGAGTGGTAAAACTAGTTTCCTCAAGTCCAAGGTTACTTGAGATAAACTTCACGATCTTCGAGTACCATTTTGTCAATTTTTTATCTCTGTAATGTTCTTTGGTCATGACGCGACCGGTAACTGGTAGCTCCAGTATCTGGTACACGTCGTCAAGTGTAATGGTCATCTCCCCGTATGGGAGATGAAACGTGTTGGTCTCCGGGTGCCATCTCTCCACAATGGCGGATATCAGGGCACTATCCATTGTCCTATAGGCATTATCAGCCAAATTATGCAAACCGCTCGGTACGATTATCTCCTGGACGGCCGTTGGTAAGCTTTTAAACGGCCAAGACACGGTTTTCTTCCCGTGACTCACAGCCCTAAGCATACAATATGTCCTCTGTATATCAAACAACATATAAAAACATAATACATATGAAATACATATAGATATCATATACTAAACTGCTAGCTTACAAAAGTAATGTACATACCGGGTCCTTCCATATTACATATGCAATATGGTTCTCAAAAGAAGCCAACATTGAGCAACCTGGCGGGCGAACAGGCGGCTCAGAAGGACCGGCCTCCTCAGAAGGATCGGCCTCCTTAGATGGAGCAGAACCAGCTTGACGGGGTGGCAGGAGTTGGCTAATTGGCTCGTCGTCGTCATCACTGGAAGAAGGAGAAGGATTACGAACTCGTTGCTTCGACCGAGCTTGTGCAACCGGTGGGGGTCTCCGTGTCCCAGCCCGACCTTGGCGCTCCGGTTCGGAAATTGTAATCGGACGCTCAAGAGGACGTTCCGCGCGTTCCTTCCGCGCGGTGGGGCATATTCTTTTTGGTGCGTCCGGAGGACTGTTACTCCTATAGAACATTGGATTGTGCAACCGTACAATTAATAACTAATGCAAACTAAAATAGAACTCTTACACCCTATCCCCCACCCACAGAACTGAGTACAGTAGGACTGCCAAGCATGTGACAGTCCACTTGTAAACAAGGACTGCCACAGTCCTGGCAGTCCTCTATTGAAAGAGGACTGCCAGTCCTGTGGCAGTCTTTGTTTACATGTGGACTGCCACAAGCTTGGCAGTCCTACTGTACTCGGCCAACAGACAAACGACTCGCTAGTTTGTCGTTTTCTAGGATTAGGGTTTTAAGAGAAATTGTGGGTTTGTCGTGTTCGAAAATGGCATTCATAAACCCTAAAGACATTCTAAACCTAAATTATCAAAAGTTTTTAGACAATTAAAGCTATTCTAGGGTTTCGAATAAAATGTAGAAAATTATAGAAGAAATTAGGGAAAAACGTACCGAGAATCCGATTTTTTCGACTTGCGTGTCATATCGTCGAATGTGGGAGTGTTCTTGAAAGAAATTTGGTGGAGGAATTAGGATTATAGTGGTGGAGGAGAATTTTCTAGGGTTTAGGGAGAGGGAGAGAGAGCTCTTCTTCTTTTTCTTTTGGAGGAGAGAGAGAGGAAATGATAAAATGAATAGGAAATTTGAGTTTGGGGGGTTGGGCTGACCCCTAGTAAAATTTGGGCTGCCCCCTAGTAGAATCTCCACCAAATGGGCTGCCCCCTAAGTAAGGGCTGCCCCTTAGTAAATGTGGAGGTGCCCCTAAAAAAACCAATTTTTAATAGACTACGATTTAAAATTTTCAACGAAATTTTGATTTAAACAACAGTATTAATCCGTCAAATCCAAACCTACTATTTGGTAAAATAGGTGTTGATGTTAAATGACGGTTTCAATCTGTCGAGAAAGTAGCAAAAGTTTTAATATGTCGTTGTTGGACAACTCCAACTGTCGCAAATCGTCCATTTTGGTGTAGTGTACAGAGAGCACCTCTGCTATGATCCCTTCTACGTCTACCCACGTACGGACAGTCTTTATGGCCGATGATGATCATGAAGCACCTACTGACCGACAACGTCTAGAAGTACTTGAAGACATGCTCCTGTCCTTGGTCAAGTTTGTAGACAAAATCAAAGCCGCCTTGCCTACCAAACCAGCAAGGAAGCCAGGACAAACAAGCTTGGGACCCACAGTCAACACATATTCCAACACGATAGCTCCTCCTTTGGGTGATAATCCTCTAGGGGCATTCGGTCCTTCAGCTGCAGACGAAGCCAGGGAGGCAAGGAAGGAGGTCTAGGAGCTTCGAGCAATATTCAATGCCCGAGACTCCTTCTGGGACCTCAGAATACGGTAGCCGTATCCCGCTGCATGAAGAGATATTTCTTTTCCGCCAAGATACAAACTATTTCATATTGATTCGTATGACGGAAAGACCTCTGCTAGTCGATACATGACTTATTTCGAGGTCACAACTGACCATTTGCTGCATAGAGACGCCATCCTCACACGATTGTTTATCAAAATATTAGAAGGAATCGCGTTCGACTGTTACCGTAACCTTTTGGACAACTGCATCCAGTCTTTTGACGGCTTCAAGCACATGTTCCTAGAAAGATTCTATGAAGTGGGACATGATATGACAATGTCATCCCTCATGGAAGTCGTTCATGGGGAGAGGGAGCTAACAATGAACTATATCGAACGGTTCCGCCAAACTGTAATGAGATTGCCCCAAGGCAATCCTGAAAGCTCCTTGATTGAAATCTGCCAGAAGAAGTTGCTCCCCGCAATCAGCCTCTGGATGGGTGAAGATCAGTTCAGGGATTGGACGACCTTCATCATAAGCGCCACCAATGCGGAGACGAAGCTAAAGAAGGCTCGCCAGCTAGGATTACATATCCCGGATGGAGAGGTCAAAAGCAAACGTCCTGGTACCACCTCCAATAACAATAATACTAGTTGTACCTCCAATAATCGGGACAATGAAGGTAAACATGCCATGGTCGTCGGTACGACCAAGAAGCCTGAACAAAAGCAGGCAGAAGCTCAGTGGCCCAAGGTGAATTACTTATTCGAAGATAGTCATGTCAAGCCTATCTTCGACATGCTCTTGCAGGGGGACATGATCCAACTCCCTCCACCAAGGTGCGAGCCTCGAGCGGCAGAGATGGAGAACCCAAAATATGGCCATTTCTATCGCTATGTTCATCATGCCACTCATGACTGCTTTCAACTAAAAAGGTACATCTAGAGTCCTATCGACTCCAAAGTTCTGTCGCTAGACTATGAAGAGGTTACCATAGCGGAGAACATGGTGTCAATTTAGTTCGGTAACATTCCTCCAATAAGTACTCAAGACGGGGTAATATCTATCCCCCGGTCAACGATGGAGGTTACTAATCTTTCCCTCGTTCGGGACCAGATGACTGGCTTTGTACCTCTCACCACGTCATGAGGAGAGATCATGTGCGTACACCCAGACTCAGTACCCGAAGTTACCCAGGCGGTGTCATCTCCAGCCAACAAGAAGAAGGGCAGGAAGTCTAGATCCTGCCATACAATTTTAGCCGAATCTGAGGAGGCGGTGGATGTTGTTACCCGGTCTGGGGCACAAGTCTAGCCCACTCTGGGTAGTTCAGTCGAGGACCCTCAGCCGGCAACGCTGCCCGCCATTGATGTTCCGGGGCCATCTCAGCCTCCATCGGCAGACAGAGCCAAGCCGAAAGAAATCCGCTTCGACAGGCCGCTCTGTAAAGATATAACTCAAGGGCTAGAGAGACCTTACAACTTTGACATATTAACACAATTGGCTAATACACCGACAAAGTTATCGTTATACGAGCTCCTAAGACTCTCCAAAGATCATCGTATCGCATTGAACGAAGCACTCCAGAATGCTTACGCTTACTTAGCCCAGGTCAAACCTACAGGGGAAGACTCGTCGACAGATCTCAAGGGCAGCAACTGTACGGATGCAGTGACCAACACCATATTCACCCCACAGGACATGTTGATCAAGACCAACTTGCATGATCGCCCATTGTACTATACTGGATACATAGGCAACATCAAGGTTGATCGGATGCATATCGATCCTGGCTCATCGATAAGCATCATCCCGAAAAGTTTACTTCAAGTCCTCGGCATCCCTATGCACCGGCTAGCGACGACCAACACTGCCATTAGCGGTTTCAACTCGAAAAGGAGCTATCCCTTAGGAAACATTCGATTGAAATATCAGATCGACGACCTGAGGACATAGGTTACCTGCTACGTCATAGATGCAGATACGTCCTACAATATCCTCCTAGGACGTCCGAAAATACATGAATACATGATCGTGCCATCCACACTCCACCAGTGCTTTAAGTATGTCAGTAAGAACGGTATCGTGAAGACTGAATTCGTCGACATCGATCCCTTCAAAGGGATTGAGTCTTATAACTCTTCGGAGGCCTGTCTATAGGAAGAGATCAAGAAGCACATAATTGATGAATTAGAGGTCATCACAGGGCCAAAGGAACCCTTGAGAATTCATCTCCAGGCCCGTAAACCGGGAAAAGTCGTACCCCTTGTCGCAACTTTGCATAAAGAGGTGCCCGGTTCTCCCACCCCAACTACGCAGTCGGAATCGATCGTCATCTGACTCCCAAGGTCCAGCCAAGAGCCAAAGCCCGTCATAGGGCCGATGGTGATCCGATTGCCAAAATCCAATCAACGGCGACCGAAAGATGCAAGACCCTCTTGGGAGCCGATGGTGATCCAATTACCAAGATCCAGTCAAAAGCAATCGGAAGACATGAAGTCCTCTGCCGAGCCGATGGTTATCCGTCTTGCCAAGACAAGCCAGCAACCAAGTGTTGATCCGAGACCCTCACGCAAGCTAATGCCACACGCTGAACCCTTGGTTGTCAAGTTGTCCAAGACAACATCCCAACCTCCGTTCACGCAAGGGGTAGCTGAAGATGAGACAGAGCTCACGAAGTATCTTGTTGCTAAGGTGGATAGTCCCTCTCCTGATGATATAATCCCTATGGACAAAATTCCTAATTTCATCAATAAGAGGCTACCATTAAACTATCCTGAGTGCAATAAACTCAATCTCATGTATATTGTAGGACACGATCGGGACATTAACCTGCACACACAAGTGACAACCGTCCACACCGCAAACAGACTTACTCCTATTAGAGGTGTCTACTTCCTAGTCCCAAGCAGAAGAGAAGGGGATCATACGATCATCTTCGACCGAAAAGAAGGTCCTTAACCTTTCATGCCACAAGAGTTTGATCTTGAACCCGATACTGGAAGATTACCACTCTACCTGTATAGTCCGCAAGCCAAGTACTTCATGTAAAAGCAGGGGGATGACATGGAGGCTACCCTAGGTCTGAATTACGGCAACAGTCGACGATCGCCTCTGTAGTTGTCAACCCCATCGAGGAAACCTCGGGATTATTACGGCAAAGCCAAATGCGGCCTCGGTTATGTTACACCAGTAACAATGCCTGAGAGTTCCAATGAGGAATGCGAGTGGCATTCTCACTCGTCCGAATCACCTACATACGATTCGGATGACAGTATTGGAGGTATATTTAGGTAGACATTGTCTGTCAACATGGCATCCACTGATATTGAAGAGGAAGACGAAGATCTACTCGAACCTCTTGAATTGGAGCTATGGATCCAACAACTGGATGCACAATAAGAGAAGCACTTTGAACTACATGACCCTTCCACTGAAGATGAGGTCATGCAAGTTAACCTCGGTGATGAATCCTCTACAAAGCAAATTTTCGTCAGTAAAAGCCTGACGGACGGCGAGCGAGAGTCGTTGTTACAACTCGTCAGAGAATACATCGACGTTTTTGCCTGGTGTTATGAAGGCATGCCAGGGCTAAACCCCGAGATCGTACTTTATAAGCTAAATATTTATTCGGACGCAAAACCAGTCAAACAACAGCAGCGGCGGTTCCGTCCAGACATCATGAGCTCTATTGAAGCAGAAGTAAATAAGCTTATAGCTAGTGGTTTCATCTGCGAGGAGTAACACCCAGACTGGATAGCTAATATAGTACCAGTTGTCAAGAAGAATGGAAAGATATGAATCTGTATCGATTTTCGCAATCCGAATGCGGCATATCCTAAGGATGAATTCCCTCTTCCCATAACCGACATAATGATCGATAATACGTATGGCTTCGAGCACATGTCCTTTATGGATGTCTTTTCAGGATACAATCAAATCAAAATATCTCCTGACAATGAGAAGCATATGTCATTCCGAACACCGATCGATGTGTACTGTTACACAGTTATGCCCTTCGGCCTGAAAAATGCCGGTGCTACATATCAACGAGCTATAAGTGCCATCTTCAGAGATTATTTGTGCAAGACGATGGAGTGTTACGTTGACGACATCGCCGTCAAAAGCTGCTCCAAGGATGATCACATACACGATTTGAGAAGAGTGTTCGACCTTATACGAGCGCACAATCTGAAGATGAATCCCACCAAGTCCTTCCTGGTTGTGTCCAGCGGGAAGTTTTTGGGCTTTTTTATTACTTTCCGGGGCATTCACATAGACCCCGATAAGACAAAGGCAATCCTGCAGATAAGTCTACCGAGGAATGTCAGTGAACTTCGCGGTCTTCAGGAAAGACTAGCCTACATCAGGAGGTTCATATCTAACCTCTCAAGGCGATGTCGACCCTTCATAAAACTCATGAAGAAAGGCGTCTCTTTCATATGTAATGAAGAATGTCAGCGCACCTTTGATGACATTAAGGAATACCTATCGAATCTGCCGGTTCTGGTATCCCCCGTTACCGAAAAGCCTCTCCTGCTCTATGTACGAGCAATGGAACACTTCCTCGGTGCCTTGCTAGCACAGAACAATAATACGGGGCATGAACAAGCCATCTATTATCTCAGCCGAATGATGGTGGGGCCGTAGCATAGGTACACCGTAGTGGAGAAGGAATGCCTTGCCTTGGTATTCGCCATTCAGAAAACACGACACTATGTGTCAGGGCAGACCATCCATTTGTCTCGCGAGTTAGTCCCCTCAGGGTTCTCATGACCAAGCCAGTCGTACTCAGTTCTCGTTTAGCCACATGGGCGATACTGTTATCCCCCTATAACATGGTCTTCATTCCGTAGAAGGCTGTCAAAGGTCAAGCCTTGGCCGACTTTTTAGCAGCCTATCCAGGCTCAGAAACAACCAGAATCTGTAAAAAATCCCAGATGAAGTCGTTGACTCAAACATGACTTTGCATGATGACGTTTGGCGAATGTTCTTCGATGGTGCTTCAAGAACAAGGCCGCAAGGTGATATCGTCGCTGGAGTCAGGGTAGTATTAATTTCTCCCTCTGGGTTGGTAGTCAATCAGGCATATTCTTTTTACAGAACCTTGTTCAAATATTGTAGCCAAATATAACGCTCTGTTCATCGTACTTCGCCTCGCAAGAGAGGTAGGGGTCAAATACATGGAAGCGTATGGCCACTCACAGTTGATTGTTAATCAAATCCAAGGCTCGTACGAGGTTCGTAACGTGGACCTGATTTCCTATCATCAGACATCAATTGCCATTATTGCAACCATGAAGGGGTTCTTTAGAGAACATGTCCCTAGGCTCCAGAATATTAAAGTCGATGCCCTAGCAGGCCTCGCCGCTTCTTTGTTAATTCTAAATTATGCTCATCATCTAGTCGACGTGATAGGCCATGAGTTGGTCTGTCCCAAAAATAATGTTCAACTGGATATGAGTTACTCCGTCCAGATAACCAATGACGTGCAAGACTGGAGACTCCCGATCATTGACTTTGCAGTCTACGAAATCCTGCTTGAGAATGTAAAAGAAGCAACTTCAATCAGAAGGCGTTCTCTCAGATTCTTTTATGACACCGAAACAAAAATATTATATCGACGATCTTATGACGGAATACTGATGGGATGTCTGTAAATATAGAAGCCAAAGAAGCCTTATGCGAGGCTCACGATGGCGTTTGCGAGGCTCACCAACCGGGCCTGAAGTTACAGGACCGTCTCCGTCGGATGGATTACTACTGGCCTACAACGGTAGCAGACGCAGTCGACTAAGAGAAGAAGTGTAAGGCTTGTCAGATCCATACAGATTTCATACATTTGTCATCCGAATTCTTGCACCCAATAGTGTCCTCTTGGCCATTTGAAGCATGGGGAATAGACATCATTGGCGCGATCACCCCGCCGTCTTCTAAAGGGCACTGGTTTATACTTGTAATTACCGATTACTTCTCCAAGCTGTTCTGCTAGCAGAGGTAAAGACATCAAACGTGATCATTTTCATAAAATATCACGTTATTTACCATTTTAGACTGCCACGGAGGATCATTCATGACAAAGGTCTGCAGTTCGTAAGCCATGCCTTCTATCAATTCTGTGACAAGAATCGAATATAGAATGTGGCTTTAACAACCTATAACCCATCGGCTAATGGTCTGGCTGAAGCCTTTAACAAGACCATAATCAAGCTTCTCAAGAAATTTGTGTCTTCAAACAAGCGTGACTGGAATGAGAAGCTGGACGAATGCTTATGGGTGTACCACACTAAGATTCGGACGGCTACGGGAAATACACCGTTCTCTCTGGTGTACGGGAGCGAGGCAGTTCCCCATTGGAGACTCAGATTCCCTAGCTTCGTGTGGCTCTTACTGACCGGTTAACATCGAACGATAACTACCACCGACGGCTACAAGAATTGGAAGCTTTAGACGAGAAGCGCTTGCAAGCTCAACAAAGCATCGATCGACATCAAACATGCATCTCTCGGGCCTTCAATAAGAAAGTCAAGCAGAGGACATTCCAAATAGGCGATCTCGTCCTGGCCGTTCGCAGACCGATGGTCATGACTCACAAAACTGCCGACAAATTCTAGCTCAAATGAGAGGGTCCATTCATCATCGAGACCGTATTCTCCAACGGCGCATAGCGACTCGCAAAGCAGAATGGAGACTTGCTCAAGATGCCCATAAATGGCAAATTCCTGAGAAATACTATGTCTAAGGATATGCTGGTACTTCCTTAAACCACCAAATCTCCTAGATCATCGAGTTATGTATACCAAGTACCTCTGAACTGACACTCTATTTTTTATATCGCATCTTCCTGAGTGGAGAGTCATGTATGCAGATACCTCTAAACTCCCACTCTAATGCTTTATTCCATAGGAGACTGCCCAGCATACCATTATCTCTGAGCAAACTTTCTGATCTTGATTATCGTGTATCACGTCCATATTACCTCTAATACCGATAGTCTTCCGACTTAACACCTGTACCCAACCCGGGATAAAAGACATGGTATTAAGACCACAAAACATATCACCTCCATATTACCTCAATTGGGTTTTGTCACAAAATCTATTACTCGCATCACCAGTGCGCAGAAGAGTATTAGGTCCACCAAAGATTATTCCTGATTATCGTGTGTCACGTCCATATTATCTCTGATACCGATAGTCTCCCGACTTAACACTTGTACCCAATATGGGATAAAAGACATGGTGTTAAGACCACAAAACCTATCACGTCCATATTACCTCTGTTGAATTTTGTTTCAAATCTATTACCCGTACCACCAATGCGCAAAAGGATAATAGGTTCATAGAAGTTATCCTAATCTATTACTCGCACCATCGGTGTACCAAAGAGTAGTAGGACCACAAAATATCATTCAAATCTATTTGCTCACATTTCTAGATGCACAAAAGGGCAATAGGTCCACAAAAAGTCCCCTAGTGGGATATCCGTTACCAAAACACAAATGTTGTATTAGGCCCTCTAGTACAAGCACCACAAATACCACAAACGAAGAATGAAATAAATGTATTCTATTTATTCAAAATCAGTTACATTCATAGGACTACATCAGCAGCAAAAAAAAAGGAAAATCTTGCAATACATAGCTTGGTCAGTTTGGCATCACATCGCCTTCGTCAAAAAGAAGTTTCATGGCCCTCGAAAGAAGTCATGTTTTACTGCTGAGAAGCAAATAAAGGTTGTTGAATCTCCGAGGAGCTGCACGGAGGAAGACAAATATAAGATGCTTTTCTCTCCTCCATATTATGGACATCTTAGGCCCGTTCCTCCAAAAGACCAAACCTTCAAAACAACATCCCTAGTGACATTTTTGCCTACTTGGTTATCCGTAAAAATAGAACTTTCACGATAACGCACCACAACCGTCCGACTCTCCGACGTATAAAGGTTCTTCCTACCATCTGAGGAAAAATCGTCCAAAGCATGAAGAGTTCTGAACTGTCTGATGTATATGTCAAAATGGTGTATATTCATTCTATCGTCGATATCTGTCCTGGACAAATTCGCTAGCTGGATCCCTTAAAAAAAGTTTAGCAATTAGAAGAAAATAACATTCAGCCAAACATGAGACGCATGCGGCTCAGTCTTAAAGCACTTATGCAGTGATGTTATGTAGTGCTCACGCGGCTAAGCCATAATATACTTATGCGGATCAGTTATGAGAACTACATGTGGCTCGGTTACGAGGCATCCATGCGGTTCAGCCATGTTGCTCATGTGGCTCAGGTATGAGACATCTATGAGGGTCAGTGACGCTTATGCGGCTCATCCCATGTGGCCCCATCATATAGAATACATGCAGACCAAAGAGATGGGGCATGCATCGATGATGCCTAAATATAGAGGCGATATATGACAGGCTTAATAGGGTTTGCCCATTGTCCTTATCCTTAATAGGGTTTACACATCAAGATGAACGAAAGGAGTGTCCACAGCACTCGACGGAGAGGAGAGGTCCTTCCCTTTGGCCAAAGCACGAGTCGACTTGGAAGCTTTCGGAGCCATGGCTAACCGGGACAAAAAGGATGACGAAGATGTTGAAGACGAAGGAGAAATAGTTGAAAGAAAAATTCTCTCCGTATATCCATATTTATAGCTCTTCAAAGTGGAAATAGATGAACGCCGCATTGATTATCGTAACATTAAAATAATGATGACACTTGGGGATTTTTATCCTTAATAACCGTCATCGCCGCTTCGATTCTCGTATCCATTAAAGATAATGATGAAATTTTGGGAGTTTATCCTTAGTAACCGTCAGCTTTATCTCGAAAAAAGAGCCCAAATACAAAACCAAATCAAGGCATTAAATACAGCAGTGACAGCTGGCAGACATGATCTCCCTGCGACACAAGATTTACTCATGGCTCAAAAATGTCTATGCCGCTCAAAATGTCCCTGCGGCACAACATCTCTCCTGACTCAAAGATTTCTTGCGTCTTGACATATGTCCATGCTTCTTATTCAAAGTATTCCAAATTTGCAATTTGAAAACTTTGAAGAGGATCTTGCAGAAGCATGGAAAATATGGGGTTCATGCGGATCACAACTGACCGCATGAGTACTCTGGAACAAATTGACCCGCATAAAGAAGATCCGTATGAAAGACTCAGCATGCCCCCTGCGGCCCATCTTCACCAGACTGATTTTTTGAGCCGCAGAAAGAATAGTTACTTATGTGGCCAAGCTGATCAACCCTTCTGATAAAGCTTACAAACTCTGTCAAATTAACAAAACTGACAGCTCTTACAGCTCTCACAACTCTGACACTCTGACAAAAAAAGATAAGACGTGATCAGACAAAATGTCATGTCACCAGACTGGACATGGCCATGCGGCGAAAAGGACTGCGACCCGAGCCGTATGGACCTTATGCGACTAAATCTATGTGCTTCATGCGGCCAAGAGTAACTATAATCTTGGCCGTATGAGCTTTATGCGACCTAGAATACATAATCTATGTAGCTCAAAAGTCTCCAAGCTACATGCGGACTAAGGGAGACTACGACTCAAGCCACATGAGTCTTATGCGGCCCAGCATGGCCGAACACTGAAAGGCCTATGCGGCTCAAAATGACTCAAGAAGACTGATCCTATCCTGTGATAGCACACGTGGCAAGATGACCATGTCTCAACCACCCAGATTTGTTGCAACAAAATCTCAATAAGTCACCAACTAGCGGACAAAGAGCAGGTATTTATGTGCTATTGTAGCCATATGGCCACGTGGCCATCAATGTGGCCCAAAATTTGCTATTACAGGAATTACTATAAATAGCAGGGTGCTACACCACTGCAAAAGCCTGGCAACCTACGAAGGGTAATTTCTTCAAGAGCAAAGATCGTGTCAGATAGTCCAAGGAATAAGGAAGAGTTGCTATACTTTCCCGAGCCTCTATCGTCACCCCCAGAATCAAAACTAAACAATTATACTTAGATTGTTTCCTAAGATTTCTTTTTAGGCTTTCTCTTGTACAAGCGAGTTTGCAATCAAGTTCAATTCCTCTGTAATTTTGTTGTGCTTGATATTTAATGGCAAATAATATTATATTATATATATTATATTATATTATATTATTTATATATATATATATTACTTACTTTGAAGTTTTCAAAGAGTATACTATCCAATAATGGAAACCATTCGTCTACACTACTTATCATGGCGACTACTGTCAGTAATTGCATTATATATTGAATGCTAATGCCTCTTTACCTTCTCTTGGATGCTTGAATTTAAAGTTAAAGAGAGGTCGTTCTACACTTCCAACACATTCCTTGACTTCTTCATGAAAGTAGCACTTATTAACCTACTATATGCAGGTACTTGTATGATCCTAGATGAGTCTTGAGTTTGTCCCTATTATGTGTTTATTGTTCATTAATGCTACTAAAACAACATATTGCTTTTATGCTATTTCTTTTATGTTGGTTTAATTTTGACCGAGATCACTTTTATCTACGTGCATCATAAACCTACTCAAAAGCTCTAATAAGACACCTTTTTTTATGACGAATTCCTTACCTTATTTATGGCACTTGCAACGTTCAACCAAGCTACTGAAAAGTTTGCATCTTGGATTATCATTCTAGAATTTTATTTCAATTTCAGGCAGGGTCATGTGAACAAAGCAGAGGAACTTTCAAGAACCCAATATTGTAACGTATCCATTGGTATATATCTGGATACCTTCATTTGTTTCAGGTATGTTTATATTACTCTGCTAACTTTTGAGAGAGGTCCCTTAATGGAGCAAAAGTGGAGGGATTTTTAGACTTTGGGTCTCGAAAAACTTGTGAAATTTGTATGTACATTCTCCACCAGATAACTGGGATGACGAGGAAGATGGTGAATGGACTGATCCAACTATTACAAAAATGGAATACAAGGGTCCATGGAAGAAGAAGGTTTATGGGCAGAGAAAACTGTATTCATCATCTTGGCATGGTCATTTTTTCTTACTGTTTCAGTTTGTTTCTTTCAAAAGAAAATCTTTCTTTCTTGTTTTGCTGATTTTGTTTTCCTTTTTTATGATATATAAATATGTTCCCATTCCTTTGTAAGTATAATTATAAATAGTTAATTAATGTTGATTCTTCTCAAATATCTTTTTTTAACTCCGCTCTTATATCTTCATTGTATTCATCGATATTGTTTAGAAACAAGAACATAGATGGATAGCCGAAGTCATTTTTGAAAGAAAAAATGCACCAAAAAGAATTTTAAGAAAGTAGATGCGTCGGATACTGCTACAATGTTGATGCCTCCTCCATGGTTTTAGATGTTTCTCAAAGAAATAAGGCATATCCATATTTCTTATCTTTTTCGTATCATTAGGCATTGCTTGCAGTTTAATTTAATAGCAAGTAAATCATTGCTTGTAGTTTAATTTGATAGCAACAATGCTTTAGTTTGATTCTTTTACATTTACATGCAATTTAACGAAAGAATAAAGTAAATGGACAAATCATTGCTTGTAGTTTAATAAATAAATAAACATTTACTTTGATTCTTTTCCATCCTCAAACTTTGGATCATTTTAGTATTTGAATGTAAATTCCATACAATAGTATGGGTTGGACTAGAGAAAAGAAGATAGTAACAGAGAATGGTTTGATAAATTTTTGTTACTTTTGGAGGTGCATATGCCTGCAGAATCTTCACCCTTACACAATGTATCCTCAAAATCCATATCTTAAAAAATAAAAGAAGAGCAGAGGTGCTACAGACTTACCTAAACATGCAGTTATAGAAGCAAAAAGAGGAAGCTAGAATTGCAAGTTAACAAAAAGGGACAAATCATTAGTGAAAACTTTGTAACTTTTAAGAGTAATTGTGGTGTATTGGCACGATGAATGATCCCAATTTCATACAAAAAATGGAATGAAATGCCTGAAGAAATAAAAGATAAGTTATGGGATTCCATTAAGGTATTTGTGTTGTACATGCAGTTAGTTTCTTATAATTAATTAAATTACTTTATTGAAACATATTTTTTGACTCTTTTGTAGGTCCTATGCAAGGTGGATACTATTTTGGCAAGCGACAAATTCTTGTTGACAAGTGCCAAAAATTGGAGAACATTTAAGAACGCACTCACTGTCATACATATTGCCATATAAAAATGAACCAAAACTCTTTCAGAATCCACCACCTATCTACTACTTCATTGAATGGACTCCGTCGGTATTATTCGTAAATGATCATTTATCTAAAAAATTATCGGTACATAAAATATCACTAAAATATTTATTTCTTTTTTATTCAAGTATATGCTTATATGTGTTATGCCACTATTTTGTCAATGATGTAGTCTATACGAGAAAAACAAAAGGTTGTATGAGCACAACACTTATACCCCCATCGCATTTCTAGAAAAGGTTATGCTAAGTTAGAGGCAAAAATTTTAGGTATTTGTTTGAATTTCTTTGTAATTTTATTATAAAAGTGTTTTCAAGTACTATTGACTATTGTTCTCTTTTTTAATAAATGAAAAAAAAGATCAGGGAACAATTAACGATATTTATCGAGATATACTTTGGAAGGCTGCTCGAGCTTATAAGTCCGGTGGATTTGACAATGATGTTACTAAGAATCGGGCAAAAAAAATACTAAGTTATCTTCTTGCCCAATACGGTGTTATTTTTTGTACCTAGATGTGAAATAACTTAGAATCTTTTTGTACTATATTTTTAGGATGAGTTGAGGAAACAAGAAGAGAAGGGGTTGCTAAATCCTGCTCGCAAAAAAGATATCCTGGCATTGGCATTAGAGACGCATAAACATTTTGGTAGAATAAGGGGTGTGGGATAATATGTCACACATCAATGTATTTTCCATCCGCTCCCACTCGACAAGCGCTAGACCAGGAGAAGGATAAGCTACAAACTGATTTGTATGATTTGCATGTTAAATATGACAAGCTTTTAAAATCATTTTTGAGCCAACCTCTCGAGCAAATTCAGACCATTAACACCCAAGATGACGAACCAAAAAATGACTTAGATGAAGAGATTAAAGATGTGAAAGGTGACATGTGTGGGGGTTGGGACCATCTACAAAATCCTTCATTAAGTAGGCAGACAAGTCATTCTCCTATTTATCAAAAGCGTGCTTCTCTTCCTTGTTCTCAGAAAGACGTAGCAAGTCACATTTGCATAAGGATGTGTCAATTCCTTTCCTAAAAGTAATTAACTATTATTTGTACTATAGAATATTTGCATTTTTTAATAGATTAATTGTTTGAGCACTTGTAGGAAAAACCTCGCAAGTTGGTATCTGGCACAATCAGCAATATTGACATTGTCGAAGGCACTCAGTTCGATGACGATAATCCTTATGCCACTGTGCATGGAGTGCCTTTGTTTTCTATAAATGTACGTGTTTCTATCACTACTAGATTGAAAGGAAGTTCCCGATTGTCATTCTTGTGGGTGATAAGCTAATTTTGTTCCCAAGGCATTAGATCTTTTGTGGCTTGTCCCAAAGATCTTGTTATTTATCCTGGTTGTCAGTCTGCAACACAGGTAATATTACATATTTTATTTTATTTTCTCTTCTCTTGTTATCCCTTTGTTTTTATTTTACAATAAATTTTTCTTGCACATAATTTTTATATTAAAAATGCATCAATTTATTCATCTTAAACGTAGGAATTGAGAGGACCGTAACCATTAGCGCCATCAAGCCCCAAAAAATTAATATATTCTCTTATACAGTGGAAACCTCGACAACAAGAGTACATGTCCACATGGATCCTGGAGTGGTGTCCCCTTATTCATCCAATATATATGTTATGATGATTTACATCAATTTGCTAGTATGGAAGAAATATATTCAAATAATTGTTGTTTATATAAGGTGTGATCAATTTTTGGCTTAACAATGCTTTTAGTTTCAAAATATTTGACATGTAGTATATTAATTAAGTGTCCCAAATAAAACCTTTACAGATTTTTGGTATGTTACAAAGGTCAAATTTAGAAAATAAGTATAGACTTGTTAAACCTGGAGTAGTTGTTGAAGCACGAAAGAGTTCACTTAGAGCTCGTCAGTTGGCCATGAGAATGGAAGTCCGAAACAAAGGTAAAATGGTAGTATTTCGTACAATGCTAAGTAAGTTTTCTTCTTGTCAGCTTACTTTATAGTTCAGAGTATCAGGAATCAAGTGATTGATGATAACCTTTTATTTAATATGCTTTCTTATTCTCATAATGTATAGACTAAACCATATTTTATTTTAGTTGTAATTACTTTGCATGTTTCACCATGGTGAGGTATGGCTTGCAATAAGGATAATGAGCTTAGATAATGAATTCCAAATACTTTAGGACATCAACTCTAATTGTTGATGCGTCAACATATTGTCGAGAACTAAAAATTGGAGAGATAAGATAGATCAACAAATGTGTAAAATAGAAAGAATAGGCTATATCAGCCTCTTTTGGTTCGTCCTCTGACCATGCCTATAACATTTGGTAGGTACAAGCTTGTATATTTAAAGTGGGAAGGTTGAAGCCTCTAGTACTCAATACTATAGGAACGAAGTCGTAAAGCAGAATACTCTAGAGGGGGTGAATAGAGTAGGCAGCAGAATATTGTTAATTAAAAACTTGTTAGCAGTTAGATCACAGGAATAATAATCACAAATTAATAACTGTAAAGATAAAAGATCAGAAGGAAAACACAAACACAGAGATTTATACTGGTTTTCCTCTTGTGAGGACTAGTCCAGTCAGAAGAACTCTAGCTTCTAGTTGAATCCACTATTGAAAAATCCTACAAGTTTTTATACGAAGTCCTTGAAACTTCTTCAGACGCGAGCTTTGATACGAAGAACTCGACCAACTTTAGTTTTGAAGAGTCTTTCTCTGAAATCTTCTAGACCGTACCGTACCGACAAATTGACTAGAGAATTGTAAATTGCTTGGGATTTGAAAATAAAAGCTTTTAGAAAACTCTTTGGAAGAAACGTAAGCTTTAGAGAAGAGATGAAAGTGAATGAGTGATTTGAAATTATCAGAATTCCTCTCTATTTATAGTTTCTCCAAAGGCAGAACTCTTGCAGAATTCGGACATAATTCTATGTAACAAACCGCAACTGAAGGAAGACCAAGTTCAAAATCCAACGTTCATATAACGTTCATCTTGGCCGAACTCTGGCCGAACTTTGGCCGAGTTCTGTCAGGGTTGATCGGGTTTATTTAAAAAATATTTTTGGGCTTTTTGAAATCCTTCAGAAGCTTTTGTAAATAAGAGATATTTTTCAAAAAATAGGTTAATTTTGAAAACGATTTTGGATAGCCTACTTGACAGTACGACTTGGTGTACAATATATTCCTAGACTCAATAACTAAAAATTACATTGCATAAAGAAATACAGTCTCGAGTGGTAAACATAGCTTCGGTCTTAAACTGAGTAGATATCCAATCTTGATCAGTGTCCAAATCTCCAAAACGTCTAGAGTAAACATCTGATATGTTCCGTATATCGAGATAGAGTTTGATCAATTATTAAAATTAGGTTTGACCATGACCAATGGGCCAATAAACTCCCCCATTTTGATAATTGACAAACCTTGACCGATATAACATCATTCGTCTTTATCAAAACAAAATGTACTGATATAATGTACAAAAAAATATTCCTGTAGATTGTTCATAACTTGTATTCATGAAGATGTTAGATCTTATTTCTCCTCCATTGTCACTTAGCAAAATAATTGCAAAAGAGAAGGCTCCTCCGCAATATATGCATAAGTAAGAATCAGTGAAGAAATACAAAAATATGGATATATAAAAACATTTATCACAGGCATGGTATAAATGTCACAGACAGGAAAGAAATATGATAAGCAGAGAATATTTCACAGGCAGTATAAATAGAAGCATAAATAAAAGATAATGCTATGAGAAATACTAACTGAATAAAATGCTGAAGAAAGCATATAACATGACAATTAGGCTACAAAAAGTCACAAATCATAACAAATAAGAGTACTGATACCAGCTTGGAATGTCGGAACGTTTCCAAGTAAACAAAGACAATAACATCAGTCTCAAAAGTATGACAAATCATATATCATCCTCATCGTCATCATCATCATCTATAGTGCCAGCATGTCCCCCATGTCTGGGTGGACCAGCTCCAGATGTGAAAACTCCAGAGGTGTATGGAGTAGCACCAGAAGTACGATACCAATCGTAAGCATTTACAGGCTGGAACAGAAAGTGGACCGCCTCTTCATCAATGCGGTAACCAGAGACAGAAGGGTCTCTAGGAAGAGAGCTAGCAGAATGACCCGTCTGAGCAAATCTGAGATCGAAAAATAAGTTGGCAATTGCTTGGAACTGAGTCACGTCACAGAACTCATGTTCCCTGGAAGTATCAACAAAGAAAGTCTGCAGATCCGAGAGGTGCTGATGAATACCCACAAAAGTCATAGGGTAAGTCTAAGAAGGAACAGGTACAGTAGGAGCAGGTGCAGGAGGTGGAGGAGCAGTGGCAATGCTACGACAAGAAAGCTTGAAAAACATGGGCTCAGGGTCCAGAGCGCAAGTGGATAAGTATATGTCAAAATGCTGAAAGATGCGTGGGATAAGCCTCGCATAAGAGAGGTTGCGTTCTCTTCGGCGACATCTACCCATCATCTGAATGATAGTCTTAGGGGCAGAAAAAGAAATCCCCTTAAGAATGTGATAGAGGGCAGAGAGTTCTACTGCAGTGACAACATCTTTTGAAGTGGATTTCGAAAGAATAGTGGAATAGATGATGCGATGTAACTCGTAGTTAAAAAAGTTCAAGTTATTGGTCTTGAACTTTCTAGGATGAGCACGTGCGGGTACACAAAGCTCATTTTTTACACTAACAAGAGTCGTTCCCTTAGGAAAATTGAAGTCGGTGAAGTCATCGAGTGGGGCACCTTTGTTTGAAATACCAAGGATTTTCGCTAGCAATACATCAACGAACTCGATATCGATCCCGCCAACATGAGTTCTTGGAGTAAAAGTGTCTAACACGAAGTTACAATAGAACAGTCTAAGGGTATTAGTAGCTATAGAGAATTGTAGGATAGCTAGATGGTGTAACCCTAATACCTCAAAGAAGGGACGGTGATCAGGAAATATAGTCCATTTAATCGAAGCGCCTGTGTATATAGTACGCATAGTAAAGTCGGCATACCAAAGCAATGCTTGGTCATGAGTTTTGAAGTAAAACTCAGCCGACACGCCATCACCCGATTGGACCGGGGAAAAGAGGGAATCCGTATTCGGATCAGAAGACGATGCCTCTTTACTGGCATTGGTTTTCTTCCTCTTGAAAGGATTGAATCCCTTAGGCATTCTTTTCCAAAACTAAGTAACCCTAAAAAATTTGAAAGTGGAGGAGATAAGTAGTTATACCTTCCGAGAATCAAGTATGTTGTAGAGGACGCGATTCTCCGTACGAATCCAAATTTTGGATGGAAATCTCTACGTAGATTGGAAGAAAGGGAGTAGAGAATAGCTAGGGTTTGGGGGTTCTTCGACTGCTGCTGCTGTTGTGATGAATTAGATTAGAAGAGATGAATAGGAGAAGGCCTCGGGTTCTGACTTAAAAACATACATCAGCAACAGAACTCTGGCCGAATTCGGACCGAACTCGGGCCGAATTTGCCTAGGGTTCTCCTGTTTTTTTTAATTTATGGGCTTTATCCTTTTCATCAACTCATCAAATATTTAATTCAAAATTTAGTAATTTTAAACTTTAAATAATATAATTAATATTATTTTATAAATTAATTTTCTTTACTCAATATCTGTTTCAGATTAGCTGTAGGAGTACTGTCCCAGCTAACGGGAGTTCACCAGGGAACAATTAAGTACCATTTCGCTTCGATCGTAGTCGTGGTGACAGATAGACTCTTTGTAGGCTTGTCTCGAAAACAATTATTGAGTTTTGAATGAATTAATTGATAAAATAAAATTAATTAATATTATTGACAGCTAAAATTCTTAATTCTTGACGTAAATAATTGAAACGATCTTTCGCTAGAGATTTTGTGAATATGTCAGCCAATTGATTCTGTGTATCTATGTATACAAGGTCTATATCTCCATTTTATTGATGATCTCTAAGAAAATGATGTTGAATCTTATTATGTTTAGTACGAGAGTGACATACTGGATTCTTAGTCAAATTAATAGAACTAGTATTATCACAGAAAATAGGTATATGTGTGTAATGCAATCCAAAGTCTTCTAAAGTTTGCTTCATCCACAAAATTTTTGCACAACAACATCCTGCGACGATATACTCAGCCTCAGTTGTTGATAATGCGACAGAATTTTACTTTTTGCTAAACCAAGAGACTAGGGCTTTTCCTAGAAAATGACATATGCCGCTGGTACTTTTTATATTTACTTTGCATTCGACAAAATCAGCATTAGAATGACCGGTTATGTCAAATGACGTGGGTTTAGGATACCATAAGCCGACAAAAGAAGTGCCTTTAAGGTATCGGAAGATACGCTTAATCGCGTACAGATGTGATTCCTTATGATTGACTTGAAAACATGTACACAAGCAAACACTAAACATAATGTCTGGTCGACTAGCAGTTAAGTACATTAAGCTACCGATCATACCTCGATACTTACGAATATAGATGGGTTTGTCTTGTTCATTAATATCAAGTTTCGTTGAAGTCATCATTGGAGTGCTAAGTGGTTTGACTGCTTCCAGGTCAAACTTCTTTAATAGATCTTTTGTGTACATTGCTTGAATTATGAACGTCCCATTGTTGGTTTGTTTGATTTGCAGTCCGAGAAAGAATTTTAGCTCTCCCATCATGCTCATCTCAAACTCATTCTACATACACTTGGAAAATTCTTAACAAAAAGATTCATCAGTGGATCTAAAAATAATATCATCTACATAGATTTGAATCAAAAGAAGATTGTTATTCAAAGATTTTATAAACAGTATAGTGTCAACCTTTCCTTTTGAAAAACCGTTGTCAAGTAGAAAAGAGCGTAGACGATCATACCAAGCACGAGGGGCTTATTTCAAACCGTACAAGGCTTTCTTCAACTTTAAAATATAATCAAAATTTTTGAAATCAGTAAAACCTGGAGGTTGAGCTACATAAACTTCTTCTTTTATAAAACTATTAAAAATGCACTTTTAACATCCATTTGAAATAACTTAAAATTATGAAAACATGCAAATGCACATAACATGTGAACGGATTCTAATCTCGCAACTGGGGTATAAGTCTCATCGTAGTCGATACCTTCTTCTTGATTGTATTCTTGAGCTACAAGTTGAGCCTTATTACGAGTCACTAAACCATTCTCATTCACTTTATTTCGGAATACCCAACGGGTGCCAATGAAGGGATGATCAATGGGCTTGGGAACAAGTTCCCAAACTTGATTTCGTTCGAATTGGTTTAATTTCTCTTGCATAGCATCTAACCAAAAATTATCACTATATGCTTTTTTAATATTTTTGGGCTCAAGCCGTGAAACAAAATCAATACAAGAAGCGATATCTTTATTAGAGGAACGAGTACTTACACCCTTGGTAATCTCACCAATTACCAAGTCCTTTGGATGATCTGCCAAGAATCTCATCTCTTTTGGCATATCCTCAGGATTGCTGGTTCCGGCTTCTTTGCTTGAAGACTCAGTCGGTGCTTGGTGTGAAGTTTCTGCATCTTTGTGTGAAGGTTTTGCAGTAGCTGTACTTGGTGTAATCACGTCTTCATTATCGTCATCGTCTAAATGCTGATTTAGTTCATCAAACTTGACATTAATTGATTCTTCGATGATCATGGTTCTCTTGTTGAAGACTCTGTACCCTTTGCTCTTTGCCGCACAACCTAAAAAGATACCTTCATCGGCCTTTTCATCAAATTTACTCAGGTTGTCTTTAGTACTAAAAATAAAGCATTTACAACCAAATATCTTGAAATAAGAAACATTGGTGTTCTATCAAACAATAACTCATAAGGAGTCTTCTTCGATATAGGTCGAATTAGAACCCTATTGAGAATATAGTATGTTGTATTGACAGCTTCAGCGCAAAAGTATCTAGGTAGACTAAACTGGTTCAACATTACTCTAGCCATTTCAGATAGAGTCTTGTTCTTATGTTCTACAACTCCATTTTGTTGTGGAGTCCTAGGGCGGGAAAACTCATGCAAATAACCGTTTGTGTCATAGAAATACTTAAACTCTGCATTCTCAAATTTGCTGCTATGATCACTATGATTGCGAGTAATCATGAAACCTTTTTCATTTTGTACTTTCTTGTAAAAGGTGACAAATTCTGACAAAGCATCGTTCTTGCGTGCAAGAAAATATATCCTGTGTATCTATAGAAATCATCTACAATAACAAATGCATATAACATACCACTTAGACGAGCAATTCTACTGGGTCCAAATAAGTCCATATGTAATAATTGTAGAGGTCTAGTGGTACTTACAGCATTCTTGGATTTAAAGACAGATCGGATAGCTTTGTTCTTTTCACATTCGCTATATACCGTATCCTTCTTGAAAGATATGTCCGGTAAGCCGCGTACCAACTTCTTTGTGGATAGTTTTGAAATTGTGTCCATAATTGTATGATCGAGTCTCATATGCCATAGTTGACTCTCAATGCTCTTGGCCATCAAGCATCTACATGCTTTGTGAGCATCTTCTAACTGATAGAAAACATATATGTTATCTTCTCTGATACCTTCATAGATAGTACTACCAGTTGAGCTATCAACTATAGTACATTAGTCTTTGATGAAGTTAATGACATAACCATGATCAGCTAAATAGCTTATGCTGAGCAGATTATGTTTTAACTCGGTAACTAAACAGACATCTTTAATCACATGATAGGGAGCCTTACCAATGTCACCAATATCGATTATGTACCCTCTTAAATTATTATCAAAGGAGACATATCCTTCTTTATTCTACTTCGACAGTATTGCAAATAATGCTACATCACCGGTCATGTGCCGTGAGCAACCGCTGTCCAGGATCTATTTGCTTTTAGCATGTGAAGGGCATTCCACCTACAAAACAGTTTGTAGATGAAACTTTTGGTACCCATTTCTTATAGGGTCCTGACATGTTAGTTTTTGGTATCCATGCATAAACATTTAGATCTACTAACTTTCTTATTCTACATGCAGAGGATATATGACTAATGAGGCCACAATAATGACATTTTGCATGTTGAGTGTTGAAAGTTGTGTGTCGTGCATGATTGGCAGATTTTGGTTTTCTAGTATACAAAAATGCATGCCTATTAGTCTTCTTGGGCATAGATTTGGTATGGTTTGGTATGACAGTGTTTGGTTTGGTTGTGTTCCGATGATTCGGTAATTGACACGTGTTAGAATAGGAAGCAGCAACTTCAGGCCATTTTCCTAAACTAATTTCCAAATTTTTGGAGGTATCATATAATCTAGTATAGTCAGATGTAAGTGTTTCCATTCTGACATGTACACACTGGAGATTCATTCTCTCCTTAGATAGGTCTTCCTTTAGTTGGATGATAGTTTGGTCTTTTTCTTCGGATAACCTGGTAGTCTCGTGTAACAATAACTTAATAGAAGAAAGCTCACCAGACTCAATAGAAGAATTATTATTTCTAACATCAGCAAGTTGGTCTGTAAGTCTTCCTATCTCACATTTATACTCTTTGAGTACCTTCTTAGAGGTTTCATACTTACTATACAGTTTCATGTAGTCATTTAATATCTCACTGAAAGCCTCTCCTAATTGCTCAAAGGTAAAATTATTATAAGGATGAAACAGAGGATTAGTGGTTACCTGATCGCAAGCCATCAAGCATACATTTGCAGCATCATCTGATTGTTCGTCTTCTGAGTCGCTAGCTTCGCTCATATGCCATATGATAGTATTAGCGTACTTCCTTGATGTAGGTCTCTTCAGGTAGCCTTTGTCTAAATTTGCTGCTGTTTTTTGTTGATGATGATGCTATTGGACAATCTTTCTTCATATGTGCTTTCTTCTTACATCTGTAGCAAATAGGATCTTCCTCGTTGTTGTTGCTGTTGCTGTCTTTTGTTCTTCTGTTGAATCTCATGAACTTCTTGAATCTTTTTACCAGAAGAGCTTGATCTTCAGAGTCAGAGTCGCTGTCGTAGAATCATCTTCGACAGTTCTTCTATGTTGAGCCTTTAAAGCGATCGACTTCTCTGACTTCTTCTTTGTTGTAGCATCTTTAAAGTCTTGAAGTTCCAACTCGTGAGTGAGTAGCTTACCCATGAGTGTTTCTAGAGACATTGTTGAGAGGTCATTTCCTTCAATGATTGTTGCAACCTTTGGAATCTAGTTCTTTATGAGAGCTCGTAGAAGTTTGTGAATCTTTCTATGGTTACTGTATTATTTGCCTAATGAAGACAAAGGATTTACAATATCCTTGAATCTCGCAAACATCTGAGTGACGGATTTATTTGGCTTCATCTTGAACGTCTCGTACTCTTGAGTAAGTCTGGTGATCTTTGACTCCTTAACTTGTGTTGTTCCTTCGTGGGTTACTTCGAGAAGTTTCCACACTTCATTTGATGATGTGCAAGTCGACACCTTGTTAAATTCAGTTCTGTCTAAAGCAAAAAATAAAGCATTAATAGCACGTGCATCAAGACTGGCATTTTTCCTTTCATCCTCAGTATATTTATCATGAGGTTTATCAACTAAAACTCCTTCAACAGTAATACGAGGAGGCTTTTTGTAGCCATCAATAACTATAGATCATAAGTCAAAATCAAGAGATTTTAAGAAGAAACTCATCCATGTTTTCCAATAAGTATAGTTTGTGCCGTCAAACAGTGGAGGTCTGTTTGTGGCTTGGCCTTCACTTGTGAATTTTATAGTTTCCATGTGTAATGCTGTAATCTATATAACAATTAAATATAACTGATGTTTCACCTTGCTTTACCTGTCCCGCTTTGATACCAATTATAGGAACGAAGTCATAAAGCAGAATACTCTAGGGGAGTGAATAGAGTAGGCAGCGGAATTTTGCTAATTAAAAACTTGTTAGTAGTTAGATCACAGAAATAATAATAATCACAAAGTAATAACTATAAAGATAAGAGATCAGAAGGCAAATGCAAACACAGAGATTTATACTGGTTTCCAGCTTGGGAGGACTAGTCCAGTCGGAAGAACTCTAGCTTCCAGTTGAATCCACTATTGGAAAATCCCGCAAGTTTTCATACGAAGTCCTTGCAACTTCTACAGACGCGAGGTTTGATACAAAGAACTCGACCAACTTCAGTTTTGAAGAGTCTTTCTTCAATCAAGCCTCTAATTACAATTTCTCTAAAATCTTCTAGATCTCACCGTATCGGCAAATTGACTAGAGAATTGTAACTGACTTGGGATTCAAAAATGAAAGCTTCTAGAAAACTCTTTGGAAGAAACGTAAACTTTAGAAGATAAGAGATGAAAGTGGATGAGTGATTTGAAATGATCAGAATTCTTCTCTATTTATAGTTTTTCCAAAGGCAAAACTCTGGCAGAATTTGGGCAGAATTCAGACAGAATTGTCACTACCACATTTTAGCTTGAGGGTATTTTGGTCATTTGTGAATTTTTGAATTTATTTAATTTATTAAAATGGTGATTATTATTTTTGCCTTTGACTAGTTGAGACTTTGGAGACTAACCTATATGTTGACTCTAACTATGGTGACTTGATTAGCATGGTGGGACCCTAGTCTAACTTAATTCAACCCAATTCTAGTTATTTAGAACCAAGTTTGAAATAGAAGAATAAGACTAGGTTCATGACTTATGACTTAGGATTTTTTTTCCTTGACTAATGCAACTTGGCCCAAGGCCCATGCCATGAAACCCTAACCCTAAATTCAGCCATAGGTGGCCAGCCAACATTAGGAATCCTCCCTATAAAGTCTCTCATTCCTTTGTTCTTGCCTCTTTTGTATTATCTCAACTTTTAGAAAGGAAATGTAATTCCCATCTTCCCGAATTCATAATAAATCCATTTTAATTCCTTTTTGATCCAAATCTTTTACAATAGATTCTAATCATCCTCTATTTGATGTTCATGGAGAGTAATTTCAATTTAGGAATAATTTGGAGAGTTTGTCCAGCAACGGTAATAAATTGATTTGGGGCTTTTCTTGCCATTTGACATCCTATAGGTAGACCCGTCAAATTGTATTTAAATTCTGTTTTCTTTGCACGGTAGCCTATATCTAGGTATCCCCTAGCTGTAATGTAAGTTTGGTGTCAATTGTATTTGATTTCGTGTCCGTATCGGACACGTATCCTAACATAGAACTAGGTATTCGATGAAATGCCACACTCAGTGTTTTTGTTCTATTTTTTAATTGTTTTTGAATGGATTTGTAGATCTAAGGGCCATCTATGATTTTGCATCGTTTGTGGGTGATTTTGGTGTCGTGTCGTGTCAACAAGTGGACACGAACTCACTTTGCAGTCGCGAGACACTGTCCTGCTACTCGGGTTGTATTTCTTACTGGACACGACGATTTGACACGTGCCACTTGGCGAGGACCGAAGGACAGTGACTGACATAAGCCCCCTCGAGTCTCGAGTCGCATCGTGTCGAGTCGGACACGCTATTGGGCCCGTACTGGCCGTTGCCTGCGGTGCGCGTGAGCCACAGGCACTGCTGACACGGGCTTCGTGTCGTATCTGGTGTCTCGTGGACATGATTCAGGGTGTCAGGGTTGTAGCCCTACCCTAGGCGAGTGTGTGGACACGCACTCATGTTGTGTCATGTCGTGTGTCGTGTGCTAGACACGTGTGCACGTATGCACGAGACTGTGCACAGTTCTGTGTATTCGTGTGTGTTAATTTTGATTCGAACACGTTTGTGTCTAGTTCTTTGACACTAGGACACACCTATGACACTCTTACACATACACAAATATTTACCAACCATTAGTTGGGGTTATCTATTGAATTTGGACTTTGAATTTGGCTTTCCCTAATTTCTGATACATTGTTCATTGTATTGAATTTCTGAGATTAAATGTATTTTAAAATGTTTTGTTGATGATAATTATCATGATTAGTTCATTTATATATGTAAGGTTAATAATCATATTAGGGTTCATGGTTGGGAATTGATTCTTGGGTTTTCGAATTGATTGGACTGTTAACTGAGATGTTGAAAACTGTCACATGAATTCTTCCTGAGAGCTACTAGGTATCACTGAATTCACATTTTAATGAGAATTGATACACCCTACAAACTGATATGTGAACCACACACACACACACACACATTTCTCTACTGTATCCTGAGAACAGTTGTACATTGCTCCACCTATCTACAAAACATGAGAATTGATACACATTTCACTCAAAACTGAGAATAGCTAATTCAATCACACACATGTAACCTGAGACATTTTACGTGTATACTCTACTGAAGTTTACTGAGATTTAATACACTAATATTCCTATTACACACTCTTTCCTGTTACCTACATGCACACACACCTAGTACACTGTTAATCCTGAACACTGTTTCCTATACACACACATTCATTCACTGATTCCTATAACCTACCCACTATTACCTATGTTCACACCTACAGGACACACTCTATAATATCTGAGAACACCCCTATAGCTACATGTAAATATTACACACACACACAATATTGCCATACACACACAATTTGCTAAATTGCTAACACTCTCTACACACACACATTGAGACACCTAGCCTATGTTGTAATATGCTACACATACACCCATGTACACACACTTTCTGTCATGTACACACACTACACATATGCACACATGTCACTCTATTTTATCTCTCTATATGTATATATATGTATAAATCTATATTCTTATGTAATATATATATATATATATATATATATATATATATTTTTTTTATATATATATATATATATATATATATATAATAATTTTTATATATATATATATATTTAAATCTATATTCTTATGTAATATATATATATATATATATATATATATATATATATATATATATAATAATTTAGTATATATAATATGTGTGGAATATGTGGGTTGCATATAGACTATATGGTATAGCCCTATGGGATGTAGCCCTATGTGATAGCCTATGTGTATTGGCATGAATACACATGTGACTTGTGTGTTGTTAGACTTGTATGGCTTGTGATTATGTGTGCTTGCTAGAATAGACTGGCTAGGCTTAGTGAGACTTGTTTGGGTTAGGCTTATCCTAGTTGACCTAGTTTGACTAGTGTAAATGACTAGAGTTGACCAAAGGTTGACTTTAGCCTAGATTGACCCAAACATCATGTAGAATGCATTGTAGCAGTCTATTTTACTATTTTGGACATGTGGTGACTTGTACTGTTCTATAGGAGCCAAACACCACTCCTCAGACAGTATATTCTTTTCAGACATACAGGATATCAGGCGAGTACATTCTCTGATCATTTCCTACCTTATTTAGGATTATATTCCTGCTCTAGATTACTTTACTTGATTGCTGTCACGTTGGTAACACGGATTGGTACTACATGGATCACTTCATCAGATGTTATCCCTCTCGGGAGCATCAGATACTCATGTCTCGTGTGTTTCACTTACATCATGTATCTCATGCTTCTATTATCATGAATCTATCATGAATCTGGTTATGATTCCTGTACTCTCATGAATTACAGAGCCTTCATGAATCTATTCATGAATCACTCATTATGAGCTAGTAGCGTAGTCACGAATCTTAATGTAACTTGACTGGATCCTTATGTATTGATTGGGGATAGGGAGTAGAACTAAACATGTGAATATTCTAAAGTAGTATACTCATGAATCAACTCTTTAGTATAGCCATGAATCACCTCCAGCTGTTTACATGTTTATCTTGTACTCTGAATCACTAGTCACTGATAGTTCTCTATATATATTGTATCTATTTACTTGCAGTTCCCTTTTTTATATCATGTTGTTCTTTCAGTTTCATGTATCTTACTCTCTATCATGTTTATGTTTTCTAACATATTATGATTTGCATAAGATGTATTATGCTCCCTCCTGTCCGTACTGGACCTGTTGAAAATATTACAGAGGATGAGGACGAGGCGATTTGTACCACTTACTATGGGACTACCCTAGAGGATTGTTGTGACTTGGACCTCCAGCAGGATCTATTAGCAATGGATGACACACCCTTAGTCTAGTGTAGTGATTTTCAGTTGTATTTATTCTCTGGATTACTGTATTTGAGTTTTGGGATGTTTCTGGATTTGGTATAATCTTAGACACTTAGAACTCTCTATATATTTGTATCTTTTATGGATTTGTTTCATATCTATCTATCTTATCGTATTCTACCTTAGATGTGATTGAGACTGTATTTCTGTATTATCACCTCCACTCGGAGTGTATATACTGTACAAGTACCTTATATTGTTAGATGTTGTGACCTAGAACAGCGTTCTACCGTCGACACTGTAGCGTAGGCTGGACATACCTACTTCTCGTGCCCTTACTCTAGGGTGCGGGTCGTGACACATTTTTAGTGGTGGCCCATACAGGTCGAGTTTATGTAGTTGTATTCGAACTAGAGTATCACTACAGCCAGTAGTAGGATTAGAATATATTTTTGAAGGTACTCAATCACAGTTAGAAATTCTTGAGAGATTCATGGGTGACCCTTGAGAATCTTATTTAAACTTCAATTTGAAATCATTTCCCTTGTTTTGTTCACCCTTACTCCTTGATTATTGAATTTGATTTTTGAATAGATCGTTGTTGATTTTGATTTTCCTATCGAGATAAATTTTATGGCTTGAGTTATGATATTTTCTTATAACATATGTTGACGGGAATAACATGGATGGTAAAACGTCTACTTGATTATGGAACCTGAAGTTTATCGCAGCCATATTAGCCGGCGTGGCGGGAACATAAAAAACTGACTTCGGATGTACATATCTTGGTTATGAGATTTGGAATTTCTTGCAACTATACTAGTCGGCATAGCGAGAATTCTAGACGACATGATTGTAGAGGTGCATACCCCAGTTATGGAATCTATCGTTTATCGCAGCCTTGCTTACTGGCATGGCGAGGACTCTGAGTAACATGATTTTGGACAGACGTATATGATTATCAGATTGTATCTTGAGAAGGTTTTTAAACATATCATCTCTATCGTACCCTTCTATTGTTATAAAATTGTATTCCATCATCAAATAACTTAAGAGTAGAGATATTTTAGTTTTGTAGAGCTTATTCATATATAGTTCTTTCATAGTGTAATGATATGATGACTTGTAGAGTGTCTGTACCCTAGAGATGATAGTTAGCATTGGTATTAGAATAGTAACCCATTGTAAATAATTTTTCTGTTATTTATAATACCAACCAGTTTTCATATAAGATGTTAGTATGCCTTACAGCCTTGATGATTTATTATTATTTTTTCCTTATCCTTTCCAGTAAGGCACCCATGACCAGAGCCTATCCTTGAGTGTAGTTGTAGTTTCGCCTAAGACTGAGAGGTCTATATATATAGATAGGTTAAAAATGATATTGGCATATGGGATATGGGTTTGGCTGGTATCTATAGGTCATTGTTGTATAGTGTTATTGACATATTGTTTAGCCTATATTTGGTCCACTTTTCTATTTTAGTTAAGTTTTTTTTTTGTGTTGAGTTCAGTTATGTTTGATCAACCTTTATAGGCAGTGTGCAGACCCTTCACTAGATACCCTGTCCCCTTGGTTCAGACTTGTAAAAGTTGTTCACTACACGCAACATTTCATTACCTAACATGTTGTATCATAGATTTCACTGAACCATTATTCAGACCCCAATTATTGACTCACCAATATAACCATCAACCCTGTGGACACACATAAAAAGGAAAAAGAAAATGATGTCTTTTTTTATTAGCACAAGGCACCACAAATCGAGTACGCCTGAGAGATCCTGCGCTGAGGATCCCTGAGTACAAAAAGAAGAATTATGGGGAATAGGACGATGGAGAACGAGTGGCGGTTGCTCCTTTACTCCGTTGACACTCCGATTACAAAAACGGAAGAAAACCTAAGAAAATTGCTAACTCTCGGCTCACTAGCAAGAAGTGCAGTAATTTGGCTCTTGAAGATGCTCTTCGTTCTTTCTGTTGAAGAGAAAAGAAGCCCCCCTTTTATAGTCGTTCTTGGGCTGGAATGATGTTATGCGCCCATATGAAGAGACACGCTGGTTCTTACGTGGGAGCATGGTCCTGCTTTGGGCACAAAGGTGTAGGTGCATATAGGCTGCGAGATCGTGGATTGGTCGTAGTGTTGACGTGGCCGCATGCTTCGGTACACGACTGCTCGTTGAGACTGACGTGGCCATGTGCTTCGGTGCATATTTTGATCGTGGCTATGACTGAGTCAGGCTTGGGCGCATAGCCATGTCTTAGGCTATGTGCCCTCTTTTTGGAGGAGCTAGTCTTGGGAGCATGGAGTTATACTTGGACTGGACACATGGAGCTTCATTTAGTGGGCACATGGAGTCGTACTGACTGGGCGCATGGAGCTACTTTGACTTGGGCGCATGGAGCTATGTTTCGCTAAAAAATTTTATGCTTCTACAGGACCCCTTCAATGTTTTCTACACTTGAACAAGTTTGAAATACTTTGAAAGAAGCATGGATCGTTTTCTTGCGAGGCAATGGGCGCATAGCACGGCTGTTCCCCTTGGCGCATAGTATTTTGGCAGCCTGTCAGGGAGATACTACTGTTGAGATTTGCCACAAAATTAGAACTGACAGATTCATCGGAACAGAATTTAAAGCGGTCCATCCTTCATACGTCGTCCACGTCAGCAAGAGACGGCCGCATAGTATGCAGAGAGCTGGTCCTTCATGTGGGCGTATAGGCTGCAGTGGACACATATACCATATTGGGCACATATAGTATATGGGCGCATAGGAAGTGGCCTATGCCTATAAATAGACCCTGGAGGAGAGAGAAAAGTTCATTATTCCTTTTCTCTTTGAAATTTTTAGAAAACTCTTCGTCTTCTTCCTTTGAGAATCATGTCTCCCAAGGCCGCCAAGAGATCCGCGAAGGGGAATAGGGCTGCATCGAGTAGCCCTTCTCCTACGGCGGAGTCCTCAGCAGTCCAGGACCCGATTTTGGGTGAAGGCGTGCTTCAAAAAATGAAATCTTGAGCGTTAATTTACGACGCTCGAACTTTTCTTCTGTCGGGGCGCTTACGCCTAGGGCAACATACTTCTGTGAGCATTACTATGCGCCCACATAAGTCATGTGCCAACACTATAGTTAGATATGCGCCCTCGTGTTGCCATGTTATACGTCCTTTAAGCTGAGGCACGTTTATGCGCCCACTAGTTGTTCGTGTGTTTATGCGCCTACATGTCTCGTTTTGGGCGCATATCCTTTGGGCGCATGGCCATTTGGGCGCATAAAAAACCTTCAGAACAATAGTTTTTCCTGTAATTTTTCGAAGTCTGACTATCTTTCTGCCCCTTTTTCATACTCTGTAGGAATCTGGCTGGCAAATTTCTCAGGACTGGTATAGGCAATTTTGGGTATGGTGAAGATGTTACATATGATACCCACATCAGAGAGCTCAGGACTCTTCGTGTTTTAGAAGGGTTTTCCTCAGATGGTAGGAAGGACCTTTATACATCGAAGAGTCGAATAGTAGTCGGGCATCACCGTAAAAGTTCTGCTTTCACGGTCCTTCAAGTTGGTAAGAGCAACACTAGGGATGTTGTTTTGAAGGTATGGTCCCTTGAAGAAGTGGGCCTACGACGTCCGCCATATGTGGGAGAGAAGAACATCATTTGTAGATGTTTTAGCATACTATATTTGCCCTCCTCCGTGTAGCTTCTTGAAGGTTCACCTGCCTTGTTTGCTTGCTCAGCAGTAAAACATGACCTCCTTCGCGGGCCGTAAGACCACTTTTTGACGAAAACGTGGTGCTTCCAGGTTGATCAAGCTATGTGTTGCTGACGAGTAGCAGATTTTCCCTTCTTTTTGGGCATCAAATGTAATCTCCTACTTTTTGCTATGAAGAACTTTTTGTTTTGCTCATGAGATGTAGTCCTGTGAATGTAACTGATTTTGAATAAGCAGAATACATTCACTCCACTCTTTAATTGTGATATCTGTGGTGCTTATATTTAGAGAGCCAAATACCACATTTGTGTAAAGGGTATCTCGCTAGCGGACCACCCTCTCCTTTTTTTTGGCCGTCATGGCTCGTGTACCCTTTTTTCGTCTTTCGATAGACGTTTAAGTACTGAATAAAGAATCTTTTCAGAAATGAATGAGATTTTGTGAAATATCGATGCTAGAGGTAATGTGGACGTAGCAAGGACATTTCTGATGGGTGTTTTGCTGGGATATTTTGTGTGGACCTATTATCCATTTTATATTCGAATGATTCGAATATAGATAATAAGTTGAATAAAGCTGCTAGTAGAGGTAATATGGACGTAATAGCAGAGGATGTTCTATATCTGACCAGAGGTAGTATGGACGTGGAAAGATATATAACATTAGGGAGGAGTGGATAGTTCAGAGGTAGTGTGGACATGACTATCTTTGATGAATGCTTTGCTCAGAGGTTATGTGGACGTGGCAAAACATCTGATCATTCCGCTGGGAAAATAATTATCGGAAAATAATTCAGAGGTAATAGGAACGTAATTTTTATTTTCGTCCAACCGAGTTTGGACGGAGTCAAAAAAAAGGAAATGATTCCACTGGGGAAATATTTAGAGGACCTATTATCCAGGGCGTATTCAAGACTCTTGAAATACGGATAATAGTTAGATAGTTTTTTTTGTGTGAATCATATAAACATCGCACTGTACATTTAAATGACTGAACGTATGTGAACATTATGTAAAAGAGGTCACACATAGTATCTCTTCAGGAACTTGCCATTGATAGGCATCATGAGCAAGTCACCGTCAGGCTTGGTCAACCGGTACGCACCGTTAGAATACACCAATTCTATAATGAAGGGACCTTCCCATTTAGGCTGGAATTGCCCTTTTGTCTTGTGTGTCATAACCATCGGTCTTCTTACTGCTAGGACGAGATCGCCGACTTGGAAGATCATTTCCTTCACCTTTTTGTTGAAAGCTCTGGAAAGGCATGCTTGGTATAGCTCAATACGCTGTTGAGCTAATAGATATTTTTTGTCTAGCGCTTCGAGCTCTTGGAGTCACAGACGGTAGCTCTCTTCAGAAGTCAGCTCGCTAACTAGGGCTACCCGGAGAGAAAGAATCTGGATTTCTAGGGGAGAACTGCTTCGCTCTCATAAACCAGAGAGAATGGTGTACTGCCTGTTGGAGTCCGGACCGTTGTGCGATAGGTCCATAGATATTCACCGAGCTTTTTATTTCAATCGCGCTTATTTGAAGACACGAATTTCTTAAGAAGTTTTATAATAGTTTTGTTGAAGGCTTCTGCTAGCCCGTTAGCTACTAGATTGTAGGCAGTAGAGGCTATGTTCTGGAATCGATTCTTATCGCCGAACCGATAGAACGCATGGCTTACGAACTATGGACCATTATCATGGACGATCCTGCGAGGTAGGCCGGAGCAGTAAATGACATAATATTTGGTAAAACTGATCACGTTTGATGTCTTCACTTCAGTGAGTGGTATAGCTTCCGCCCATTTGGAGAAGTAATCGGTTATAGCTAGGATAAACCGATATCCTTTGGAGGATGACGGGCTGATTGGTCCTATCATGTCCATGCCCCAGGCTTCAAATGGCCAAGATGCTGCCGTCGGGTGTAGAAACTTCGAAGGTTGGTGAATAAAATCAGCGTGGAACTGGCAAGCTCTACACTTCTTTGCATATTCAACAGCATCTGCTATCATTATGGGCCAGTAATAACCCATTCATTTGAGGCAATCTTGTAATTTGGGGCCAGGTTAATGTGTGCCACAAACTCCATCGTGAGCCTCCCGGAGTGCATGTTTGGCTTCTGTGTCTGATAAACATCATAACAGTAGCCCGTCGTAAGAGCGTCAGTACAGCATCTTGGTAGCTGTGTCGTAGTAAAATCTGAAGGATCGCCTTTGGATTGATACTGCTTCCTTCGGGTCCTCGGGAAGGATTCCATAGACAGCGTAGTCTATGAAGGGAAATCTCCATTCTTTAGCATCGACGTTTATTTCTGCTACGTAACTGTGATGAATTTGTAAGGCATCTTTTACACAGAATAATTCTCGACCAGACACTGTGATCGACTGCTGAGTATTGGTAGAAACGGTCAATGAAGCAGCAAGACCGGCTAGAGCATCTGCTTCTATATTCTGTAGTCGAGGCACGTGCTCGATGAAGAATCCAGTGAAAGTAGATGCCAGCTCTATTGTTGCTCGGCGGTAGGGGATGAGATCTTCGTGGCGAACTTCGTAATCCCCTCAGACCTAACTAACTATTAGCTTGGAATCGTCGTAAGCCTCTAGATAGTCAACTCCAAGTTGCTTTGCCAGTTGTAGGCCGATTATTATGGCATTATATTCTGCTACATTATTGGTGCATGGTTCCATGAGAGAATATGCACGGTGTCTGACCAGATGGTCAGGTGACACAAGCACAATGCCTACTCCAGCCACGATCTTCCCTATGGGCCCTGTTCTTGATGCGCCATCAAAGAACATTTGCCAAACAGGGATCTCTTCAGTTGTAGTGTTAGACTCCACCACTTCGTCAGGGATTTTGTCGTAAAGTTTGGACGACTCCGGTACCGGATAAGCTGCTAGGAAATCAACTAATGCTTGACCTTTTACTACCTTCTAAGGGACGAAGATCATATCATATGGGGTCAACAGCATTGTCCATGTAGATAAACGGGAATTGAGAGAACCCGGCTTAGTCATGAGTATTCTGAGAGGGTTGACTTTGGATATGATGTGGATAGTGTGCCCAGATACATAGTGGCGTGTCTTTTAGATGGCAAATACTAGTACGAGGCATTCCTTCTCCATCGGTGTGTATCTTTGCTCGGCACCCACCATTGTGCGGCTGAGGTAGTAAATTTCATGTTCATGGCTGCCTTCGTCCTTCTCAGCTAAGAGGGCGCCAAGGGAATGATCCATGGTGCAGACATATAGTAAGAATGGCTTCCCCATTATTGGGGATACCAGTACTGGAGGGCTTGTAAGATATGCTTTAATGTCGTCGAATGTCCGTTGACATTGTTCAGTCCAGACAAAAGATACGCCTTTCTTCATAAGCTGAGTGAATGGTTGACACCTTCCAGAGAGGGTTGAAATGAATCGTCTGATGTAAGCTAGCATTCCTTGTAGTCCGCGTAGCTCTTTGAGGTTTTTTGGAGGATGCATGTCGAGAATAGCCTTCACTTTCTTCGGGTCCAGATGTATACCCTATGAAGCGATAATGAAAGCAAGGAACTTACCGCTGGAGACTCCCAGAAAGGACTTGGTTGGATTCATCTTGAGTTGGTGTGCACGCATTAGTTCGAACATCGTTCTCAAGTCTTGGAGGTAGTTGCCCTTGAGACGACTTTTGACTGTAATATTGTCTACGTAGCACTCTACAGTTTTGCACAAATGATCGCGAAAAATTGTGTTCATGGCTCACTGGTATATTGCCCCTGCATTCTTCAATCCGAAGGGCAGCACCGTATAGCAGTATACCCCCAACGGTGTTCGTAAAGATGTGTGCTTTTTGTCGTCGGGGAACATCTTGATCTGGTTGTAGCTTGAGAACCCATCCATAAAGGACATTCGTTCGAAGCCGCAAGTATTATCGATCATTACGTCGGTGATCGATAGAGGAAACTCGTCTTTCGGACATGCAGAGTTCAAATCACGATAGTCAATATAGACTCGAACTTTATCGTTCTTTTTCATGACTGGAACGATATTAGCAAACCAGTCGAGATGTTGTTCCTCGTGAATGAATCCACTGGCGATGAGCTTTTTGACTTCATTCTCGATGGCTTCCATGACGTCTGGTCGAAATTGCCGTTGTTGCTATTTTACTGGCTTAGCTTTAGACGAAATGTTCAGGCGGTGCACGACGACTTTAGGGTCCAAGCCTGACATGTCTTCATAGCTCCATAGGAAGACATCGATGTATTCTCTTATAAGCTGTATAAGAGACTGGCGTTCATCGTCAGATAAGCTTTTGCTAATAAAGATTGGTTTGAAGGATGCTTCATCTCCTAGATTGACTTGGATGACTTCGTCTTCGGTAGGTGGTCGATTGATTGGACATCGTCTGTAATTTGGTCGACAGAATACATGTGGACGAACAAAGTTGATTTGAATATGTCGTCGATGCTAGAGTCTGAGTCCCAGAAGGAGGAATCAGAAGAATGAGAACAACGATCTGCTTCATCATCTGATTTTTCGGGAGTTGTTGGAGGAGAGACATAGCCCAAACCAATACCGTTTCGTTGGTAGTAGTTCTCGGGTTTGCCGGGAGGCACAAATTGTCGAATTGGCAACCTTCGTCCTCGGCCGTAATTTATCCCTTCGTCGTTTTTGATGTCATATCCCATATTTTGGATGATATTCTTGGCCTGCCAACTATACCGAAAAAGTTGCATTTCCCAGAGTTATAGTCAGCTTCTGTGTTGTACTTGGGAGGAGTAGAGTCTGGAACGAACTTTCTCTCGCCAATTATACGACCGAAGATGATTACCTCTTCATCTTTCTTTCTGGCTGGAATGATGAAGTAGTAGATATCTTATGGGTAGACTTTTTCCCGTAGGTGAGGCATCATGACCGGCAAGCAGAGGTATGGTCCTATGCCGTTCTCTAGGGCGTATATCGTATCTATGTAATAGTTTACAGATTGATAGACATCGGAGTAATTCAAAGATAAACCTTTACTAAGGTAATACGCAAGTTCTTCTTCAGGAATAACATCATCCGCTGAAGGTACATTATTCTGAGTATTGATATACTCAATGAGAGGGTCATCATCTGGAAGAGGAGCCACAGTCTTGGACGAGTTCACCACATAGGGTAATTCTTCAGGATTAGGAGGATAGACATCAGTAGGTTCTTCTTTGGGTGTTTTGTTGAGAGTAATGGTTAATGGTTTGACTTTGTCGGGTTTCTTCTTCTTCACCAAGATTGTGAGAGGCTTTGGGGTACTTTTTGGAGTAGTACGTCCTTTGACTCGGACAATCAGGGGACTACCGTTAGGGGATGGAGGTGCTTCAGCTTCATTGTCAGCTTTATTGCCATCATCCTTAGGGGGTTGAGATTGGTAAAGTACCGAATCTCCATAGTAAGCTTCGATGCCCTTGAAAGGATCGACGTCAGCAAACCCTGTATTCACGACACCGTTGCTATTGACCTACTTGAAGCACTGGTGAAGTGTGGAAGGGACAATCATGTTCTCATGTATCCATGGACATCCCAGCAAGACGTTGTAGGATACATTAGCATCAATCACATAGTAGGAGACCTTCGTTCGGAGATCACCGATCTGGCATTTGAGATGGATCTTGCCTAGCGGACGGCTTCGACCATCATTGAAAGCTATGATAGTTGTGTTGGTTGTGGATAGCTTGTGTAGAGGAATTCCCATAATTTGAAGCAAGCTTCTAGGGATGATGCTGAGGGAGGATCCTGGATCGATGTGCATGCGGTCCACCTTGATCGCCCCGATATACCCTATATAGTATAGGGGTCTATCATGAAGATTATTTTTGAGTAGCATGTCCTCCTGTGAGAAGGTGATGTTGGGCACCACTTCCATAGTACTTGACAGTGGAGGCAGGAGATAGGATCTTCAGCGAGAGCTTTGACCTCAGCGAGGTAAGAGTCAGCATGTAGCAATGCCTCACTTAAGGCCTTTTGTATTTCTTTGGAGAGTCGCAATAGATCGAACAAAAATAACCTGGCGGGTGTATTGGCTAGCTGAGCCAGTATGTCAAAGTTGTAGGGTCGATCCACGCCTTCTGGAGCTGGCACCTTTAGAGACTTGTCAAACCGCGTCTCCTTCTGCTTGGATATAGTTTGAGGCTTGGACGGGCCGGCTTCTGAGCTTGTAGGGGCAGCAGGAGCTTGAGAAGGCAGTGCTTCTTCTTGTGCGGGATCGTACGTCCGAAGATAAGTCTTTTCCGATCGCATCTCACCAGATAGAACCTCGTAGATGGAGGAGGATACCATGTGGCATGGCTTAAACTTCTTGCCCTTCTTGCTTTGGGAGGTGCTACCCCCTGCGTCACTTCTTGGACAAGATCCGGATGGACCCACATGATCTAACTACGTCCAGTTGTGAGTGGAACCAAGGGTGAGTTGTGAGCTGGTGGTAGATTGACGACTTCTATCATTTCCTTGGGGATCGGGACCGCGCCGTCTTGGACTTCTGTAGGAGGAAAGTCGCCAAACTGAAGAGAGATCATGTTAGCAGATACGACCTTATCTTTAGCTTCGAGATTGATCACTTGGTTGTCGCTAAGCTGTTCTATCTTCTTCTTCAGAACGATACAGTCCTTGGTGGAGTGATGCACGTACTGATGGTAAAGATAGTACTTAGGATCATTGAGTTGGCATGCCTCTGCAGGACGTCATGGTGGGGGCAATGTCACCTTATTACCCTTCGTTAATGTGTGGAAGATGGTGATGACATCGTCTTCATCGAAGGAGAAGGTCTCCTTAGGTTCGTCGGAGGCGCCTTGAGAATTGGAAGCTCCATTGGATGTGTTGACCTTCAGGACTTCTTTCCCTTTACCCCCACGAACAGGGATAGTCTGAGGATGCTTGCCTTTATCCTCAGATTTGGGTGTCTTCAGACCCAGTAGTTCTAAGTTAGGAACATCATTTTCAGCAGCATCAGCGGACCATGTATCATACTTATGTATACCTAGACAAAACTTTACTGTAGGAAGGAAGTTATGTCGACAAGTATCCATAAGTTCTGAGTCTGGTATGCCGAAGGGCTTCTTCAGTGCTAGTCGTCTGAAGCGTTCAATGAAGAAAATGATAGATTTAGTCTTCCTTTGCTTGGTCTCGATGAGAGTGGACATACTAACATGCATGCCACTCTCGTAAAACCTGTTGAGGAACAACCTCTACAAGTCTTTGAATGAATTGATACACCCGTCAGGCAGACTGCAGAACCATTCGAAGGCTACCCCTTGCAAGGTGCTAATAAACAGCTTTGTCAGGAATGGATCGTCTCTGGAAAAGTACAGAGTTTGCGTGTTGAAGTAAGTCATGTGCTGACGAGGAGAAGTCAAGCCGTCGAATGAGTTCAGCGTCAGCGACTTGTAGTTAGGAGGACAGGTAGCGTTCTCCCACTCAGGAGGATATGGTTGAGATATCTCCATCTTCTGTAGCTCGTCTTTGTGTGAGATGGTGTCGAGGTGAGCAACCAGGGAATCAATTGCATCCTGTTGATTGAGCAGGTATTGGAAAACAGCCGCTGAGCGGTTGTCAGGTGTTGTCGGCGAAGGACCAACCCCAGTATTTACAAGATTTGGAGGAGGTACAACAGAACGATACTCATTTTGTAGGGAAGGAGGGTTGTTGCTGTGAGCCGGACTAGCGTGGGCTGAGGTATTTTGCTGAGGTGAAGGAACAGCTCCAGCAGCTTGGACTGCCATGATACTGGTAAGCATATCAATGATCATGGCGAATGCTGTTTCAAGACCCTCTAGCCGTTTACTAGTCTGACCACTGGCTTCTTCAGATCTTTCTCCGTCCGTCATGTACGTAGATAGCATGCGAGGATGAACAGAAAAAGCAGTACAACTGGTGCTGATACTGCACTTCTTCGAGTGGATAAGTCATTCATCTTCAGGTAGCGGAGGTAGATAGTCGCCATCGGATTCGAAGGGATCATCGTCCTCTGGAAGGCTACCCCCAGTGTGGGGGTCATCTGCTTCAGTTTCTAAGGGAATTCTACCCCCGGCTTGGGAATCTTCGTCGTCTATATGAAATTTTGCCTTTGATCGAGTGCCCATATAGACTCCTTCATATGTGACAGCCCGTTGGCTATCTGTTGGCAGACTTCATCTTCTCCTTCTCGTGGAACTGAGAGAGAAGGTTGGGTTGGTAGTCCACCGTCTTTGATTGGGGCTTCCGTAAGGGGGACCCCATGAAGCCATGTTAGATGAGACACATAGTGGCTTCTCGTCATCAGATAAGTGCAGCCGTCGAAATACGGACTTTTTTTGCGGCACACTTATTACTTTAGAGCAACAACAGTTGATAACAATATTAGCGCACGGAAGTGCACTATGAATTGTTATATTCTACCTCGCTTTAATCTTATGATTTATCAAGTCAGCGGAAGGGAGTTTTGTCTTACAACCCATGTTGCATGCATCGCTGAGCTTTATATGCGGGTTCATAAGGAGAGTAGGCGCATCCAGACTTAGTTCATGTGCAGGGGCAACCCCCACACCTAATTTATGTGATGTCCTTGAAGACAGCCCCGTGCTATACGCGTTGGGACCTGTCTTCTTGCTGTGGGCGCATAGGCCTTGGACACTGGGCTTGGGCGCATGCTTCTTGACAGCATGTTTGAGTCGCCTTGATGTGGGCATATAGTATGGATCCAGAGAGCCCGGGCGCATAGCCTTGGGCGCATGACTCTGAGTGCCCAACTTGTTGAAGACAGAAGTGTTCTGGTTGGGGCTATGCGCCTAAACACTCCCTTGGGCGCATGCTTGGTGGAGCAGTATTGTTTTCTTCCAGTTCTGCCTCCTTCGTTCGTGAGCCTTGTCGTGTCTGGCCAGAGTGCCGCACACCCCGATCCTTGGCATCGTAGTATTTTCCTCTGCCAAGTCTCGAGTGTTGAATACTCTGTTGTTGGTTGTGGAGGAAAGAAGTTACTGGGCTAGTAGAGCCCGGAACGGTATGAGCCTTCTCCATTTGGGGGACTTCTGTGGCAGAGTCCTGTGCCCAGGTGACAGAGTCCTCCAGTTGCATATCCGCTATGACACTAGTAGGATATGCGCAGCGAGCCTTCGGAAGCCAAGTCTTGTGAGACTTGTTTGGCTTCACTGATTTTGAGGGAGTAGAGCCGTCCCTCGAGAGCATGTCTTCGAACGCCTGCTGATCGAATTTTACGATCAACATCTTCTGATTCCTTCCCACTTTGTCGGTATCGGATTGCGTTACCACCTTCTCGTCAGAGAAAAAGGTAGTCGCTGGCAGAGTCGCCATTTTTGTGGACACACAAAAAAAAAGAAAAAATGATGTCTTTTTTTTATTGGCACAAGGCACCAAAAATTGAGTACGTCTGAGAGATCCTGCGCTGAGGATCCCCGAGTACAAAAAGAAAAATTCTGGAGAATAGGACGATGGAGATCGAACGGCAGTTGCTCCTTTACTCCGTTGACACTCTGATTACAAAAGTGGGAGAAAACCTAAAAAAATTGCTAACTCTTGGCTCACTAGCAAGATGTGCAGCAATTTAGCTCTTGAAAATGCTCTCCATTCTGTCTGTTGAAGAGGGAAGAAGCCCCCATTTTATAGTCGTTCTTGGGCTGAAATGATGTTATGTGCCCACATAAAGATACACACTGGTTCTTACGTGGGCACATGGTCCTGTTTTGGACGTATAGGTGTAGGCGCATACAGGCTACGAGATCGTGGATTGGTCGTGGTGTTGACGTGGCCGCATGCTTCGGTACACGACTGCTCGTGCAGACTGACGTGGCCATGCACTTCGGTGCACGTTTTGATCGTGGCTTTGACTGAGTCAGGCTTGGACGCATAGCCATGTCTCAGGCTGTGCGTGCCACTTTTCGGGGGAGCTAGTCTTGGGTACATGGAGTTATACTTGGACTGGGCGCATGGAGCTTTATTTAGTGGGCGCATGGAGTCGTACTGACTGGGCACATGGAGCTGCTTTGACTTGGGCGCATAGAGCTATATTTGCTGAAAATTTTCATGCTTCTACAAAGCCCTTAACATATTCTACATATCTGGAGGATTAATATCATGCATATTAGTGGTCTGCACTCATCCTTACTTTCTGTACATGGTGACATACTACATCTCTTAGCATTTTACTTTACTTGATAGCCTTACAATACCCTTCATTATAACTTGTAATACCTGCCCTACAGTGGAGTTTAAACCTATTAGGACATGGTTGTTCAGTCCATTTAGGACAGTTATATACATTGGGGATATAATGTGGGTTGTTAATAAGAGTTGTCCTTTGATCATTTGTTCTGTCCCTCTTTCATTCGTAGATACAGATGATACCTGCTTAGCCCATCTGTCCAGATACATGTCCAAACCTTTCCTTTCATTATGGGTTCAGTCTTCCAAAAGCCTCTACCTGGGCATTAGTTCAATTTTCCATATGTATGTGTCCTACATATCATTGTCCTACATATGATTGTTCTTAATCTTCATATGCAGCCATGCTATACCAATGTTCTGTCCCATTACAACCTACAGTATCTGACCCCTTCATTGGAGTGATAGGCATGTGGTAGGGTGTGTGTGTTATTAGACTTTGAGCAGAGTTTGAGGTGATAAGAGTTAGATATATATAGCTTGTATATATGTATTGTATTTTGATTTGGTATGTAGCATGCACACATTTACAGTATACTGCCTATTGCATTCCCTGCACACCAGTTTGGTTCACTTCTTTTAGACCACTGTACTGCATGTAGTTTAGTAGGTGTTCAGTCCATATAGAGAGGAGAGGCCCAGGTTTGATCTAAAGGCATGTTTCAGTCACCATGTAAGTTTTTTTTCACTTTAACTTTACAAGTTGTACCCTAATGTCCTGTCCTTTTTGTCTTGTAAATTCAGTCTCCTTAGCATCATTCCTTTTTGCCTATATTGATGTTGTAGACCATTCATCCTTAGCCTAATTTCTAAGCATTATTCAATCCCTTATGAGTTTAGTCTACTTTAATACTTGATGATCAGTTATATATATATATATATATATATATATATATATATATATATATATATATATATATATATATATATATATGATATACTTAGGATATATGTAATGGGTTGTTGTTCTTGAGCTTATGTATATGTGATATTTGAGATTTGTGTGCTTAGATTATAGGTATTTAGTTATGGTGACTTGATAGGATTTGGAAAGTTAAGAGTTAGTCTATTATAGAGTTTTTGGCTAATTTCTAGTTGCCAACACCTAAATAGCTAGCATAGGTAAAACTCTAAGAAATTGACTAGTTGTTGACCAGTAGTTGACCATTGACTATGTTTGACTTAGTTTGACTGGAGATAGGATTAGAAGTAGGTTGTTTGTTTGTGTTGTTTAATCATGTTTGATTATTTGTAACTTGAGACATTGTTTGTGTTTAGGTTGGAGACATGGTTTTTCTGAGGATATCTCCGACTCGTGGTACCATACGTTTTGGTGGAGGTGGAAAGCTTAGCCCGCACTTCATCGGACCTTTCGTGATCAGCGGGAGAGTCAGTGACATGGCATACAGGCTAGACTTGCCACCTGCACTAGTGGGTGTCTACAACGTATTTCATGTATCACAGTTGTGACGGTATGTGGCTGATCCTAGCCATGTACTTGAGCATTCGGAGATTGAGGTGGGACCTACTCTCAGTTATCCAGAGCAGCCAGTAGAGATTCTGGATCGTCGAAAGAAGGTACTGAGAAACCAGGTGATGCCCTTGGTTCGCGTCGTATGGAGGCATCTTTCTCCAGGAGAGTCTACCTGGAAGCGGGAGGATGAGATGCGCGAGCGATACCAATATCTTTTTGGACCTTGAGGTATGATTGTCTATCCTTCTCATCAGTTTAGTTTCGTCTTTTAATTTCGAGGACGAAATTCTTTAAGGAGGGTAGATTTGTCACTACCACATTTTAGCTTAATAGTATTTTGGTTATTTGTGAATTTTTGAATTTATTTTAATTTATTAAAATGGTGATTATTATTTTTGCCTTTGACTAGTTGAGACTTTGGAGACTAACCTAGATGTTGACTCTAGCTATGGTGACTTGATTAGCATGGTGGGACCCTAGTCTAACTTAAGTCAAACCAATTCTAGTCATTTAGAACCAAGTTTGAAATAGGAGAATAAGATTAGGTTCATGACGTATGACTTAGGAATTTATTTTCTTAACTAATGCAACTTGGCCCAAGGCCCATGCCATGAAACCCTAACCCTAAATTCAGCATAGGTGGCCGGCCAAAATTGGGAATCCTCCCTATTAAGTCTCTCATTCCTTTGTTCTAGTCTCTTTTGTATCATCTCAACTTTTAGAAAGGAAAGGTAATTCCCATCTTTCCTAATTCATAACAAATCCATTTTAATTCCTTTTTGATCCAAATCTTTTGCAATAGATTCTAATCATCCTATATTTGATGTTCATGGAGAGTAATTTCAGTTTGGGAACAATTTGGAGAGTTTGGCGAGCAACAGGAATAAATCGATTTGGGGCATTCTTGCCATTTGACACCCTATAGGTAAACCCTTCAAATTGTGTCACCCTCATTTTCCGTATTTCCCGTATTTCGTATTTATACTCGTATCTGGATTTTGGCATGTATTTTATTTTTATTTTTTTCTCAACTTGTGGAGTTTCGGTATTTCTCGTATTTTGGGTTTTGTCATGGTTCGGTTTTAATTGGTTTAGATTGGGTTGGTTTGATTTGGTTTATTATGTATTGGAACACCTTAGCCTATACTCCACCCTTAACACACCACAACCCACCCTCTTTATATTCCCCACCTACCACTCTCTCTCTTTATTACCACCACCATTTATTTCCTTCTTCTTCTTCTTCTCCTTCCTCTATACAACTCTTCCAACCCTAGGCAAGTGCACCTTGCCACCACATGAGAACCCTCTTTTATTTGTCCATTTGCTAGTTTAGGACATGGTGATCAACTTTAGAACTTGGTATTTTGTGATTTGGAGTCTCCATTGTTCTAGATATAGGTTTTTCCCTATTTTTGGTTTTGTATGGTTTTGATCTATTTAAGTTGGATTTTTATGGGTTTTGATGTTTCCATGTGGAAGAGAGTTCAATTCCACCCAAATTGGAACTTTGGAAATCCGGATTTGGAGTTCGGATGGCCAAGTTATGATGCTGTGTAGCCTTGAGTTCAACCATGGTGTTCTTGCTGTTTGGAGAAGACAGTGAGCAGTATGCAGAGCTGTTTAGCTTACGCACACTGAGCTGCACACGCTCTTTAGCGTGCGTATGCAGACTTGGGTACGCTTCCTGTTGGATGCGTGTCTCCTGAAGCGTGCGTGACTTTTCACCTACGCTGCTCTCTGTAGCGTGCGTGACTTTTCACCTACGCTGTTCTCTGTAGCGTTCGTGACTTTTCGCCTACGCTGCTCTCTCAGCGTGCGTGACTTTTCACCCACGCTGCTCTCTGTAGCCTGCGTGACTTTTCACCTACGCTGCTCTCTCAGCGTGCGTGACTTTTCGCCTACACTGCTCTCTCAGCGTGCGTGACTTTTAACCCACGCTTCTCTCTGTAGCGTGCGTGACTTTACACCTACGCTGCTCTCTCAGCGTGCGTGACTTTTTGCCTATGCTGCTCTCTCAGCATGCGTGACTTTTCACCCACGCTGCTCTCTGTAGCGTGCGTGACTTTTCACCTATACTGCTCTCTGTTGCGTGCGTGACTTTTCACCCACGCAGCTCTCTGTAGCGTGCGTGACTTTTCACCTACACTGCTCTCTGGCGTGCGTGACTTTTTTACGTACGCAGCTCTTTCAGCGTGCGTGACTTTTGTACGCTGCTCCCCTGACCCCTTGTTTAACCCATTGGCTCTTGGAGTTTTGGTCTTATTTCTTTAAGCTTGGCTTTTCTATTGCCCTGTATATTGATATTTTATTAGATATTTTATGGCCATTTTACTTAATATGTTTGGAATGACTATTGTACATGGCATGGTATGACAAGAAACTATCATAACACGACAGTGACCCGTAGTGGTACACTCTTGACGTGACCAACCTGACATGATAGTGGCCCGTCGTGGCGCACTCCTGACAAGTACTCTGACATGATTTATCTTAACTTGACCTGTCTTGACACCGTGGGTAGTTCTTTCTTGCTTGCTTGTTAAATCCACTTGTCCTGTCTTGCATCATGTCTAGGATAGGACTCCTGAGTACCACGGTCAGGAGTACCTACTAAAATGGATTAAGGTTAATAACTAGAATAACACAGTAGTCATGAAGAGATGACACAGCTACAGGCAATCTCGTTACCTGGGCGCTCTTGGGATCTGTAGCCTGCCGTCGAGTAGGGCACATTTCTAGCACACTGTCGCGTGTTGCACCCTCTAAGTCACCTAAGGGTACATTTGTCTTCTGGGCGATGTACCCACCTGAATTCAACCCCTAATTTTTGACCTGGGTAACCTGGATGGTCTGCAGGGCTTGTGGCTGTGGAACAATCTCACTGCATCTTGTTAGTAATTAGGCCTGTGATAACCCTAGTTAGTTAAAGTAGTAAGCCGTAGTATCTGCTTGGCCGTGATTGATTGAATGAGGTATAACCAGTCTAGCCATGTCTTGATCCAGTACAAGGTTGCTCCCCGTCTTGATTTCCTGTATTATTATTATCTTGCCGATAAATGGTGGAAAACCAAGTTCTGTTCAGATGAAGGGTTACAACCCCGGTCCTTGTTTGGTTTACGGGTTGTAACCTGGCTATCAAAATTGTCCCATGGTTATCTCGTCGTATATCATCTTGATATATTTTTCGTAATTCTAGTTTTAATATTAGATTTTCTTGTGCTGATTGCTGGCTTTGTTCTTATTTCGTGGCCCCCTTGTGGCACTTGCTCTTTCTGGGGTTGACCCAGCTGGTTTTGTGTGGCCAGATTTCGGAGCAGCTCCCGAGGATCTACCAAGCTTCCAGCCCAATGGTGGCGACTAGAAGGAACCCGGGCCACGAGTGGGTTTTCTATTTTGTTTCGCTCACTCTATTGTAAAATTATTCTTTTGAGGCGTTTAGCCGACGAGCACCTATTAGCTCGATGCACTTTACTTACTGTCTGCCTACGGGCTGTAAACATGATTAACAAATCCTAGGGTTGATCATGTATGACTTAACTCTTGCTAGTCCCTGCACTTTATACGACTAGCTATATAATCAGCTGAATATGTAATATTTGGGATGCCTTATTATTGTATATTTAATGATCATACATCTTGCGACCTTACTTACTTGCTTGTGATTGAGATATTAGGCTTGTTCATGACCATAAGAGACTATTGGCTTGTAGTAAACCCTCATATTTCTAGACAGCCGTGACCGTATATTGAGGTGGTTTCCATTTCAATATACATAGCTGGCTGTGTCTGTCCCTGCTCTCCAGTATTCTGGTTCTGGGGCGTGACACGGTTTAAGTGGTGGCCCATGCAGGTCTTGTCAATCAAGAAATGTGAGGGGTTTACCGAATAGATGTCTCAATCAGTATTCGCCCTGGATCTCCGCCCGTATTTTCAAATCCCTGAAATTCTTGCCCTGATTACATGCTTGTATCGTTGATCTGTCCTGGTCCTTTCTTATTGTTTTCCTGTGTCGTCTTCCTCAGCGGCACTGTACCTGACCCTGCCGATCAGCGAGGAGGAGCACCTCCCGTGGACCAGCAGCAACCTGGAGATCAAGTCCAGCATTCCGGAGTCGCCTCCAGAGTGATACCTACTAGAGGAGAGTCACCAGTTCGTCCCGTCTAGCCCGCAGAACCCGATGATGGTACCTTAGTAGGCCTCATCAGGACCTTGATAGCTTCCAAGGATCGTCGAAGTGACGCCCTGCACCAGACAGTTCAAGATGCTTTGACCCGAGGCGGACATCCAGGGAACCCGGCGGCTAACAGCTTCAAGCGATTGAACCCTCCTTTCTTCGACGGCAGCGAGGATACGATTGCCGCGGATGCATGGCTTCAGGATACCAAGGTGATTCTGGAAGCAGCTAGGACACCCGAGAATGAGATGGTGGCGGTGGTACGCCTGCAGTTGTTGGACTTGGCTCGTAGTTGGTGGGCGGCGCAAGCCATCGGATTAGTGGCACCTATTGCTTGGGCAGTGTTTAGAGAGAGATTCCAGACGAAGTATTTCGATGCTGTGGCTCGGTACGACCTGCAGACCAGATTTACCAACTTGAAGCAAGGAGGCAGAACAGTCGACAGTTATGCATCGGAGTTTTCTAGACTCAGTAGGTTTGCCCCCACCTTGGTGGCGACCGAGTTTTATAGGGCCCAGCGGTTCCAGCAGGGACTGCATTTGGAGATCTTGTTGGCGGTTGAGCAGTTCGAGCACCAGACGTTCGATACAGTCTTGAGAGCAGCTAGGAGGCATGAGTACACCTCCCAGCGGATCGTGGATAGGATCGGAGGTAGGAAGCGGTCCCACAGTCAGATGCACCAATCATCAGCTCCAGCCCCGGCATCCAGGGGATTGACCATTGGAACTCCGAGGCGGGCGGCCTCAGTAACGTCGGTTCAGTATTCGACCCCGACGTACCCGCAGCAGCAGAAGCAGAAGCAGACTTCCGCGATGGGATGTTCTCATTGCGGAAAGCCAGGCCATGTAGTGGCGGATTGTCGTAGGGCGCAGGGATTGTGCCTGGCTTGTGGAGCAGCAGATCATAGGATAGGGGCTTACCCGAATAGGGGTGGTTCATCAGCATCCAACCCTTCTAGCTCTTCGGTGAGAGGACCGGCCCCAGCACCAGTTCAGCAGCAGTAGTATCAATCTTCGAGGCCCTTGCCGCCTCAGTCTCAGGCATTCCAGCAACAGCACCCCCAACAGTATGCACAAGCCCAAGCTCAGAACCAGAATAGGCAGAGAGGTTTCCAGCAGAGGGAACCAGCACCCAGAGGACAAGGTTAGGCCATGATGATGGCTATGGAAGAAGAAGTTACACCAGGTGAGGTAGTGGCAGGTACTATTCTCGTCAACTCCTTTCCAGCTTCGGTATTATTTGATTCTGGTGCATCGCATTTATTCATGTCTGCACGATTCGCGACACGGATAGGATTGGAGCCCGAGTCATTATCAGTGAGGCTCAATATACTTACTGGTAATGGTCTTGTGGGAGTAGATCGAGTATTTTTCTCGTGTCGGATCGTAGTTAGCGGTAGGGAGTTCCCCGTTAGATTCATAGAGTTTCCTATGGCAGACTATGATGTAGTCCTAGGCATGGATTGGTTGAGGAACCAGTATGCTAGGATAGACTGCCATGTCGGCAGAGTTGTCTTTAGTATCCCCGACGAGCCAGAGTTTTTGTTTTCCAGAGGCGCAGTGGAGCCATCTTCCCCAGCATTGCGGATGGCAGTAGCAGCAGTGCAGTTACCCTGGAGAGTTGATGAGTTTCCAGATGTCTTTCCAGAAGAGCTTCCAGGGATGCCGTCGGAACGGAAGATTGAGTTCACTATAGACTTGATTCCCGGGACAGTACCAGTATCAGAGCGAGTCTACAGGATGGTGCCTTCAGAGTTGGAAATTTTATACAAGATGATTGAAGAACAGAGGAGCAAGAGATTCATCCGTGCAAGTAGATCGCATTGGGGAGCCCCGATGCTTCTTGTGAAAAAGAAGGATGGTACGTCCAGGCTATATGTTGATTATCGTACTTTGAATTCGGTGACAATCAAGAACAGATACCCTTTTCCGAGGATAAATGACTTGTTCGATCAACTCAGAGGGGCCTCAGTGTTCTCGAAGATCGACTTGCGGTCGGGATACCACCAGATCAGAGTCATAGAGCATGACATCTCGAAGACAGCATTCAGATCGAGGTATGGACATTGGGAGTTCCTTGTTATGCCCTTTGGAGCGACCAATGCGCCGACCGTATTCATGGACCTCATGAATCGTCTTTTCATGCCTTGGATCAATTTATGATCGTGTTCCTAGATGACATCCTGGTCTACAGCAAGAGTGAAGCAGAGCATGAACAGCATCTCAGAGTCGTCCTTCAGACGCTTAGGGAGCATCAGTTGTATGCCATGTTCAGTAAATGCGAGTTCTAGCTCGATCGCATTTCCTACTTGGGTCACATCATTACCCGAGGAGGAGTGGAAGTGGATCCCCAGAAGATTGTGGCTATCGAGTCATGGCCGGTACCCAGCTCAGTGGCAGAGGTTCGCAGCTTCCTTGGATTGGCCGGCTACTACCGGCGGTTCGTTTCAGATTTTGCAAAGATTTTAGCGCCGATGACCCAGTTGACCCGCAAGGATGTGCCGTTTGTTTGGACAGCAGAGTGTCAGGAATCATTTGAGAAGTTGAAGCGAGGTTTGATAACGGCTCCCATTCTCACCCTTCCAGATGGGACCGGAGGATTCACCGTTTATTGCGACGCTTCAGGCAGAGGATTGGGGTGTGTCTTAATGCAGCATAGAAAGGTAATATCTTATGCATCACGTCAACTACGTGATCATGAGAAGAATTACCCGACCCATGACTTGGAATTGGCGGCGGTAGTGTTTTCTTTGAAGTTGTGGAGGCACTACTTGTACGGAGATAGAGTGGAGATCTTTACTGATAATAAGAGCCTGAAGTATGTTTTTACCCAGAAGGACCTTAATTTGCGGCAGAGAAGATGGCTCGAGCTACTGGTGGACTATGATGTGGATTTACAGTACCATCCCGGGAAGGCCAATGTTGTAGCAGATGCATTGAGCAGGAGAGCCGGAGTTTATTTCCTGACGGTGCAACCAGAATTATTGGCAGATCTCAAAAGATGGGAATTAAAGTGGTTCTTCCAACCAGCGTGGCATTGATGGCCAGCCTGTAGGTTCAGTCCAGCATAGTTGAAAGAATCCGGGTGGCGCAGTCAACAGATTCCAAGATCCAGTGACTCAGAGCAGAGTGTGAAGCAGGAAGAAGGCCAGAGTTATGTATCCATGAAGACGGTACACTTCGGCACGACACTCGTCTTTGTGTACCCAGTGGAGATATCAGACAGGAAGTCATGGCAGAAGCCCACAGTTCGTAATATTCTATTCATCCGGGTGGTACGAAGATGTACCGTAATATTCGTCAGCATTTCTGGTGTTATGGCATGAAAAGGGAGATAGCCCGGTTTGTCTCTCGGTGTTTGGTTTGCCAACAGGTTAAAGCTGAACATCAGAGGCCCGCTGGACTTCTTCAACCCTTACCGATCCCAGAATGGAAATGGGAGCATATAACCATGGATTTCGTGACCGAATTGCCCAGATCTCCGGCCTGCAGAGATGCTATTTGGGTAATTGTGGACAGGCTTACCAAGGTGGCACACTTTCTCCCATTCAGAGTTGGGCAGTCGACGGCGCAGTTAGCGGAGATGTATCTCAGGCAGATCGTCAGGCTTCACGGTGTGCCAGTCAGCATCACCTCGGACAGGGATTCAAGATTTACATCACACTTTTGGCGTAGCTTGTAAGAGAGTTTGGAAACTCGTCTCCAGTTCAGCTCAGCTTATCACCTGCAGACAGATGGTCAGTCAGAGCGCACAATCCAGACCCTTGAAGATATGTTGAGATCCTGTACCCTTGACTTCGGTGGTTACTGGGAGAATCATCTGCACCTGCTGGAATTCTCGTACAACAACAGTTATCAGGCCAGTATCCATATGGCACCCTTCGAGGCTCTTTATTGTAGGAAGTACAGGTCCCCGCTAGCATGGGACGATGTCGGAGAGAGGCAGATGCTCGGACCCGAATTGATTTCCCAGACAGTTGAAGTGGTCAGGAAGGTCAGAGATTACCTCCGAGTTGCCCAGGACCGTCAACGCCATTGGGCCAATGCTCATCGGCGTCCCTTAGAATTTGCTGTCGGCGACCATGTATTCCTTAGGATCTCGCCTAACCGCGGCGTCAATCTCTTTGGCGTGCGGGGAAAGCTTAGTCCTAGGTATATAGGGCCGTTCGATATTCTAGAACGAGTAGGAGATGTATCCTATCGTCTCACTCTTTCGCCGTCGCTAAGTGAGGTACATGATGTATTCCACGTGTCCCAATTACGATGGTATATTCCGGACCCGAGCCACATTCTAGACCATTCGGAATTGGTTGTTGGTACCAACCTTTCGTATAAGGAGAGGCCCGTGTCTATATTGGACCAGAGGGAGAAGATACTCAAGAACAAGACTATTAAATTAGTCCGTGTTGTTTGGGGTCATCACTCTCTAGGTGAGTCAACGTGGGAGCGTGAGGACGACATCCGATCGCGATATCCCTACCTGTTTGACTCGTGAGGTATAATGTCTTTCTTATGCCTTACGTTTTCCCTTCCTTGCTTGCATTGTATGATTGCATGATTGAACTGCTTAGTGTAACTTACTTGTGCTTAGTGTAGCTTGTCGTGACAATCTCTAGCTCCTTGATTAAATTTCGAGGACAGAATTCTTTTAAGGTGGGTAGAGTTGTCACCCTCATTTCTTGTATTTCCTGTATTTCGTATTTATACTCGTATCTGGATTTTGGCATATATTTTATTTTTATTTTTTTCTCAACTTGTGGAGTTTCGATATTTCTCGTATTTTGGGTTTTGTCATGGTTCGGTTTTAATTGGTTTGGATTGGGTTGTTTTGATTTGGTTTATTATGTAATGGAACACCTTAGCCTATACTCCACCCGCAACATACCACAACCCACCCTCTTTATATTCCCCACCTACCACTCTCTCTCTTCATTACCCCACCATTTATTTCCATCTTCTTCTTCTTCTCCTTCCTCTACACAACTTTCCCAACCCTAGGCAAGTGTACCTTGCCACCACATGAGAACCCTCTTTTATTTGTCTATTTGCTAGTTTAGGACATGGTGATCAACTTTAGAACTTGGTATTTTGTGATTTGGAGTCTCCATTGTTCTAGATCTAGGTTTTTCCCTATTTTCAGTTTTGTATGGTTTTGATCTATTTAAGTTGGATTTTTATGGGTTTTGATGTTTCCATGTGAAAGAGAGTTCAATTCCACCCAAATTGGAACTTTGGAAATCCGGATTTGGAGTTCGGATGGCCAAGTTATGATGCTGTGTAGCCTTGAGTTCAACCATGGTGTTCTTGCTATTTGGAGAAGACAGTGAGCAGTGTGCAGAGCTGTTTAGCTTACGCACACTGAGCTGCGCACGCTCTTTAGCGTGCGTACGCAGACTTGGGTACGCTTCCTGTTGGAAGTGTGTCTCCTGAAGCGTGCGTGACTTTTCACCTACGCTGCTCTCTGTAGCATACGTGACTTTTCACCTACGCTGCTCTCTGTAGCGTACGTGACTTTTCGCCTACGCTGCTCTCTCAGCGTGCGTGACTTTTCACCCACACTGCTCTCTCTAGCGTGCGTGACTTTTCACCTACGCTGCTCTCTCAGCGTGCATGACTTTTCGCCTACGCTGCTCTCTCAGCGTGCGTGACTTTTCACCCACGCTGCTCTCTATAGCGTTCGTGACTTTCCACCTACGCTGCTCTCTCAGCGTGCGTGACTTTTTGCCTACGCTGCTCTCTCAGCGTGCGTGACTTTTCACCCACGCTGCTCTCTGTAGCGTGCGTGACTTTTCATCTACACTGCTCTCTGTAGCGTGCGTGACTTTTCACCCACGCAGCTCTCTGTAGCGTGCGTGACTTTTCACCTACACTGCTCTCTGGCGTGCGTGACTTTTTCACGTACGCAGCTCTTTCAGCGTGCTTGACTTTTGTACACTGCTCCCCTGACCCCTTGTTTAACCCATTGGCTCTTGGAGTTTTGGTCTTATTTCTTAAAGCTTGGCTTTTCTATAGCCCTGTATATTGATATTTTATTAGATATTGTAATGACTATTGTACATGGCATGGTATGACAAGGAACTATCATAACACGACAGTGACCCGTAGTGGTGCACTCTTGACGTGACCAACCTGACATGATAGTGGCCCATCGTGGTGCACTCCTGACAAGTACTCTGACATAATTTATCTTAACTTGACCTGTCTTGACACCGTGGGTAGTTCTTTCTTGCTTGCTTATTAAATCCACTTGTCCTGTCTTGCATCATGTCTAGGATGGGACTCCTGAGTACCACGGTCAGGAGTACCTACTAAAATGAATTAAGGTTAATAACTAGAATAACACAGTAGTCATGAAGAGATGACACAGCTACAGGCAATCTCGTTACCTGGGTGCTCTTGGGATCTGTATCCTGCCGTCGAGTATGGCACATTTCCAGCACACCGTCGCGTGTTGCACCCTCAAAGTCACCTAAGGGTACATTTGTCTTCTGGGCGATGTACCCACCTGAATTCAACCCCTAATTTTCGACCTGGGTAACCTGGATGGTCTGCAGGGCTTGTGGTTGTGGAACAATCTCACTACATCTTGTTAGTAATTAGGCCTGTGATAACCCTAGTTAGTTAAAGTAGTAAGACGTAGTATCTGCTTGGCCGTGATTGATTGAATGAGGTATAACCAGTCTAGCCATGTCTTGATCCAGTACAAGGTTGCTCCCCGTCTTGATTTCCTGCATTATTATTATCTTGCCGATAAATGGTGGGAAACCAAGTTCTGTTCAGATGAAGGGTTACAACCCCGGTCCTTGTTTGGTTTACGGGTTGTAACCTGGCTATCGAAATTGTCCCATGGTTATCTCGTCGTATATCATCTTGATATGTTTTTCGTAATTCTAGTTTTAATATTAGATTTTCTTGTGCTGATTGCTGGCTTTGTTCTTATTTCGTGGCCCCTTGTGGCACTTGCTCTTTCTGGGGTTGACCCAGCTGGTTTTGTGTGGCCAAATTCCGGAGCAGCTCCCGAGGATCTACCAAGCTTCCAGCCCAATGGTGGCGACTAGAAGGAACCCGGGCTACGAGTGGGTTTTCTATTTTGTTTCGCTCACTCTATTGTAAAATTATTCTTTTGAGGCGTTTAGCCGACGAGCACCTGTTAGCTCGATGCACTTTACTTACTGTCTGCCTACGGGCTGTAAACATGATTAACAAATCCTAGGGTTGATCATGTATGACTTAACTCTTGCTAGTCCCCGCTTTTTGTACGACTAGCTTCATGATCAGCTAAATATGTAATATTTGGGACGCCTTATTATTGTATATTTAATGATCATACATCTTGCGACCTTACTTACTTGCTTGTGATTGAGACATTAGGCTTGTTCATGACCATAAGAGACTGTTGGCTTGTAGTAAACCCTCATATTTCTAGACACCCGTGACCGTATATTGAGGTGGTTTCCATTTCAATATACGTAGCTGGTTGTGTCTGCCCCCGCTCTCCAGTATTCTGGTTCTGGGGTGTGACAAATTGTATTTAAATTCTGTTTTCTTTGCATGGTAGCCTAGATCTAGGTGTCCCTTAGCTGTAGTGTAATTTTGGTGTCAATTGCATTTGATTTTGTGTCCGTATCGGACACGTATCCTAACCTAGAACTAGGTCTTCGATGAAATGCCACACTCAGTGTTGTTGTTCTGTTTTTGAATTGTTTTTGAATGGATTTATAGATCTAAGGGTCATCTGTGATTTTGTGTCATTTGTGGGTAAATTTGGTATCGTATCGTGTCAGCACGTGGACACGAACTCACTGTTGCAGCCGCGGGACACTGTCCTGCTACTCGGGTTGTATTTCTCACTGGACACGGCGATTTGACACGCGCCACTTAGCAAGGACCGAGGGACAGTGACTGACATAAGCCCCCTCGAGTCTCGAGTCATGTTGTGTCGAGTCGGATACGCTATCGGGCCCGTACTGACCGTTGCCTGCGGTGCGCATGAGCCACATGCACTGCTGACACGGGCTTTGTGTCGTGTCTGGGTATCTCGTAGACACGATTCAGGGTGTCAGGATTGTAGTCCTACCCTAGGCGAGTGTGTGGACACGCATTCGTGTTGTGTCGTGTCGTGTGTCGTGTGCTAGATATGTGTGCACGCGTGCACGAGACTGTGCACAGTTCTGTGTATTCGTGTGTGTTAATTTTGATTCGGATACGTTTGTGTCTAGTTCCATGACACTAGGACACACCTATAACACTCTTACACATACACAAATATTTACCAACCATTAGTTGGGATTATCAATTGAATTTGGATTTCGAATTTGGCTTTCCCCAATTTCTGATACATTGTTCACTGTATTGAATTTCTGAGATTAAATGTACTTTAAACTGTTTTGTTAATGATTAATTATCATGATTAGTTCACTTATATATGTAAGGGTTAATGAATATTTTTGGGTTCATGGTTGGGAATTGATTCTTGGGTTTTCGAATTAATTGGACTGTTAACTGAGATGTTGAAAACTTTCATTTGAATTCTTCCTGAGAACTACTAGGTATCACTGAATTCACATTTTACTGAGAATCGACACACCCTACCAACTGATATGTGAACCACACACACACACATTTCTCTACTGTATCCTGAGAACAGTTGTACATTGTTCCACCTATCTACAAAACATGAGAATTGATACACATTTCACTCAAAACTGAGAATAGCTAATTCACTCACACACATGTAATCTGAGACATTTCATGTGTATACTCTACTAAAGTTTACTAACATTTAATAAACTAATATTCCTATTACACACTCTTTACTGTTCTCTACATGCACACACACCTAGTACACTGTTAATCCTGAACATTATTTCCTATACACACACATTCATTCACTGATTCCTGAAACCTACCCACTGTTACCTATGTTCACACGCACAGGACACACTCTATATAATATCTGAGAACACCCTTATAGCTACATGTATATATTACACACACACACACAATATTGCATATACACACACACACATTGTGGTAAATTGCTAACACTCTCTACACACACACATTGAGACACCTAGCCTATGTTGTAATATGCTACACACACCCCCATGTACACACTTTTCCTGTCATGCACACATACTACACATATGCACACATGTCACTCTATTTTGTCTCTCTATATGTGTATATATATATAAATCTATATTCTTGTGTAATATATATATATATATATATATATATATATATATATATATATATATTTCTATGTTACTTATATTAATTTAGTACATATAATATGTGTGGAATATGTGGGTTGCATATACACTATATGGTATAGCCCTATAGGATGTAGCCCTATGTGATAGCCTATGTGTATTGGCATGAATACACATGTGACTTGTGTGTTGTTAGACTTGTATGGCTTGTGATGATATGTGCTTGCTAGAATAGACTGGCTAGGCTTAGTGAGACTTGTTTGGGTTAGGCTTGACCTAGTTGACCTAGTTTGACTAGTAAAGTTGACTAGAGTTGTCCAAAAGTTGACTTTAGCCTAGATTGACCAAAACATCGTGTGGAATGCATTGTAGCAGTCTATTTTGCTATTTTGGACATGTGGTGACTTGTACTGTTCTATAGGAGCCAGATACCACTCCTTAGACAATATATTCTCTTCAGACATATAGGATATCGGGCGAGTACATTCTCTTATCATTTCATATCTTGTTTAGGATTATATTCCTGCTCTAGATTACTTTACTTGAATGTTGTCATGTTGGTAACACGGATTGGTACTATATGGATCCTTTTATGAGATGTTATCCCTCTCGGGAGCATAAGATACTCATGTCTCGTGTGTTTCACTTAAATCATGTATCTCATGCTTCTATTATCATGAATCTATCATGAATCTGGTTATGATTCCTGTACTCTCATGAATCACGGAGCCTTCAAGAATCTATTCATGAATCACTCATTATGATCCAGTAGCGTAGTCATGAATCTTAACGTAACTTGACTGGATTCTTGTGTTTTGATTGGGGATGGGGGAGTAGAACTAAACATGTGAATATTCCAAAGTAGTGTAGTCGTGAATCAACTCTTTAGTATAGCCATGAATTACCTCTAGCTGTTCACATGTTTATTTTGTACTCTGAATCACTAGTCACTGATAGTTCTCTCTATATATTGTAGCTATTTATTTACAGTTCTCTCTTTTATATCATGTTGTTCTTTCAGTTTTATGTATCTTACTCTCTAGCATGTTTATATTTCCTAACCTGTTATGATTTGCATGAGATGTATTGTGCTCGCTCCTGTCCTGACTGGACCTGTTGAAAATATTATAGAGGATGAGGACAAGGCGCTTTATACCACTTACTATGGGACTACCCTAGAGGATTGTTGTAACTTGGACCTCCAGCAGGATCCATTAGCAGTGGATGACACACCCTTAGTCTAGTGTAGTAATTTTCAATTGTATTTATTCTATGGATTACTATATTTGAGTTTTGGGATGTTTCTGGATTTGGTGTTATCTTAGACACTTAGACCTCTCTTTCTATTTGTATCTTTTGTGGATTCGTTTCATATCTATCTATCTTATCGTATTCTACCTTAGATGTGATTGAGACTGCATTTCTGTATTGTCACCTCCACTCGGAGTGTATATATTGTACATGTACCTTATATTATTAGATGTTGTGACCTAGGACAGTGTTCTACCATCGATACTACGGCGTAGGCTGGACATACCCACTTCTCGTGCCCTTACTCTAGGGTGCGGGTCGTGACAAGAATTCTATGTAACAAACCGCAACTGAAGGAAGACCAAGTTTAAAACCAACGTTCATATAACGTTCACCTTGGCCGAACTCTGGCCGAGTTCTGTCAGGGTTGGTCAGGTTTATTTTAAAAAATATTTTTGGACTTTCTGAAATCCTTCAGAAGCTTCTGTAAATAAGAGATGTTTTTCAAAATATAGGTCAATTTTGAAAACGATTTTGGATAGCCTATTTTCCAGTACGACTTGGTGTATAATGTATTCCTAGACTCAATAAAAATAAAAATTATATTGCATAAAGAAATACAGTCTCGAGTGGCAAATATAGTTTTGGTCTTGAACTGAGTAGATATCCAATCTTGATCAGTGTCCAAATGTCCAAAACATCTTGAGTAAACATCTGAGTTGTTCTATATATCGAGACAGAGTTTGATCAATTATTAAAATCAGGTTTGACCATGGCAAATGTGCCAACAAATACTACTCTAATTTACTCTGGAGCAACCTCGCTATCCCCTCTTTGTTGTCTATGGCCCTGTCTACACTAATCAAATATATAATCTGAGATTAAACATCTGTTTTGTGCTATTTGTTTTGTGTATATATAGTACTACTTGAATATTAGACTGTTTCCAGTCAAAATTAAACTTGTTTGTTTTGTGCATAGTATACTCATAGCAATACATAGTGTACTTGATTATTAATACTGATCAAATAACAAATCTGAGATTAACAAACAGAAATTAATTTTATTTGTTTTTTGGATATATACTCGATTATAGTATAATCAATTATTAAGACTACATATTAACAAAGTTTAATTTGTTCCATACATGTTAGCAGTACAGATTTTCTGTGTTCTGTTAATAGTAAATCTGAGATTAACAAACAACATTTTATTTTGACAAACCTTGAGCTTTAAATATATTTTAGTGGTTCTTCCACATTTTTTGGACATTAATTTACAAGGAACAACTACTTGTAATGTTCTTTTTGTCAATTTATTTTACAGGCCAACTGGACATTCCTAAATTGTAACTTGAAGCAGACAACTTTAGTATTTTGATACTTGCATATATACCTTTATTATGGTTTTCTACTTTTATTTTGTGTGGTTTGACTTTGTTATATGTAGCTATCATTGGATGCTGGTGGTTGCTGATGCATATGCTCAAAGTATCTACATTTTTTATCTGCTTAGTCTTGATCCGCATGATGACTTAATAATATTATTAATTCCAATGTAAGTGTTTAGATAATATATATAGTAGAATTCTTTACCAATTAGGAACCACTATATGTCATTTTTTTTATTGCAGGGCTTTTAAGATATGGCTTGCAAAAAGGGATGAAGTGGAAAAGCCTAACATGGAACTATGTGACAGTAAGTTTTAATTTATGTTTCATGTTCCCTTGATTATTCATGCTAACTCCTTTAATTTTTCACTTTCTAATATAGTGTCCTAAACAACCAAACAATACGGAAAGTGGTTACTATGTAATGAAATATATGAAGGATATATTCCAACTTTCTACTACCAAATTAGAAAACGTAGTAAGTTAGATTTTAAGATACTTCTTTTAATGTAATATTAGATGTATTGGTATAATGTGACGTCATTAACATAATAGTTGATTATGTGTTTATTTTTCTAGTTTGCTGGGAGAAAAAAATACTCCATCACAGAATGAACAAAATTTATCATGAATATTGTTATTGAAGACAATATGTATTAAGAAAAATTTGAAAGTATTATTAACTTATGTTTTAAAGTATATGAGAATGAAGGAATATTGTTTAGTTCAATGTCATGACTTTGAATAATTATTAAATAAAATATTTTTTTTTTGTTGTTACATATTACTTTTCTTATTTTTTGTTTTCTTCAATAGGATATTCTATATACATTTCATTATTTTGGGCCATCATTGTCGTACCTCGATGAAAGTCATATTTTTATAATAATGATGTGTGTTTTCTATTGATAAAAAAAATCTTTTATAAATAACAATGATACATGTAAGTCATCGTTTGTAAATAATGATAATTCATAAAAGTCATATTTTTAAAATAAATGTGTCTTGAGCATTGTTGTACCCTTGATTATCTTTTATAAATATAGATGATGCATATAACTCATCTTTTTTAAATAACAATGATGTATATAAGCCATCATTTGTAAATAATAATGATGCGTGTTGAGCTGTCAATGTTTTTTCACGATAAAAGTCATATTTTATGAATAACAATGACACATGTAAGTCATCGTTAGTAAACAAAGATGATGCATAAAAGTCATCTTTTATGAACAAAGATGATGTGTGTTGAGCTGTCATTGTTTCCTAACGTGAGATGTCATATTTTGTAAATAAAGATGACATATATAAGTCATTCTTTAAAAATAAAGATGATGCATACAAGTCATCTTTCGTAGATAAAGATGATGTGTGTCGAGCTGACGGTAACGTAGATGACATCCATACAAATGTCATCAATTAACTTTTTTTTGACCATAATTGTAACCATTTTTGTAGTAGTGTTGATACCATTTTGTCACGCTCCGATTTAGGAGAATAGAAAAGTAGCAATTAGGCGTGATGTCGTACAAGTCTAGATTATACTTGTACAAGGCAAAGTAACAAAGATAATTATATATCCTCAGAAAATAATGACATTACAACAAAACTAAGCAAATAAATTAATGTCACAATGTGATATTTAAGAATGATCTCTTTTATTGAGATTTGTATTGAAGTACAAGACTTGCAGTAGAATTCAATGGCTCTGAATAGCCAACTGAAATACTTTTCAAACAATGATTACAATGAACTTGCCGACCTGGCTTACAAGTCACATGTACAAAGAATTACAATGTTTCATACATTATACCATTTATAGTAGAAGACATTATCTTTACGAGAAGAGCTTCTGCACACCAATTAAATTCATTGATGCCTGGGAACTAATCAAGCTACTCCCTACCCGCAAATACCTATAGAGGCCCACAAATGTTCGGCAGTACATTATAGTATACTTGTGAGCGGTGCTTGCCCAACTCAGCCAAAAAGAAAACACTAAGTATTCACGTGATAGAATATTACTAAAGTTATATTTCTTCATTGCCTTAGGGTCGATTTACAGTTCATATCTGACAAAAATTAAAGCATATATATTATTCATAACCTGTAGAATATAAAATAGATATGCTATCACCCTTTAGTCATTCTTACCCATGGTAGTTTAGCCTATCATGTAAATGAGTAGTACTTACTCTACTACAAAAGACATTATTAGGAACAACATAATTCTCACAATTTCGGTGATTCTTGCAAACAATCGATTTTCCTTCTCTGTAACGGGTAATACCTTACTCAGCATGCATAAGATATCGTTAGTTTGTAGCTTATATATATCTAGGTCACCAACCATGATCCGTCTCGATAAAAATAGGATTTCGATATCCTTTACAATGCATGTAGCTACCCTCACTAGAAGTCTCACATATTCCGATGTTAGTACTTCAACACCATCTTTATTCCTTCCTAGGCCGAATCGGTTTCGTGGCCCAAAAATACCATTCGAGGAACTAAACCTTCTGCATAAGTTATCCATGATCATGCATGTATATGCAACTTAGCTATAAATTAAATATATAATGCACGATAATAGGAACTTAAGTAAATATACCACAGTTCTCATTTGACTTGCCACATCGCCTTGAGTCGTAGCTCACAATACCAACTGCCCAATCCAGGTATTTATCCTCTGTGTTACCATACAACCTTTGATTCATAGCTCAATATACTCACTGCCAAGTCCTGCGACTTTTGTTTAACTTGTCTAATATTATTACAATAACACAAAATTCATCATTTGATTTGCAACAGTTTACTAAGCATAAGATTACTTATCTTTCATTATCTTTCTGGGTTTCATGCTAGTATCAATAACACCACAACATGCAAGCATATATAGAATATATAATCCTATTTATTAAGCTTGAAGCTAAAGGATTTTTGAAGGACTCACCCAAATCATATTATCAAGATAACTTCTTTCCACGATCACATAGCCTTCTAGCGATACCGTCGCATAACTCCAAGTCCAACACGGCTTCTTCGAGCCAACTAGCTATCATAATGCATCGTGTAGAGCGGGGCGTTATAATGTCATTTACATGTCGGTGGGCAACATTAATGCCTCCAATAATTTTTTCGTACTAATGAGCCATGTAGTAATCTTCTCCGATATCCGAGTGCTCTTGAAAGTCTTACGTTTTATATAGCAGCACCCTTTGATGCTTCCCACAAAAGGTTGTTGTGTTGGTGCTGATGCCATTGTTGGTACTGGTGATCTATCTAGGGCAACTTCAAAGGTATATCTTATGATATCTGTCTGATGCCAACGTGCCTACATCATGGCCTGAAAGAATGGTACATCTGCGGTTGACCCTCCTATTATGACATTAAGGAAGAAATGCTCTATCTTGCATATATTATGAAAATGGTACATATGGCATTTAGGGAAGAAACTGGGGAGGTGGCGGCAATGGACCCTCTTATTGCGGCATTGGTGCATGCTACAACGTTTGTCCATCATGCGGGTTCTATGTGATCTTCGATGTTTGGTCGATGTGCATAGACCAAGTCTATGGTAGCTTTGGGATCTATTGTGACCCCTGGCCTCCATGTTGTCCCAAGGAGCTGTCATCACATAGTGTAGTACATATAGGCATAAAGTCGCTGCACTTTGTACGTCCGTTACGCATATCCATTATCCTGCATACGTAGGTAAAGCCAGTAAAAGACAAAAACCAATCGGGATGCAAGTCATTGAAGCAATTTAAAGTCGAAATAGATTTCAAAAATGGTATAAAGGCAAGTGGTCGAGATCCTAATATTGCTGATCCTAATTTGCGGGCTTATTTCAATACAATAACGTAACTGAAGAGATAAACTCGACCTGAATGGGCCACTACAAAAACCATGTCACGTCTCAATCTCAAAACCTATAGGATCGAACCACGTGGCAATGGCCAGCTAATACGACTCCAAAGGTTAACCCAATAAAATGGACTCGCCGAAGACATTACAATGTCTAGTATGAATTCTACTATATAAACTATTAAAAAAATAACTTAGTAGAATTCTATATCTCATCCACAGAGACATTAAGATGGAAACTATTCAAGAAATGAAAATAAATGATAAAATTAAAACTACTGAATAACAAGTCCAGGAAAAAAACATTGCAAGTTCGGTGGAGAAAAATCCACTACCGATAGACTGAAAGTAAAGCAAGATAAAGATAAAGATAAAGATTTTGTACTCACAGGAACTCTGGTGGATGAATCTCTAAATCCTTTAATGAAACTGCTCCGACATTTTGTCCTTGTCCGCAAATCTACAAGTAAATATGCTCGTGAAAATCGAGAAAAGGCCAAGGACCTCTAAGGCATGTAGCAAAATACATAATATGTATGCCTTATAAAAACACTATATACATGCATAATATAGAGACAATATATAAAGAATTAGGTAATTCTACTAACTATGTCCATAAAACTAATAATGAGTACATATATGCTAGTTGTAAAAGCTGACGGTATCAATACCATGATACCATAGGGTGCCTCAGATAAATACATATTTCTAATATTATAACTGATAGAAATGGTATCCCCAGTACCATGCATTGATCTATACAACATAACCATGCGCGGCCAAGTCGTATGGTGATTCCTCATCCATACGGCACTACAAAACCATGAAGCATGACAACAAAGTTAATCTATGCATGTATCAATGTGAATCCTTCATCCGAGAAAATTCTACGATGACATATTAGCGTGCATATTGAATAATAAAACATGAACTGGTTTAATCTCGTGGTCTAACCCTTCAATGGCGAAAACCAGGGTTCACAAATTATACCTGAAGTGGTGAGGAGTTGATGACAGTTTTTAGTAATTCTTGATTGATCGCAACCTCAAGATCTTCTACCGTATTCCTACCTCGAGCTGGACATCGTATGGGTGATGGTCTTTCAACATTTTTTTCTCCTTGACTGTCCTCCCTTTCTCTCCTCTCATATGAACGACTTAGAGAAAGATCCTCCTCTTTGATATTATATAATAGCCAGAAAATAGAGGGTATATATAGGCTACGGCAGGGACCATGAGGAGAAATTAGGTTTAGGTCTCCTAACGGGTAGTATCTCGTGTTAAGCCCAAACACATAATCCAGGCTGATTAACAATAGCTCGATCCACTAAAGAGCTACTATTTTACTACCTTCCTAATCCCAAATTACGTCTATGGGCTTCTTCTTATTATATATTTGTTTGCTCCCCATGTTAAGATATCGAATGTCCGTCAATCAAAATAAGTTACTGACAACTATATTAATCGAAATCATTTATCCTTAAGTAGTAGCACTCAACTTTATTTGTCATATCGGATATAATCTACCTGCAGGATTTACATGACAATCCTTATAAGTTCTTTATTGGGACATCATCAACCCGGTACATCGGGACATGGATTCCTTTTATAATCAACAACCCATCATACAAATAATGCTCTTATCAAATCCATAGAGGTTATTGACTCATTATGAATCTCACACTTTTATGAATCAAAGTAATGCACACTATATATACATGTCTGTTATTATTTTTGGATTAAGAGAACAAGCATGCATAATAACATAGGTATTTGTTCTCTTATGTAGTCAGTACAAAGTGAACAACCTCAAGTGGTCATGTTCAATACACACAAAGTGCACTAGTATAAATCTATAGTAATGATAAACTAATGCCAGATTACACTACAACCTTGCCAATAGTTTTTCCAAATCCATCTATGTTGTGAACCATTTGTATATTATATAAGGGGCTGATAATATGTTCTGTGTGTCACCACACAAAATATTATCAACATTGTAGAATATTATACACTTGCATTAACATATAACAAATATAAAATGCTAATATTTGCTCATATGATTCTCATTCAAAAATAATAGAAAAATATAGTTAATGTAAAAGTGATGTTTTTAGTATATAACCCTAACAATCTCCCACTTATACTCAAATTATTGCGTTTTAGTATATTGTTACAAAACTTCCACTTATACTTAATGTCAAGCGGCCATGTATCTGACTCCCTTTCCCTCAACACGACTATTAAAAGCCTTAGCCGGTAAGCTCTTTATAAAGGGACTATTCCAAACCGCTTCTTTGGTTGCCTCAGAGGCTGCCACATACTCGACTTCCATGGTGGAATCTGTAATACATTTTTTCTAGATGCTCCTCCATACTATGGCTCCACCTCCCGAGGTAAATAAATAGCCTGAGGTAGATATTCTGGAATCCCTATCTGACTAAAAATCTGAGTTTGTATTCCCAAAAGACACTAAACTATCTGCCTGGTAAACTAGCATATAATTTTAGTCCTCTTTAGGTACTTCAGAATATGCTTTACCGTAATCCAGTGATCTTGTTCTAGGTTAGACTGATATCTGATAACCATGCCAACAACAAGGCAGATGTTTGATCTCGTACATAGCATTACATACATTAAGCTTCCTACTACCGAAGCATAAGGAATCGCTTTCATGTTTAGGAACGAAATAGTAAAGCGTAATACTCTAGAGGGGGGGTGAATAGAGTTGGCAGCGGAAAAATGCTAATTAAAAAATGTTAGCAGCACAATCACAGAATATTAATCACAACTGAAATAAAGTAAAGACAGAGTTAAGAGAGCAAACGCAAAGACAGCGATGTATACTGGTATCCCTCTGTTGAGGACTAATCCAGTCGGTAGAACTCTTGCTACCAGTTGAATCCACTATTAGAAAAACCGCAAGTTTTCTTACGAAGTCCTTGCAACTTCTACAACGCGAGCTTTGATACGAAGAACTCGTCCAACTTGAAATGTGAAGAGGTATTCTTCAATCAAGCCTTCTGATTACAATCTCTCAGAAACTTCTAGACCGTACCGCACTGGCAAATTGACTAGAGGATTGTAACTGGCTTGGGATCTGAAATTGAAAGCTCTAGAAAACTCTTTAGAAGACTGAAAGCTTTAGATAGAGAGAAGATTGAAAGTGAATGAGTGAATTGAAATGATCAAAATCCTTCTCTATTTATAGGAGTTCCAAAGGCAGACTTCTGTCAGAATTCGGGCAGAATTCGGGCAGAACTCTTTGAGCAAATCTCGGTCAAATCCGCAACTACAGGAGGACCAAGTTCCAAAGATTCAAAATCACAATGGCCACCAACCGAACTCTGGCCGAACTCTGGCCGAACTCGGTCCGAGTTCTGTCAGGGTTAAGTCAGGGTTTAGTTAGGGTTTTTGAAAAAGCTTTTGGTGATTTTTGAAAACCTTTTTGTAAACCTTTTTTTGAGAGGTCATTTTAAAAATATTTTGAACTCATTTAGGGATAGCCTATTTGCCAGTACGAATCGGTGTACAACATATTCCTAGACTCAAATAAAATAAAAAATACATTGCATAAGGAATTACAGACTCGAGTAGGCAAACAGATCTTAGGTCTTGAATGGAGTGGATAGCCAATCTTGATCATGTCCAAGAATCCGAGATGTCCCGACTAGCTTCGTATATCAAGACAGAGTTTGATCAATTATTAAAATCAGGTTGACCATATGACCAATGGGCCAACAATCTCCCCCATTTTGATAATTGACAAACTATGAATGATATAACATTAAGCTAAGCTTGTTCAAAAAATATCAAAAAGTAAAAATAGTTCATATCCTGTATTATCTCAAAAGAAATGTTAGATCTTTAATTTTCTTCTCCTTTGTCAGTTAGCAAAATAATTGCAAAAGAGAGGCTCCCCCGCAATCAATGCATAAGTAACAAGTAGTGAGAAAACAAAAAAAATTTGAGAAACACATTACAGCATGTATTGTTTCTACAGATTAGCATAACAGGCATGTATTGTTTCAAGAACAAAAAAAATCTCAGGCATGCTATTTCACAGGCAGTTTGTAATGAAAAAGCAGTATAAAGAGATAGTGCTAATAATTAAAACAAAGTGCTGAAATAAACTGAAATGCCATAACTAAAACACCATAAACATGTCCATGAATAATAATAGTACTGAAGCAAACTACAAAGTGCTGATAATAACTAGAAAGTACTGATAAAAATAAAAGAAATACTGATAAAAACTTGGAATGTTGGAGCATTTCCAAGTATACAATAAAATGTCACTAAAAAATCAAATCACATCTCCTCATCACTATCCTCGTCATCACCAACATCAGCTCGACCAGCATGTCCTGAAGGACCAGCACCAGAAGTACCAGCGCCAGAGGGATGAGTAGGGGCGCCAGCATAGAACTCACCAACGTAGTCACGAGGTGCACGATACCAATCATAGGCGTTACCTGGCTGGAAGTAGGCATGGACAGCCTCATCCTCACAGCGGTAACCCGAAAAAGCTGGATCTCGAGGGATGGAACTGGCTGAATGACCAGTCTGAGCGAAACAAAGATCAGCCAAGGAGTTTGCCATCGCCTGATAACAGGTGACGTCGCGAAACTCATGTTCGCGAGCCATGTCCGTCATCGAGACGTGCAAAGCAGATAAATGCTGATGTATGCCCTCAAATGTCATGGCATACTGATGAGGTGGTGGAGGAGGTACAGTAGGAGGAGCAGTAGGTGGAGCTGTAGCAGTCATGCTACGACGAGATAACTGAAGAAACTTGGGCTCAGGGTCCTGAGTACAAGTCGACAGATCAATATCGAAGCGCTGAAAGATGCGTGGAAGAATCATCGCGTAAGAGAGATTTCTATCTCTTGCACGACAACGACCCATCATCTGAATCATGGTCTTAGGGGCAGAAAATAGAATCTCCTTAAGAATGTGGTACATGGCGGACAGCTCAAGAGAAGTCACATCATCCTTTGAAGTGGATTTTGGAAGAATAGCAGAATAGATGATGCGATGCAATTCATAGTTAAACAAGTTCAGGTTGTTAGCCTTGAACTTTCCAGAGCGTACTCTATCAGGTGCACAGAGTTCCACTTTGAAACTTGCGAGTGTCGTGCCTTCGGGAAAGTCAAAATCAGTGATATCGACTAGCGGTTCACCTTCGTTAGGGATACCAAGGATCTCCGCTAAGAGGCTATCATCGAAATTTATATCAATACCTCCAACACGTGTGCTCACATCGAAAGTGTCTAATATGAGATTATAATAGAATAATCTAATGGCATTAGTTGCTATAGGGAAGCAGATTTTAACAAATAAGTGTAACCCTAATGCCTCAAACAAATGACGATGATCAGGAAATACAGTCCATTTGACTGGAGCGCCTGTGCATATGGATCGTATAGAAAAATCACCATACCACAGTAGGGCTTGGTCGAGGGTTTGAAAAAAAAACCCGTCGAACGCACCGTCGCTCGTTTGGACCGACGAAAAGAGTGAATCCGTATGTGGATGCGAAGATGACCCTTCCTCACTAGGGGTCGTCTTCTTCCTCTTAGATGGATTGAAATTAGGTGCCATATGTACAAATTGGAATAAAAATGCACTAATTGAAAGGTGGAGAGAGATGGAGTTATACCTCACGAAATCAAGATATGTCGTAGAGAACGACGATCTCCGTACGATTCCAAATTTTGGAGAGATTTCACCACTTGGATTGGATGGAATAGGGTGGTGAAGAACTAGGGTTTTGATGCTCGGGTCGGCTGCTGCTGCTGTTTGAAATGGTTTGGAAGCAATGAAGAAGAAGGGCTGCTCGGGTTCTGTATATATAACCAGACACCCTCAACCGAACTCGGACCGAATTCGGTCAGAGCTCTGGCCGAATTCGCATAGGGTTCTTCAAAGTTGATTATTGCCATTCTTTTTTATTGTCTCATTTCAAATATTTAATTCAAAGATTAGTTATTTTAGCCTTCAATTAACATAATTAATATTATTTTATGAATTAAATGTCGTTACACAGCGACTGTCTCAGATTAGCTGTAGGAGTACTGTCCCAGCTGGCGGAGGTTCACCGGGGAACTCTTAAGTACCGCTTCGCTTCAACCGTAGTTGTTGTGACAGACAGACTCTTTATTGGCTTGTTTCTAACACAGTTTTTGCATAATGATATATAATCATAAAATAAAATTAATTAATATTATTGACGTCCAAAATTCCTAATTCTCGACGTAAATAATTGAAACGATCTTCCGCTAGAGGTTTAGTGAAGATGTCAGCTAGTTAATTTTCAGTATCTATGTACACAAGGTTTATATCTCCATTTTGATGATGATCTCTTAAGAAAGTGATGTCGAATCTCGATATATTTAGTACGAGAGTGACATACTGGATTCTTAGTCAAATTAATAGTGCTTGTGTTATCACAGAAAATGAGAATATGTGTATAAAATAAATCATAGTCTTCTAGGGTTTGTTTCATCCACAAAATCTGAGTGCAACAACGTCCTACGGTGATGTACTCAGCCTCTGTTGTTGATAGGGCTACAGAATTTTGCTTTTTACTAAACCAAGAGACTAAAGCTTTGCCTAAGAAATGACATGTGCCACTTGTACTTTTTCTATCAACTTTGCATCCAGCAAAATCTGCATCCGAATAACCAATAAGGTCAAAGGACTTAGTTTTGGGATACCACAAGCCAACAGAAGAAGTGCCTTTAAGGTATCGAAAGATACGCTTAACTGCGGACAGATGTGATTCCTTTGGGTTAGCTTGAAAACGTGCATACAGGCAAACACTAAATATTATATCTGGACGACTAGCAGTTAAATAAATTAAACTACCAATCATACCTCGATACTTACTTGTGTCGACTGGCTTGCCTTGTTCATCTGAATCAAGTTTTGTTGAAGTTTCCATTGGAGTGCCAATAGATTTAACATTGTCCAGATCAAACTTTTTTAGCAGATTATTTGTATATTTGGCTTGATTTATGAACGTCCTATTATCAGTTTGTTTGATTTGCAGTCCGAGAAAGAATTTCAGTTCTTCCATCATGCTCATCTCAAACTCATTCTGCATACACTTAGAAAATTCTTGACACAGAGATTCATCAGTAGATCCAAATATAATATCATCAACATAGATTTGAATTAAAAGCAGCTTACCATTAAAAAATTTAATAAACAGTGTAGTGTCAACCTTGCCTTTTGAAAAACCGTTGTCAAGTAGAAAAGAACTTAAACGATTATACCAAGCACGAGGTGCTTGTTTTAAACCGTATAAGGCTTTCTTCAACTTGAAAACATGATCTGGGTTTTTGAAATCCGTAAAACCTGGAGGTTGTGCTACAAAAACTTCTTCTTTTATAAAGCCATTTAAAAAAGCACTCTTCACATCCATTTGAAAAAGTTTGAAATCATGAAAACATGCAAATGCACATAACATGCGAATGGATTCTAATCTCGTAACTGGGGCATAAGTCTCATCGTAGTCGATACCTTCTTCTTGATTGTATCCTTGAGCTACGAGTCGAGCCTTATTACGAGTCACTAAACCATTCTCATTCAGTTTGTTTCAGAATACCCAACGGGTGCCAATGACCGGATGATCAATAGGCCTGGGAACAAGTTCCCAAACTTGATTCCGTTTAAATTGGTTTGATTCCTCTTGCATAGCATCTATCCAAAAACTATCACTACATGCTTCATCAATAGTTTTGGGTTCTAGCTGTGAAATAAAAGCAACACTAGAAACAATATCTCTACAGGATGTACAAGTACTTACTCCCTTGGTAATATCACCAATTACCAAATCCTTTGGATGATCAGCTGTAAATTTCAACCTTTTCGGTAAATTCTGAAGGTAGCTGGTTCCTGGATCTTCTCTAGGAGGTTCAGCTAGTGCAGAGCTTGGTTGAGAATCAGCTGGAGTTGAGCTTAGTACAGATGTATCTTCGTCATTGTCATCAATAGTCATTTGATTCAATTCATCAAAAGTGACATTGATTGACTCTTCGATGATCATGGTACGTTTGTTGAAGACTCTGTATCCTTTGCTCTTGGTCGCATAACCTAAAAATATACCTTCATCGGCCTTTTCATCAAATTTTCCCAAATTATCTTTTGTATTAAGAATAAAACATTTATAACCAAAAATTCTAAAGTAAGAAACTGAGGGAATTCTATCAAACCATAACTCAAATGGAGTCTTCTTCGATTTGGGTCGAATTAGAACTCTATTGAGAACAAAGCAAGCTGTGTTGACAGCTCCAGCCCAGAAATATTTGGGTAGACTAAACTGGTTTAACATCACTCTGGCCATTTCGGTTAGAGTTCTGTTCTTACGTTCCACAACTCCATTTTTTTGTGGAGTCCTAGGGCAGAAGAACTCATGTATAAAACCGTGTGTGTCACAAAATTGCTCAAAATCAGCATTCTCGAATTCGCCACCATGATCACTTCTAATGCGAGTGATCATGTAACCTTTTTCATTCTGAACCTTCTTGCAAAAGGTGACAAATTCGGATAATGCATCATTCTTGCGTGTCAAGAAATATACCCACGTGTATCTAGAGAAATCATCTACAATTACAAAAGCATAAAGTTTACCTCCGAGGCTAGCAACTCTGCTAGGACCAAATAAGTCCATATGAAGCAATTATAGAGGTCTAGTAGTACATACTGCGTTTACTGACTTGAATGTGGATCTGGTAGCTTTGTTCCTTTCACATTGGCTGCATACCGAATCCTTCTTGAATGTAATGTCCGGTAAACCGCGTACTAACTTCTTTGTGGATAATCATGATATTGTATTCATATTAGCGTGACCGAGTCTCATATGCCATAGATGACTCTCATCACTCTTGGCCATTAAGCATCTACCTGAAATGTTAGTTTCTAATAACAAATAAAAACATATATATTGTCTTCCATGATACCTTCAAAGATAGTACTACCAGTTGAGCTATCAACTATAGTACATTTGTCTTTGCCAAAGTTGATGCCATAACCATGATCAGCTAGATGACTTATGCTGAGTAGGTTATGTTTCAACTCGGTAACCAGACAGACATCCTTAATCACAGGATAGGGAGACTTACCAACATCATCGATACCAATAATATACCCTTTCAAATTATTATCGAAGGAGACATAGCCTTCCTTCTTTTTCTTCGACAGTGTTGCAAATAGGGTAGCATCACCGGTCATATGTCGTGAGCAACCGCTGTCGAGGATCCATTTGCTTCTAGCATATGAAGGGTATTCCACCTACAAAACAGTTTGCAGATGAAACCTTTAGTACCCATTTCTTGTAGGGTCCTGAATTGTTAGCTTTAGGTATCCAAGCATAAACATTTAAATCAACAAGCTTTCTTATTCTACATGCAGATGATATATGACCAATGAGGCCACAATAATGACATTGTGCATGTCGAGTGTTGAAAGCTGAGTGGTGTGCATGGTTGGTAGGTTTGGGTTTTCTAGTATAGAAGAAAGCATACCTATAATCTTGTTTGGACTTAACCTTTTGGGGTAAAGGTTTTATAGGGTTAGGTCTGACAGTGTTTGGCTTGGGAATGTTCCGATTTTTCGGTAAGTGACACGTGTTAGGGAAGGAAGTAGCAGGCTCAGGCTATTTTCCTAACTTAATTTCCAATCTTTTGGAAGTGTCATACAACTTAGTATAATAAGAAGTAAGTGATTCCATTCTGATTTGTGCATATTGAAGACTTTTCTTCTCTATAGAAAGTTCTTCCTTGAGTTGGTCAATAATTTTGTCTTTCTCTTCAGATGACTTGGTAGTCTCGTGTAATAAGAGCTTTATTGAAGAAAGCTCACCAGACTCACTACCATTATTTCTAACCTCAGCTAGTAGGTCGGTAAGTCTACCTATTTCACCTTTGTACTCTTTGAGTACCTTCTTAGAGGTATGATACTTACTATGCAGTTTCCTGTAATCAGTCATCAGGTCAATGAAGGCATCTCCTAATTGCTCAAAGGTGAAGTCATCATAAGTATCAACTACAGGTTCAGTAGGTACTTGATCGGATGCCATAAAGCATACGTTTGCAGCGTCTTCTGATTGTTCGTCTTCTGAGTCACTGGCTTCACTTTCATGCCATATGCTGGTATTGTTATACTTCCGTGATGTTGATCTCTTCAGGTTCCCTTTTTCATACCTATTGCTCTTCTTGCTTGATGATGAGTTTGTGGGACAATCTTTCTTCATGTGTCCCTTCTTCTTACAACCATAGCAAACGGCATCTTCTTGGTACCATTTGTTGCTGTTGTTTTCTTTGACTCTCTTCTCACATCTCATAAATCTTTTGAACTTTCTTGCTAGGAGTGCTTGATCTTCAGCGTCAGATCTACTGCTGTCTGAGTCATCTTCAGCAGCTTTTCTGTGCTGAGCCTTGAGGGCGATAGTCTTCTCCTTTGGTGCAGGCTCTTCAAAATCTTGTAGCTCCAGTTCATGAGTGAGTAGCTTACCCATGAGTACTTCGAGGGACATAGTTGTGAGGTCGTTCCCTTCAACGATTGCAGTAGCCTTTGGAATCCAGTTCTTGGTTAGAGCTCGCAGGAGTTTGCGAATCTTTTCATGGTTACTGTAATCTTTGCCTAGGGAAGACAAAGGATTTACAATATCCAAGAACCTCTCGAACATTTGTGTAACTGTTTCGTTGGGCTTCATTTTGAACGCCTCGTACTCTTGAGTAAGTCTGCTGACTTTAGATTCCTTGACTTGAGTCGTGCCTTCATGTGTGACTTCGAGTAGCTTCCATACTTCATTAGCCATTGTGCAGATAGACACCCTGTTAAATTCAGTTCTGTCTAAAGCACAAAAAAGAGCATTAATGGCACGTGCGTCAAGACTGGCCCTTTTTTTTCTTCATCTGTATATCTGCTATGGGGTTTTTCAACTAAAACTCCATCAACATTTATACGAGGTGGCTTCTGATAGCCATCAAGAACAATGGACCATAAATCAAAGTCAAGAGATTTCAAGAAGAAACTCATCCGTATTTTCTAATATGTATAATTCGTACCATCAAACAGTGGGGGTCTGTTTGTGGCCTGGCCTTCACTTGTGAATTTTACAGTTGCCATGTGTTGTGCTGTGATCTATATAACAGTTAATTAAAATGAATAAATAATTGCACTGTTACCTTTGCTTTACCTGTAACACCCGCTCTGATACCAATTGTAGGAACGAAATAGTGAAGCGTAATACTCTAGAGGGGGGTGAATAGAGTTGGCAGCGAAAAAATGCTAATTAAAAAATGTTAGCAGCACAATCACAGAATATTAATCACAACTGAAATAAAGTAAAGACAGAGTTAAGAAAGCAAACGCAAAGACAGCGATGTATACTGGTATCCCTCTGTTGAGGACTAATCCAGTCGGTAGAACTCTTGCTACCAGTTGAATCCACTATTGGAAAAACCGTAAGTTTTCTTACGAAGTCCTTGCAACTTCTACAACGCGAGCTTTGATACGAAGAACTCGTCTAACTTCAAATGTTAAGAGGTATTCTTCAATCAAGCCTTCTGATTACAATCTCTCAGAAACTTCAAGACCGTACCGTACTGGCAAATTGACTAGAAGATTGTAACTGGCTTGGGATCTGAAATTGAAAGCTCTAGAAAACTCTTTGGAAGACTAAAAGCTTTAGATAGAGAGAAGATTGAAAGTGAATGAGTGAATTGAAATGATCGAAATCCTTCTCTATTTATAGGAGTTCCAAAGGCAGACTTCTGTCAGAATTCGGGCAGAATTCGGGCAGAACTCTTTGAGCAAATCTCGGTCAAATCCGCAACTGCAGGAGGACCAAGTTCCAAAGATTCAAAATCACAACGGCCACCAACCGAACTCTGGCCGAACTCTGGCCGAACTCGGTCCGAGTTCTGTCAGGGTTAAGTCAGGGTTTAGTTAGGGTTTTTTAAAAAGCTTTTGGTGATTTTTGAAAACCTTTTTGAAAACCTTTTTGTAAACCTTTTTTTGAGAGGTCATTTTAAAAACATTTTAAACTCATTTAGGGATAGCCTATTTGCCAGTACGACTTGGTGTACAACATATTCCTAGACTCAAATAAAATAAAAAATACATTGCATAAGAAATTACAGACTCGAGTAGGAAAATAGATCTTTGGTCTTGAATGGAGTGGATAGCCAATCTTGATCATGTCCAAGAATCCGAGATGTCCCGACTAGCTTCGTATATCCAGACAGAGTTTGATCAATTATTAAAATCAGGTTGACCATATGACCAATGGGCCAACATCATGTTCTCTCTCTTTAGGTTTTCTTTGACAATGTTCCTTTGATAGAGCTATTCCATGCCTAAAAGGTAGAAAACCTTTTTTTGAATTTTGCATGCTAAATGAGTTAATACAGTATCGATATAGGCCGATTGAGATAAGCCTAACATCCTTTTCTTAAGATCTCATAAAACTTTGATCCCAAGGATGTGACCTGTTTCTCCCAAGTCCTTCGTAACAAACTGTTTGGATATGTATACCCTTACGTTAGATAACACCTTCATATTGTTTCCAATGTGCAATATGTTATCCACATAAAGAACTAGGAATATCACCACATTTTTATCATACTTTTTGTACACACAAGATTCATCCGGATATTGATCAAATCCATAAGATTTTATCGCCTGATCGAAATAGATGTTCCAAGATCTAGAAGCTTGCTTAAGTCCATAAATAGACTTCTTGAGCTTACAAACAAGATGCTCTTGGCCCTTTTGCCAAATCTCATAATCGATATGAGATGCACTAGATAAAAGAATCTGAATATACTTAAGTATGACTACTGGCGAAAAGGTTTTATCATAATTAATACCCTCTTTCTGAGTAAAATCTTTTGCAACAAGTCGTGCTTTAAAGGTTTCAACCTTACCATCTGCTCCTCTTTTTCTCTTGTAGACCTACTTGCATCCAATGGCTTTTATACCAGTAGATGATTCTACAAGTTTCCAGACCTTATTAGAATCTATTTATTATATTTTCGATTTTATTATCTTTTGCTAAGATTCAGCATCTTTGTCTTGTTGTGCTTCAGTATAGATGAAGGGATCATAGACTTGTTCCTCTAGGACAAAGTCTGAGGACTCTTCTAAGAACATAAAGCTTTCCGGTTGTATAACAACCCTCCTATTACGATGAGGCACTATGGGTTGTGGTGTAACATTTGTGACACGATGTGCAGTTAATTGTGGTTCCTCCGCTTGTACTGTTGGTATTGATGTATTAGGTATCGCTCCTCTAAATTCTTCTAGAACAACTCTACTCATGGATTTATGGTTCATCACATAGTTTTCCTCTAAGAATCGGGCATTGGTGCCAACAATGACCTTCTGATCCTTAGGACTATAAAATAGACCTCCTTTTGTTCCTCTTGGATAACCTACAAATAAATGTACGTCTACACGAGGTTCCAACTTATCTGCTTTTTCATTCAACATATGTGCTAGACTACTCCAAATCCGAAGATGTTTCAGACTAGGCTTTCGCCCGTTCCACAACTCTGTGGAGGTAGTAAGGACTGACTTAGAAGTTACGAATTCAGAAAGAATATAAGCTGCAGTCTCCGAGGCATATCCCCAAAATGAATCTGGCAAATTTGAATAACTCATCATTGATCTAACCATCTCCATAAGAGTCCTATTCCTTCTTTTTGCTACACCATTCTGTTGGGGTGTTCCAGGTGCAGTCATCTGAGACGTTATTTCTACTTCTGATAAGTAATCCCTAAATTCTCCAAAAAGGTACTCACTACGACGATCTGAATGTAATGACTTGATACATTTTCTATGACATTTTTTCGTCCCAGCCTTGTACTCTTTGAATATCTTAAAGCACACAGACTTACGATGCATCAAGTAAATATATTAATACTTTAAATAATCATCAATAAATGTGGCAAAATATTCAAAGCAACCTCCAGCCTGAATAGTCAGGGGCCCACACCAATCAGAATATTTAGCCATGTACCCCTTTGCCTTAAAAGGCCTTTTGGTCATTTTACCTTCTAAGCAGGATTCATACGTATTGGAAGTGCCTCCACTTCCAATGAACTTAAAGGCCTATCCGTAACCAGTCTTTGAATTCTTTTTTGATTAATATGGCCTAATCACAAGTGCCAAAGATATGTTTGGTTCATACAAGAAGGTTTTTTTCTCTTATTTAAGTTAGAAGACGCATTATTCATTTTTATTAGTTGTATTGTTGGTGAAATAGGATTAATGACATAAAAAATTATCTACTAATACACTAGAACAGATAAATTGCTTATTTTTCTACTAACAATGTTGTCAATAAAATAACATCTCCTACTGCAATGGCCACAACTTTTCTAGTGTCACCCATGAACAAGCATATCTCTTTATCATTAAGCCGCTGGTTTCCTGGAACCCCTACAATGAATTGTAGACATGATTAGTGGCTAATGTACCTACACACTAGGTGCCGTAGATAATATTGCTAAACATATTTTAACTACTAGTAAATGAGATATACCTTCTTTGTTCCCTTGTTTGAGAAGTGGATAGTCACTATTCCAATGTCCTGACCCTTTGCACTTGAAATATTTGCTTTTAAATTTTTTTACAACACCTTTAGGCCCAATGCCATTCTTTGATGAATTTGCATACTTCTAAATAATATTCTTATTCTTACCACCTTTTGGCATAGAAGTAGAAGCCTTTTTGGTAACACAAATATGACCATTCTGCTTAAAAAGTGCTTCAGCATCCTTTAGTTCTTTCGCAAGTTCTGTCAAACAATACAACCTTTTGTTCATGTTGTAGTTAATGCAAAATGACTCAAAACTTTTAGGCAGATTTCCGATAATGATATCGACCTGGGTTTCTCCATCGATTTTAGCTCCAAGGATCTCCATCTCATTCAGATGACCCATCATCTTGAGAACATGATCCCTTATTGGCATACTTTTAGCCATAGTCATATTCATCAAACTCTTCACAGCAAACTACCTAGTTGCTCTACTCTGATTTCCAAAGAGTTCCTTGAGGTAAACATCATGTCATAAGCTGTTGCCATGGCCTAATGCTGATGTTGTATTACATTTGACATAGATGCCAGAATGTAACATCGTGCCATCTCGTATGCCTTTATCCACTTCTTATAAGCCTTATTGACCTTTTTATCAGAATTAGCATCAGGCTTAGGTGGATATTCCTCATTGAGTACATATTTGTTCCCTTCAACAGTTAAGACAATATCCAATTTACGTTTCCAACCAATGTAATTAGGGCTAGTAAGTTTGTTTTCTTTAAAAATTCACCATAAGTGGACTGAAAGAAACTATTTTTGAAATCCTTAATATCATATAATTACTATTATGTAAGGCAAAAAATTTTTAAATTAAATAAACATTGATTCCCTTATAACAATAATAAAAAATTCACCTATACCTTAAACACCTTGAATTTAGCATGCCACGATAGTGTGGACGATTAAAATTAACTTGTTAATCTTGCTTTGGTCCGACAAATAATAGCAGTGACTCCGATGGGGAGGATACTATTATTTGTATCTAATTGTATACCATTACTTAATACTAAGTCCATTACTTCGTAATAATTTTCTTTAGTTGGAGAAGTGAACACACACTAGTAACTTTCTATAATTATTCCAAAGGAAGTATATATTGGTGATCTGTAACTAGACATATCTGATATGGAGGAAGGAACTAAAGCCAATGCATAAGTATAATTACATCACCTACATACCAGTAATGTAGACCATACAATTTATACAAATTAAACTCCCTCCTCCACTTACTTATTTAAAGATGAGGGTTTTTCTACTAGTTGATTTATGTCCATGTTGTCCATTATTAATGTTGGTTCAGTTTATAACAAACAACCACATCAACAATCATTCATAACATAATAAAGCAAATATAGCAAAAAAAAATATCTTACTTCTTCTACAACTGTGCTTGGATCCATAATAGCGCGCTGTGCAGAGCCCCGATTTTTTTAATGTTTTGACTGTCAATTTCTTCATAAAAAATCATTCGACAGCCTTCGGATTGCTGAAAAACAGCATCTCGCCCAGCATCAGAAAAACCACCACCGCCATCAAGATACACGTAAAAAATTTAAAATTACATCAATCCTATGACTCCCGGAGGAGTTTACACATAATCTAGATTGAAAAAAATTAAATAAATAAGTATGATCAACCCTCGTGATATTAATTATATCCAGGAAGAACAAAAGCTACGACAAGCCATGGGTTTAAATCACAAAAATAAAAATATGCAATCAGACCATAATAGATGGACCTAAGATGCCTGTAAAACCAAGTCAGAACAAATCTACATCTACTGACCATTATTCGATACATGTTTTATTGGACAACATGGATTTATCAATCGATATGTAGATCCAAACCTGGCTCTGGTACCAATTGTCACAAACACATTTTCGGATAGGGTTATTTTCGACAAAATTAAAATTTTCGATTAGTGTGTCACTAGCATGACAAGTAACATAAATTCGTAAATTAGAAATTTCTATTTAGTTGGACCATTGTAATAGCTAATTAAGGTGCAAGCATCAATTAGAGCCAAACCACTTAGCTCCCTTTAAAACCCTTCTACTAGCTAATTTCCAAGAAGGAGATTAGAGCCTAACCAAACCCTAATTAAACCCACATATAACCCTACATGGACAGCCACATTAAGTATAGGATTTTCCATCATTTTTCTTCATTCCACACTCCTCCAAACTTAAATCCCACTTTTCTACATGGTGTACTAAGGAGTTGGGAAGCTCAAAGAATCTTGGTGGAGGCTCTAGGAGGGGTTTGGGGGGATATTTCTTCTTCCTCCTTCCCCAAATTCGTAGGTATAACTCTCTATTTTCTTATTTACATAGTCAGATTTCAAGTGAACATGTAGGAGACCACTCTAATGGCTAGATCTAACCTTCTAAGTGGTGAAGAGGTGTTAGAAGACTCATTCCTAATAGATAGATGGTTTAGAATGGTAAAACTTTGGTAGTTACAGGATTATGACCACCAAGTGTTTGATACAAGTTCTCAAAGGGGATTTGTGTCCTATTTTGGTGTAGGTTTTGGTCCATGTGTCCTAGTCATGGTATCGAAGGTTATGTCATGACACGAGGTGATATGCTTGCCCATTTGGACAAGTCCCTACATATAATGTGTCTAAATATGAGCTTGATAACATATTCATGTCTATTCTCATATTTACGTAAGAGTTTGTGTATGGAAGAGCATATTAACGTATTGTGAGGATTTTTGTATCATAATGTCACGACCTGTACCCGCTTTTTTGGATATGAGACGTGTCCAAGCCAGCCTACGCCGCATAGTCGACGGTAGAACGCTGTCACGGCCACGATGATCAAAATCAATAAAATAATACTTATTCACAAAACGAATTTAAATTATAATATTCACATGTTTTACATTCGCAAAAAATATAAACTCTTACAAATATTGAAATGGTTACAACTCATCTATCTAGCTAATCTCTAGGTTTCCGTTTGCAAGTACACCCATAACTCTCCATGCTAAGTGAATCCGTAGCTAACCTGAAAAATATTGGTTTCCAGTCAGGAATAAAACGAGTACAATTCACTGAATGCAGTTTAAATAATTTAAAATGACTACACAACATCGGTTAGCCTTTAGACATATGATTTATAAAATAAATGAGGAAAAATAGAATAAAACTAAATTCCGAAAGCAGTAAATGAAATACAAGAAAATACTCACCGACTGACCGACTAAAGTACCTTTGATATGTGACCGATCTTGGGATAATTATACGACACTGTCTACACTATCTACACGGTATAAAGTTACACGGTCAACACTGTATAATGTACACGATCTACACTGTATAAATTAATAATAAAACACTGTCTATACTGTATAAAGCAATAATGAATCACGGTCTATACTGTATAAAACAATAATGAATTACGGTCTACACTGTATACATTGTATAAGGCCAGATCGTACATCTTTGGTACTTCACCTCTCCGACATGACGAATATATCAAAAACATGAAAGACGGAAATCACATATCTATTAACTAACAATGATGCATAGTAAAGATCAATATCGAAAACAAACAATAAACTATACTCGCCTGTGGTCCTTTGCTGGTAAAATCGATAACCCGAACCATTCAGTGTGCCACAATAGTCAAAACTCATACAACAGTCTCCAGATGCTGAATAATATATTACCGATGTTCTCAGAATAGTCAAATTAGCTAGAATTGCCTATCATTAAGTCCAATTCTGGACACAGGAGCAAAACGGTAATTTCGGATCAAAACGGTATCCGCCGTTGGACCCGCTTTGCACCGAAAAATATGCCAGAGTCAATGGTCTCTAAAGTCGTCAAACTATATGTCTACGAATTTGTTTTGACGATACGAATCCAACCGTATGTCCAAAATTGGATTCCAGCAGGCCGTGCACAAAATTGCCTGTTGAATCGGACCGTAGGGCCCGCAAAACGGCGATCCGCTCAACTGTCTCAAAATTGAACCAAATTTGGCATACAGGACCAGAAAAATGATACGGTCCTGCTGGCATAAGTTTTGTCTTGATCTGACAAACGTACACAAAATAATTGGAAAATTTGCACAGAGGCCGATACGATAAATTTTGACGGATACGCATCAAATTCGTCGCGCACACGCAACCAATTTGAATTCCGTCAAAGCCCACATATCCACGAAGCCGTTATGCACCTTTTAATGCTTTCGGTTCGCGACCATGTCGCCCGGATTGGTGGGACGTACGTCGTATCGAAGGATTTTTTTATAAATTCTACCGTTTTAAAACAAGTTTTTAGCAATATTGGGGAACCGATTTCTCGGCGCATAATCTATGAAATCGACTTCTACAAAATACGTTATGAAGCCCTATAGGTTGGCTGGGACTGTCATCATTTGGTTTCTCAAAACTGTCGACAGATCGACAGGAAGTCGTCTTCCAAATCGGGTGTTTGAACCAAATATTGTTCTGTTTTTAAATAAATTTTTGTCAATCTTCTAATCAATTTCTCGGACAACCTCACGCTTGATAATTCAATCTATCTGAAGGGGAATCAAGAGGTATATGTTGGGTCCATACCAGAACAAGCAGCTCGAAGATTCATCGACCGCGTGTGGAGAAAACTCGCGACGAAGTTGGCGCATCTGCTGCTTGTTTCTGTCGGTGCTGTGCGCGCGATCTGGGTTCGACGGCGGTTCAGGCCGGCCGGTGGTGGCTCTCAGCGGCCGTGCGAACGCCGGGGAAGGTTGCCAGGGGGTCGGCGCTTGTAACACCCCTGAATTTTTGGAATTATTTTATATTATTAATTTTATTTAAATAGGATTTTATGGAATTTATGAATATTTTTATTAAATAGTTATTATTATAGATGACCTTAGCCATGGTTAAGATTTGGAGTACAAGACGACTAAGAATTATGACACGGATAGTGTACACGTGTGCTTTGACTAGTGTTTTAGTCACGGTAGGGAAGGCCGAGCCATAGGAGTGTTCTAATTAGGAAAATCAGGCCAAGTTGCGACTTAACCCCCACCGATGATTTATTTATTTAATTATTAGATTATTGACTTTCTAGGAGAACCGGTTGTACCAATTTATCCCCGACTTGACCCAAACCAAATCCAAATCTAAATAGACTTGTAGTGCTCTCAAATACCTTCATGTCGATATATATTTTGTATATATATTTTATTAATATTAATATATTTTCAATTTTGGAAAGTTTCTATTTATAGAAAGTGTCTACGGTTAATCCTAGTGTAATCCTAGTTGGCATTAGTTTATATTTGACCCAAAGTCCAACCCAAACCTATGTAGAAATGTTGGGCATTAATATATATTAATAACCATATATATTAAATATTTATTCGGATTTAGATTGTTTTTATATTTAGAAATCTAACTAGTTCCATATTAGGAAACCTTTTATTTAAATTCTCAATCAAACAATTAGCCAACTCACCAACACCCAAACAAATCAAAGGGGGCCACTCTTGGCTGATCAAAGCAGCCCTCCCCCATGTATATTTAGCCAACTTTCCATTAGGAATAGGTTTCCTATTATACTACATGCATGCAACCCAAAAAGCCCATATATATACCTACTTTTAGCCAAAACCCAAACCCCAACTTAATTCTCCCTTCCTCTTCCTCTCCATAGCCGACCAACCCCCTCTCCCTCTCCAAATTTTGGCAGTACCCTCCTCCATCCAAATCCATCATCTTCATCCCCTCCATCATACAACTCTTTCTCCTCCATAAAAACTCCTTCTTTCATCCTTCTTCCATCCAAACTCCACCAAACAAACCCTAAAAACTCCATCTTCTCCATCCAACCATCTAGAACCATTGACAACCCCTCCAAACTCATCAAGAGAGAATTAGCAACCAAGGATATCAATAAAGGTGAGAGCTTTGGCAAGGAGAAGCCTCCACAACCCAACTAGCAAGGACTTTTGGTAAGAAATCCTAAATTTTTCATCTCAAACCTATGCTATAAATCTATAGAAATTATCTTATTAATTCTGTAGAAATAGTGTTTTGATGTCTCTTGTGTAGTATTTTCATCCATAAAAGTTTCATGAATTATGATAGCTATTTTCATGTTTCGGTAGAGCCAAAACTTACTACGTTGTGAAGGAACTATAAGTTTATGTTGGAATTTTTTAAAACTAAATTTTATGTAGGATAATATATTTAAATTAGGATTTTTTTAAGCATTTTTCCATGAATTTATCAATTCAATTCTGGTCGGGAAAATTATAGGTCAAAACTAGTCATTTTCGGGTGATTTGTTGACCTAGAAGATTCCCAACCATTAGTACCATGAAATCCTTGCATCAAAATTTTATATTCTGATATTTAGGAAATTTTAATTCTATTTAAATTATATTTTCAAGGGTTTTCATAATTTTAGATAATTAATAAGTTCTAGACAAATTTCGGGTAGACTAGTCGACCCGATAGACAACTAGTAACTTTAGAAATATATTCTAAAAATTCTGAGATAAATCTATAGAATATTTGTTAAATAATATTCTTATTATTTTTATATGATTTTTAAGTATATGATTGAAGTAGGAACATAACTGACTAATTGGGAGCTGAAAACCCAAAAATTGTGTTCGGTGTCTCGTGGAGCCTGTGTGTGATTGTATGGGTCTAAAGGGTTCCACGATAAATTGAATATAATCTTAAAATATTATCTTGAGTAATTTAGTATATTGAAAGTTCATGAGTAGTGGGTTAATTTATTTAACTAATTATCTAGTAGCGTCGGGTTTCGGCGGCGTGGACGCATGAGCGACGTTTCAGATTCACAGCGCGACACCAGGCAAGTACACCTTGCCAAACTTTACAGTACTTACATGCTTTTCTATATTGTTTTTTTTCATATCTTACTTTGTTCCATATTTCTCCTGTTCCATGTTATGGTTATTCTAGTTTTACGTGCACGTAGATTTTTACTCTTTTCTATATTACTTGTTCTACTTTCTTATCCAGTTCATGTCTAGTGATAGTGTTGTTTTGTCTATGCCATGTATCCTGACCAGTTTGACTTGGACTTGACCTTAGTCTGATTATCGGTACTTGATTGACTTGACTTGACATGGTCATGATCGTTTGACCTGACCTGTTATTAGACGTAACTATACCTGACCACCTCGTTCATGAGCTCCCATCGAGTGCGAATGAGCCTTACTATAGTTCGAGATTCTCCATCGACTACTGACTATAGGACTATGAGCTCCCATCGGGCTGCGGTTACCCCGACTTACTATTAGTCACGCTTGATAGCACTATCTTTGACGGTATGCCATTTATACTTATTCTTTAGTCTCATATTGTTCCTCGTACCATTTTCTATTTTCTTGCATGTTATTTATTGTACAGTAGGTATGTATATTATGTGTCTTGCTAGTTCTCTGAAGACTGGTGATCTCTCCAGGCTTAGTTAGAGACGAGGACTACCCGGAGGTATATGGTTCTGGAGTCGAGGCAGGTGACGTACCTTCGCATGAGGACTAGATAGTGGCTGAAGACTTCTCTTGAGACATGTCTCTTTATTTTAGACTGGATACATTATTTTCTTTCTTTTCATCCGTGGACATGTATTTGATACTTTGTTTCCTTTTTACTGTGGTTTCGGGATGTCTTACCCGCACAGTTATTATTTTTATTTTATGTTGGACAGATCTTTCTCATTAGTATCATTTTATTGGACTTGATATCTCATATCTTATTTTCTGTGTGGATGAGATTACATGTGACCTGTGACTTGTATTGTTGGGTTGTTATTATGATTTACAACTTTAGCATTTCGCTAATGGGCTTACTTTGAGATTGGGCCCATTGGTGAAGTGTTGCTGGCATGTATCGTATCCTGGTCCTATATGTATTTTGGGACTGGGATGTTACATATTTTTATGGTGGCCCATGCAGGTCAACGTTAATCACTTCAGTTACGTTACTGTACCGACATGAGCCTGCGAATAGGATAGAAAGGACCCATAGGAACTCATCCACATACTTGATCTCCTTCTTTGATTCCATTTTCGAACACTCGTTTGATTTTCTTGAATTGTATCTTGCTTGATTCGTTTCCTACCGCGAGTCTTATTTCTCGTGTGATTGAATTTAGGAAGATGACTCATCCCAGGTATATATGCTCTATTAATTCAGTTACACTATTAGTTAAACTCTTGAAAGTTGGGTAGAAAGCCTCACCAAGTAGTTTCCAATATCCTTATGACGCAATTAATGAAGTATAGTTGAATGACACTGAATATAAGATAGTGTAGAAGGATAGGCTTACCTAGACTCTAGAGTCTTAGAGGCCCATACCCAATTGGACGACCAAACCCTTAGATAAAATGATAGTAGGGAAACTGTAGAGCCATAAACACCAGACGAGTCTTAGACCTTGATGAACTTGAACTACTTGTGCTTTCTTTCAAATCATATTCTCGCATACTTATATTATTTAACTATCTTGACCGATGTTGCTATTATAGCCTTTTTTTGCAAGCTTATTTTTTATCGAGCTTGTTCAGGACATGTTTTATTGGGAACGTCCACTAACATATTGTCTATTTAGAATCAATGTATTATGGTCTGATCAACCTAGTGCACTTGGTTCGCTCTTCTTATGGTTATTCTATGTGGATTGAGATATAGTTAACAGATACTTACCCTCTAGGATCTCATCCACAACTGCCTTAATAACTCTCTTTTTTCAACTATTCAATCACCTTTGAAACCCCGCAATTGTATTTGATCCTTGAATTCTCTATTATTTTATGTCTTCACCTATTCCGGGAAGACGAACCCTTGTGTTTGAGGGAGGGTATCCGTGTGGACCGCTTCCCGACCAGGCGACGCAGTTTGTGCAAGCTAGACAGCATGCAGGAGCAAAACGACCAAGACAGGCCTTTGTCATGAGGATTGAAGACGGAACAACGACACAAGAGGCAACGGAAGGTAATAACTTGATTTTGTGTTAATAATAGAAGTAGATTACTAGTTTACGCTAGTTTGGTGCATGTTTGCTTAGGAATAACCATAGAGACAAAGCACACTTTAGAGACATCTTAGAACCATAGATATGTTTTTCTTTACCTTAGTGAGTTATTTTAATTTCGGGGACAAAATTCTTTTAAGGGGGATAGAATATAACACCCCTGAATTTTTAGAATTATTTTTTTATTATTAATTTTATTTAAATAGGATTTTATGGAATTTATGAATATTTTTTTTATTAAATAGTTATTATTATAGATGACCATAGCCATGGTTAAGATTTGGAGTGCAAGACGACTAAGAATTGTGACACGGATAGTGTACACGTGTTCTTTGACTAGTGTTTTAGCCACGGTAGGGAAGGCCGAGCCATAGGTGTGTTCTAATTAGGAAAATCAGGCCATGTTGTGACTTAACCCCTACCGATGATTTATTTTATTTAATTATTAGATTATTGACTTTCTAGGAGACCCGGTTGTACCAATTTTGTCCCCGTCTTAACCCGGACCAAATCCAAATCTAAATAGACATGTATTGCTCTCAAATACCTTTATTTTGATATACATTTTGTATATATATTTTATTAATATTAATATGTTTTCAATTTTGGAATGTTTCTATTTATAGAAAGTGTCTACGTGTAATCCTAGTTGACATTAGTTTATATTTGACCCAAAGTCCAACCCAAATCTATGTAGGTATGTTGGGCATTAATATATATTAATAACCATATATATTTAATATTTATTCAGATTTAGATTGCATTTATATTTAGAAATCTAACTAGTTCCATATTAGGAAACCTTTTATTTAAAATCTTAATCAATCAATTAGCCAACTCACCAACACCCAAACAAATCAAAGGGGGCCACGGCTGACAAAAACAGCACTCCCCCATGTATATTTATCCAACATCCCATTAGGAATAGGTTTCCTATTATACTACATACATGCAACCTAAAAAACCCATATATATACCTACTTTTAGCCAAACCCAAACCCTAACTTAATTCTCCCTTCCTCTTCCTCTCCATAGCCTACCATCCCCCTCTCCCTCTCCAAATTTTGGCAGCACCTCCTCCATCCAAATCCATCATCTTCTTCCCCTCCATCATACAACTCTTTCTCCTCCATAAAAACTCCATATTTCATCCTTCTTCCATCCAAACTCTACCAAATAAACCCTAAAAACTCCATATTCTCTATTCAACCATCTAGAACCATTGCCAACCTCTCCAAACTTATCAAGAGAGGATTATCAAGCAAGGATAGAAATAAAGGTGAGAGCTTTGGCAAGGAGAAGCCTCCACAACCCAACTAGCAAGGACTTTTGGTAAGAAACCCTAATTTTTCCATCTCAAACCTATACTATAAATCTGTAGAAATTATGGTATTAGTTTTGTAGAAATAGTGTTTTGATGTCTCTTGGGTAGTATTTTTACCCATAAAAGTTTCATGAATTGTGATAGCTATTTTCATGTTTCGGTAGAGCCAAAACTTACCACGTTGTGAAGGAACTATAAGTTTCTGTAGGAATTTTTCAAAACTGAATTTTATGTAGGTTAATATATTTAAATTAGGATTTTTAAGCATTTTTCCAGGAATTTATCAATTCAATTCTGGTCGAGAAAATTATAGGTCAAAACTAATCATTTTCGGGTGACTTGTTGACCTAGAAGATTCCAAACCATTAGTACCTTGAAACCCATGCATCAAAATTTCACATTCTGATATTTAGGACATTTTAATTCTGTATAAATTTTATTTTTGAGGGTTTTCATAATTTTAGATAATTAATGAAGTTCTAGACAAATTTCGGGTAGACTAGTCGACCCGATAGACAACTAGTAGTATAATTCTTTAGAAATATAAATTCTAGAAATTCTGAGATAAATCTATAGAATATTAGTTTAAATAATATTTTTATTATTTTTATATGATTTTTAAGTATATGATTGAAGTAGGAACATAACTAACTAATTGGGAGCTGGAAACCCAAAGACTGTGTTCGGTGTCTCGTGGAGCCTGTGTGTGATTGTATGGGTCTAAAGGGTTCCATGATAAATTGAATATAATCTTAAAATATTATCTTGACTAATTAAGTATATTGTAAGTACATGAGTAGTGGGTTAATTTACTTAATTAATTATCTAGGAGCGTCGGGTTCCGACGGTATGGACGCGAGAGCGACGTTTCAGATCCACAGCGCGGCACCAGGAAAGTACACCTTGCCAAACTTTACAGTACTTACATGCTTTTCCATATTGTTGTTTTTCATATCTTACTTCGTTCCATATTTCTTCTGTTCCATGTCATGGTTATTCTAGTTTTACGTGCACGTAAATTTTTACTCTTTTTCATATTACTTGATCTACTTTCTTATCCTGTTCATGTCTAGTGTAAGCCCCCTGAATTTTAGGGTTTATTTTAAATTTTCTAAATAAATTATTTTCAATAAATGTTGTATTATTTTAATTGTTTTGATCATTAATGTTCTTTTCCGTGACTTTGACTTCTGGAGCATCAGGAATGCCAATCTCTGTAAACTCTCTTTATGAGTTTTGTAGTAGACAAGATTATTTTCGTTTTGATATATCATGTCCCACTTAAACTCGTTTCTGTGTGCTCTCTTTGTATCCCGTAACATCGGGTCAACTTAGACCAAGTAATCGTTGAATAATTATTCCCACATTTATCTTTGATCATCGTTTGCACGTTACCATGACTTTTAATTTAGGAGCACAAGACTAGTCTTTTTCTCCGAACCAATTACTTATGAATGATCTACTCAAGACGCTAGACACCTATGACCTTTGTGTCCCACTCAGACACTCCATTTTGTGCTTCATTTCTTTCGCACAACGTTCGGGTCAATTTAGGCCAATTAATTATCTACCGTAAAACCTGATTTAACTTCCAATTTAATTTTGGGACCCGACATCGATCCAACCTAGTTGACCTAAAGTATTAACATGGCCCACATGAAGCATACTACCCACATGATGCTTGTGTCCCATTTATTTGAGTTTTCGTATGTTACTTATTTACCCATGGTTATAAATACCCATTTAAATTCAATTATTGCCCCATGTCCGATTTTGACCCGACCCGGCTCGACCGAACCCGAACCCAAGCTTCATATTGTTCCCTCATGACTACATAAATATCCTACATAATATTTCTCTTCCCTATTTTAAATATCTCTTCCTCTCTCTACTTTATCAATATCTCAAATATCCCTCATTTACATACATACATATATATATATATATATATATATATATATATATATATATATATATATATATATATATATATATATATATATAACTCTCTCTCTCCTATTTCTCACAACCCCCTCACACCCCATCCCCATGCCAGCACACTCCCCCCCACTCGCTAAACCGACCTCTCTCTCTCTCTCTCTCTCTCTCTTTTTCAAATATCTCACTCTCTCTCTCTATTCTCACTCTCTTTCTATATATATTAATATATATATATACACACACATATATACAATACTCTCCTTCTCTTCTTCTTCTTCTTCTTCTTCTTCTTCTTCTTTTTCCTCACCCTCACGTACACCACCACCACTACCGTGAACAACACCACCACCACAACACCACCACAAACACCCACAGTGACCACCTCTATCTTCTCCTCCTCCTCACTACATCACCATCATCATCCTCAACGACACCACCACCATTAACCACCTCCACCACCATAAAATACACACCACCACCAGCACCGTACAGCCACCCCCACCATGCCCCGGCGATGCACCGTTGTCGCTCGTCGTGCTCCGCCGGCTCCCGTGTCGCCGTGTGGCGGGGCAGCATCAGCTGTAGTGGCCAGCTGCAGCAGCCGCAGCACAGCAGTGTGCGCACGGCCATGCACGCCGGCACCGCCGCGGCCAGCAGCCGCCACCGGCGACCCCCCTTGCCAGGCGTACCCCCGACGAACCCCCCCTTGCCGCCTCCATTGTCTCCGACGTGGGAAATAGGCTATTCGTGCATTTACGTCAAAATCCCGTCATGACGCGCGAGTTTTGAACTCGAAAATGGCGTTCCGTCGCAGCAACTTCGTGCACATTTTTTGAGAGATCCGACCGTTGGATCGGTAAACTCTTTGCTCTGTCCCAATCTCGGTATGTAGCTCTTCACTTTTCTCAAGTTTTGTCCGTTAATTTCGTCGTTTCATACATCAAAACTGGCCACCAAGTTGACACTTTAAATTGTACTATTTTTAGACAGTTTTGTGGAGCCGACTTCGTCAGCTCGTAACTCCACCGTCGCAGCTCCGGTTGGTGCACTACCAGTTCTTGTGTATAGCTGGTATAACCCTCTTCTTGTTCCTTAAGTTTTGTTTCATTGTGAATACGTTTGGTTGGTCGAATTCGATGCCAAAGTTGGCCGTCCAAATTCTTAATTTTACACTTGTAAAATTCTTTTTTAAACCCGGGACTCCGGATTCAATTTCTGACAACACCAGTAGACTCGTGGCGTCTTTCTGGCACGTTTTCATATAAAGTTTGCTTGATTTGGAGGACTTGGGCCCTGGCACGTATTTCGGTGCAAAGTGGATCCTACAGTCCGAGTTAACGGGTCACTTTGAGACCGGCTCATCGGAATCCAATTCCGGATATACCGTTGAGTTCGTATCGTCATTCTGGACTCGTTGACATATAATTTGCTGAGTTTTGAAGACATTTGCTCTGACACATATTTCGGTGCAAACCGGATTCCAAATGTCCGTGCCAACGTGTCATTTTGAGATCGGCTCATTGGAATCCAATTCCGGATATAACTTTGAGTTCGTGTCGTCATTCTGGACTCGTTAACATATACTTTGTTAGATTTTGTGGACTTTGGCTTCGACACACATTTTCGTGCAAATCAGATACCAATATCTAGGTCAACGGACCATTTTGTGATCGGGTCATCAGAATCCCATTTCGGACGTACCATTGGGATCGTATCATCATTTTGGATTCATGGACATATAATTTGCTAGGTTTGTAGACTTCTATCCTGACACGTTTTTTGGTGTAAAGTGTGTCCAACGGTGGACATTATTTTGACCCAAAATTATCATTTTGCCCCTGTATCTAAATTGGACTTATGGGTAGGCTATCCTAGCAAATTTTACCATTCTTGACGCATTGGTGATATTTGTTTTGTCATCCGACGACATCTGTAGATTTTTCTTATGTGCCATCCTTAATTTGTATTTAAATTATTATTATTAGTATTTATATTTACATGTTTGGATTTTATAAAACTCTAAAATGATCTTTGTGTTTCTAAGGATTCTAATGGTTGGTTATAGGCTTAGTGTCACCCAAAATTGATTTTCTATGCTAGGACATCCCTTTGCTAGTGTCAAGTTAGGAGTCGTGTCACACCACTAGTGTAAAATCTTAATCATAACTTAGAGGCTGAGTTTGTATATCATTATTGACAGGACACCGGACATCTGTATCTTCATATTCTTATTCTTGCTTTGCTCGAGGCAAGTACCCCTACAAGCTTATTTACTGCGTATAAACAATAAACTGTGATTAAATCATGTTAAAATACTACTTTCTGAATAACTGCAAGTCATATCTTCACATGCTTCTTACTGGTTCTCAGTACATGTTTCACCATGCTTTATGCTGCTCTGAGTATCCACTGTGTTTTATACTGCTCCCAGTACCTACCATGCTTATACTACTCCCAGTATCTTTCACATGTTTTATACTGTTCTTGTGTCACTCACATGTTAAAAGAACGGGTTAAGAGGAAACTGTTAGTAGAGTACGTGATCATGCCCCCTTCTCCGTATGTATTTACCGCGTACGGTAATATTCTATATGTAACTTTGTCGTAGGTTCTGATCCCGCGTTTGTGTATGGATATACACCGATGCCGTTAGTGCATGTATGTGCATTCCTGAAAAAAAATTGATATGTACCACTGTACATCCTATATACCTATTGACCGATCACGTACATGCTACAGTTTTATACTTTAAATGAATATGTTTGCTATGATGAAATGTATCTAAGAACTGGATAAATAAAGATATGCCATGATAACGTTATTTTATCTTTTTTTATCACATGATCAGTATTATATGTTTGTAGTACCAGTACTTGCTCCCGTCCTGAAAGGATAACATTGTAGTTTCACTTTCCGAGGAGAAAATGCTATATGATACATATTATGGTACTGTATTTGAAGACCTGGCCTTAGCTCCTGAAGTGGCCCCAGCGGAGAACCTTGCTTAGATATCTTTCATGTCTTTTGAGACTTAGACTTTGGTTTGAACTTATATTTGATTACTGGACTTTGTCTCCAGTTAGATACTTTGGAAGTGTATTATTAAGTCTGTACTTGTCTACTTTCACTTATAGATGTTGTGTTGTGATGAACCTTTTAATTATGATATTAGAACTGTTAACAGCTTAGATCCTTTATTGTCTATTCTTAGAACAGCTTACTACGCTTTAACAAGCGTAGGCTGGACATGGCTCGGCCCGGCCCAATTATTTGGGTAACGGGTAGTGACATATTTTTAGTAGCGGCCTATGCAGGTCAAGACTTAAGTTGTTTAGTTACGTTATTGTACCAAACATGCCTGCAATTAGGAACCTAAGATAACTAGATAACACTAGGAATAACATTTAGAACACCTAGATGATTTCTAGGATTGCGACATAGGAAAACTCATCACAGCATAGGACCGTTAACTATATTTAGTCTCTTGCAGTGGATTACAATTTTGACCAGGATAGTACCCTTGGGATGACCCTTGAGGATTTTACTATAATCTTACCTCCAAATCTATTTTCGTTTATTTCTATTTGCTCTTCCTTAATTCGTTGTTGAAATTGATTTCTGATTTTTGTTGCTGACTTTGATCTTGCATCGTGATAAATTTTATGGATTGAATTGTTATATATCCTGATAAGGTAAACGTCTCTTTATTTATGGATTTTAGAATTTATCGCAGCCATATTAGCTGGTATGAAAAAAATATAGAGCATGATTTTGGATATACTTATCTTAGTTATGGAATTTAGATTTTCTCGCAGCCATACCGGTTGGCGTGACAAAAATTTTAGATATCATGATTATAGGGTGTATACCATAGTTATGACTCTATTGTTTATTGCATCTAAGCTTACTGGTGTGGCAAAAATTCTGGCAACATGATTTCAGAAAGACGTGTATGGTTATCAGATCACATCTCAACTTGGTTCACTTCGTTATGACCGAATGAGCAAGAATAAATTCTTATCATCATTCTTTCTCGTCTTGATTAACTCCGTTCTATCTACATCTACAACTAGGATTACAGGTTCTCTAGGAATCTCCAATAGGATTGCTTTCATGTTATCTTTTGGACATAATTATTTTTGTGTTCCATCTTTCCTATGACTTGACTAAACTCTTCTTCGTTAACCTCTTGGGTAATTCTTCTCGTTATGCATCTCGTTGTCTTCGTACCATTCTTGGAGATACTCTGACAAACTTTTCTGTCTTGCTTGACCCTTTAACTTGTTTGGACACTGTTATGGATTGCTTGACCCAGTCTTAGGCCTTGTTATCTTCTATTTTGATAGACGACCGAAATAGCTAAACCTTGTTAACTGATTCTATAGTATAACTATAAATGTATTGTGTGATTGTGATAAGTACTTTTCTAGGGATTGGTTAGATTAAGCTTATAGGACAAGTATGGGTGAATGACTGTAGTAGACTTGAAAATCATTAAGAACGATTGTATTGATAGTATGACTCGATGATAGGGTATCTAAGATGGAGAAATGAAATAGTATATTGTTGTGACTATGGATTAAGGATTAGAATCTTGTTCTTAGAATTTAAGGATTGTGCATTCGTAGGACTTTGATGACCAAGTGATTATTTGTTATCTATAAGCTAATTACATATGATTAGAGGGTAGATCGATATATGGAATGATATAGAATAAGTTAGAATGAGTTATCGTATTGCGTACGAGATCGAAAATATATCAGTTAAAAAGACAAGGAACAAGACAAAGACATATGTACTTTGGTAATTAATTAATCAGGAGTTTTGAAATCGAGGATTTATATTCGGAGGATTTGTTGAGCAAAATAAAGAAGGCTCTACGCCAAGGATAAGAATTGAACGTATGATTTCAAGGAAAAACTGTAGGAAAGAATTGACGACAAATAATACAAAGGGCCTGTGGATTGATAAAATAAGGATACTTAGGGTATGATAAGGAAATTAAGTATTTACAATTGACGTTGGAAATATGATTGATGATTAAGCATTGTTGGCTTATAAATATACCCAGAGAATGACCTATAGTTTAGGGTATACATAAATGTTCCATGTTAGTATGGAAGATTCTGAAGGATGTATGACGTAGTTTATGATAGAAGGACCTTGTTGAACCTGAACCAAAAAGATTGTAAAGAGAAACAGAAGAAATGATCACAAGGGTAGCAGATTGAGTATTGTAGCTACAGAAGCTACATGTTATAGTTTGACCTATTGGATGATTTTTAATTTCGAGGACAAAATTTTTGTAAGGTGGGTAGGATGTACGCCCCCTGAATTTTAGGGTTTATTTTAAATTTTCTAAATGAATTATTTTCAATAAATGTTTTATTATTTTAAATGTTTTGATCATTAATGTTCTTTCCCGTGAATTTGACTTCTGGAGCGTCAGGGATGCCAATCTCTGTAACTCTCTTTACGAGTTTTGTAGTATACAAGATTATCTTCGTTTTAATATATCATGATCCACTTAAACTCGTTTTCTTGTGCTCTTTTTGTATCACGCAACTTCGGGTCAACTTAGACCAATTAATCGTTGAATAATTATTCCCACTTTTATCTTTGATCATCGTTTGCACGTTACCGTGACTTTTAATTTAGGAGCACAAGACTAGTCGTTTTCTCCGAACCAACTTCTCATGAATGATCTACTCGAGACGCTCTATACCCATGACCTTCGTGTCCCACTCAGATACTCCATTTTGTGCTTCATTTGCTTCACACAACTTTCGAGTCAATTTAGGCTAATTAATTATCTACCGTAAAACCTGATTTAACTTCCAATTTAATTTCGGGACCCGACATCGATCCAACCTAGTCGACCCAAAGTATGGACATGGCCCACATGAAGCCTACTACCCACATGACGCTTGTGTCCCATTTATTTGAGTTCCCGTATGTTACTTATTTATCCATGGTTATAAATATTCATTTAAATTCAATTATTGCCCCCTGTCCGATTTGACCCGACCCGGCTCGACCGAACCCGAACCTAAGCTCCATATTGTTCCCTCATGACTACACAAATATTCTACAAAATATTTCTCTTCCCTATTTTAAATATCTCTTCCTCTCTCTACTTTATCAATATCTCAAATATCCCTCTTATATATATATATATATATATATATATATATATATATATATATATATATATATATATATATATATATATATATATATATATAACTCTCTCTCTCCTATTACTCACAACCCCCTCAAACCCCATCCCCATGCCAGCAAACTCACCCCCCTCTCTAAACCGACCTCTCTCTCTCTCTCTCTTTTTCAAATATCTCACATTCTCTCTATATTCTCACACTCTTTCTACATATATTAATATATATATACACAAACATATATACAACACTCTTCTTCTCTTCTTCTTCTTCTTCTTCTTTCTCACCTTCACGTACACCACCACCACACCGTGAACAATACCACCACCACAAACACCCACAGCCACCACCTCCATCTTCTCCTTCTCCTCACTATATCACCATCACCATCCTCAACTACACCACCACCATTAACCACCTCCACCACCACAAATACACACCACCACCATCATACAGCCACCCTCGTCGTGCCCCGACGATGCACCATCGCCGCTCGCCGTGGTCCTCCGGCTCCCGTACCGCCGTGCAACGGGGCAGCAGCAGCTGCAGCGCAGCAGTGTGCGCATGGCCACGCGCGCCGGCGCCGCCGCGGCCAGAAGCCGCCGCCGACGACCCCCCTGGCCAGGCGCACCCCCGACGAACTCCCCTTGCCGCCTCTATCGTCTTCGACGCGGGAAATAGTCTATTCGTGCATATACGTCGAAATCCCGTCATGATGCGCGAGTTTTGAACACGGAAATGGAGTTCCGTCGCAGCGACTTCGCGTACATTTTTTGAGAGATCCGACCGTTGGATCGGCTAACTCTTTACTTCGTCACTTTTTTGGTATATAGCTCTTCACTCTCCTCAAGTTTCGTCCGTTAATTTTGTCGTTTGATACATCAAAACTGGCCACCAAGTTGACACTTTAAATTGTACTATTTTTGGACAGTTTTGTGGAGCCAACTTCGTCAGCTCGTAACTCCGCCGTCGGAGCTCCGATTGGCACACTACCCGTTCCTGTGCGTAGCTGGTATAACCCTCTTCCTGCCCCTTAAGTTTCGTTTCATTGTGAGCATGTTTGGTTGGTCGAATTTGACGCCAAAGTTGGCCGTCCGAATTCTTAATTTTGTACTTGTAAAATTCTATTTTTGAATTTGAGACTCCGAATTCAATTTTTGACACCACCAGTAGACTCGTGGCGTCATTCTGGCACATTTTCATATAAAGTTTGCTTGATTTGGAGGACGTGGGCCCTGACACGCATTTCGGTGCAAAGCGGGTCCCACAGTCCGAGTCAACAGGTCACTTTTAGATCGGCTCATCGGAATCCAATTTCGGATATACCGTTGAGTTCGTATCGTCATTCTGGACTCATTGACATATAATTTGCTTAGTTTTGAAGATATTTGCTCTGGCACGTATTTTGGTGCAAACCAGATTCCAAATGTCCGTGCCAACGTGTCATTTTGAGATCGGCTCATCGGAATCCAATTTTGGATATAACGTTGAGTTCGTGTCATCATTCTGGACTCGTTGACATATACTTTATTAGATTTTGTGGACTTTGGCTTCGACATGCATTTCCGTGCAAATCGGATACCAATATCCAGGTCAACAGACCATTTTGTGATCGGATCATCAGAATCCTATTTCGGACATATCATTGGGTTTGTATCATCATTCTGGATTCGTGGACATATAATTTACTAGGTTTTATAGACTTCTATCCTGACATATTTTTTGGTACAAAGTGTGTACAACGGCGGACATCATTTTGACCCAAAATTACCATTTCGGCCATGTGTTTAAATTGGACTTATGGATAGGCTATTCTAGCTATTTTGACCATTCTGGACGCGTTGGTAATATTTGTTTCGTCATCCGACGACATCTGTAGATTTTTGCTTATGTGCCATCCTTAATTTGTATTTAAATTATTATTATTAGTATTTATATTTACATGTTTGGATCTTGTAAAACTCTAAAATGATCTTTGTGTTTCTAAGGATTCTAATGGTTGGTTATAGGCTTAGTGTCACCCCAAATTGATTTTCTATACTAGGACATCCCTTTGCTAGTATCCAGTTAGGAGCCGTGTCACACCACAAGGGTAAAATCTTAATCATAACTTAGAGGCTGAGTTTGTATATCATTATTGACAGGACACCGGACATCTGTATCTTCATATTCTTATTCTTCCTTTGCTCGAGGCAAGTACCCCTACAAGCTTATTTACTACGTATAAACAATAAACTGTGATTAACTCATGTTAAAATAATGCTTTCTGGATAACTGTAAGTCATATCTTCACATGCTTCTTACTGGTTCTCAGTACATGTTTCACCATGCTTTATACTGCTCTAAGTATCCACTGTGTTTTATACTGCTCCCAGTACCTACCATGCTTATACTGCTCCCAGTATCTTTCACATGTTTTATACTATTCTCGTATCACTCACATGTTAAAAGAACGGGTTAAGGGAAAACTATTAGTAGAGTACGTGATCTTATCCCCCTTCTACGTATGTATTTACCGCGCACGGTAACATTCTATATGTAACTTTGCTGTAGGTTCTGATCCCGCGTTTGTGTATGGATATACACCGATGCCGTTAATACATGTATGTGTATTCCAGAAAAAAAATTGATATGTACCACTGTACATCCTATATACCTATTGACCGATCACGTATATGCTACAGTTTTAAACTTTAAATGAATATGTTTTCCATGATAAAATGTATCTAAGAACTGGATAAATCAAGATATGCCATGATTACGTTATTTTATCTTTTTTAATCACATGATCAGTATTATATGTTTGTAGTACCAGTACTTGCTCCCGTCCTGACAGTATAACGTTGTAGGTTCACTTTTCGAGGAGGAAATGCTATGTGATAAATATTATGGTACTGCATTTGAGGACCTGGCCTAAGCTCCAGAAGAGGCCCCAGCGGGGAACCTTGCTTAGATATCTTTCATGTATTTTGAGACTTAGACTTTGGTTTGAACTTATATTGGATTACTGGACTTTGTCTCCAGTTAGATACTTTGGAAGTGTATTATTAAGTCTGTACTTGTTTACTTTCGCTTAAAGATGATGTGTTGTGATAAACCTTTTAATTGTGATATTAGAAATGTTAGCAGCTTAGATCCTTTATTGTATATTCTTAGAACAGCTTACTATGCTTTAACAAGTGTTGGCTGGACATGGCTCGGCCCGGCCGAACAATTTGGGTAACGGGTCGTGACATCTAGTGATAGTGTTGTTTTGTCTATGCCATGATCTCCTGACCTGTTTGAATTGGACTTGACCTTAGTCTGATTACCGGTACTTGATTGAGTTGACTTGACCCGGTCATGATCGTTTGATTTGACCCTGCCCTGTTATTAGACGTGACTATACCTGACCACCTCGTTCGTGAGCGGTTACCCCGACTTACTATTAGAAATGCTTGATATCACTATCTTTGACGGTATGCCATTTATACTTATTCTTTAGTCTCATATTGTTCCTTGTACCATTTCCTATTTTCTCGTATGTTATTTATTACACAGTAGGCATGTATATTATGTGTCTAGCTAGTCCTCTGAGGACCTGGTGATCTCTCCAGGCTTAGTTAGAGACGAGAACTACCCGGAGGTATACGGTTCTGGAGTCAAGGCAGGTGACGTACCTTCGTAGGAGGACGAGATAGTGGCTGTAGACTTCTTTTGAAATATGTCTCTTTATTTAGACCGGATACATTATTTTCTTTTTTTTTATTCGTGGACATGTAGTTGATACTTTGTTTCCTTTTTACTGTGGTTTCGGGATGTCTTACCCGAACAGTTATTATTTCTATTTCATGTTGGACAAATCTTTCTCATTAGTATCATTTTATTGGACTTGATATCTCCTATCTTATTTTCTGTGTGGATGAGATTAGATGTGACCTGTGACTTGTATTGTATTGCTGGGTTGTTATCATGATTTACAGCTTAAGTATTTTGCTAATGGGCTTACTTTGAGATTTTGCCTATTTGTGAAGTGTTGCCGGCATGTATCGTATCCTGGTCCTATACGTATTTTGGGAGTAGGACGTTACAGCGCTGGTTCGTGGTTAGGGTTGCGCGAAACTCTCCCGATCTCGATCTCTTATTTCCGATTTATATATATATATATATAAATATATATATATATATATATATATATATATATATATATATATATATATATATAGTTATGTGCGGTTTTGCACTTGGAAGGAAATCCGCGCGGGTTTGGATGGTTCGCTGAGCTGGTTTGGAGGGGTTTAATAGTTTTCAAATCTTTTATTAATATCTTTACATACACACACACACACACACACACACACACACACACACACACATATATATATATATTATATATTATATATATATATATATATATATATATATATATATATATAGAAAAAAATATATATATATATATATATATATATATAATATATATATTTACTCATATATATATATATTTTTTCTATATATATATATATATAAAAGAAAAAAAGATCTATATATATATATATATATATATATATATATATATATATATATATATATATATATATATATATATATATATATACTCATATATATTTACTCATATACATACTTACATAATAATATCCATAAAAATCTAAATAAGACCCCAATATTATCTATTCCTAGTATAGGGCCTATTTATATAAATACGACTATATATAATAATATTTATTTGACAAAATAATATAACCAATATTAATAAAATAATATTATATAATAATAACCTCAATGATATTGAAATAGAAATAATAATAATAATAATAATAATAACAAAATTAAATAAATCAATAATGGTGTATATACCAATATGTACAGTCTAAAAATCCTAAAATGTACGAGGACATATTTTATACAGATGTCACTGAATATTAATTAATAATGATATTTATAATATTTAATTAAGAATATTTAGAAAATATTCATTAGATCATTAAAACGGAATAAGACACCATCTTACCAAAATACATCAACACAATTGTCATTGGACGTCCTGCATGACTACATGGGCTTGGGCCTGTTTTGGGTCCAATCTGGACTAGTTCGGTACAACCGAGTTCCCTAAAACTCAATAATATAATTAATAAATAAATAGATCCTCGGTAAGGGTTAAGTCACAACTTGGCCTGGTTTTCTAGTTAGGACATCACTATGGCTCGGCCTTCCCAACCAGGGCAAATATACTAGTCAAAGTACGCCATTGCACTAGCCGTGCCACGATTTCTAGTCAACTTGTACTCCAAAACTCCACCATAGCTAAAGTCATCTACCGTAATAATTAATTAAGTAATTATTTATAATTTTTTTTAAAAAATCACCATTTAGTTCAAATAAATAAATAAATAATATATTATCAAAACTTTGGGAAGAGGGGTTACAAATCTACCCACCTTAAAAATAATTTCGTCCTCGAAATTTAAGGGAAGGGTCCATCATCTATGATAGAAGACAGTTTCTACTAGCTATCATCTATTCTCATGGTCATTTCGTACTACGAATCCTTGAGGGTTTCTACCCACCTTTGGTCACACTACTCCCTCAAATTTTATGTCGCTAAAACTTTATAACTTTCAACTAATTTGCTAAAAATATCTACCAATAGATATCTACTGTATATGGCATCTATAATCCTCTCCTTTCTATCAAGCAATTAAAAATTTAACCAGCAACAAATTTACACAAGTGGCTAAGAAATATTAGTAAACTCTAATAAGCATGACCATTCGTCGCTCCCAATAGAAAGGACAGGAAGATAAGGAAAAATAATCGAGAGCTAATATGAAGTTTGTAGAGCGGTAGAGAGTATCCAATGATACAGATAGAAAGAAAGTTTATGAGCCATTGACCTATTTTGCTAGATTGGGCTACTCTAGTCCAGTCACTTGCTAAGTCGAAGAACCCTTCATTTCTCAGAGGGTCTTACAATCCGTGCAATACAGAAGTTCCATTCGCGAAGGTAATCTAAGCAAGGTTCCATAATAGAATAGAATTTGGGAAATCAAGATTGCGAGCTTTTCCGTGGTTATTTAAACAACGAGCAAGGGATATAAATGCAATACAAGATCGTATCGCGACTTCCAGGTGGATGGAATAAGGGTTACGAATGACCTCATATTCTAAGAGGTGGAGACTTCATAGTAGATATAGGGACCTTTTTTAAATAGTTTGGTTTTATAGTCTAATATGGTGGTATGTATGGATGGGTTTTACTGGGTCTTAATGGGTTTCCTGATTGGGCATCAATCATTGGTTGGATGAACCTTGGATTTCAATCTATAATGACTGGACAACATCCCAATGATAAAACTATTTCTACTAGGTTAGGGTAACCTAGAATAGGTTTCCACCCAGATGGGCAGTCGGATTGGTTAAATAGGTTCTGTAAGCCTTGAAGATGTGCCTCCCGTGACTTTTGTGGTTAAGTAGCACGAAAAGACACAATTGAGTGGCACACTAGGGATATGTGCTTAGCGAACTTCGAGTAGATCACAACCATATATTGGGTAGAAAGAATTGAGTCGAGGTTGAGGCTCTAATGGAAGTCGAGAAGTATACCGATATTATGATAAGGGTTATAGCTAGTCCTTTTTACTTGAAAGTCGTACCATAAAAATAGAGTACAAGGGGACTTGTTTGAGTGGGACATGATATATCTATATAAAGGTGGAGTCGTCTATATCTTGTATATGAAATTTGTTGGAAGGTAATAGTTGGTCTTGTGCTCCGATTATTAATGACACGATAGGGGACACAAAATAATCTAAATGGAAAGTGGGAGTCCATGAGGCACTAATTATCATCCTAATAGAATTTATTCTAATCAATCAGTAATCCTCGTATATCCTAAAATTTTAGAAGGCTTAAATCCACTCACCTTAGAAGCTAGGACATGGTTTTAGGAATAATAAGGTTAGGAGAGTTCCAAAGTCCGGGTATTGTACCTCGACTCCTGTTAGTAAAGAATCAGGCACGGCGTAACGGGATACGGTAGATATATGTCAAGTCAAGGATCGTTCTTCAATAAATGGAAAATGAGTGTGTACAATGACACATGGTCGATAAAATAGAATGACCTACTCGTCCACAATATACAAGAGTTATTGACGGGGTAACCAACTCTAAGGCTTATCTTATGAAAAGATTTCTACATCTGAATCGTGAATTTCTATTCATCTCATGTCTAAGCTGTGGGTTTAGGTCGAGGGAAAGATTGGGCTAATGCTTAAGGGTTGCTATTTAAGGCAAGCTTCAAGCAAATAATTAGGGACTCACAATAATTGGTTTCTTGAGAATAGATACTCTCCTAGGTTGGCATTTTGACTAAGGTAAAACCCTAATCATTCTCAAATTCAGATGGCTTGAAAGTCCCAATAGTAGTTTGAGGGTCAAGAGGAGAACGAGTAACCCAATCACATGGTTGGCCGATGGTAGCTACACTTGGGTATACAACTATCATAGCCATGGGGGATACTCTGTATCTGTCTACCAACTAAGAGCTTTTGTCTTTCCAAATTAGTGAAAGACAAAAACAATAAAGAGTTCAAGAAGGATGTCACTAACTACAATTACGTGATTCAAAGACAAATGTATAATTCAAGAGAAATTGTCAATACAGTCGCGGACGAGATCATAGATGATACCTCGAAATCTTAATCCACGTAGGATAATCAAAGAGAGAGCGAACCGAGTACACTACGGTTGATCAGACCGTAATACATCGATTCTGATTAGACAATATTTAGTAGGCGTCCCCAATAAACATATGTCTTGAATAAGCTCGATAAAAGAGTAAGCTTGCAAAACTAGGCTGTAATAGTAGCGTTGGTCAAGATAGTCAAAATACAAGCATGCGAGATTTTTGAAAGGAGGCACAAGTAGTTCGAGTTTGTGAGAATCAAAAACCTTACCCGGTGTTCTTGCTTATACAGTCTTCCTACTATCTTCTTATTCATAAGACCTTGGTCGACTAATGGGTTATGGACCTCTAAATTCTGTATTTCAGGTAAACCTATTAGTGTCAGACAATTACCTCGTCAATAGATCACAAGGACCACGGAATGCTAGGTTGGGAGACATGCTACCCGACCTACAGAACTTTTACTATTATTGGCTTTGGATCTTAGGGGACTTACAAGGCATTTTTCTATCCTCTATAGTATCCTAAACTTGTAATCACGTCTGAAGTCATTTTACCGAGAATTATGCCTTGTCCGTATACTCTGGCTGTGGTAAACCCTTGGTTCCGTGATTCAGATGTGATATGCTATCAGATACTTTACCTTATATTGACGCAAGGGCAACTACGATCAAAGAGGACCACTAGCCATAGTTTTAGCAACATTCTATAACCTATATTTTTTTTAAACTAATTTCAACTCTAGGGGTCGTGCCTCGACAATGCGCTGCTGGCTGCAGTAAAATCTATAGTCTCCATAATTCAAATAAATGACGACAGTGCGCTGCTGTCCTGCCATTATGAGTTAACTAACATTCCTTTTAACTATATCTGTCAAAATTCCTGAGCTTCTAGAGATTCAAATAAGTTTACTATGAAATAAAGCCTAAGTATTTGTCCTATCAGTCACAACCCTTGCAATAAAAGATTGAACATGGAGGAAATAACTGAAAGAAATACAAACATTCCAGTATCTATTTTATGTGTATTCGACCATTGAGGAAAAACTTTGAATCAAATCTAATTCAAGGTTCGTATATGGATAACATAATCAGAAAATAATAATTCTTAGGGTAAAATTGGAACTAAGATATGAGGATGATATCTAAAGAGGCAAAGAGAAGGAATTAAACAATTTATCATGGTTAGATCATTATTTCTATGAAGTCCTGTCTCTCCAAGTGAATAATTTATCCACGTTGGATCATATCGCCATATCAAGAGGTAATAGTGTACTTATGAGGATCTGACAAACTACCAAAATTAATAACTCATCATCTAAGTTGTATGACCTAGACTACCTATCGGTAAATTTGTATAAGGGACTCCTAGTCCTAGTCATTCTCTTAAATAAATTAACCCTAACTCGTGAATGAGCATTTCCTAGTCACAGGTTTGCAATAGTACGACTAACTTAAGTACTTTCACGAGTTTGCATGATTTGCGAAAACAGACCTGCATGGGCCACCATAAAAACTTGTCACGATCCGCATCCGCTTTTTCGAATACGAGACGTGTCCAAGCCAGCCTACGCCACAGAGTCGGCGGTAGAACGTTGTCACGGCCATGATGATCAAAATCAATAAAATAATGCTCATTCACAAAACTAATTTAATTTACAATATTCACAAGTTTTACATTCGCAGAAAATATAAACTCTTACAAATATTGAAATGGTTACAACTCATCTATCTAGCTAATCTCTAGGTTTTCGCCTGCAAGTACACCCATAACTCCCCATGCTAAGTGAATCCATAGCTAACCTAAAAAATATTAGTTTTCAGTCAGAAATGGAACGAGTACAGTTCACTGAACGCAGTTTCAATAATTGAAAATGACTATACAACAGAGGTTAGCCTTTAGACATATAATTTATAAAATAAATAAAGAAAAATAGAATAAAACTAAATACCGAAAGAAGTAAATGAAATACAAGAAAATACTCATCGACTGGCCGACTGAAGTACCTTTGATATGTGACCGGTCTCGGGATAATTATACGATACTGTCTACACTATCTATATTGTATAAAGTTACACGATCTACACTGTATAATGTACACGGTCTACACTGTATAAAGCAATAATGAAACACTGTCAACACTGTATAAAGCAATAATGAATCAAGGACTACACTGTATAAAGCAATAATGAATCACGGTCTACACTGTATAAGGTCAGATCACACATCCTTGGTACTTCACCTCTCCGACACGACGAATATATCAAAAACATGAAAGGCAAAAATCATATATCTATTAACTAATAATGATGCATAGTAAAGATCAATATCGAAAACAAACAATAAACTGTACTCGCCTGTGGTCCTTTGCTGGTAAAACCGATAACCCAAACTATTTAGTATGCCACAATAGACAAAACTCGTACAACAGTCTCCGGATGCTGAAATGGATATTATCAATATTCTCAGAATAGTCAAATTAGCTAGAATTGCCTGTCCTTAAGTCCAATTCTGGACACAGAGGCAAAACGATAATTTTGGATCGAAACGGTGTCCGCCGTTGGACCCGCTTTGCACCGAAAAACATGCCAGAGTCAATGGTCTCTAAAGTCGTCAAACTACATGTCTACGAATTCGTTTTGATGATACGAACCCAAACGTATGTCCAAAGTTGGATTCCGGCGGGCCGTACACAAAATTGCCCGTTGAATCGGACCGTGGAGACCCGTAAAACGGCGATCCACTCAACTGTCTCAGAATTGGACCAGACTTGGCATACAGGACCAGAAAAACGATACGGTCCTACTGGCACAAGTTTCGTCTCGATCTGACGAATGTGCACAAAGTAATTATGAAATTTGCACAAAGGTCGATACGGTGAATTTCGACGGATGCGCATCAAATTTATGGTGCACACGCAACCAATTTGAATTTCGTCAAACCCCACACGTCCACGAAGCCGTTATGCACCTTTTGATGCTTTTGGTCCGCAATCACGTCGCCGGGATTGGTGGGACCCATGTCGTATCGAAGGATTTTTCATAAATTCTACCGTTATAAAACAAGTTTTTGGCAATATTGGGGAACCAATTTCTCGGCGCATAATCGATGAAATCGACTTCTGGAAAATGCGTTACAAAGCCCTATAGATTGGCTGCGACTGTCATCATTTGGTTTCTCAAAATTGTCGATAGATCGACAGGAAGTCGTCTTCCAAATCGGGTGTTTGAACTAAATATTGTTCTATTTTTAAATAGATTTTTGTCGATCTTCTAATCAATTTCTCAGAAAACCTCGCGCTTGATGATTCCATCTATTTGAAGGGGAATCAAGAGGTATATGTTGGGTCAATACCAGAACAAACGGCTCGAAGATTCGTCGATCGTGTGTGGAGAAAACTCGCGACGAAGTTGGCGTATCTGCTGCTTGTTTCTGTCGGTGCTGTGCACGCAATCTGGGTTCGGTGGTAATTTTGGCTGGCCGGCGGTGGCTCTCAGCGGCCACACGCACGCCGGAGAAGGTTGCCAGGGGGTCAGCGCTGGTTCGGGGTTAGGGTTGCGTGAAACTCTCCCGATCTCGATCTTTTATTTTCGATCGATATATATGTATATATATGTGCGATTTTGCACAGGGAAGGAAATCTGCGCGGGTTGGGATGGTTCGCTGAGCTGGTTTGGGGATGGGGGTTTAATAGTTTTCAAATCTTTTATTAATATCTCTACATATTTTTTATTAATATCTATATATATATATATATATATTTAATATATATATATATATATATATATATATATATATATATATATATATATATATATATATATATATATATATATATATAAATTTACTCGTATACATACTTATATAAAAATCTAAATAAGACCCCAATATTATCTATTCCTAGTATATGGCCTATTTATATAAATACGACTATATATAACAATATTCATTTGACAAAATAATATAACCAATAATAATAAAATAATATTATATAATAGTAACCTTAATGATATTGATAATAGAAATAATAATAATAATAACGAAATTAAATAAATCAATAATGGTGTATATACCATTATGTACAATCTAAAAATCTCAAAAATGTACGAGGACCTATTTTATACAGATGCCACTGAATATCAATTTATAATGATATTTATAATATTTAATTAAAAATATTTAAAAAATATTTATTAGATCATTAAAACGGAATACGACACCATCTTACCAAAATACATCAACACAATTGTCATTGGACCTCCCGCATGACTACATGGGCTTGGGTTTGTTTTGTATCCAATCTGGACTAGTTCGGTACAACCGGGTTCCCTAAAACTCAATAATATAATTAATAAATAAATAGATCCTCAGTAGGGGTTAAGTTGCAACTTGGCCTGGTTTTCCTAGTTAGGACATCACTATAGCTCGGCCTCCCCTACCAGGGCTAATACACTAGTCAAAGCACGCCATTGCAATAGCCGTGCCACGATTTCTAGTCACCTTGTACTCCAAAATTCCACCATTGCTAAAGTCATCTACTGTAATAATTAATTAAGTAATTATTTATAAAAAATAAAAAAATCAACATTTAATTCAAATAAATAAATAAATAATATATTATTAAAACTTCGGGAAGAGGGGTTACACATAAGTAGGCAATATGTGTCAAATATGTATGTAATATATTTGTAATGGAATGGGAGGTGATGATTTGCCTATGATTGTAGTCTAGCATATGAGTAGATGTAGAATATATATATATATATATATATATATATATATATATATATATATATATATATATATATATATATATATATATATTTATATATATTATTTATATATATTTTTTATATATATTATATATATATATTATTTATATATGTATTATTTATATATATATATATATATATATATATTTTTTTTTTTATATATGTATTATTTTTATATATATATATTATTTATATATGTATTATTTATATATATGTATTATATATATATATATATATATATATATATATATATATATATATATATATATATATATATGTATTATATATATATATATATATATATATATATATATATATATATATATATATATATATATATATATATATATATAATAAAAAATAAAATGAAAATAAAAATATGTATATATATATATATATATATATATATATATATATATATATATATATATTTGTATCCCTAAGAAGTGGTCTATTTTGCTTTGGAGAGCGTTTCACAAGAAACTCCCCACCGACGATGCCCTCGCCTCAATATGCTTCATTTTTCGTCAGCGTGTTATTGTTGCTCGGAGTGTCAGCCTGAAACTGTGGATCACATTCTCTCGTCGGGCGACCTAGCGTATGAATTGTGGCTCAGGTTTTTGACAGCGTACCTCCCAAACTCAGTTAATGGAGGCATCAATGATCTCTTAGCCACTTGGGGAAAAGCCTCTCAAGGTTACCAGATTGTTGCAGCAGCTATCACATTGGTGATTTGGAAGAACTGTAACAAATATAGATACGATGGGCATCGGTACAATTGTGCTCAATTGATTTTCGAGGTTAACAGACGGATCATTCAGGTACGACAAGGCGGGCTTCTGGTGCACCTTGACTTGATGAGGTCGTTTGTTTGTTTGAGGTTTTAGGCCTCCGAGCGGGTGCTTCTTTTTTTTTCCCTGCCCGTTTTCTTTTGGGTCATGAGCTTACTTATACAGACTTTGGCATTTTGTGCCTATTATATGAATAGATGAAAAGATTGTTTGATAAATATATATAAAAATAAATAAATAAATAAGTATATATATATATATATATATATATATATATATATATATATTATATGTGTGTGTAAGTTTTTATATGCCAATTGAAAGGGAATGTGCTTTGGGTAGAAAATGTTATTGCCTTGTACACGATGGACCATATTAATGGGGATGTGATTGTTGTTAGCCCATTGGTCATGGTCGAACCTGATTTTAATAATTAATCTAACCCTGTCTCGATATAAGGGCTACTTGGACGATTATTGAGAAATGCTACCGTTTCGTTCAAGATTGAAGCAGTTTTGCCACTTGAGTCTGTATTTCATATTCAATATAACTTTTGTATTTTCTTGAGTCTAGGAATACGATGTACACCGAGTCGTACTGGCAAATAGGCTATCCCAAAATGTTTTCAAAATAACCTTTGTTTTAAAAATAGCCTATTTTACAAAAGGCTCCTGACTGCTTTTAAACTTTTCAAAAGACCAAAAACCAATTTGTAAAAATTCTGAAAATCAAACTCTAGACCCAGGAGAATTTGGCCCGAGTTCGGCCCGAATTCTTTTCGAGTTCGGTTAGTGTCCGTTGGATTTTTGAACTTGGTCATCCCACTGTTACGGATGCAACGACTATTTGTCGAGATTCTCTCAAAGAATTCTGCCCGAATTCTCCCTTTGGAAAACCTATAAATAGAGAAGAATTTCCCACATTTCAACACACCTCTCTCTTCTCTTTTCTCTAAGCCTACTACGGTATTCCGAAGTGTTCTAAGCTTTTCATTTTCAAATCCCAAACCAGTTACAATCCTCTAGTGATTGCAGTACGGTATGGTCTAGAAGTTTCAGATTGATTGTAATCAGAGGCTTGATTGAAGAAAGACACTTCACAATTGAAGTTGGTCGAGTACTTCAGATCAAAGCTCGCATTGTAGAAGTTACAAGGACTTCGGATGAAAACTTTTGATACTTTTCCATAGTGGATTTAACTGGAATTTAGAGTTCTTCCGACTGAAATAGTCCTCATAAGAGGGAAACCAGTATACATCGTCGTGTTTACGTTTGCTTTCTAATCTCTACTTTTCATTTACATACTTGTGATATATTATCTGTGATCTTGTAGCTAACTTTTTAATTAGCTAATTTTTTACTACCTACTCTATTCACCACCTTAGAGTATTGCGCTTTACATTTCATTTCTACAATTGGTATCAGACTGGGTTATACAGGTAAAGCAAGGTAACATAGCTATTATATTCTTATCTATACTAATGTTACATAGATCACTTTACATCACACATGGCAACTGTCAAATTCACAAGTGAAGGCTAGGCCACAAACAAACCTCCACTGTTTGATGGTACAAATAACACATACTAGAAAACCCGCATGAATTTCTTCTTGAAATCTCTTGATTTTGACTTATGGTCAATTGTGATTGATGGCTATAAAAAGCCAACACGTATTCTTATTGATGGAGAGTTGGTTGAGAAACCCCATGACAAGTATAATAAAGCTGAAAAGAAATAGGCCAGTCTTGACGCATATGCTATTAACGCTTTTATTTTGTGCCTTAGACATGACTGAATTTAACAGGGTGTCTACATGCCCAACATCAAATGAAGTATAAAAACTTCTCAAAGTTACTCACGAAGGCACGACACAGGTCAAGGAGTCAAAAATTAGCAGACTTACTCAGAAGTATGAGGCATTCAAGATGAAGCCAAACGAATCCGTCACTCAGATGTTTACAAGATTTTTGGATATTGTAAACCCTCTGTCTTCATTAGCCAAGGACTACAATAACCATGAGAAGATTCACAAACTTCTACCAGTACTCACGAAGAATTAGATTCCTAAGGCTACGACAATCATTGAAGGGAACGACCTCACTACTATGTCTCTTGAAACACTCATGGGTAAGTTACTCACGAGCTGGAACTTCATGACTTTGAAGAAGTTGCACCAAAGGAGAAGTCGATCGCCCGCAAAGCTCAACACAGAAGATCTGTCAAAGATGATTCCGACGACAGTGACTCTGAGTCTGAAGATCAAGCTCTTATAGCAAAAAAGTTCAAGAAGTTCATGAGATTCAATAGAAAAACAAAGGAGCACAATAGCAACAACAACAATAATGAAGAAGATCTAATCTGCTACGGTTGCAAGAAGAAATGATACATCAAGAAGGACTGTTCGACAGTATCATCATCAACTAGGAAAAGCAACAAGTATGACTAGAGTTACCTAAAGAAATCAACATCCAGAAGGTATGCTAATACAACCATATGGCATGAAACTCAGAAGATGAACAATCAGACGATGCTACAAATGTATGCTTAATGGCATTTGATCTGGTAAACACTAACCCCCTGTTTGATACATATGATAATTTTACCTTTGAACAGTTAGGTGAAGCCTTTAGTGACCTCTTCGGTGATTATAGAAAACTGCTTAGCAAATACCAAAACTCTAAGAAGGTACTCAAAGAGTACAAAGGTAAAATAGGAAGACTTACCGGCCTACTAGCTGAGGTTAGAAGTAATGATAATTCTAGTGAGATAGATGAGATCTCTTCTGTTAAGTTGCAGTTACACGAGACCTATCCGAAGAAAAAGACAAGACCATTACCAAATTAGAGGAAGACCTACTCAAAGAGAAGAAGAGTCTTCAGTAAGCACTAATCAGGAATAATGCACTTACTGCTGGTCATAATACATTGTATGACACTTCCAAAAAATTAGAAATTAGGTTAGGAAAATAGCCTGAGGTTGCAGCTCCCTACCCTAACATGTGTCATTTACCGGAATACTGAAATCCAACACTGTCAGACCAAACCTAACCAAACCTTTGCCCAAAAAGACTAATAGGCATGAATTTTATGATCAATATCAAACTAGAAAACCAAGACCTACCAATCATGTACAACACACTACATCTAACACTCAACATACTAGATGTCACTATTGTGGCACCATTGGTCATATCTTTCATGCATGTAGAGTTAGAAAGCTTGTTAATTTGAAAATATGTGCATGGATACCGAAGATTAACATTTTAGGACCCTACAAGAAATAGGTACCAAAAGTTTCATCTACAAATTCTTTTATAGGTAGAACACCCAACGCATGCTAAAAGCAAGCGGATCCTCGACAACAGTTGCTCACGACACATGACCGGTGACGCTTCATTATTTGCAACACTGTCGAAAAAGAAAGAAGGACACGTCTCCTTCGGTAATAATCTTAAAGGGTATATAGTAGGTATCGATAATATTGGAAATGCTCCCTATATATCCTGGGACTAAAGATTTCTGTCTAGTAACCGAGTTAAAACGTAACCTACTCAACATAAGCCATTTAGCTGGCCATGGTTATGGTATTAACTTTGTCAAAGACAAATGTACTATAGTTGATAGCTCAACTGGCAGTACTATCTTTAAAGGTATTAGGGAAGACAATATATATGTTTTCTATCTATTGGAAGAGGCTAACAAAGCAAGTACATGCTTAATCGCCAGGAATGATGAGAGTCAACTATGGCATATGAGACTCGATTATACAAATATGGACACAATTTCAAGACTATCCACAAAGAAGTTGGTACGAGGCTTACTGGACATCACTTTCAAGAAAGATATGGTATATAGTAAATGTGAGAAGAACAAAGCTACCCAATCCTTTTTTAAGTCCAAGAACGATATAAGTACCACTAGACCTCTACAATTGCTGTATATGGGTTTATTTGGACCTAGTAGAATTGCTAGCCTAGATGGTAAGTTATATGCTTTCGTAATAGTAGATGATTTCTCTAGATACACGTAGATGTACTTTCTTGCACGCAAAAATGATGCATTATCTGAATTCATCTCCTTTTGTAAGAAAGTTCAGAATGAAAAAGGATTCATTACCACTCGTATTCGAAGTAATCATGGCTGCAAATTTATGAATACAGAGTTTGAGAGATTTTGTGACACACACGATTATCTACATGAGTTCTCCTGTCCTAGGACTCTGCAATAAAATGGAGTTGTGGAACGTAAGAACAGGACTCTATCTGAAATAGCTAGAGTTATGTTAAACCAGTTTAGTCTACCTAGATACTTTTGGGCTGAAGCTGTCAATATAGCTTGTTATGTTCTCAATAGGGTTCTAATTTGACCTAAATCGAAGAAGTCTCCCTATAAGTTATGCTTTGATAGGACACCATCTATTTCTTATTTCAAAATCTTTGGTTGCAAATGCTTTATTCTCAATACTAAAGATAATTTGGGTAAAATTGATGAAAAGGCCGATGAAGGTATATTATTAGGTTATGCGACCAAAAGCAAAGGGTAACGAGTCTTCACCAAAAGCACCATGATCATCGAAGAGTCAATAAATGTAACATTTGATGAACTGAATCAGCAGACAATCGATGATGATGATGAAGACATCAGTACACCAAGTACAACACCTGCATAACCTTTAAGCACAACACCAGTTGATCCTCCAAGCAGGTCATGTACAGAACCAGAAGCCGAAACCAGCTACCTTTAGATTCTGCCAAAAAGAATAAAGTTTTTGGCTGACCATCCCAAGGACTTGGTAATAGGTGAGATTACCAAGGGTGTAAGTACTCGTTCCTCTAGTACAGATATAGTTTCATGTGTTGCATTTATTTCACAACTAGAACCCAAAACTGTTGAAAAAGCATGTAGCGATAATTTTTGGTTAGATGCTATGCAAGAGGAATTAAACCAATTTGAACGAAATCAAGTTTGGGAACTTATTCCCAAGCCCATTGATCATTCGGTAATTGGCACCTGCTAGGTATTCCGAAATAAACTTAATGAGAATGGCTTAGTTACTCGTAACAAGGCTCGACTCGTAGCTCAAAGATACAACCAAGTGGAAGGTATCGACTAAGATAAGACCTATGCCCCAATTGCGATATTATAATCCACTCGCATGTTATGTGCATTTGTATATTTTCATAATTTTAAGCTTTTTCAAATGGACGTTAAGAGTGTTTTTCTTAACGATTTTTTAAAGAAGAAGTTTATGTAGCTCAACCTCCGGGTTCTACTAATTTCAAAAACACTGATCATGTTTTCAAGTTGAAGAAAGGCTTATACGGTTTAAAACAAGCCCCTCGTGCTTGGTATGTGTCACGACCTGCATCCTAGAGTAAGGGCACGAGACGTGGGTACGTCCAGCCTACGCCGAAGTGTCGACGGTAGAACGTTGTCCTAGGTCAATCATCTAACAATATATAAGGTACCTGTACAATATATATACTCCGAATGGAGGTGACATAGCAAATACAGTCTCAATCACATCTAAGGTAGAATACGATAAAGATAGATAGATAATGAAAAGAAATGAAATCCATAGAGATATAATCCAGATAAAAGTCTAAGTGTCTAAGATAATACATATCCAGATAACATCTCAAAATCTTAAAACAGTAATCCAGAATAATACAATGAAAAACATCCTAGTCTAAGGGAGTGTCATCCACTGCTAAGGGGTCCTGCTGCTGGTCCAGGTCACAACAGTCCTCTAGGGTGGTCCCGTAATAAGTGGGACAGAACGCTCAGCCTCGTCCTCTGTAATATTTTCAACAGGTCCAGTCAAGACGGGAGCGAGTACAGTATATCTCAACAAATCTTAACAGGTTAGGAAATATAAACATTTTAGAGAGTAAGATACATGAAACTGAAAGAACAAGATGATGTAAAAAGAGAGACTGTAAGTAAATAGCTACAGTATATAAGAGAACTATCAGTGCTAGTGATTTAGAGTACAAGATGGTTATGTAAACGATGCGATGTTGTACATGAGTAATCTACAGAGGCTATACACGAGTAATCTACAGGATTGAATACATAACCACTTCTACTCCCCCGCCCCAATTAATACACAAGGATCTAGTCAAGTTATGTTATTGCACACAAAGTATAGTCGTACATGACGATCATGTGAGCACATAAGTATACACGATTTCACACGATTTGTACACGAATAGCACGAACACAAGGAGTACAAGATGCTCATGATAAAGTACAGGAACATGAAATATTCGATGTATCAGCTAAGGGGATAACATCGTACGACAAGATCCATATAGTACAAATTCGTGTTACCAACGTGTCAGCTTCAAGTAAAGTAATCTAAAGCAGAAAATATAATCCTAAACAAGATATGAAATGATCAGAGATTGTACTCGCCTGTTATCCTGAATATCTGAAGAGAATCTACTGTCCGTGGAGTGGTGTCTGTCTCCTATAGAACAGTACAAGTCACTACATGTCCAAAATAATATAACAGACTGCTACAATACACTACATGATGTTTGGGTTCAATCTAGGCTAAAGTCAACCCTTGGTCAACTCTAGTCAAACTAGATCAACTAGGTCAAGCCTAACCCAAACAAGTCTCACTAAGCCTAACTAGCCTATTCTAGCAAGCACACATCAAAACTAGGCTATACCAGCCAACAACACACATTCACTGGGCATTTAAGCCATATACATAGGCTGTGAGCCATAGGTTATAGGCCATAGGCTATATCACCTATAGTCTATTCTCACATATTTTATACATTGAATATATATCTAATTTATATAAATAATCATACAAATATACATGCATACCACATCCTATATTCAAGAGTATAGTTAACATATATTTACATATAGGCCACACATATTATATATCACATACATAGAGAGATGGGGAGAGACACATGTGTATATGTAACCATGTGGGTGTGTGTGAAACTACAAGAGTGTGTGTCCTGTGTACTATAAAATAGGTGTCAAGTGATACGAAATAGTATAATAGAATGTGGTGAGTGATATATGTCATGACAATTAAGTGATAGGGTGTGTGTAGTGTAGGTACATGACAATAGGTAGTTGTGTCAAAGGTGGTTAGTTAGAGGACAGTAAATAGGATATCAGGAAATATGTGTGTATGAAAGTGTCAATGTGTGTTCAAATAGGAAATAGGTTAGTGTGTTCTCAGGAATTTATGGTGCATAGTGACAGTTTAGTGTAATAGGAAACTGGAAATTCAAGTGCTCATGACAGCTAGCTAATAGTGTAATTGATGTGTGTGTATATGGAAACAATAGAGTGTGATATCTAATCTCAGGAAAATGGAATTTATGTAATGTGTATGGAAACTATAATTAGTGTGAGACTTAGGAGTTCTCAGGACATTAAGTAAATTACAGTTTGTGAATATCAGCTCAACATCAAAATCCATTTCGAAATCCCAAAACCTTGTTATCCTCAACCAATTCATGTAACCATCATTAACATTAAACTAACACAGATGTAATTGCATTAATACATGGAAATTAAACATCAAATTCTGTTTAAAATGGAATTAAAAATTAGGATTTCAAATTCAGGAAAACTGTGTATCAGTCGATAGTGTTACATTTAGCAGTTCAATCATTCAAAACCTATTTCGAAATCCAAAAACCTAACACCAGTCAATAACCAATATTGTAGTAATCTAATACACATGTGTAAGTGAATTAACATGGCAATTAAACAGGGAAATTAGTTTTTGAAACACATTAAGTTCAGAAATTTGAAAACAGGGATACATGTATCAGTAAAATGGGAATTTGAATTTCGAAACCTAAAAACATGATAATAATCCAAAGTAAAGGTTGCTAACTAATCCCCCACACGTGCACGTGTCATGGCACTCATTCGTGTCCAACTAGGGGGACATAGCCGTGGCCAAGACACCCGAGCACTCACAGACACACACGAGTGCACAGGACTGTGCGCAGCGTCGTGTACGCGTGTCCGGCACACGACACATGCCACGTGGGGACACGTGGTCGTGCACACACATATGCCAGGAGTAGGGCTACCCCTCTGACACCCTGCATCGTGTCCTAGACACGTGTCGTGGCGTGTCCAACCGCGTGTCAGTGAAGAATTTTGTGCGCGCACAGCAGCTCATGCAATTAGTGCAGGGAGGAGAACTCCTCGCACACATCACCATCCGTACTTAGACTTTGGGAGACCCTTGTCAGTCGTTTCCCCATCGTTCTTGCCAAAAATGGCATATCCACGTGTCCTTTGCAGGGAGAACTAGACCCCGAGATGCAGGACACAGTACACGTGCTGCTGCGGGCGTGTTCGTGTCCTCGTGTGGACACGATACGACACCAAATTTAGTGAGCAAGGACACAAATCATTAAGCAAGCCCTAGATCTAAGATTCTTTTCAAAAACATTTGGAAAAATAGCAAATAAAATTGGTTTGGGCATTTCATCAAACACATAGGTCTACACAATGATACGTGTCCGATATGGACACGAAACTTAATACAAGCAACACCAAACCTGTACTGTAGCTAGGGGACACCTAGATCTAAGATACCATGCTCTAAAATAGGAATTAAATAGAATTTGAGGGTTTTATCTATGGATTGCAAGGATCAAGGAAAAGCCCCAAATCAAACGGTTCCTGATGCTAGCCAACTCCTTATAATTGCTCTAAAACTGAGATTGCTCCTCAAAATCAACAAGTAGAGGATGGTTAGAATCATATGCAAAAGATTTGGGTCAAAAAAGATTAAAAATAGATTTTATATGAATTTAGGAAAGTGGAGATTTACCTTTCCTTCAAAAACTTGGATGAACACAAAAGAGGCAAAAACAAGTCATTAGGACATTAAATAGGGGGAGGGGGTTCCTCTATGGCCGACCATGGGTTGTTTAGCTTGGGTTAGGGTTTCATGTTATGGCCCATGGGCTTAAGTCATATGTCATTTAATGAAAATCACAAGTCATTGCATTAAACCATAAGTCATGAAATGATTTCACTTAAACTTGATTTTTCTATTTCAAAACTAAATTCTAAGTGGCTAGAATGGGTTAACTAAAATTAGACTAGGGTTACCATAGCTAGGGTTAGCTTCTAGGCTAGTCTACTAAGTCTCAATAAGTCAAAGTCAAAGATAGCAATCTCCAATTCAATAAATTAATAAAAATTTCAAAAATTTACCAAATGACCAAAATACCCTCAAGCTAGAAATATGGTAGTAACAAATCTACCCTTCTTAAAATAATTTTTTCCTCAAAATTAAAAGGTGAAACTAAACTGATGAGAAGGATAGATAATTATACCTCACGGTGCAAACAGATATGGGTATCGCTCGCGAATATCATCCTCCCGCTCCCAGGTAGACTCTCCTGGAGAATGATGTCTCCATGCGACACGAACCAAGGGTATCACCTAGTTTCTTAACACCTTCTCTCGGCGATCCAGAATCTCCACCGGCTGCTCTGGATAACTGAAAGTAGGTCCCACCTCAATCTCCGAATGATCAAGTACATGGCTAGGGTCAGCCACGTACCGTCTCAACTGTGATACGTGGAATACGTTGTAGACACCCACTAGTATAGGTGGCAAGTCTAGCCTGTAAGCCACATCACCGACCCTAAATGAAATCTACAGAGATATAATCCAGATAAAAGTCTAAGTGTCTAAGATAATACATATCCAGATAACATCTCAAAATCTTAATACAGTAATCCAGAATAATACAATGAAAAACATCCTAGTCTAAGGGAGTGTCATCCACTGCTAAGGGGTCCTGCTGCTGGTCCAGGTCACAACAGTCCTCTAGGGTGGTCCCGTAATAAGTGGGACAGAATGCTCAGCCTCGTCCTCTGTAATATTTTCAACAGGTCCAGTCAAGACGGGAGCGAGTACAGTATATCTCAACAAATCATAACAGGTTAGGAAATATAAACATTTTAGAGAGTAAGATACATGAAACTGAAAGAACAAGATGATGTAAAAAGAGAGACTGTAAGTAAATAGCTACAGTATATAAGAGAACTATCAGTGCTAGTGATTTAGAGTACAAGACGGTTATGTAAACGATGCGATATTGTACACGAGTAATCTACAGAAGCTATACACGAGTAATCTACAGGATTGAATACATAACCACTTCTACTCCCCCGCCCCAATTAATACACAAGGATCTAGTCAAGTTATGTTATTGCACACAAAGTATAGTCGTACATGACGATCATGTGAGCACATAAGTATACACGATTTCACACGATTTGTATACGAATAGCACGAACACAAGGAGTACAATATGCTCATGATAAAGTACACGAACATGAAATATCCGATGTATCAGCTAAGGGGATAACATCGTACGACAAGATCCATATAGTACAAATTCGTGTTACCAACGTGTCAGCTTCAAGTAAAGTAATCTAAAGCAGAAAATATAATCCTAAACAAGATATGAAATGATCAGAGATTGTACTCGCCTGTTATCCTGAATATCTGAAGAGAATCTACTGTCCGTGGAGTGGTGTCTGTCTCCTATAGAACAGTACAAGTCACTACATATCCAAAATAATATAACAGACTGCTACAATACACTACATGATGTTTGGGTTCAATCTAGGCTAAAGTCAACCCTTGGTCAACTCTAGTCAAACTAGATCAACTAGGTCAAGCCTAACCCAAACAAGTCTCACTAAGCCTAACTAGCCTATTCTAGCAAGCACACATCAAAACTAGGCTATACCAGCCAACAACACACATTCACTGGGCATTTAAGCCATATACATAGGCTGTGAGCCATAGGTTATAGGCCATAGGCTATATCACCTATAGTCTATTCTCACATATTTTATACATTGAATATATATCTAATTTATATAAATAATCATACAAATATACATGCATACCACATCCTATATTCAAGAGTATAGTTAACATATATTTACATATAGGCCACACATATTATATATCACATACATAGAGAGATGGGGAGAGACACATGTGTATATGTAACCATGTGGGTGTGTGTGAAACTACAAGAGTGTGTGTCCTGTGTACTATAAAATAGGTGTCAAGTGATAGAAAATAGTATAATAGAATGTGGTGAGTGATATATGTCATGACAATTAAGTGATAGGGTGTGTGTAGTGTAGGTACATGACAATAGGTAGTTGTGTCAAAGGTGGTTAGTTAGAGGACAGTAAATAGGATATCAGGAAATATGTGTGTATGAAAGTGTCAATGTGTGTTCAAATAGGAAATAGGTTAGTGTGTTCTCAGGAATTTATGGTGCATAGTGACAGTTTAGTGTAATAGGAAACTGGAAATTCAAGTGCTCATGACAGCTAGCTAATAGTGTAATTGATGTGTGTGTATATGGAAACAATAGAGTGTGATATCTAATCTCAGGAAAATGGAATTTATGTAATGTGTATGGAAACTATAATTAGTGTGAGACTTAGGAGTTCTCAGGACATTAAGTAAATTACAGTTTGTGAATATCAGTTCAACATCAAAATCTATTTCGAAATCCCAAAACCTTGTTATCCTCAACCAATTCATGTAACCATCATTAACATTAAACTAACACAGATGTAATTGCATTAATACATGGAAATTAAACATCAAATTCTGTTTAAAATGGAATTAAAAATTAGGATTTCAAATTCAGGGAAACTGTGTATCAGTCGATAGTGTTACATTTAGCAGTTCAATATTCAAAACCTATTTCGAAATCCAAAAACCTAACACCAGTCAATAACCAATATTGTAGTAATCTAATACACATGTGTAAGTGAATTAACATGGCAATTAAACAGGGAAATTAGTTTTTGAAACACATTAAGTTCAGAAATTTGAAAACAGGGATACATGTATCAGTAAAATGGGAATTTGAATTTCGAAACCTAAAAACATGATAATAATCCAAAGTAAAGGTTGCTAACTAATCCCCCACACGTGCACGTGTCATGGCACTCATTCGTGTCCAACAAGGGGGACATAGCCGTGGCCAAGACACCCGAGCACTCACAGACACACACGAGTGCACAGGACTGTGCGCAGCGTCGTGCACGCGTGTCCGGCACACGACACAGGCCACGTGGGGACACGTGGTCGTGCACACACATATGCCAGGAGTAGGGCTACCCCTCTGACACCCTGCATCGTGTCCTAGACACGTGTCGTGGCGTGTCCAACCGCGTGTCAGTGAAGAATTTCGTGCGCGCACAGCAGCTCATGCGATCAGTGTAGGGAGGAGAACTCCTCGCACACATCACCATCCGTACTTAGACTTTGGAAGACCCTTGTCAGTCGTTGCCCCATCGTCCTTGCCAAAAATGGCATATCCACGTGTCCTTTGCAGGGAGAACTAGACCCCGAGATGCAGGACACAGTACACGTGCTGCTGCGGGCGTGTTCGTGTCCTCGTGTGGACACGATACGACACCAAATTTAGTGAGCAAGGACACAAATCATTAAGCAAGCCCTAGATCTAGGATTCTTTTCAAAAACATTTGGAAAAATAGCAAATAAAATTGGTTTGGGCATTTCATCAAACACATAGGTCTACACAATGATACGTGTCCGATACGGACACGAAACTTAATACAAGCAACACCAAACCTCTACTGTAGCTAGGGGACACCTAGATCTAAGATACCATTCTCTAAAAATAGGAATTAAATAGAATTTGAGGGTTTTATCTATGGATTGCAAGGATCAAGGAAAAGCCCCAAATTAAACGGTTCCTGATGCTAGCCAACTCCTTCCAATTGCTCTAAAACTGAGATTGCTCCTCAAAATCAACAAGTAGAGGATGGTTAGAATCATATGCAAAAGATTTGGGTCAAAAAAGATTAAAAATAGATTTTATATGAATTTAGGAAAGTGGAGATTTACCTTTCCTTCAAAAATTTGGATGAACACAAAAGAGACAAAAACAAGTCATTAGGACATTAAATAGGGGGAGGGGGTTCCTCTATGGCCGACCTTGGGTTGTTTAGCTTAGGTTAGGGTTTCATGTTATGGCCCATGGGCTTAAGTCATATGTCATTTAATGAAAATCATAAGTCATTGCATTAAACCATAAGTCATGAAATGATTTCACTTAAACTTGATTTTCCTATTTCAAAACTAAATTCTAAGTGGCTAGAATGGGTTAACTGAAATTAGACTAGGGTTACCATAGCTAGGGTTAGCTTCTAGGCTAGTCTACTAAGTCTCAATAAGTCAAAGTCAAAGATAGTAATCTCCAATTCAATAAATTATTAAAAATTTCAAAAATTTACCAAATGACCAAAATACCCTCAAGCTAGAAATGTGGTAGTAACAAATCTACCCTTCTTAAAATAATTTTGTCCTCAAAATTAAAAGGTGAAACTAAACTGATGAGAAGGATAGATAATTATACCTCACGGTGCAAACAGATATGGGTATCGCTCGCGAATATCATCCTCCCGCTCCCAGGTAGACTCTCCTGGAGAATGATGTCTCCATGCGACACGAACCAAGGGTATCACCTAGTTTCTCAACACCTTCTCTCGGCGATCCAGAATCTCCACCGGCTGCTCTGGATAACTGAAAGTAGGTCCCACCTCAATCTCCGAATGATCAAATACATGGCTAGGGTCAGCCACGTACCGTCTCAACTGTGATACGTGGAATACGTTGTAGACACCCACTAGTATAGGTGGCAAGTCTAGCCTGTAAGCCATATCACCGACCCTCCTACTGATCACGAAAGGTCCGATGAAGAACGGGCTAAGCTTTCCACCTCCAGCAAAACGTATGGTACCACGAGTCGGTGATATCCGCAGAAAAACTATGTCTCCAACCTAATCACAAACAAGGTCTCAAGTTACTAAATAATCAAACACGATCAAACAAACCAAACAATAACAATCTACTTCTAATCCTATCTCTAATTTGTACTTCAAACTCCAACGGCCTTCGGTGGCTATCGGCCCTGTGCTGATGTCTGTCCTGCGCCATGCGAAGTCTGTCCCTGATGAGGTTCACCTTCTCGGCTGTGTCAACAACCATCTCAGGTCCCAATAAAGCTCATTCTCTAACATCATCCCAAGATAAGGGTGTACGACATCTGCGCCCTTACAGAGCCTCGAAAGGTGACATCTCTATGCTGGCCTGATAACTGTTGTTGTAAGCAAATTCCACCAAGTGTAGGTGATCCTCCCAGGAAACTCCAAAATCTAGACGTACGTCCGCAGCATGTCCTCGAGCGTCTGAATAGTCCTCTCTGACTGTCCGTCTGTTTGGGGGTGGTATGCAGTACTAAACTTGAGCTGAGTGTCAAACTAGTATACAGACTCCTCCAGAAATAGAAAGTAAAGCAACTATTCCGATCTGAGACAATGCTGACGGAAACCCCATTAATCCTGACTATCTGCCGCATGTACATCTCTGCAAGCCTCTCCGTAGACGTATCTGTGGACACACACAAAAAAAGAAGAAGAAAATGCTGTCTTTTCTTTTTATTGGCGTAAGGCACCACAAAATCGAGTACGCCTGAGAGATCCTGCGCTGAGGATCCCCGAGTACAAAAAGAAGAATTCGGGGAATGGGATGATGAAGATCGAGCGGCAGTTGCTCCCTCACTCCATTGACACTCCGATTACAAAAGTGGGAGAAAACCTAAGAAAATTGCTAACTCTCGGCTCACTGGCAAGAAGTGCAGCAATTTGGTTCTTGAAAATGCTTTTCGTTCTGTCTGTTGAAGAGGGAAGAAGCCCCCTTTTATAGTCGTTCTTGGGTTGGAACGATGTTATGCGCCCACATGAAGAGACACGCTGGTTCTTACGTGGGTGCATGGTCCTGCTTTGGGCGCATAGGTGTAGGCATATACAGGCTGTGAGATCGTGGGTTGGTCGTGGTGTTGACGTGGCCGCATACTTCGGTGCAAGACTGCTCGTGGAGACTGACGTGGCCATGCGCTTTGTTGCACGTTCTGATCGTGGCTTTGACTGAGTCAGGCTTGGGCGCATAGCCATGTCTCAGGCTATGCGCCATCCTTTCGGGGGAACTAGTCTTAGGCGCATAGAGTTGTACTTGGACTGGACGTATGGAGCTTCATTTAGTGGGCGCATGTGGTCGAACTGTCTGGGCGCATGGAGCTGCTTTGACTTGGGCACATGGGGCTATGTTTGCTGAAAATTTTTATGCTTTTATAGGACCCCCTTCAAAGTTTTCGACACTTGAGCAAGTTCGAAATATTTTGAAAGAAGCATGGATCGTCTTCTCGTGAGGCAAAGGGCGCATAGCACGGTTCTTCCCCTGGGCATATAGTATTATGGCCAGCCTTTCAGGGAGATACGACTGTTGAGATTTGCCTCGAAATCCGAACTATCAGATTCGTCGAAACAGAATTTGAAGCGGTCCATCCTTTATACGCTGTCCACGTCAGCAAAAGACAGTCGCATAATATGCAGAGAGATGGTCCTTCACGTGGGCGCATAGGCTACAGTGGACGCATACACCATAGTAGGCACATAGGAAGTGGGCACATAGAAAGTGGCCCGTGCCTATAAATAGACCCTGGAGGAGAGAGAAAGTTCATTATTCCTTTTCTCTTTGAAATTTTCTGAAAACTCTTCGTCTTCTTCCTTTGAGAATCATGTCTTCCAAGGCCGCCAAGAGATCTGCGAAGGGCAAGGAGGCTGCATCGAGTAGCTCCTCTCCCACGGTGGAGTCTTCAGCAGTCCAGGACCCGATTTTGGATGAGGGCTTGCTTCAAAAAATGAAGTCTCGAGCGTTAATTTGCGACGCTCGGACTTCTCTTCTGTCGGGGCCCTTGCGCCTAAGGCAACATACTTCTGTGAGCATTGTTATGCGCCCACAGAAGTCATGCGCCAACATTGTGGTGTGTTATGCGCCCAAGTGTTGCCACGTTCTGTGCCCTCTAAACAGTGGTATGTTATGCGCCCACGCACTGTTAATGTATTATGCGCCCACACGTCTTATTTTGGGCGCATATCCCTTTGGCGTATAGGAGCCTTCAGGACAGCTTTTTCTGCAGTTTTCTAAGTCTGACTTTCTTTCTGCCGGTTTTGTAGGGATCTGGCTAGCAAATTTCTCTAGGATCGGTATCGGCGATTCTGGGCACGGTGAAGATGTGACACTTGATGTACACATCAGGGAGCTCAGGACTCTTCGCATTTTGGACGGGTCTGGCTAGCAAATTTCTCCAGGACCGGTATCGGCAATTCTGAGCATAGTAAAGATGCAACATTTGACGCACACATCAGAGAGCTGAGGACTCTTCGTGTTTTGGATGGGTCTTCCTCAGATGGTAGGAAGAGCCTTTATACATCGAAGGGTCGGACGGTAGTTGGGCGTCATCGTGAAAGTTCTGCTTTCACGGTTCTTCAAGTAGGCATAAACCACACTAGATATATTATTTTGAAGGTATGGTCTCTTGAAGAAATGGCCCACGACGTCCGCCATATGGAGGAGAGGAGAACATTATCTGTAGATGTTTTAGCATGCTATATTTGCCCTCCTCCGTGTAGCATCTCGAAGGTTCAACAGCCTTGTTTGCTTGCTCAGCAGTAAAACATGACCTCCTTCGGGGGCCACAAAACCACTTTTCGACGGAAACGTGGTGCTGCCAGGCTGATCAAGCTGTATTGCTGACGAGTAGTAGATTTTTTATCCTTTTGGGCATCAAATGTAATCTCCTAATTTTTGCCTGAGCGAAAGAGATGAAGAACTTTTTGTTTTGCTCATGAGATGTTGTCCTGTGAATGTAACTGATTTTGAATAAACAGAATACATTCACTCCACTCTTTGCTTGTGATATCTTTGGTGCTTATATTTAGAGAGCCAAATACCGCATTTGTGTAAAGGGTATCTCGTTGGAGGACCACCCTCTCTCCTTCTCTTTTTTTATTTTTTATTTTTTGGCTGTCACGGCTCTTGTACCCTTTTTTCGTCTTTCGATAGACGTTTAAGTACTGAATAAAGAATCTTTTCCGAAGTGAATGTGGTTTTGTGAAATATCGATGCTAGAGGTAATGTCAACGTAGCAAGGACATTTCTGGTGGGTATTCCGCTGGAGAATTTTTGATGTGGACCTATTATCTAATTTATATTCGAATTATTTGAATATAGATAATAAGTTGAATGAAGCTGCTAGTAGAGATAATATGGACGTAATAGCAGAGGATGTTCTATATCTGACCAGAGGTAATATGGACATGAAAAGATATATTGCATTAGGGAGGAGTGGATAGTTCAGAGGTAGTGGGGACATGATTATCCTTGATGGATGCTTTGCTCAGAGGTTATGTGGACATGGCAAAACATAATCATTTCACTGGAGAAATAATTATCAGAAAACAATTCAGAGGTAATAGAGACGTGATTTGTTTTTGTCAAACTGGGTTTGGACAGAGTCAGAAACGGGAATGATTCCACTGGAGAAATATTTAGAAGATAATAGTTAGATAGTTTTTTTTTTGAATCATATAAACATTGTACTGTACATTTACATGACTGAACGTATGTGAACATTATGTAAAAGAGGTTACACATAGTATCTCTTTAGGAACTTGCCGTTGATAGACATCATGAGCAAGTCACTGTCAGGCTTTGTCCGCCGGTACACACCGTTAGAATACACCGATTCTATGACGAAAGGACCTTCCCATTTAGGCTAGAATTTTCTTTTTCACACAAAGATGCAATTGATTCCCTGCTCAATCAGCAGGATGCAATTGATTCCCTAGTTGCTCGTCTCGACACCATCTCACACAAAGACGAGCTGCAGAAGATGGGGATATCTCAACCGTATCCCCGTGAGTGGGAGAACGCTACCCGCTCTCCTAACTACAAGCCGTTGACGCTGAACTCATTCGACGGCTTGACTTTTCCTCGTCAGCACATGACGTACTTCAAAACACAAACTCTGCACTTTCCCCGAGACGATCCGTTCCTGTCAAAGCTGTTTATTAGCACCTTGCAGGGGGTAGCCTTCGAATGGTTCTGCAGCCTGCCTGACGGGTGTATCAATTCATTCAAATACTTGGAGAGGTTGTTCCTCAACAGGTTTTACGAGAGTGGCTTGCATGTTAGTATGTCTACTTTCATCGAGACCAAGCAAAAAAAGACTGAATCTATCATTGCCTTTATTGAACGCTTTAGACGACTAGCACTGAAGATGCCCTTCGGTATACCAGACTCAGAACTTATGGATACTTGTCGACATAACTTCCTTCCTATAGTGAAGTTTTGTCTAGGTATACATATGTATGATACATGGCCCGCTTTCATTGGGGCCACTAATGCTGCTGAAAATGATGTTCCTAACTTGGAGCTACTGGGGCTGAAGACACCCAAATTTGAGGACAAAGGCAAGCATCCTCAGACTATCCCTGTTCGTGGAGGTAAAGGGAAAGAAGTCCTGAAGGTCGATACATCCAAAGGAACTTCCAATTCTCAAGGCGTCTCCGACAAGCCTAAGCAGACCTTCTCCTTCTATGAAGACGATGTCATCACCATCTTCCACACATTGACGAAGGGTAATAAGCTGACATTCCCCCCACCACGACGTCCTGCTTAGGCGAGCCAACTAAATGATCCCAAGTACTGTCTTTACCATCAGTACGTGCATCACTCCACCAAGGACTGCATCGTCCTGAAGAAGAAGATACAATAGCTTATCGACAGCCAAGTGATCAATCTCGAAGCTTAAGACAAGGTCGTATCTGCTAACATGATCTGTCTTCAGTTTGGCGACTTTTCTCCTACAGAAGTCCCAGACGGCGTGGTCCCGATCCCCAAGGCAATGATGGAAGTCGTCAACCTACCACCAGCTCGCAACTTAACCTTGGTCCCACTCACAACTGGATGTGGTGAGATCATGTGGGTTCATCCGGACCTTGTCCAAGAAGTGACGCAAGGGGTATCACCTCCCTAAGCAAGAAGGGACAAGAAGTTTAAGGCATGCCACATGGTATCCTCCTCCATCTACGAGGTTCTATCTAGCAAGACGCGATCGGGGAAGACTTATCTTCGGACGTATGATCCCGCACAAGAAGAAGCACTGCCTTCTCAAGCTCTTGCTGCCTCTACAAGCTCAGAAGCCGGCCAGTCCAAGCCTCAAACCACATCCAACCAGAAGGATACGCGGTTTGACAAGTCTCTAAAGGCGCCAGCTCCAAAAAGCATGGATCGACCCTAGAACTTTGACATACTGGCTCAGCTAGCCAATACACCCGCCAGGTTGTCTCTATTCGATCTATTGTGACTCTCCAAAAAAATGCAGAAGGCCTTAAGTGAGGCATTGCTACATGCCGACTCTTACCTCGCTGTGGTCAAAGCTCCCGTAGAAGATCTTGTCTCCTGTCTCCACTGTCACAGTACTATGGAAGTGGTGCCCAATGTCACCTTCTCACAAGAGGACATGCTACTCAAACATAATCGTCATGATAGACCCCTGTACTATACAGGGTATATCAGGGCGATCAAGGTGGACCGCATGCACATCGATCCAGGATCCTCCCTCAGCATCATTCCTAGAAGCTTGCTTCAAATCCTAGGAATTCCTCTGCACAAGCTATCCGTAACCAACACAACTATCATGGCTTTCAATGCTGGTCGAAGCCATCCATTGGGCAAGATCCGTCTCAAATGCCAGATCGGTGATCTTCGAACGGAGGTCTTTTGCTATGTGATTGATGCCAATGTATCCTACAACGTCTTGCTGGGACGTCCATGGATACATGAGAACATGATCGTCCCTTCCAAACTTCACCGGTGCTTCAAGTACGTCAACAGCGACGGTATCGTGAAGACAAAGTTTGCTGACGTCGATCCTTTCAAGGACATCGAAGCTTACTATGGAGATTCGGTACTTTACCAATCTCAACCCCCCAAGGATGATGGCAATGAAGCTGACAATGAAGCGGAAGCACCTCCATCCCCCAACGGTGGTCCCCTGATTGTTAGAGTCAAAGGACGTACTACTCCAAAAAGTACCCCGAAGCCTCTCACAGTCTGGGTAAAGAAGAAGAAACCCGACAAAGTCAAACCATTGACCATCACTCTCAACAAAACACCCAAGGAAGAACCTACTGATGTCCATCCTCCCAATCCTAATGAATTACCCTATATGGTGAACTCGGCCAAGACTGTGGCTCCTCTTCCAGATGATGACCCTCTCATTGAGTATATCAATACTCAGAATAATGTACCTTCAGCGGATGATGTTGTCCATGAAGAAGAACTTGCGTATTTCCTTAGTAAAGGTTTATCTTTGAATTACTCCGATGTCTATCAATTTGTAAACCATTACATAGATACGATATACAACCTAGAGAATGGCATAGGACCATACCTCTGCATGCCGGTCACGACGCCTCACCTACGAGAAAAAGTCTACCCAGAAGATATCCACTAATTCATCATTCCATCCAGAAAGAAAGATGAAGAGCTAATCATCTTCGGTCGTATAATTGGCGATAGAAAGTTCGTTCCAGACTCTACTCCTCCCAAGTACAACATAGAAGCTGACTATGACTTTGGGAAAATGCAACTTTTCTGATATAGTTGGCAGGCCAAGAATATCATCCAAAATATGGGATATGACATCAAAAGCAACGAAGGGCTAAATTATGGCCGAGGACAACGGTTGCCAATTCGATACTTTGTGCCTCCAGGTAAACCCGAGAACTACTACTAACGAAACGGTGTTGGTTTGGGCTATGTCTCTCCTCCAACAACTACCGAAAGATCAGATGATGAAGCAGATCATTGTTATTATTCTTCTGATTCCTCCTTCTGGGACTCAGATACTAGCATCGGTGACATGTTCAAAGCAACTTTGTCCGTCCACATGGTTTCCGCCGACCAAGTTACAGACGATGTCTAATCAATCGAACTCGAACAATGGGCTCAAAAGATGGACACCAGATGGGAGCTGTGCTTTGAACAACGTAAACCACCTACCGAAGATGAAGTCATACAAGTCAATCTAGGAGATGAAGCATCCTTCAAACCAATCTTTATCAGCAAAAGCTTATCTGACAATGAACGCCAGTCTCTTATACAGCTTATAAGAGAATACATCGACGTCTTCGCATGGAGCTATGAAGACATGTCAGGCTTGGACCCTAAAATTGTCGTGTACTGCCTGAACATTTCGTCTAAAGCTAAGCCAGTAAAAGAGTAACAACGGCAATTTTGACCAGACGTCACGGATGCCATCGAGAATGAAGTCAAAAAGCTCATCGCCAGTGGATTCATTCTCGAGGAACAACATCCCGACTGGGTTGCTAATATCGTTCCAGTCATAAAAAAGAATGGTAAAGTTCGAGTCTGTATCGACTACCGTGATTTAAACTCTGCATGTCCGAAAGACGAGTTCTCTCTACCGATCACCAACGTAATGATCGATAACACTTGTGGCTTCGAACGGATGTCCATTATGGATGGGTTCTCAGGCTACAACCAGATCAAGATGTTCCTCGACGACAAAAAGCACACATCTTTTCGAACACCGTTGCGGGTATACTACTATACGTTGATGCCCTTCCAATTGAATAATGCAGGGGTAATATACCAGCGAGCCATGAACAAAATTTTTTACGATCATTTGCGCAAAACTGTGGAGTGCTACGTGGACGATCTTGCAGTCAAAAGTCGTCTCAAGGGCAACCACCTCCAAGACTTGAGAACGGTGTTCGAACTAATGTGTGCACACCAACTTAAGATGAATCCAACCAAGTCTTTTCTGGGAGTCTCTAACGGCAAGTTCCTTGGTTTCGTCATCACTTCAAAGGTATACATCTGGACTCAGAGAAAGTGAATGCTATTCTCGTCATGCATCCTCTAAGAAACCTTAAAGAGCTACACGGACTACAAGAAAGGCTAGCTTAAATCAGACGATTTATTTCGAACCTCTCTGGAAGGTATCAACCATTCACTCAGCTCATGAAGAAAGGCGTATCTTTCGTCTGGACTGAACAATGTCAACGGGAATCCGACGACATCAAAGCATATCTTACAAAACATCCAGTACTGGTAGCCCCAATAATAGGGAAGCCCTTCTTACTATATGTCCGTGCCATGGATCATTCCTTTGGCGTCCTCTTAGCTCTGAAGAACGAAGGCCACCATGAATAGACAATTTACTACCTCAGTCGCACAATGGTGTGTGCCGAGCACAGATACACACCGGTGGAGAAGGAATGTCTCGCACTAGTATTTGCCATCCAAAAGACACGCCACTATGTGTCTTGGCAGACTATCCACATCATATCCAAAGTCAACCCCCTCAGAATACTCATGACTAAGCGGGTTCTCTCAATTCCCGTTTAGGTACATGGGCAATGCTGTTGACCCCATATGATATGGTCTTCATCCCTTAGAAGGCAGTAAAAGGTCAAGCATTAGCTGATTTCCTAGCAGCTCATCCGGTGTCGGAGTCGTCCAAACTCTATGACGAAATTCCCGACGAAGTGGTGGAGTCTAACACTACAACTGAAAAGATCCCTATTTGGCGAATGTTCTTTGATAGCACATCAAGAACTGGGCCCTAAGCGAACATCGTGGCTGGAGTAGGCGTTGTGCTTGTGTCACCTGATCATCTGGTCATACACCGTGCATATTCTCTCATAGAACCATCCACCAACAATATAACCGAATATAATGCCCTAATAATCGGCCTACAACTGGCAAAGCAACTGGGAGTTGACTATCTAGAGGCTTACGGCGATTCCAAGCTAATAGTTAGTCAGGTCCGAGGGGATTACGAAGTTCGCCACGAAGGTCTCATCCCCTACCACCGAGCAACAATCGAGCTGGCGTCTACTTTCGCTAGATTCTTCATTGAGCACGTACCTCAACTACAGAAATAGAAGCAGATGCACTAGCCGGTCCTACTGCTTCCTTGACCATTCCTACCAATACTCAGTAGTCGATCACAGTGTCTGGTCGAAAATTATTCTGTGTGAAGGATGCCTTGCTTATTTATTACAGTTACGCAACGAAAACAATCGTGATGCTAAAGACAGGAGATTTTTCTTCATAGACTACGCTGTCTATGGAATCCTTCCCGAGGACCCGAAGGAAGCAGTATCCATCCAAATGAGATCCCTCTGATTCTACTACGACATAGCTACCAAGATGCTGCACCAACGCTCTTATGACGGGCTACTGGTACGATGCTTATCAAACACAAATGCCAAGCATGCACTCCGGGAGGCTCACGATGGAGTTTGTGGTGCACATCAACCTGGTCCCAAATTACAAGATTGCCTCAAACGAATGGGTTATTACTGGCCCACAATAATAGCAGATGCTGTTGAATATGCAAAGAAGTATAGAGCTTGCCAGTTCCACGCTGATTTTATTCACCAACCTTCGGAGTTTCTACCCCCGATGGCAGCATCTTGGCCATTTGAAGCTTGGGGCATGGACGTGATAGGACCAATCAGCCCGCCAACCTCCAAAGGATATCGGTTCATCCTAGCTATAACCGATTACTTCTCCAAATGGACGGAAGCTATACCGTTCACTGAAGTGAAGACATCAAACGTGATCAGTTTCATCAAACATCACGTCATTTACCGCTTCAGCCTACCTCGCAGGATCATCCATGATTATGGTCCACAATTTAAAAGCCATGCGTTCTATCGGTTCTGCGATAAGAATCGAATCCAGAACATAGCCACTACTGCCTACAATCCAGCGGCTAACGGGCTAGCAGAAGCCTTCAACAAAACCATTATAAAACTTCTTAAGAAATTTGTGTCTTCAAACAAGCACGATTAGAACGAGAAGCTCGATGAATGTCTATGGGCCTATCGCACAACGGTCTGGACTCCAACATGCAGTACGCCATTCTCTCTGGTTTATGGGAGCGAAGCAGTTCTTCCTCTAGAAATACAGATTGCTTCCCTTCGGGTAGCCTTAGCCAGCGAGCTGACTACTGAAGAGAGCTACCGTCTGCGACTCCAAGAGCTCGAAGCGCTAGACAAAAATGTCTATTAGCTCAACTGCGTATTGAGCTATACCAAGCACGTCTTTCCAGAGCTTTCAATAAAAAGGTGAAGGAAAGGATCTTCCAAGTCGGCGATCTGGTCCTAGCAGTAAGAAGACCGATGGTCATGACGCACAAAACAAAAGGAAAATTCTAGCCTAAATGGGAAGGTCCTTTCGTCATAGAATCGGTGTATTCTAACGGTGCGTACCTGCTGACCAAGCCTGACGGTGACTTGCTCATGATGCCTATCAATGGCAAGTTCCTGAAGAGATACTATATGTAACCTCTTTTACATAATGTTCACATATGTTCAGTCATGCAAATGTACAGTGCGATGTTTACATGATTCAAAAAAATAACTATCTAACTATTATCCGTATTTCAAGAGTCTTGAATATTCCCTGGATAATAGGTCCTCTAAATATTTCTCCAGTGGAATCATTCCCGTTTCTGATTCTGTCCAAACTCGGTTTGACGAAAACAAATCACGTCCCTATTACCTCTGAATTGTTTTCTGATAATTATTTCCCCGGTGAAATGATTATGTTTTGCCACGTCCACGTAACCTCTGAGCAAAGCATCCATCAAGGATAATCACGTCCCCACTACCTCTGAACTATCCACTCCTCCCTAATGCTATATATCTTTCCACGTCCATATTACCTCTGGTCAGATATAGAACATCCTCTGCTATTACGTCCATATTACCTCTACTAGCAGCTTCATTCAACTTATTATCTATATTTGAATCATTCGAATATAAAACGGATAATAGGTCCACATCAAAAAGTCTCCAACGGAATACCCACCAAAAATGTCCTTGCTACGTCCATAATACCTCTAGCATCGATATTTCACAAAACCACATTCACTTCTAAAGAGATTCTTTATTCAGTACTTAAACGTCTATTAAAAGACGAAAAAAAGGTACAAGAGCCGTGATGGCCAAAAAAGAAGAGGAAGAGAGAGAGTGGTCCCCCAGCGAGATACCCTTTACACAAATGCGGTATTTGACTCTCTAAATATAAGTACCACAGATATCACAAGCAAAGAGTGGAGCGAATGTGTACTGTTTATTGAAAATTAGTTATATTCACAGGACTATATCTCATGAGCAAAACTAAAAGTTTTTCATCTCTTTCTCTCAGGAGAAAAGTAGAGGATTACATCCACTGCCCGGAAGAAGTAAAGTATAATGCTAAAAACAGACAGAAATACCAAATACGGACATTTATGGGAACCCGTGGTTCCTAGCTGTGGCGAGGCATATACCATTCCCTCTACCATTTTGCATATGAGGGATCCATTTGATCAAAGCCCTCAGCAGGAGCAGGAAAGTCAGAGCCCCCTGTTTGCCATTGATTGTAAAAGTACAGAACAATTATCGGAGGACTGAACTTAGAATCACAATACAAACTCGCTCGTACAAAGAAAGCCTACGGACGAAAACCTAGGTGCAGCAGTCTAAGTACGATTGTTTATTTTAGATTCTGGGGGGTGACGATAGAGGCTCGGGAAAGCGACGGCCGCTCTGCCTTACTCCTTGGACGATCGGTACGCAGCCTTGGCTCGGGGAAGATCTGCTTGGTCGTTGACGAAAAAATGCCTTCTTGCTCTCTCTCTGATTGCTCTCCTGGCTTCTCTCTCTCTGTGTATATTCTCTCTCTGACTATGGGGGAAGTCTCTCTGTGTATACGTATTCTTCTCTGGTTTTTCTTTTTTGTATATCTCACTATATGCTACAAGGGAATGGCACCTTGCTATTTATAATAGTGGGATATGATCACTAGGGTTGCCAATGATTAGCTCTTGGAGATGGCGGCGGCCTGGGGATTGATCAATCCAGGCCGTTCGTTTCTGATTGTGATGAATCAAAACCATTAAGGGTAGATTACACCAAATCCCCATTAGCAATTAATGCTGATTGGCATAAATCTTCCTTATAATGATTCTCTAATATCTGCGAATAAATCAAATTTATTTTCCTGCCACGTGCCCCAGATCATTAGAATTTGGCCCAATCTTGGATTGCCATAAATCTGGAAGATTGATCTGCTGAGGACACGTGTTCTGAGAGCCAATGGTGAGATTGGAGCCACATGCAGATTAGACCGCATGAGATTTGGGCTGCATGAAATTTGGGCCGCATAAGACTTGGGACATGTGTCAGGACTGTCTGGGCAGTGGCCCCCTCCTTCAGACTTCTGAACCATATGATGAGCCGCATGAACCGCATAAGGGTGTGTCTGCTTGAGCCGCATGGGCATGATCTTCTTGAGCCGTATAGGGATGATTCTACTTGAGCCGCATGGGACAGCTTCACTCTGAACCGCATAAGCACACCCACGTGGCAGGGCCACATGGCATTTTGTTGCTCTCGGGGGATCGTGTCAGGGATTTCTTTCTCTTTCCTAGAGATTCATCATCATGACAGAGTCATAATTACCTGCTTTGGTGTCAGGTCTGTCAACTTTTCAGAGGGGTCAGCCATCAAAGAAATTAATGCAGCATGGATCGGAGGGGAGCACTGTCACGCCATATGTCTTCTGAGCCGTATGGAATGCCTTCGGCCGCATAGCTCCTTATGCCGCATGACTCCCTGAGCCGAATGCGTTTTCTGAGCTGCATGGGTCTTTCTTGGCCGCATGAGTCAATTTCTTTCGTATTTTCCATGCTTCCACAGGACCCCCTTCAAAGTTTTCAATTTGTAAAATTGAAATACTTTGAACAAGAAGCATGGCCGTATTAGCCACATATGCAATCCCGACCGCATAGATGTCCTGGCTGCTTGGATGTGTTATTCGCATGACTGTTTCAGCCGCAGAGGGTGTGTTAGCCGCATAGATGGTCCAGTCCACGTGTGCGGGTCTTTATTTATCTCCAAGTTGCTTCAGCGCCGTCTTTGTAGGGTGAATCTCAAGGGTCAGTTCATTAAATCTTTTTGGATTTGATGCCTTGGGTGAATCTTGGAGACGAAACCCAAGGAGTCGGTTTCGCTCTTCAAGAGTCGGTCATTGGCCCACGTGTCCGACTTCTCCCCTCCTCCTATAAATAGGAGGGGTTTGAAGAGAGAGAAGACTTCTTTATTTTCTTTCTTCTTTTATCTCGCTTGCCTTTCTTTTCTTCGATAATTGATGGCTCCCAAGAAGATCGTGGCAGTGAAGGGCAAGAAGGTGGCCTCCACTTCCATCTTGGGTGCGGTTGCTGCCCCGCCCGTCATCGTGCCTGCTGTTCATCCTGACGTCCATCCCCCCATTGTTGGTAAGGACAATGTATGAATTAAGGAACCCCAACCGCGATGGCTACGTCGCGTACTTTATGCACGAGCCTTTGTAAATCGTATATTCGCCCTACGGCTGAGCTGCGAACCGCATAAGAAAAACCATTGTGTCTGTATGTGCGCCTTATTAGTGGAACCGCATAGGTGGCACATAGACTTTTATTGTACGGAGCCGCATAAGCGGTCTTCTGAACTGGAGCCGCATGGGGCTTTTTGGAGCTGCATAAGACTTCTGAGAACTTTATGGGGGGCATGGATATTTTCTTGAGCCGCATGTGGTTTGAAAACACCTAATCAGCTCTTTTTTATTCTCTGTTTAACTTATTTTTCCTTTGTCTGTTCTTCAGTGAATTTGCCGGTTAACGCCGCCGGAGAACTCTTGGTGGGTAGCGCTCAAGCTGCTCTCGGCTATAGGTACGACCATATTGTACAGCACGTGGCGGATCAGTTTTCGAGCGATGAGCCTATGGCCAGATTGAATGCCATCAAGAATCAGCCTTTCCATTTTCTTAATGCTATGATGAACTTCGGGAAATTCGAAGGAGAGTTTTTGAAGCCTGCGTTCTTTTTTGGAGACGCCTTGACCGTGGAGAATGATCATGTTCTGGAGGTGTCGGAGGATTGGAATTTTGCTTCTAACGGGATGGCGATCCGCATCCCTCAGATGGAGCGACACTTTCCATTATTTTGGTTCAATATGCTCCCTTTGGGTCGGAAGATGGAGGGGACTCTAACCCCTACCAGGAGTGGGATGTTCGTGGGGAACATCCGTTATAATAACCATCTGAAGTCCATGGTTGCTGGCAAGGTGCATACCAGTTGTTCTGTGACAGGGTTGGTCCCAGGTTCTTTTCTGAATGTGGCAGGTCCTAACTTCACGTTTTCTACCGCCGATACTTTTATAAATCGACTTGCCCAGAAAGGCTCTTATTCCGTTGGTCGGTTGATGTTTCCTGGTTGGATAAACCCTATTCCCTTGTGGATCAATTTATCTACCTGGATCCTGCAGAAGTATGAGGCTTTTTTGTGCGAGATTGGCCTGTACCATGCTATCCGAGGTACCAGTCATGGCTGTAGGGGAGATGGGACTTGCGCTCCATGAAATACATGCGGTCTCCAAGCTTCCTTGGGGGGACCATGCCAGTTGTGGATGAGCCACGACCTTCATGCCCCTCCCCTGGTAAGATTAGCCGAATCTTAACCCGTGAGGAAGCCTATCTGCTCTATCATCATGTCCTTCGGGTTACGTCGATTGACTGTTATTCTGGACATTCAGGTCCTGCTCCTTCAGTGCCGAGGATGAACGTCGTCGAGACAACCCCAACCGAAGGGGTATCGGTGGAAAGGGGTGTACTTTCTCACTGCCCGACTCGTCTTGATGGGCCTTTTGGGGGCCCGAGTTTAACGGGCCAGTTCTCGGGGCAGTCGGGGCAGGGAACAATGGTCCTTGCATCATCCTCTGCTCCAATGGCTTCGAGAATCGACCTTTCTTTCCTGCCGAGCATCCAAGCTCTCCGGGCGGCGGAAGACGAGTTGGACGCTATTCATGCATCGTTCTGCTCGGACTCCGCTCCCTTGGTGGCGAGCTCTAGCGTTACTCCTCCGACGTTGCCGCTCCGGCTTCCCCTGACGCCCTCCTCTGCTGAAGTTTTAAACGACGCGTTGCAGGACGTGGTTGCCAGTTTCCATCGTCATTTGAAGAGAGGAATCGAGGCCGCTGTAGAAAAAGGGACCTCTTTTACCTTGGCCCGAAGATGCGCCCATGGTCAAATAAACATCCTTAGGGATCTTCCTGATGATGCAGGAATGGCTTCGCTTTTGGAGGCAAAATTGCTGGAGGCTGATCAGCTGGTGTCCGAGCTTCGAGTATTGCGGCAGGCTGATCTGCCTGCTGTTATAAACGAGGAGCGGAATTCCCTTATTGCTGTTATAGAGAGGACCAGAGCGGCTCGAGATAAGACCAGACCGGCCGCACTGAAGGATCTCAGCGACTTAGCTGATCGGTATGATCAATTGAGTTATGCGACCGAAAATGTTGTGGCTTGGGAGGAGTCTGTCTCTCGTGAGATTACCGAGACACGGGAGCAGATCCTTGCGCTTCAAAAGAAGTTGACTTTCCTGGAGTCTGAACTCGAGACTGCCCGTAATGACAGGGGGCTAATTGTTCAGGAAGCTGACAGGGTTACTCAAGCTTCGACTGACCTGGAGGCTGTCTTGAAGAAATTGGAAGATGACTGTCAGGCGCTCCTGGATTTGGACAATGAGGAGCGGTTACTCCAGGAGGCCGAGCGTCGCGCTCGGCAACGGATTGAGCGGGAGACCACCTCAGTGAGAGACCGCCTCCTAGAATTGAGTAACACTGAAATGTAGTCGGCCTTTTCTTTTTCCTTCTTTTTCTTTCTCTTCTCTTTTTTTTTGAAAGGGACGTGGTCCCGAAATATGTAGTACTTCTTTTCTTCCTTCAAATAAAGAGTATTTTCCATTCTACCCTTCATTTGTATTGCCTGTTGTGCCTGTGATATTGTGGTGATGTTCTCCCCCACATAGGGGATATATTTGTGGACCTGTTACCCATGGCGTACCTTGGTTTTAGGTAGAGATAACAAGTTTCGGTCAGGATACCTGAAGCAGCCGTAGCAAAGTGGTCATGGGTGCTCTTGGTATTGAGAAAAGAATTGCCGTAGAGCAGCTGGGCTCCTGGGGCATGATGAGGTGATAGGTTTGTGTTAAGAAATTTAGCTGAGGATATTTGTGGGCCTATTACCCTTGGCATACCCTAATTTAGGATACGGGTAATAGGATGAAAGAGAACTGACATACTTGCTCAGAGGTAACGAGGACATGGTAAGTAGGAAAGTTTTTTTGAATGTAGAGTCTTCCTACTCAGAGGTAATGAGTACATGGCAGGAGCGAACTCGACGGAGGGTATTGGTGGTCAACAGAGGACATTTGTGGTCAACAGAGGACATTTGTGGTCAACAGAGGACATTTGTGGACCCATTATCCTTGGCGTACTCCGGTTGTGGGTACAGGTAATAGGTCGAAAGGGGATCATCATACTTACTCAGAGGTAATGAGGACATGGCAAGTATGAAGGTTTCTTCGACGGAGCCTTCCCATTCAGAGGTAATGAGGACATGACAGGAGTGGGCTCAATGAAGGGGGGTACGTAGAATAACTCAGAGGTAATGAGGACATGGAAATTCTATGTAGGGGTGATTTGTTTTTGGCGGAAATAGGATGACTCAGAGGTGATGAGGACATGGTCGTCTTGGAAATTTGTGGATCCGTTACCTTTGTTGTGCACTGGGAGTGCAGGTATTAGATCATGAGGGAGGATCTCTTGTAGAAAGAAAGTTCAGCGGTATGATTATACATGACTTTCTTTCAAAAGAGTGACCGGGATGTAAGTTCAGGGGTACCGATGGGCACATAACTCGGCAATCCATGAATGTTGGAATCAAAGTATAAGTTCAGAGGTACCAGCGGGTACATGACTTGGGAGTTTGGGATATGAGTTCAGCGGTACAAGAGGGTACGTGACTCGATAAGTTGGAAAATTAGGGGGTTGAGTTCAGTGGTACCAGCGGGCACATGACTCAAAACTCTGGAAAATGTTGTTTAAACATAGTATTTCTTCAGGAACTTGCCGTTGACGGGCAACATAAGCAAGTCTCCGTTCTGCTTGGCGAGGCGGTAAGCACCATTGGAGAACACGGCCTCGATGATAGATGGGCCTTCCCATTTTGGCTGGAACTTGTCGGTGGTCTTGTGAGTCATGACCATTGGCCTCCTGACTGCCAAAACAAGATCGCCCACTTGGAATGTTCTGACTTTGACCTTTTTGTTGAAGGCTCCTGAGATGCGTGCTTGGTATAATTCGATCCTTTGCTGAGCTAGAAGGCATTTTTCATCTAAGACCTCTAACTCTTGTAGTCGACGTCGGTAGTTATCATTCGTTGTCAATTAATAAGTGAGGGCGACTCGGAGCGAGGGAATCTGAGTCTCTAATGGGAGAACTGCCTCACTCCCGTACACCAGAGAGAATGGTGTATTCCCGGTGGCTGTTCGAACCGTGGTACGATAAGCCCATAAGCACTCGCCGAGCTTCTCGTTCCAGTCGCGTTTGTTGGAGGAGACAAACTTCTTGAGGAGTTTGATGATTGTTTTGTTGAATGCCTCTGCTAACCCGTTTGCTGCCGGATTGTATGGTGTCGAAGCGACATTCTGAATGCGGTGTTTGTCGCAGAATCGGTAGAATGCGTGGCTTACAAACTGTGGACCATTATCATGGATGATCCTTCGGGGCAGTCCAAAGCGGTAGATGATGTGGTGTTTCAGGAAGCTGATCACGTTCGAAGTCTTGACTTCGACGAGTGGGACAGCTTCTGCCCACTTTGAGAAGTAATCAGCGATCGCAAGTATGAAGCGATGTCCTCGGGAGGAAGGTGGGGTGATTGGACCAATGATATCCATTTTCCATGCTTCGAATGGCCAGGACGCCACTGTCGGATGTAGAAATTTGGATGGTTGGTGAATGAAGTCTGTGTGGACTTGGCAGGCCTTGCATTTTCTGGCATAATCTATCGCATCAGCCACCATCGTGGGCCAGTAGTAGCCCATCCGGCGAAGGCGATCTTGTAGTTTTGGGCCGGGCTGATGGGCCCCGCAGACACCGTCATGAGCCTCTCGTACAGCTTCTTTGGCTTCTGCGTTCGACAAGCACCGAAGTAGTAATCCGTCGTAGGAGCGGCGATACAGCATTTTCGTCTCTGTATCGTAGAAGAATATGAGAGAACGCCGTCTGATAGAAGTAGCCTCCTTCGGGTTCTCGGGCAGGATGTCGTCGACCACGAAGTCTATGAATGGTTGTCTCCAGTCTGGCGCTTCGTCGATCATCTGAGCAGAATAACTCGCCATGGCTTGAACGTTGTTCTTGGGGCAGACCAGCTCATGGCCGATTACATCGACCGAATGATGAGAGTGGTTTGGCACTGCTAGGGAAGCAGCCAGGCCTGCTAGGGCATCAGCTTCGATATTTTGGAGTCTAGGGACGTGTTCGATGAAGAATCCCTCGAATGATGAGATAATGTTGATCGCTATTTGGTGGTAGGGGATCATGTCTTCATGGCGAACTTCGTACGTCCCACGAATCTGGTTGACGATTAATTGCGAATCGCCGTATGCTTCAAGGTATTCTACCCCCAGTTCTCTTGCGAGTTGGAGGCCAATGACCAAAGCGTTGTACTTAGCCACATTGTTAGAGCAGGGTTCCGTGAGAGAGTAGGCACGATTGATCACTAGCCCGGTAGGAGAGACCAATACTACTCCGACTCCGACGATGATGTTTCCCTTGGGTCCGGTTCTTGAAGCGCCATCGAAAAACATCCGCCATATGTTATCGTGGGTGGTTGTATTTGAATCGGCGACCTCATCTGGGATTTCTTCGTATATTCTGGATGATTCCGATCCTGGATGGGCCGCCAAAAAGTCTGCCAGGGCTTGACCTTTGACAGCCTTCTGCGGGACGAAGATCATATGATAAGGGGACAACAATATCGCCCATGTAGCGAGGCGGGAGCTGAGTGCCCCTGGTTTGGTCATGAGGACCCTGAGAGGGTTGATTCGTAAGATCACATGTATGGTTTGCCCCGTGACATAGTGCCGCGTCTTTTGAATGGCGAATACCAGGGCGAGGCATTCTTTCTCCACAGCGGTGTATCGGTGTTCGGTCCCGACCATCATTCGTCTGAGATAGTAAATGGCCTGCTCGTGGCCTGCATCGTTGTTTTGTGCCACCAGGGCACCGAGGGAGTGTTCTATTGCTCGTACATAGAGCAGGAATAGTTTTCCAGGGACCGGGGCCACCAGGACTGGAGGATTTGATAAATATTCTTTGATGTCATCGAAAGCGTGCTGGCATTCCTCGTCCCATACGAATGAGACTCCCTTCTTCATGTGGTGCATGAACGGTCGGCATCGTCCGGAGAGGTTAGAAATGAATCTCCTGATGTAAGCTAGCCTCCCTTGGAGGCCTCTGAGTTCACGGAGATTTTTCGGGGGGCCCATCTCCATGATTGCTTTTGTCTTCTCAGGGTCTACATGGATACCTTGTGCCGTGATGATGAAGCCCAAAAACTTCCCGCTGGATACGCCCAAGAACGATTTTGTAGGGTTCATCTTCAGATTGTGGGCTCATATTAAGTTGAACACCGTTCTCAGGTCTTGCAGATGATCTTCCTTACGGCGACTCTTGACGGCGATGTCGTCGACATAGCATTCCACTGTCTTGCGTAAATGTTCTCTAAAAATGATACTCATGGCTCGCTGATATGTAGCGCCAGCATTCTTTAGACCGAATGGCATGACTGTGTAGCAGTATGTGCCAATCGGGGTTCGAAATGAGGTGTGCTTTTCGTCGTCGGGAGACATCTTGATTTGATTGTACCCCGAGAATCCATCCATAAATGATATACGTTCAAAGCCGCATGTGTTGTCGATCATGATGTCTGTGATAGGAAGGGGAAATTCATCTTTGGGGCATGCCTCGTTCATGTTACAGAAGTCGATACAGATTCGAATCTTCCCATTCTTCTTGAGGACGGGTACTATATTGGCGACCCAATCAGGATGATGCTCTTCACGAATGAAGCCGTTGGCTATTAGCTTGTTGACTTCGGCTTCGATCGCGTCCATGACTCCTGGGCGGAAGCATCGTTGTTGATGCTTGACTGGCTTTGTATCTGGCCGTATATTGAGTTTGTGGAGAGCGATGTCAGGATTTAACCCCGGCATGTCTTTATAGCTCCAGGCGAACACATCAATGTATTCTCTGACAAGTTCTAACAGCGACTCTCGTTCTTCGTCAGTTAGGCTTTTACTGATAATGATCGGTTTTGGAGAAGATTCGCTGCCGAGATTCACTTGTATGACCTCATCTTCAGTAGGAGGTTCTCTCAGTTCGAACAGCTTTTCCCATTGTACGTCTAATTGCTGGGCCCATGGCTCTAGCTCAAGGATTTCGGGGATGTCTTCGTCTTCCTTGTAAGCGTCGGTGAATGCCATGTTGACTGACATGACTTGTCTGAACACATCTCCGATGTTGGTATCTGAGTTGGAAGTCGGTGATCTGGTTGAATGTGACTGCCAGTCGCATTCTTTATCTGAGCTTTCAGGGGTCGTAGTAGGTGTTACATACCCTAAACCGCATCGGGTTTTGTTATAATAGTTCCGTGGTTTGCCCGCCGGGGCTGGCGTCTTCAAAGGTAATCGTCGTCCAGTGCCGTAGTTCAGTCTTGGCGTTGTCTCTAGATCATACCCCTGTTTCTGCATGAGATATTTGGATTGAGGGCTATAGAGATACAGAGGCAGTCTTCCAGCTTCTGACCCGAAGTCGACTTCTTCCATGGCGAGGGGATACGGGTTGTTCGTCCGGGCGAAGATGATTGGGTGGTCCCTTCCCTCGATTATTCGGTAAGCATCTTCTACTGGAGTAAGTTGGATTACGGTGTACACATTTATCACCTGTGTATGTAGGTGAGTGCCTATACCGTGTTCCATAGCATACATTTTACATAGCTTATTGAGCTTGGTGTAGGCCAAAGATAACCCTTTATTGATGAAGTAAGGTATCTTTTCTAGAAGGATTACATCATCTGCGGAGGAAGCGTCAGTGTGGGCAGCCACATACTTGGCTAGCTCTGGTTCCTCTTCGGCTACCCCCTGTGTGAATAAAGATTGAGAGGGCGTCCTAGTCAGCTTGATCTTCAGAGGTTCAACTGACGGAGCGGAGCATGGGGTTGTCGGTAGACTAGCAACCCCCAGTCTGGCACTTGATATGGAGCGAGGGGTGGCTGGTTCGCTTGAAGTGTCAGACCTCGCATCGGGGTGACGACCTTTCTTAGGCAGGCGTATCGTCAGAGGTCTATCGGAGGGATTGAGCTTCTCTATTTGGGATTGACCGACTCTCGGCAATCTGATGGTAAGTGGCCCTGTCGTGGGTCTCGGTACCTGGCCGGACCTTGGCAGCCGGATTCTCAACTGCTCTTCCTGTGCCGAGAGGCTGATCGTGTCCTTACGCAGCGTGGCCGTAAGGGGTGCAGAATCGCCTGGTTTGCGAGCCTGGAGGTGGATTGTCAGAGGTTCTTCTGATCCCGTGGATGCTTCAACATCAGTTTGTTTATTTCCTCCTTCAAGGTGCCTCTTCGACTTTTTGTATAGGCATGAGTCCGAGTAATAAGATTCGACCCCTTTGAAGGGATCGATGTCAGCAAATTCTGTCCTCACGAAGCCGTGCTTGTCGACATATTTGAAGCATTGGTGTAGCGTGGAAGGCACGATCATGTAATCGTGTATCCAAGGGCGCCCCAAAAGGATGTTGTATGAAGTGTCGGCATCTATGACGTAGCAAGTGACTTCTGATTGGAGATCGCCAATCTGTCATTTCAGACGGATCTTCCCGATTGGGTAGCTCCTGCCCGAATTGAACCCGCTGATGGCGGTGTTTGTAGGGGTCAGACGATGCATCGGGATACGAAGATGATGCAGTAGTCCTTTTGGAATGATACTTATGGAAGACCCAGGGTTAATGTGCATCCGGTCCACCTTTATGTCGCCGATGTAGCCTGTGTAGTATAATGGACGATCGTATAGATTAGTCTTGATGAGCATGTCTTGTGGAGTGAAGACGATGTTGGGCATTGCTTCCATACAGGCACTGTCTTGGAGGTCTGCGGGCTGATTTTCTCCCGTGAGGTTGACCTGAGCCAGGTACGCGTCGGTATTTTGAAGTGCATCGCTCAAAGCTGTGCGGACATCCTTCGAGAGCCTCAGGAGTTCATATAAGGACAATTTGGCCGGTGTATTGGCCAATTGTGCCAAGGTGTCGAAGTTGTAGGGCCTCTCCAGCCCCTGAGATGTTTTCTTTCGGAGGGATTTGTCGAAGCGAGTCTCCTTCGGCCTAGGCTTATCGTACGTCGAAGGCTGAGCCGGTCCCGGAGCATCCGTGGTAGTGGGCGGATGATCATCAGTCGAGTTTTCAGCCACAGGTTGAGATTGTGCTCCGGATCGAGTAACAACGGCCGTGACTTCCTCTTCATCTGCTGAGGTGGTACGGTAGGATCTGACTTTTCCACTTTTCTTTTTAGAAGATGGAGTGGACTGAGTTACCTCGTGGACTAGGTCCGGATGGACCCACATGATTTCCCCTCGTGATGTGGTGAGGGGTACTAGACCAGCAGCTTGAGCAGGCGGGAGATTAGCAATCTCCATCGTTGCCAGAGGGATGGGTATAACCCCGTCCTGGGTCTCTATTGGAGGGAAGCTGCCGAATTGTACGGACACCATATTGGCTGCCACGGTTACCTCCTCAAAATCGATGGCCAGAGCATTCAAATCGATGAGGTTTTGGATATATCATTTCAGTTGGTAGCAGTTGTACGTAGCATGGTGGACGTAGCGGTGGTAATGGCAGAACTTTGGGTTCTCCAGATCAGCCGGCCGAGGCTTCCGTCTTGGTGGAGGAAGCTGAATCCTTTCTCCTTGTATGAGCATGTCCAAGATAGGCTTGACGTGACCGTCTTCAAAAGAGTAAGTGATTTGAGGCCATTGTTTGTCCGCAGGTTGCGACTCAGGCTTCTGGGCTGTATCAGCCACCATAGCCTGCTTGCCTCTGTTGTCCCAGTTGTTGGAGGGGCTACCCCCATTGTCGTTGGTGGTGCTGGGACGCTTGCCCTTGTTCTCTCCCTCTGAGATATGTAATCCTAGTTGGCGAGCCTTCTTTAATCGTTCTTCGGCACTTGTAGCACTAATGATAAAAGCCTTCCAGTCCTTGAATTGACTCTCGCCCATCCAGAGACTGATTGTTGGGAGTAGTCTCTTTTTGCAAATTTTGATCAAGGAGGAGTCCGGGTTGCCAGATGGTAACTTCATTGCGGTTTGGCGAAACCGCTCAATGTAATTCCTCGTCAGCTCTTTCTCTTCTTAAATGACGTCCATGAGGGTAGACATCGTGACGTCCTGCCCTACCTCATAGAACCTCTCCAAGAATAGGCGTTTGAAGCCGGCGAAGGAATGGATGCAATTGTCCGGCAGGTTGCGGTACCAATCGAAGGCGACTCCTTCCAATGCCCCAATGAATAACCGCGTGAGGATAGCGTCATCATGGGGTAGATGGTCAGTAGTGACCTCAAAGTAAGTGATGTATCGACTTGCTGAAGTCTTGCCATCATATGGGTTGATATTGAACGGCTTATATCTTGGTGGAAAGGGAACATCCCTCCATTCAGCAGGATATGGTTGCCGTATCCTGAGGTCTTGAGAGTTTTCTCGGGCATGAAACATTGCTCGGAGCTCCTGAACCTCTCTTCTTACTTCTCGGGCCTCATCTGTCGCGGTAGGGGCCGTTATCTCGGGAGGATTGTTGCCCGGGTTCGGTACCGCTGAATTTGAATCTACGTTGATTGCGGGACCCGTGCTTGTCTGGCCAGGTGTCACCCCCTGTAGATTAGGAAGCGCCGCTTTGATCTCGTCTACAGACTTGACCAAGGCGTGCAATATGGCCTCCAAAGTGTCGATGCGCTGGCGATCACCAGAACCGCCTTGATTGCTGTCTGTCATGAACACCGTCTTCACATGAGGAGTGACGGAAGGAGTGGTAGAGGATGTACCCTCTGAGTCGTACCCGTGCATCGAGAAATCATCAGGATATGTGGGGATGTTCTCTTCAGGTTCGGACTCGGAAGGAACACTAACCCCAGCTTCGGAGCTTCCTTCGTCTAGGATGTCCTTGGGGACGTCGGTATTTGTTGTATCCATCGGAGGATTTGCTTCCTCCAGTCCGTATTCCTGGAATGTCGGATTGTCGTGGATGTTTGGAGGAGTGCTACCCCCAGTTCCGACGACCCCCAATATTGTAGACGACGAACTTCCTACTGCAGTTTTCGTCTTCGAACGGGTGTGTTGAAATACTCCAGTGGAGGATAACCCTTTAGACGACGGTTTCTTAGCTGCAGTAGTTGACACCTTTGGGCTGGAGATGCTTGTCTTCTTCCCTCTTCCCTTGGCGGGAACTTTCTGTGCGGACTTGCAGGAGAAAACAGGAGGTGCCTCGTCTTCTGAGCTCGGGTGATGTAGTCTTTGGAAGACGGATGGTCGGTCTTCTGTCACCGCCGTGTTGCTGCAACAGCAGTTGACGATGATCTGGGTGCATTGATGTCCGTGTGAGGGCTCTTTACACTCCGAAGCTCCTTCTCTTTCCTTGCGTTTGTGGAGGATAACCTCACGCAGGTCAGAGGAACCACTTTGTCTGTTTGCCGCCGGGGGCTGGACTTGAGTGGTTTTATACAACTTCCCATCAGAGGCTCGCGTGATAATCAGCGGGACGCCCCGATAGTCAGAGGTTGGGGCAGTCGTCTGGACTTGATGAGCCCGCACTGCCCTAGACTTCCTCCTTTTTGCACTTGTTGGTGCGTAATAGGAGGAGTCTAAGTCGAATACCACAGAGTCTGGATTATCATCCAGAGAATGATCAGAGTCAGGACCGCATGAGAGCCGGTCGAAGACTGATCGAGAGAAGCGTGGGACGGACGCTATGTGGCTAGCATTGGGTACCGTGTAGGCTGTCTGCATGCGGTTGTCTTTTGTTGTAGGATGAGTCCTTATGCGGCTAGGAGTCACGACCGTGCAGGCTGACCGCATGCAGTTGGCATCTGTAGCCTCATGGGTTTTCTGCAAGCGATTGACTTTAATAGCCGTATGAGTCTCATCCGTACGGTTGGCAACTGTAGCCGCATAAGTTATGTGGCTGACAGATGTGGCCGCATGAGTTTTCTTTATGCGGTCGGCGGTTGTAGCCGCATGGGCTTTCTTCCTGCGGCTAATACTCTTCTGCGGCTCGGATTACGTAGAGTTCCTCTTTGCCCCTGCAAGTCCAGCATCATAGTGTTTTCTTCTGCCGGACTTGGGGACAGCAGAGTTGTCTACGGTCTGAAGTGGGGCCGTAGGGGAGTCTTTCTCGCCATCTTGAGCAATAGCGAGCACCCCATCAAGGGCTTGCGGAGGAGCAAATGATTTTGGCCTCCACTCTTTGCGAGCCTTTATGGTGCGGGTGCGCTTCTGGACCGGGCCAGTGCTACCTTCAGAGAGCATCTCTTCGAACGCCTGTTGGTCGAAGCGTACGACCATCTTTTGTTGTGTAGAGCCAAGTTTGGCTGCGTCCGATTGCGTCACCAACTCCTCAGCCGTGGAGAAGTTAATCCCCAGTAGAGTCGCCATCGTGTTTGCCATTGATTGTAAAAGTACAGAACAATTATCGGAGGACTGAACTTAGACTCACAATACAAACTCGCTCGTACAAAGAAAGCCTAGGGATGAAATCCTAGGTACAGCAGTCTAAGTACGATTGTTTATTTTAGATTCTGGGGGGTGACGATAGAGGCTCGGGAAAGCGATGGCCGCTCTGCCTTACTACTTGGACGATCGGTACGCAGCCTTGGCTCGGGGAAGATCTGCTTGGTCGTTGACGAAGAAATGCCTTCTTGCTCTCTCTCTGATTGCTCTCCTGGCTTCTCTCTCTCTGTGTATATTCTCTCTCTAACTATGGGAGAAGTCTCTCTGTGTATACGTATTCTTCTCTGGTTTTTCTTTTTTGTATATCTCTCTATATGCTACAAGGGAATGGCACCTTGCTATTTATAATAGTGGGATATGATCACTAGGGTTGCCAATGATTAGCTCTTGGAGATGGTGGCGGCCTGGGGATTGATCAATCCAGGCCATTCGTTTCTGATTGTGACGAATCATAACCATTAAGGATAGATTACACCAAATCCCCATTAGCAATTAATGCTGATTGGCATAAATCTTCCTTATAATGATTCTCTAATATCTGCGAATAAATCAAATTTATTCTCCTGCCACGTGCCCCAGATCATTGGGATTTGACCCGATCTTGGATTGCCATAAATCTGGGAGATTGATCGGCTGAGGACACGTATTCTGAGAGCCAATGGTGAGACTGGAGCCGCATGCAGATTGGACCGCATGAGATTTGGGCCGCATGAAATTTGGGCCGCATAAGACTTGGGACATGTGTCAGGACTGTCTGGGCAGTGGTCCCCTCCTTCAGACTTCTGAACCATATGATGAGCCGCATGAACCGCATAAGGGTGTGTCTGCTTGAGCCGCATGGGCATGATCTTCTTGAGCCGCATAGGGATGATTCCACTTGAGCCGCATGGGACAGTTTCACTCTGAACCGCATAAGCACACCCACGTGGCAGGGCCACGTGGCATTTTGTTGCTCTCGGGGGATCGTGTCAGAGATTTCTTTCTCTTCCCTAGAGATTAATCATCATGACAGAGTCATAATTACCTGCTTTGATGTCAGGTCTGTCAACTTTTCAGAGGGGTCAGCCGTCAAAGCAATTAATGCAGCATGGATCGGAGGGGAGCACTGTCACGCCACATGTCTTCTGAGCCGCATGGAATGCCTCCGGCCGCATAGCTCCTTATGCCGCATGACTCCCTGAGCCGCATGCATTTTCTGAGCCGCATGGGTCTTTCTTGGCCGCATGAGTCAATTTTTTTAGTATTTTCCATGCTTCTACACCACCAGTCCTACTACTCTCAGGATGGTGCTCCTCCTTTACAGCATCTTCACTCTTGGGAGTAATTCCTTCCCCGACGGGCGCCGGCTCTTCTTTTTCATCAATTTTTGGCACCACCTCCTTCTTGACAAACAACGACTCTTATTTAATGAAAAGAGACAGCATCTCCTCCTTCACCATAGTCTCAGCCTTCGGCATGGACGCTGCAAGTGCCACGGGAAGAAAGACAGTCAGACTTAGAAAAATCATAGGAAAAACAAAGTTCTGAAGGATTTTTATGCGCTCAAACGGCCATGCGCTCAAAGGATATGCGCCCAAAACAAAACTTGTAGGTACATAACACATGGACAGTTAAACGGGCGTATAACGTGCCACAGCTTAAAGGGTGCTTAACGTGGCAACACATGGGCACATAGCACACCACAGTGTTGGCGCATGACTTCTGTGTGCGCATAGCAATGCTCACAGAAGTATGTTGTCCTAGGCACAAGTGCCCCGGCAGAGGAGAAGTCTGAGCGTCACAAATTAACGCTCGAGACTTCAATTTTTGAAGCACGCCCTCACCCAAAATTGGGTCCTAGACTGCGGAGGACTCCGCCGCAGGAGAAGAGCTACTCGACGCAGCCCCCTTGCCCTTTGCGAATCTCTTTGCAGCCTTGGGAGACATGATTCTCAAAGGAAGAAGACGAAGAGTTTTCTTAAAATTTCAAAGAGAAAAGGAATAATGAACTTTCTCTCTCCTCCAGGGTCTATTTATAGGTACGGGCCACTTTTTATGCGCCCACTTCCTATGCGCCCACTATGGTGTATGCGTCCACTGCAGCCTATGCGCCCACGTGAACGACCATCTCTCTGCATACTATACGACTGTCTTTTGCTGACGTGAACGACGTATAAAGGTTGGACCGCTTCAAATTCTATTTTGATGAATCTGTCAGTTCGAATTTCGAGGCAAATCTCAACAGTCGTATCTCCCTGACAGGCTGGCCAAAACACTATACGCCAGGGGAAGAACCGTGCTATGCGCCCATTGCCTCGCGAGAAGATGATCCATGCCTCTTTCAAAGTATTTCGAACTTGCTCAAGTGTCGAAAACTTTGAAGGGGTCCAGTAGAAGCATGAAAATTTTCAGCAAATATAGCCCCATGCGCCAAAGTCAAAGCAGCTCCATGTGCCCAGTCGGTTCGACTCCATGCGCCCACTAAATGAAGCTCCATGCACCCAGTCCAAGTTACTCCATACGCCCAAGACTAGCTCCCCCGAAAGGAGGGCGCATAGCCTGAGAGATGGCTATACGCCCAAGCCTGACTCAGTCAAAGCCACGATCAGAACATGTACCGAAGCGCATGGCCACGTCAGTCTCCATGAGCAGTCGTGCACTGAAGCATACGGCCACGTCAACACCATGACCAACCTACGATCTCGTAGCCTGTATGTGCCTACACCTATGCGCCCAAAGCAGGACCATGCGCCCACGTAAGAACTAGCGTGTCTCTTCATGTGGGCACATAACATCATTCCAGCCCAAGAACGACTATAAAAGGGAGGCTTCTTCCATCTTCAACAGACAGAATGGAAAGCATTTTAAAGAGCCAAATTGCTGCATTTCTTGCCAGTAAGCCGAGAGTTAGCAATTTTCTTAGGTTTTCTTCCACTTTTGTAATTGGAGTGTCAATGGAGTAAAGGAGCAACTGCCGCTCGATCTTCATCGTCTCATTCTCCAGAATTCTTCTTTTTGTACTTGGGTATCCTCAGCGTAGGACCTCTCAGGCGTACTCGATTTGTGGTTCCTTGGGCCAATAAAAAGAAAAGACAGCATTTTTTTCTTTTTTTTTGTATGTCCACACTTGGCTTCTGTGTCTGATAAGCATCGTAACAATAGTCCGTCATAAGAGCGTCGGTACAGCATCTTGGTAGCTGTATCGTAGTAGAATCTGAAGGATCGTTTTTGGATGGATACTGCTTCCTTCGAGTCCTCGGAAAGGATTCCATAGATAGCGTAGTCTTTGAAGGGAAATCTCTAGTCTTTAGCGTCGACATTTATTTTTGCTGCATAACTATAATGGATATACAAGACATCTTTCACACAGAATAATTCTTGACCAGACATTGTGATCGACTGCTGAGTATTGGTGGAAACAGTCAAGGAAGTAGCAAGACCAGCTAGAGCATCTGCTTCTATATTCTGTAGTCGAGGCAAGTGCTCGATAAAGAATCCAGCGAAAGTAGATGCTAGCTCGATTGTTGCTCGGTGGTAGGGGATGAGATCTTCGTGGCAAACTTCGTAATCCCCTCGGACCTGACTAACTATTAGCTTGGAATCGTCGTAAGCCTCTAGATAGTTAACTCCTAGTTGCTTTGCCAATTGTAGGCCGATTATAAGGGCATTATATTCGGCTACATTATTCGTGCATGGTTCTACGAGAGAATATGCAAGGTGTATGACCAGATGATCAGGTGACACAAGCACAATGCCAATTCCAGCCACGATGTTCCCTTTGGGCCCTGTTCTTGGTGCGCCATCAAAGAACATTCGCCAAATAGGGATCTCTTCAGTTGCAGTGTTAGACACCACCACTTTATCGGAGATTTCATCGTAGAGTTTGGACGACTCCGGCACCGGATGAGCTGCTAGGAAATTAGCTAATGCTTGACCTTTTACTACCTTCTGAGGGACGAAGATCATATCATATGGGGTCAACAGCATTGCCCATGTATCTAAATGGGAATTGAGAGAACCCGACTTAGTCATGAGTATTCTGAGAGGGTTGACTTTGGATATGATGTATATAGTCTGACCAGACACATAGTGGCGTGTCTTTTGGATGGTAAATACTAGTACGAGGTATGCCTTCTCCACCGGTGTGTATCTGTGCTCGGTACCCACCATTGTGCGGCTGAGGTAGTAAATTGCCTAACATGGTGACCTTCGTTCTTCTGAGCTAAGAGGGCGCCAAGGGAATGATCCTTGGTACGAACATATAGTAAGAAAGGCTTCCCCATTATTGGGGCTACCAGTACTGGAGGGCTTGTAAGATATGCTTTGATGTCGTCGAATTCCCATTGACATTGTTCAGTCCAGACGAAAGATACGCCTTTCTTTATGAGCTGAGTGAATGGTTGACACCTTCCAGAGAGGTTCGAAATGAATCGTCTAGTGTAAGCTAGACTTCCTTGTAGTCCACGTAGCTCTTCGAGGTTTCTTGCAGGATGCATGTCGAGAATAGCCTTCACTTTCTCCGGGTCCAGATGTACACCCTTTGAAGTGATGATGAAACCAAGGAACTTACCGCTGGAGACTCCCAGAAAAGGCTTGGTCGGATTCATCTTGAGTTGGTGTGCACGCATTAGTTCGAACACCATTCTCAAGTCTTGGAGGTGGTTGCCCTTGAGACAACTTTTGACTGCAATATCGTCTATGTAGTACTCCACAGTTTTGCGCAAATGATTGCAAACAATTGTGTTCATGGCTCGCTGGTATGTTGCCCCTACATTCTCCAATCCGAAGGGCATCACCGTATAGCAGTATACCCCCAATGGTGTTCGAAAAGATGTGTTCTTTTCGTCGTAGGGGAACATCTTGATCTGGTTGTAGCCTGAGAATCCATTCATAAAGGATATCCGTTCGAAGTCGCTAGTGTTGTCGATCATTACGTCGGTGATCGGTAGAGGGAACTCGTCTTTCGGACATGTAGAGTTCAAATCACGGTAGGTGATACAGACTCGAACTTTACCGTTCTTTTTCATGACTGGAACAATATTAGCAACCCAGTCGGGATGTTGTTCCTCGCGAATGAATCTACTAGCGATAAGCTTTTTGACTTCATTCTCGATGGCTTCCATGACGTCTCGTCGAAATCGCCGTTGTTACTGTTTTACTGGCTTAGCTTTAGACGAAATGCTCAGGCGGTGCACGACAACTTTAGGGTCCAAGCCTGGCATGTCTTCATAGCTCCATGCGAAGACGTCGATGTATTCTTTTATAAGCTGTATAAGAGACTAGCATTCATTGTCGGATAAGCTTTTGCTGATGAAGATTAGTTTGAAGGATGCTTCATCTCCTAGATTAACTTGGATGACTTCATCTTTGGTAGGTGGTTCACGTTGTTAAAAGCACAGCTCCCACCTTGTGTCTATCTTTTGAGCCTATTGTTCGAGTTCGATTGATTGGACATCGTCTGTAACTTGGTCGACGAAAACCATGTGGACGGACAAAGATGCTTTGAACATGTCGCCGATGCTAGAGTCTGAGTCCCAGAAGGAGGAATCAGAAGAATGAGAACAACGATCTGCTTCATCATCTGATCATTCGAGAGTTGTTGGAGGAGAGACATAGCCCAAACTAATACCGTTTCGTTGGTAGTAGTTCTCGGGTTTGCTTGGAGGCACAAAGTGTCGAATTGGCAACCGTCATCCTCGGCCGTAATTTAGCCCTTCGTCGCTTTTGATGTCATATCACATATTCTGGATGATATTCTTGGCCTGCCAACTATACCGAAAAAGTTGTATATTCCCAGAGTCATAGTCAGCTTCTGTGTTGTACTTAGGAGGAGTAGAGTCTGGAACGAACTTTCTCTCACCAATTATACGACCGAAGATGATTAGCTCTTCATCATTCTTTCTGGCTGGAATGATGAAGTAGTGGATATCTTCCGGGTAGACTTTTTCCCGTAGGTGAGGCGTCGTGACCGGTATGCAGAGGTGTGGTCATATGCCATTCTCTAGGGCGTATATCGTATCTATGTAATGGTTTACAGATTGATAGACATCGGAGTAATTCAAAGATAAACCTTTACTAAGGAAATATGCAAGTTCTTCTTCAGGGATAACATCATCCGCTGAAGGTACATTATTCTGAGTATTGAATACTCAGTGAGAGGGTCATCGTCTAGAAGAGGAGCCACAGTCTTGGCCGAGTTTACCACATAGGGTAATTCTTCAGGATTGGGAGGATGGACATCAGTAGGTTCTCCTTTGGGTGTTTTGTTGAGAGTGATGGTCAATGGTTTGACTTTGTCAGGTTTCTTCTTCTTCACCCAGATTGTGAGAGGCTTCGGGGCACTTTTTAGAGTAGTACGTCCTTTAACTCGGACAATCAGGGACCACCATTGGTGTATGGAGGTGCTTCAGCTTCATTGTCAGCTTCATTGCCATCATCCTTGGAGGGTTGAGATTGGTAAAGTACCGAATCTCTATAGTAATCTTCGATGTCCTTGAAAGGATCGATGTCAGCAAACTCAGTCTTCACGACACCGTTGCTGTTGACGTACTTGAAGCACTGGTGAAGTGTGGAAGGGACGATCTGTCACGACCTGCACCCACTGTGAGGGTACGAGCATATAACAATGCCCAGCCTACGCCGCAGTGTCGGCGGTAGAACGCTGTTCTAGGTCACTATCTAACGAATCAAATCACGCAATTATAAAATGTACTTGTCAAAATATCAACTCCGAACGGAGGACAATTATAGATATAATGTAATCTCAATCACAGTCTAAGAACGATATGATAGCTCAGAAGATTAAAACTAAGACTAATAACAGAATAAAACCAACAACTAATAATATAATCTCAGAAAATCTCAACTACAAACTCAACTACAAATCTCAACTTATATACAACTCTAGTTCTAAAACATGAAAGCTAAAATATGACAACTAGCTAAACTCCCGATCACGCCTTAGTGTCGGGGCCATAGGTAGCTAAGCCATCTCCTGGTCAGTAATATGTAGGGTATGAGTCCTCAATGCAATCATCTGTAAAATTTTCAATAGGTCCAGTCAGGACAGGAACGAGTACAACTCATCAAGAAAATCCAAGTAATAACAAAGAACTATAAAGCAGTTATAGACAGTTTTATTGATGAATATGGCAGTTTATATTTAGGTGATAGTATAGAGAAGCAATAAGATACAAGAAAAGTAAAGTAACTAAAGCAAGAGAAGAATGATCGCAATAAAGACTGTAAAATAAATCTAGCTGAACTAAGGTAACATAATAAGTCCAGAAAGTAAATGTAAAACAAGTGTAAAACTACTATAATCCAGTACGAGATAAATCTAATACAAGATGAATCCAGTACAAGATGATTCTAGGTAGTGATCAAGAATCCAGGTGAGTCCAACTATTCTAATAGTGTGTTTTAAAATATCGAGATCGACATGTAAACGGCTGTAGGTAATTAGGCACATCTCTCACTGATCAGGCGAAAGATGGCTATGCCTCCAGTAGATTCCAGTTGGGAGATTCCAGATTTGGGGTATGTCTACATGTCTTACTCAATATTTCCCCGCCCCGTAATACAAATGAATCCAGAATTCGATACGAGAATTGTAACACCCCTATTCTGAATACGTACTTTGTCAAGCTTGCATGTATTTCAGACCTGTATTTATTTTTTCAGATTTTGGCATGTACTTGTAATTGGCTTGACTTGCAGATTTTGGTTCTCGTAATTGGGTTTTACCTGGCTTGGTTTATTTTGTGGAGAAGAATTGGTTTGATTTGGTTTGGTTTGGTTTAGCATGCATTGGAACACCTTAGCCTATGTTCAACCCTCATTCCACCACAACCTACCCTCTTTATTATCCCCACCTAACACTCTCTCTCCTCATTACTTCCCTCCATTAATTTCTTCTTCTTCCTCCTTCCTCTACACAACACCAAACACCATAGGCAAGTGCACCTTGCCAGCACATGAGAACCACATTTTATTTATTCATTAGCTAGACTAGGACATGGTGATCAACATTAGAACTTGACATTTTATGATTTGGAGTCTCCATTGTTCTAGATCTAGGTTTTAACTATTTTCGAATTTACATGGTTTTGATCTATTTTGGTTGGATTTTTGTGGATTTTGAGGCTTCCATGTGGAAGAGAACTCAATTTTACTCAAGTTAGAACTTTGAAAATCTAGATTTGGGTTTGATTTGACCAAGATATGAAAGATTGAATTTTTGGGTGTTCTTGATGTTCCTCTCGGCCTGGAGAAGAAGATCTACAGTCTGCGCTCTTTAGCGCAGCACTGGACCGCGCAGCCTCCCCGCACCGTACTTTTTAGCATTGACTGTGCAGCCTGGCCGCTGCCCGATTGTGTAACCAACCCTGCGCCATCGGCTCCTGCGCGCTTGACCCCTGCGCAGTCTGCATCCTGCGCTATCCATTGTCTGCGCAGTCTAAGCATGCACAGTCTGCATCCTGCGCTTTCCATTGCCTGTGCAGTCTAAGCCTACGCAGTCTGCATCCTGCACTATCTATTGCCTGCGCAGTCTAAGCCTGTGCAGTCTGCATCCTGCGCCATCCATTGCCTGCGCAGTCTAAGTCTGCGCACTTCGCAGCCTGCGCCAACCATTCCTGCGCCACCCCAACCCTGCGCCCTGTGTCCCTGTGCACTTGGCACCCTGCGCAGCTGACACCCTGCACAATCCAACCCCTGACCCCTGGCGCAAACCATTGGCTCTTGGAGTTTTGGTTTTATTTCTTTAAGCTTGGCTCTTCTATAGCCCTGTATATTGATATTTTATTAGATATTTTACGCCCATTTTATATCCTTACGCCTTTTATCATGAACTTGATTTTACTTAATATGTTTGGAATCACTACTGTATATGGCATGGTATGACAAGGAACTAGCATAACACGACAGTGACCCGTAGTGGTGCACTCTTGACATGACCAACCTGACATGATAGTGGCCCGTCGTGGCGCACTCCTGACAAGTACCCTGACATGATTTATCTTGATGCTGTTACGACGGCTAACTTGACTCGTATAATCAACTTGACACCGTGGGTGTTCCTGCATGCTTGCTTGTGCAATCCACTTGTCTTGTCTTGCATCATGTCTAGGACGTGACTCCCTGGTTCCTACGGTCAGGGATTTACACTGAATCTGGATTAGGCTAATGATTAGATCTAACTATAGTTCATGGAGAATTTCCAGTCACAGGTAATCTTGTTATCTGGGCGCTCTTAATTGGACTTGTAGCTTGCCGACGAGTAGAGCACATTTCCAGCGCACTGTCATGTGTTGCACCCTCTAAGTCACCTAAGGGTATATCGTCTCCGGGGCGATGTACCCAACCATACTCTCAACCCGCGGAAGGATAACTGGATGGTCTGCAGGGCTGGGGACTGGGAAATTCTCATTGCATCTTGTTAGTAACTAGGCCTGTGATAACCCTAGTTAGTTAAAGTAGTAAGCCGTAGAAATTGCTTGGCCGCTTGTGAATGGATGATGTCTAGCCTTGTCTAAGTCTTGTCTAGTCCCTCTACCTGGATACTCTTGTACATGCTTGTTTTACTTATCTCTAACAATAAATGGGTAGAGACAGAGTGCTGTTCAGGTGAATGGTTACAACCTCGATCCTTGTCTGGTTTAAGGGTTGTAACCTGGCTCCCGGAATGGTCCCACGTCACTAGTCGTTTATTGTCCTGTTGCACTCTTTATTTACTTGTACCTTCTTCCATTTTTTTTCTTATGTTCTGATATGCTGGCTTTTGTTCTTATTTTGTGGCCTCCTTTGTGGCACTTGCTCTTTCTGGGATTTGACCCAGCTAGTTTTGTGTGGCCAGATTTCGGAGCAGCTTCCGAGGATCTTCCGAACCTCCAGCTCGATGGTGGCGACTAGAAGGAACCCGGGCTACTAGTGGGTTTTCTATTTTGTTTCGCTCACTCTATTGTAAAGTTATTCTTTTGAGGCATTTAGCCAACGAGCACCTGTTAGCTCGATGCACTTTACTTACTGTCTGCCTACGGGCTGTAAACATGATTGACAAATCCTAGGGTTGATCATGTATGACTTAACTCTTGCTAGTCCTAGCATTTTGTACGACTAGCTTCATGATCAGCTGATATGTAATATTTGGGACGTCTTTTATTGTATATTTGGTGGTCAAACATCTTGTAATTATATTATTTGCTTGAGATTGAGACAGTAGGCTTGACCTTAAGAGACTTTGGCTTGTAGTAAACCCTCATATATAGACAGCCGTGACCGTATAGCGAGATGGACGTCATTTCAATATACGTAGCTAGCTATGTTCGCCCCCGCTCTCCAGTATTCTGGTTCTGGGGCGTGACATGGTTTAAGTGGTGGCCCATGCAGGTCTTGTCAATCAAGAAATGTGAGGGTTTACCGAATAGATGTCTCAATCAGTATTCGCCCTTGATCTCCGCCCGTATTTTCAAATCCCTGAAATTCTTGCCCTGATTACGTGCTTGTATCGTTGATCTGTCCTGGTCCTTCCTTATTGTTTCCCTGTGTCGTCTTCTTCAGCGGTACTTTACCTGACCCTGCCGATCAGCAAGGAGGAGCACCTCCCGTGGACTAGCAACAACCTGGAGATCAAGCCCAGCGTTCTGGAGTAGCCTCCATATTTATACCTACTGGAGGAGAACCCCCAGTTTGGCTCGTCCAGCCTATGGAACTTGATGATGGTACCTTGATAGGTCTCATCAGGACCTTGATAGCTTCTCAGGATCATAGAGGAGACGCCTTACACCAGACTGTGGCAAATGCTTTGACCAGAAGCGGTCATCTAGGGAACAGCACGGCCAACAGCTTCATGGCTTGAACCCTCCATTCTTCGACGGCAGTGAAGATGCGATTGCCGTGGACGCTTGGCTTCAGGATACCGAGGTGGTTCTGGAAGTAGCTAGGACACCTGAGAATGAGAAGGTGGCGGTGGTACACCTGCAGTTGTTGGACTTGGCTCGCAGTTGGTGGGAGGCGCAAGCCATGGGATTAGTGGCACCCATTGCTTGGGCAGTATTTAGAGAGAGATTCCAGGCGAAGTATTTCGATGCTATGGCTCGGTACGACCTGCAGACCAGATTTACCAACTTGAAGCAAGGAGACAGAACAGTCGACAGTTATGCATCTGAGTTTTCTAGACTTAGAAGGTTTGCCCCCACCTTGGTGGCGACCGAGTTTGATAGGGCCCAGCAGTTCCAACAGGGACTGCATTTGGAGATCTTGTTAGCAGTCGAGCAGTTCGAGCACCAGACGTTCGATGCAGTATTGAGGGCAGCTAGGAGGCATGAGTACACCTATCAGAGGATCGTAGATAGGACCGGAGGTAGGAAGCGGTCCCACAGTCAGATGCACCAATCATCAGCTCCAGCCCCGGCGGCTAGAAGTTTGACCATTGGAACTCCGAGGCGGGCGGCCTCAGTGACGTCGGTTCAGCATTCAACCCCGACGTACCCGCAGCAGCAGAAGCAGACTTCCGCAATGGGATGTTCTCATTGCGGGAAGCCAGGCCATGTAGTGGCAGATTGTCGTAGGGCACAAGGATTGTGCCTAGCTTGTGGAGCGGCAGATCATAAGATAGGAGCCTGCCCGAATAGGGATAGTTCTTCCTCTTCCAACCTAACCAGTCCATCGGTTAGGGGACCAGCACCCATGCAGCAGCAGCAGTACCCGAGGCCATTGTTGCCTCAGACCCAAGCATTCCAGCAGCAGTGTGCCCAGGCTCCAGTACAGAGCAGACAGAGAGGTTTCCAACAGAGGGGACCCGCAGCTAGAGGTCAGGCCATGATGATGGCTATAGAAGAAGAAGTTGCACCAGGTGAGGTAATGGCAGGTACTATTCTCGTCAACTCCTTTCCAGCTTCAGTATTATTTGATTCTGGTGCATCGCATTCATTCATGTCTGCATGATTCGTGACACGGATAGGATTGGAGCCCAAGTCATTAGCAGTGAGGCTTAATATACTTACTGGTAATGGTCTTGTGGGAGTAGATCGAGTGTTTTCCTCATGTCGGATCGTAGTTAGCGGTAGAGAGTTCCCCGCTAGATTCATAGAGTTCCCTATGGCAGACTATGATGTAGTCTTAGGCATGGATTGGTTGAGGAACCAGTATGCTAGGATAGACTGCCATGTTGGCAGAGTTGTTTTCAGCATTCCAGGAGAGCCAGAGTTTTCCTTTTCTAGAGGCGCGGTGGAGCCATCTTCTCCAGTATTACGGATGGCAGTAGCAGCAGTGCAGTTGCCTAGGATAGTTGAAGAGTTCCCAGATGTCTTTCCAGAGGAACTTCCAGGGATGCCGCCAGAGAGGGAGATCGAGTTCACTATAGACTTGATCCCCGGAACAGCACCAATATCAGAGCGAGTCCACAGAATGGCGCCTTCAGAGTTGGAGATTTTGTACAAGATGATGGAAGAACTCAGGACCAAGGGAATCATTCGTGCAACTGGATCGCCTTTGGGAGCCCCGATGCTTCTTGTGAAAAAGAAGGATGGTACGTCCAGGTTATGTGTAGATTATCATACCTTGAACTCAGTGACAATCAAGAACAGATACCCTCTCCCGAGGATAGATGACTTGTTTGATCAACTCAAAGGGGCTTCAGTGTTCTCGAAGATAGACTTGCGGTCAGGATACCACCAGATCAGAGTCAGAGAGCAGGATATCCCGAAGACAACATTTAGATCGAGGTATGGACATTGGGAGTTCCTTGTTATGCCCTTTGGAGCAACCAATGCGCCAGCTGTATTCATGGACCTCATGAATTGCATTTTCATGCCTTACCTGGATCAGTTCGTGATCGTGTTCCTAGATGATATCTTGGTCTACAACAAGAGCGAAGCAGAGCATGAGCAGCATCTCAGAATCGTCCTTCAGACGCTTAGAGAGCACCAGTTGTACGCCAAGTTCAGTAAATACGAGTTCTGGCTCGATCGCATTTCGTACTTGGGTCACATCATTACTCGAGAAGGAGTGGAAGTGGATACCCAAAAGATTGTGGCTATCGAGTCATGGCCAGTAACTAGTTCAGTGGCAGAGGTTCGCAGCTTCCTTGGATTGGCCGGCTACTACCGGCGATTCGTTTCAGATTTTGCAAGGATTTCAGCGCCGGTGACCCAGTTGATCCGCAAGGATGTTCAGTTTGCTTGGACAGAAGAGTGTGAGGAATTATTTGAGAAGTTGAAGCGAGGTTTGATAACGGCTCCCATTCTCACACTTCCAGATGGGACCGGAGGATTCACAGTTTATTACGACGCTTCATGCAGAGGATTGGGGTGTGTCTTGATGCAGCATGGGAAGGTAATATCTTATGCATCACGTCAACTTCGTGATCATAAGAAGAATTACCCGACCCACGACTTGGAGCTGGCAGCAGTAGTGTTTGCACTTAAGTTGTGGAGGTACTACTTATACGGAGATAGAGTGGAGATATTTACTGATCACAAGAGCCTGAAGTATGTTTTCACCCAGAAGGACCTTAATATACGGCAGAGAAGATGGCTTGAGCTATTGGTGGACTACGATGTGGATTTGCAGTATCACCCAGGGAAGGCCAACGTTGTAGCAGATGCGTTGAGCCGGAGTTTATTTCCTAACGGCACAACCAGAGTTATTGGCAGATTTTCAGAAAATAGAAATTGAAGTGGTTCTTCCTACCAGCGTGGCGTTGATGGCTAGTCTACAGGTTCAGTCCAGCATAGTTGAGAGGATCCGGATGGCACAATCTACAGATTCCAAGCTTCAGCGACTCAGAGCAGAGTGTGAGGCAGGAAGAAGACCAGAGTTGTGCATTCATGAAGATGGTACACTTCGGTACGGCTCTCGTCTTTGTGTACCTAGTGGAGATATCTGACAGGAAGTTATGGCAGAAGCTCATAGTTCGTAGTATTCTATTCATCCTGGTGGTACGAAGATGTACCATGATATTCGTCAGCATTTCTGGTGGAATGGCATGAAGAGGGAGATAGCCCGGTTTGTCTCTCGGTGTTTGGTTTGCCAGCAGGTTAAAGCTGAACATCAGAGGCCCGCTGGACTTCTTCAGCCCTTGCCGATTCCAGAATGGAAGTGGGAGCGTGTGACCATAGATTTTGTGACTGGATTACCTAGATCTCCAGCTGGTCGAGATACTATTTGGGTTATAGTTGACCGGCTCACGAAGGTGGCTCATTTTCTTCCGTTCAGAGTTGGGCAGTCTACGGCTCAGTTGGCAGAGATATATCTCAGGCAGATTTTCAGGCTTCACGGTGTGCCCGTCAGTATCACCTTGGACCGAGATTCAAGGTTTACGTCACACTTTTGGCGTAGCTTGCAAGAGAGTTTGGGAACTCGTCTCCAGTTCAGTTCAGCATATCATCCGCAGACAGATGGTCAGTCAGAACGTACAATCTAGACTCTTGAAGACATGTTGAGATCTTGTACGCTCGACTTCGGTGGTTCGTGGGAAGATCACCTGCATCTTGTCGAATTTTCGTACAACAATAGTTTTCAGGCCAGTATCCAGATGGCTTCGTTCGAGGCTCTGTATGGTAGGAAGTGCAGATCCCCGCTAGCATGGGATGATGTCGGAAAGAGGCAGATGCTTGGTCCAGAGATGATTGCCCAGACAGTTGAAGTGGTCAGAAGGATCAAGGATCGTCTTCGAGTTGCCCAAGATCGCCAGTGACATTGGGCCGATGCTCATCGACGTCCCTTGGAGTTTGCTATCAGTGGCCATGTATTCCTTAGGATCTCGTCTAACTGCGGCGTCATTCGCTTTGGCGTACGGGGAAAGCTTAGTCCTAGGTATATAGGGCCGTTCGATATCCTGGAGCGAGTAGAAGATGTATCCTATCGTCTTGCTCTTCCGCCGTCGCTAAGTGAGGTGCATGATGTATTCTATGTGTCCCAATTACGACGATAAGTCCCAGACCCGAGCCACATCCTAGACCATTCAGAATTGGTTGTTTGTACCAACCTTTCGTATGAGGAGAGGCCCGTGTCTATATTGGACCGGAGAGAGAAGATACTCAAGAACAAGACTATTAGTTTAGTCCGTGTTGCTTGGGGTCATCACACTCTCGGTGAGTCAACGTAGGAGCGTGAGGATGATATCCGATCGCAATATCCCTACCTGTTTGACTCGTAAGGTATAATGTCTTCCTTATGCCTTATGTTTTCCATCCCTTGCTTGCATGTATGATTGTCTGATTGCTTGCCTGGTTATAGCTTGCCTGTGATTAATATAGCTTGTCCTTGTCTCTCTAGCCTCTTAATTAAATTCCGAGGACGAAATTCTTTTAAGGTGGGTAGAGTTGTAATACCCATATTCTGAATACGTACTTTGTCAAGCTTGCATGTATTTCATACCTGTATTTATTTTCTCGAATTTTGGCATGTACTTGTAATTGGCTTGACTTACAGATTTTGGTTCTCGTAATTGGGTTTTACCTGGCTTGGTTTATTTTGTGGAGGAGAATTGATTTGATTTGGTTTGGTTTGGTTTAGCATGCATTGGAACACCTTAGCCTATGTTCAACCCTCATTCCACCACAACCCACCCTCTTTATTATCCCCACCTAACACTCTCTCTCCTCATTACTTCCCTCTATTAATTTCTTCTTCTTCCTCCTTCCTCTACACAACACCAAACACCATAGGCAAGTGAACCTTGCCAGCACATGAGAACCATATTTTATTTGTTCATTAGCCAGACTAGGCCATGGTGATCAACATTAGAACTTGATATTTTGTGATTTGGAGTCTCCATTGTTCTAGATCTAGGTTTTAACTATTTTTGAATTTACATGGTTTTGATCTATTTTGGTTGGATTTTTGTGGGTTTTGAGGCTTCCATGTGGAAGAGAACTCAATTTTACTCAAGTTAGAACTTTGAAAATCTAGATTTGGGTTTGATTTGACCAAGATATGAAAGATTGAATTTTTGGGTGTTCTTGATGTTCCTCTCGGCCTGGAGAAGAAGATCTACAGTCTGCGCTCTTTAGCGCAGCACTGGACCGCGCAGCCTCCCCGCGCCGCGCTTTTGAGCGTTGACTGCGCAGCCTGGCCGCTGCCCGATTGTGCAACCAACCCTGCTCCATTGGCTCCTGCGCGCTTGACCCCTGCGCAGTCTGCATCCTGCGCTATCTATTGTCTGCGCAATCTAAGCCTGCGCAGTCTGCATCCTGCGCTATCCATTGCCTGCATAGTCTAAGCCTGCGCAGTCTGCATCCTGCGCTATCCATTGCCTGCGCAGTCTGCATCTTGCGCCATCTATTGCCTGTGCAGTCTAAGTCTGCGCACTTCGCAGCCTGCGCCAACCATTCCTGCGCCACCCCAACCCTGCGCCCTGTGTCCCTGTGCACTTGGCACCCTGCGCAGCTGACACCCTGCGCAATCCAACCCCTGACCCCTGGCGCAAACCATTGGCTCTTGGAGTTTTGGTTTTATTTCTTTAAGCTTGGCTCTTCTATAGCCCTGTATATTGATATTTTATTAGATATTTTACGCCCATTTTATCATGAACTTGATTTTACTTAATATGTTTGGAATCACTACTGCATATGGCATGGTATGACAAGGAACTAGCATAACACGATAGTGACCCGTAGTGGTGCACTCTTGACATGACCAACCTGACATGATAGTGGCCCGTTGTGGCGCACTCCTGACAAGTACCCTGACATGATTTATCTTGATGCTGTTGCGACGGCTAACTTGACTCGTATAATCAACTTGACACCGTGGGTGTTCCTGCTTGCTGGATGGTCTGCAGGGCTTGGGACTGGGAAATTCTCATTGTATCTTGTTAGTAACTAGGCCTGTGATAACCCTAGTTAGTTAAAGTAGTAAGCCGTAGAAATTGCTTGGCCGTTTGTGAATGGATGATGTCTAGCCTTGTCTAAGTCTTGTCTAGTCCCTCTACCTAGCTACTCTTGTACATGCTTGTTTTACTTATCTCTAACAATAAATGGATAGAGACAGAGTGCTGTTCAGGCGAATGGTTACAACCTCGGTCCTTGTCTGGTTTAAGGGTTGTAACCTGGCTCCCGGAATGGTCCCACGTCACTAGTCGTTTATTGTCCTGTTGCACTCTTTATTTACTTGTACCTTCTTCCATTTCTTTTCTTATGTTCTGATATGCTGGCTTTTGTTCTTATTTCGTGGCCTCCTTTGTGGCACTTGCTCTTTCTGGGGTTTGACCCAGCTGGTTTTGTGTGGCCAGATTTCGGAGCAGCTCCCGAGGATCTTCCGAACCTCCAGCCCGATGGTGGCGACTAGAAGGAACCCGGGCTACTAGTGGGTTTTCTATTTTGTTTCGCTCACTCTATTGTAAAGTTATTCTTTTGAGGCGTTTAGCCGACGAGCACCTGTTAGCTCGATGCACTTTACTTACTGTCTGCCTACGGGCTGTAAACATGATTGACAAATCCTAGGGTTGATCATGTATGACTTAACTCTTGCTAGTCCTAGCATTTTGTACGACTAGCTTCATGATCAGCTGATATGTAATATTTGGGACGCCTTTTATTGTATATTTGGTGGTCAAACATCTTGTAATTATATTATTTGCTTGAGATTGAGACAGTAGGCTTGACCTTAAGAGACTGTTGGCTTGTAGTAAACCCTCATATATAGACAGCCGTGACCGTATAGCGAGATGGACGTCATTTCAATATACGTAGCTGGCTATGTTCGCCCCCGCTCTCCAGTATTCTGGTTCTGGGGCGTGACAAGAATCGAGATGAGTCCAGCCAAAATATGATGATTCCAGAAATAGATTCCGGAATGATTCCAGTGATTCCAGTAATAGAGGCCAGATAAGTATGGTATGTGTGTCGCATACATGAATCCAGAAATATCCATACGTGTTGTAACAGAGAATCACATAAAACTAACTATAACTGAAGTACAGTAATTGACATTTAAATGAGAGAACTATCAGAGAATGTACTCGCCTGATACTCTGAAAAGAGTAGTGTAATGTCAGATGTCTGCACCAGAGTCACAATATCCTAAATAGAGCGTACAGGTTATAATGTGCTTAAAATAAGATAAATGATTTTTATGATACAATCTACTTGATTTCTAGGCCAATCCAGGTCAAAGTCAACTCTTGGTCAACTCTGGTCAACCCTAGAAGTCAAACTAGGTCAACCAAGTCAAACCTAAGTCAAACAAGTCTATACTAGTCTAACTAGTCTATTCTAGGTCTAACGAGGCTATACAAGTCTAACTAGACTCTAAACTGACACACAGGTACACCTATAGGCTAAGAGCCCTAGACTAGCTATTAGGCAATACCATGCCTAAGCCATCCATAATCACATATACACAAGGCAATAACCATAACTAAAATACAATACCCTTATTGCTATATTACACAATCTAATATAGAATTACACCTAACATATAGGCTACCTATATGTATACCACACATACATATATATATATATCTAATATATATAAAAGTAGACACACATTGATATATTATATAGGATAGCTATATATATACATCTCAAATACATATATATATATAAACATGTGTATAGAGAAAAAGGAAGGACACATGATAATGTCCATGGGGGTGTGTGTGTGATGAGTGATATCTGAAAACAGTGAGGTGCAATAGGAAAAATTAGTGCAACATTGTGACCCTGTGTACCATATCAGTGTAGTGTACAAGTGAATCTGGAAAAAAGTGAGTGTTCATGGATATAAACCTGTGTGTGTATGTGGTATGAGGGCCTGTGTTCAGTGTCACAAGAGAGTGTGAGGTGAGAGTGCAAGTGTTTGTGTGTGATAAGAAGTAGAAAATCTGAAAACAGTGAAATGACATTACCTTGTGAGTACATAGGAAAGAATCAACCCAAAGCAATGAACTAACCAACATTATGAAATCTGGAATTAACAGTTGAAGGAATCCTGAAATCAGTGGAGTGGAAACTAAGTTAACAGTGAGCTATTGAACTAAATCAGTGATATGGAAACCCAGTTTTCAGTCTCAACATACCAACCCATTATTTGAACCCAATTCAATGTCAAATTAACCCAAACTTAACATATAGTTAGTTAAACATGTAGGTGTACCACATTAGGGTTTAAAACCATACAATTAATCAGTATAAAATGGGTAAATTTTGATGTCAAAGTTCATATGTCACTGAACTCAAAACAACCAACACCCATATCAGCCATCTCATTATCCTGCATTTTCAAAACTCAACATCAAATCCAAAACCTCATTCTCAAACCACAAAGCCAAAATCGAATGAAACATTATACCAACAAAAACTAACAGTCATGTGGGGATATATAACAGTGATAAACATGACTTAAAACAAGGATTAAATTGTGAGGAATTAGAAAGAAATAGTATATCAGTAACTTGTGTAACAGTCCATGCATTTGACCCAATTCGATTAAATCCCACATCAAAAACTTAACCAATCATGTAAACTAATCTAACATATATAATTAGACATGTTTAGGATTTAAACAACAATTTAAAATTATGAATTAACATTTAAATCTGAATTGAAAATAGGGAACAAAATAAACACTGATACACGCACAGGACAGCCTCGTGCGCGTGGTTCCAGTGCTCGTGCACACAAAACGACACGACAAAGATCTCGTGGTCGTGTCCCAGTGTCGAGGGGGACTAGGGCTAGGTCGGGGACACCATGATACGTGTCCAGACACGCGTGTGTGCATCACGACACGCGTATCAGCGCTGAAAATCGATAGTAGCCGATTCAGTGCAAATCCAATGCACGGCTTTGTGCGTGTCCGATACGACACGAGAGGCCCTAAGACTTGACACACCTGGTGTCAGTCAGTGCCCCATAGTGTGTGTCAAGTGTCGCATGTCCTGGTGTTGTGTCCTGTACGCAAACGTACACGAGTAGCAGGAAAGCTACAGTGCCCACGAGCGCTCGTGTATCCGCGTGTTCGTATCCATAATCCGACACGACTCGACACCAATACATGCTCAGACCATTGAAAATCCATAAGCAAACACAAAACCTAAATTCCTATTCAAAAAGTTTCCTAAAAACAAATCGAAATGCCCTTTGGGGCATTTCATCAAACACTCGAACATATGGACTGATACGTGTCCAAATGGGGCACGAATCGGACACGAAATCCTACAGAAACCTAGGGTTAGCTAGGGGACACCTAGATCTAGGTTAGAATGCAATAATAATAGCACTTACAATAGGTTTTGAAGGAGTTACCTATAGGTGTCAAAATCCTCAAAAAGCTCCAAAGAGGGGTGTTTCTCTTGATAACCAAACTTCACCAAATTGCTCCCAAGCTAAAATAATCTTCCATAAACAGCAAGAACATGTGAATTAGAACCTAATACAATTTGTTTGGATGGAAAAGTAATTAAATAGGATTTTCTAGGAATTAATGAAGTTGGGGATTTACCTCTTTCTCAAACTTGCAAATAATTCTAAGGAGGCTAGCCCTAATTTCTATGAGTCATTAAATAGAGGGGGAAAACCAATGTGACCAACCTTGAATATGTGGATTAGGGTTAGGGTTCCATGGTATTGGGCTTTGGGCCTCTATGGCTTAAGTCATTAGTCATGACTTGCGAAGTCACAAGCCATTCTCTAGTCTAATCAATTCATAATCTCTCCAAATAAATTCTAATTGGTTGGATATCACTAACTTAGGTCAAGCTAGGGTTACACACTCTAACCAAGTAGTCATGACCTAGGTTAGCTTCTAGGCTAGTTCACTAGGTCTCAATAAGTCAAGGTTAACTAGAATTCACCAATTCAATAAATTATCAAATAATTCAAATAAGTCAAAATGACCAAATTACACCTAGAGCCGTCCCTCGAGAGCATCTCTTCGAATGCCTGCTGATAGAATTTTAAGATCAGCATCTTCTGAGTACTCTCCACTTTCTCGGTATCAGATTGCGTCACCACCTTCTGGTCAGAGGAAAAGGTAGTCCCTAGCAGAGTCATCATTTTTGTTGACACACACAAAAGAAGAAGAAAAAAATGCTGTCTTTTCTTTTTATTGGCGCATGGCACCATAAATCGAGTACGCCTGAGAGATCCTGCGTTGAGGATCCCCGAGTACAAAAAGAAGAATTCTGGGGAATAGGACGATGGAGATCGAGCGGCAGTTGCTCCTTTACTCCGTTGACATTCTGATTACAAAAGTGGGAGAAAACCTAAGAAAATTGCTAACTCTCGGCTCACTGGCAAGAAGTGTAGCAATTTGGCTCTTGAAAATGCTCTCCATTCTGTCTATTGAAGAGGGAAGAAGCCCCCCTTTTATAGTCGTTCTTGGGTTGGAACGATGTTATGCGCCCATATGAAGAGACACGCTGGTTCTTACATGGGCGCATGGTCCTGCTTTGGGCGCATAGGTGTAGGCGCATACAGGCTGAAAGATCGTGGGTTGGTCGTGGTGTTGACGTAGCCGCATGCTTCGGTGCACGACTGCTCGTGGAGACTGACGGGGCCATACGCTTCGGTACACGTTCTTATCGTAGCTTTGACTGAGTCAGGCTTGGGCGCATAGCCATGTTTCAGGCTATGTGCCTTCCTTTCGGAGGAACTAGTCTTGGGCACATGAAGTTATACTTGGACTGGGCGTATGGAGCTTCATTTAGTGGGCGCATAGAGTCGAACTGACTAGGCGTATGGAGCTGCTTTGACTTGGGCCATAGGGCTATGTTTTCTGAAATTTTCATGCTTCTACAGTACCCACCTTGAATGGCAAAAAGTTGGCCGATTTTGTCAACCTATCAACGATGACCCAAATCGCGTCTTTCCCTCCTGGTGTACGCGGCAACCCAGATACAAAATCTATCATGATATGCTCCCACTTCCACTCTGGAATAGGCAATGGCTGTAATAATCCCCCTGGCCTCTGCCTCTCTGCCTTGACCTGCTGACAGACTAAGCATCTAGCTACGAAGCGAGATACCTCCCACTTGATCCTGTACCACCAGACGTGCTCTCTCAGATCCCTGTACATCTTGTTGGCACCAGGATGTATAGAGTACTGAGATCTGTGAGCCTCCTGCATGACCTGTTCCCTGAGCTCTCTACTAGGCACACACAGCTTGGAACCGTGCCTCAAAGTGCCGTCCTCTGCGAGAAAAAACTCGCCATCGACTAGCCCTGCTTGAACTGCTCTCGGATACACCGCAGAGCAACATCTTCGAACTGCGACGACTTGATCCTCTCTATCAAGTTTGACTGAATCTGAAGGCCCCACATCTAAATCTGAACTCCAGACACAATCACCTCAATCCCTAAGCTCTCCAAGTCTGTAAGGAAGTGTCGATCCATAGTCAAACACATGGTTGTTGGATACCTACTCAAGGCATCGGCAACCACGTTGGCCTTCCCTGGTTGATACTGTAGTGAGATGTCGAAGTCCTTCATCAGTTGTAGCCACCTGCGCTGCCTCATGTTGTGCTCTTTCTGTGTAAACACATACTTCAAGCTCTTATGATCTGTGAAGATCTCCACCCTCTCTCCATACAAGTAGTGCTTCCACAACTTCAGATCAAAAATTACTGCTGCCGACTCCAGGTCATGGGTAGGGTAGTTCTTTCCATGGGGAGGTAACTGCCTGGAAGCATAGGCAATCACCTTCCCATGCTGCTGTAAGATGCAACCCAACCCCTTTCATGAAGCATCACTATAGATAGTGAATCCTCCTGAACCTGAAGGCAATGTCAGAATCGATGATGTCGTAAGCCACTTATTCAACTTATCAAAATCTGCCTGACACTCCTCTGACCAAACAAACTCAGCATCCTTCCGGGTCAGCCTAGTCAACGGTTCTGTAATCTGGAAGAAATCCAGCACGATCCTCATGTAATATCCTGCCAGCCCCAAGAAGCTCCTGATCTCTGCTACTGAACTCGACGCCGACCAGGCCTCAACTGCTGTGATCTTCTTCGGGTCCACTGAAATACCATCTCCAGTCACCATATGACCCAAGAAGTCAACTCTATCCAGGAAGAACTCGCACTTCGAGAGCTTGCCATACAGTCTCTCCCTCCTGAGTGCCTCCATAACCAGTCTCAAGTGCTCCTCCTCTGTCTTTGAATACACCAGGATATCATCAATGAACACCACCACGAACTTGTCAAAGTACTGGTGGAATACCTTGTTCATCAAGTTCATACATACTGTCGGTGCATTGGTTAGCCCAAACGACATAACCAAGAACTCAAACTGTCCGTACCGCGTCTTAAAAGCGGTCTTCGAAATATCCTTCCTCTTCACCTTCACCTGGTGATAACCTGACCTCAAATCAATCTCTGAGAACACCCGAGCTCCGCTCAACTGATCAAAGAGATCATCGATATGCGGCAGTAGGTATATGTTCTTGATCGTCAGGTTGTTGAGTGCCCTATAGTCGATACACATGCGTACCGACCCATCCTTTTTGGGTACAAAGAGTACCGGTGCACCCCAAGGTGAAGAACTCGATTGGATGAAGCCCTTGTCATGCAGCTCATCCACCTGCTTCTTCAGATCTACCAACTCATTGTTGTTCACTCGATAGACATGCTGAAAAATCGGTTGCACGTCGAGAACCAAGTCTATCGAGAACTCAACATCCCTATCTGGTGGAAGTCCTGGCAACTCCTCCAGAAAAATGTCCATAAAATCTGAAATCAAGGGATGTGGAGCCACCTGCTCCTCAACTGATGCTCCGTAGAAGACTCCGCTGTCCTGCTCTGCCTATCGTCGAGTGTACTCGAATTTTGGCTCTCTTGGCGCTCCAAATAGAACTCTACCCCCTCAGAAATCAATGCTGGCATGATGTCTGCTCAACGAGTCCATACCTAATACGATATCGTAGTTCGGCAGTGGCATGATGAGCAGACTCACCTCCGACACTCGGCCTCCCAAAATAACGCTCCGTCCTCTGCGAACATCACTCACGAGGATGACACCACCCCCAGGTTGTGATCTTACAGGTCCTAGGCAATGGTTCAGATATAAGACTCTGTCTAATAGCATATGATACCGACACAAAACTATGGGAAGCCCCGGAATCAAATAGAGCGAAAGCTGGAATGGAGTCGAGAAGAACCGAACTTGCAATCAACTCCCCAACGGCGTCTGCATCCTCGGCCGCCATGGCGAAAGCTCGTCCCTGCTGACCTCCTCGAGCCTGCTGCTGATACTGGAGGAACCTCTGCTACTGAGTCTGCAGTGGCCCCTTCAGCTAGCCTGCTGGAGCTTTGGCTGCTCCACCTCCTCCTGGTACTGGACGCATCGATGCTACTGGATAGCCTCTCATCTGATGGTCCGTTGATCCACACATCAGGCATCTTCCAAGCCAATTCCTGCAGTCGTCCCACCTATGCGCAGGCTTCTTGCAGAAGGTACAACTGATAGCCTGCTGCCTCGGTGCCTGCTACTGTCCCCTCGGCTGCTGATGCTGTACCCGCTGAAAAGGTGCCCGGCCCTGCTGCTGAAACTGCTGCTGATGCACTGGCCTCTGTGGTTGCTGGTACTGAAAATGAGGCCTCTTGGCCTGGCCTCCGCTGCTGGTACCTCCCTGGAAGTCCCGACCTCTCTTCAACTTCAACACCAGGTCATCCTCTGCTGCCATAGCTGCAGAAAAGATCTCCGCGAATATAGCATTCCGGTCACTCTTAGTCAGTGACCGAACCTCCCTAATCAAACCTTGACGGAACTTCTTCACCTTCATCTTCTCTGTCGGATCATCAATGAATCGACCAACCGGTAAAACCCTTCTGCGTATACAGCAACTGTCTAGTTACCCTGAACCAGACTCTCAAACTGTGCCTCAATGCCTCCTAGGGCCACATCTGGGAAGAATTGTTCCTTGAACAGCTCCTTGAACTGTGACCAAGTCTGGCCCTCAACTCCCACTCTAGGATCTGTCTGGTACTAAGTACGGGCTAAGTCCTACATCTGATTGCCTGCCGCCTCGATATGAAGTCGGGCTGGTATCTCCGCCAGCCAAAAAATCTCCTCCATATGCTCAATCCAATTGTCCGCATAGTGAATACCTTCGGTGCCAGGAACTCTCTAGGATACATCTTCTGAAAGTCTGGGATATCCTTCTCCCTTCAGCGAGGCTACTGCTTTGCCCCTGAGTAGTCACCATCTCTACAGTAGTACGAACCAGTTGATGCGCCTCGTTAATCCTCTGACGGAAATCGGCAGTCTGCCGTTGTTGCTGCTGTTGGTGAGACTCCAGAATCCTCTCCACGAAGGAGAAGAGATGAGCAATATCTACCATCCCCGCAGGTGGAGGCTGCTGTGAAGGAAGGATCTCAGGAAGCAACGGGCTCTGTCTCCTAGCTGGTGGAGGTGCTCCTCCAAAGCTGCAGAAACACCCACTCCTGAGGGTTGCACTGGGCCTGCGGTACCGGAAGCTGGTTGCTGCTGCTGAGGATGAGAGCTAGCAGACCTCTCCTCAGCGTCCCCCGATCCGGGGCGATGCGATCTCGTCTCAACCATCCTGGAGACACAGATCAAATAAGAATTGCTGAGAATGAGTCAAAATATCAAAGGAGGACAGTTAAAATTCAAAGAAAGATAATAAGCAGCAAAATGTAGATATACAGAGTCTGATAAAGATTTTTTCCTAGTGTGATTGAGTACCTTCAAAATATCCTAATTCCTACTGCAGGCTGCAGTGATACTCTAGTTCGAATACCACTACATTTCTAAACTACGACCTGCATGGGCCACCACTAAAAACGTGTCACGACCCACACCCTAGAGTAAGGGCACGAGACGTGGGTACGTACAGCTTACGTCGCAGTATCGGCGGTAGAACGCTATCCTAGGTCAATCATCTAATAATATATAAGGTACCTGTACAATATATACACTCCGAATGGAGGTAACATAGTAAATATAGTCTCAATCACATCTAAGGTAGAATACGATAAAGATAGATAGATAGATAATAAAAAGAAATGAAATCCACATAGATACAATCCATATAAAAGTCTAAGTATCTAAGATAATACATATCCAGATAACATCTCAAAATCTCAATACAGTAATCCAGAATAATACAATAAAAAACATCATAGTCTAAACGAGTGTCATCCACTGCTAAGGGGTCCTACTGCTGGTCCAGGTCACAATAGTCCTCTAGGGTGGTCCCGTAATAAGTGGGACAGAACGCCTCAGCCTCGTCGTCTGTAATATTTTCAACAGGTCCAGTCAAAACGGGAGCGAGTACAGTACATCTCAATAAATCATAACAGGTTAGGAAATATAAGCATACTAGAGAGTAAGATACATGAAACTGAAAGAACAACATGATGTAAAAAGATAGACTGTAAGTAAATAGCTATAGTATATAAGAGAACTATCAATGCTAGTGATTTAGAGTACAAGACGATTATATAAACGGTACGATATTGTACACGAGTAATCTACAGAGGTTGTACACGAGTAATCTACATGATTGAATACATAATCACTTCTACTCCCCGTCCCAATCAATGCACAAGGATCTAATCAAGTTATGTTATTGCACACGAAGTATAGTCGTACACGATGATCATGTGAGTATATGTGTATACACGATTTCACATGATTTGTACACGAATAGCACAAACACAAGGAGTACACGATGCTCATGATAAAGTACACGAACATGAAATACTCGATGTATCCGCTAAAGGGATAATATCGTACGACAAGATCCATATAGTACTAATCCGTGTTACCAACGTGTCAGCTTCAAGCAAAGTAATCTAAAGCAGGAAATATAATCCTAAACAAGATATGAAATGATCAGAGAATGTACTCGTCTGGTATCCTAAATATCTGAAGAGAATCTACTGTCCGAGGAGTGGTGTCTGTCTCCTATAGAACAATACAAGTCACTATATGTCCAAAATAATATAACAGACTGCTACAATGAACTACATGATATTTATGGTCAATCTAGGCTAAAGTCAAACTTTGGTCAACTCTAGTCAACTATACTAGTCAAACTAGGTCAACTAGGTCAAGCCTAACCAAACAAGTCTCACTAAGCCTAACCAGCCTATTCTAGCAAGCACACATCAAAACTAGGCTATACCAGCCAACAACACACATTCACTGGGCATTCAAGCCATATACATAGGCTGTCAGCCATAGGTTGTAGGCCATAGGCTATATCACCTATAGTCTATTCTCACATATTTCACACATTAAATATATATCTAATTGATATAAATAGTCATACAAATATACATGCATACCACATCCTATATTCAAGAGTATAGTTAACATATATTTACATATAGGCCACACATATTATATATCACATACATAGAGAGATGGGGAGAGGCACATGTGTATATGTAACCATGTGGGTGTGTGTGAAACTACATGAGTGTGTGTCCTCTGTACTAGCAAATAAGTGTCAAGTGAGAGAAAACAGTGTAATAGAATGTGGTGAGTGATAAGTGTCATGACAGTTAAGTGATAGGGTGTGTGTAGTATAGGTACATGACAATAGGTAGTTGTGTCAAAGGTGGTTAGTTAGAGGACAGTAAATAGGATATCAGGAAATGTGTGTGTATGAAAGTGCCAATGTGTGTTCAAATAGGAAATAGGTTAGTGTGTTCTCAGGAATTTATGGTGCATAGTGACAGTTTAGTGTAATAGAAAACTGGAAATTCAAGTGCTCATGACAGCTAGCTAATAGTTTAATTGCAATGTGTGTGTATATGGAAACAATAGAGTGTGATATCCAATCTCAGGAAAATGGAATTTATGTAATGTGTATGGAAACTGAAATCAATGTGAGACATAGGAGTTCTCAGGACATTAAGTAAATGACAGTTTGTGAATATCAGTTCAACATCAAAATCCATTTCAAAATCCCAAAACCTTGTTATCCTTAACCAATTCATGTAACCATCATTAACAGTAAACTAACACACATGTAATTGCATTAATACATGGAAATTAAAAATCAAATTCTGTTTAAAATGGAATTAAAAATCAGGATTCCAAATTCAGGGAAACTGTATATCAGTCGATAGTGTTACATATAGGAGTTCAATCATTCAAAACCTATTTCGAAATCCAAAAAACTAATACCAGTCAATAATCAACATTGTAGTAATCTAATACACATGTGTAAGTGAATTAACATGGCAATTAAACAAGGAAATCAGTTTTTGAAACACATTAAGTTCAGAAATTTGAAAACAGGGATACATGTATCAGTGAAATGGGAAATTGAATTTCGAAACCTAAAACATGATAATAATCCAAAGTAAAGGTTGGTAACTAATCCCCGACATGTGCACGTGTCATGGCACTCATTCGTGTCCAACTAGGTGGACACAGCCGTGTCCAAGACACCCCGAGCACTCACAAACACACACGAGTGCACAGGACTGTGTACACCGTCGTGCACGCGTGCATGCGTGTTCGGCATACGACACAGGCCATGTGGGGACACGTGGCCATGCACACATGTACGCTAGGGGTAGGGCTACCCCTATGACACCCTGCATCGTGTCCTAGACACATGTCGTGCCGTGTCCAACCGCGTGTCAGTAAAGAATTTCGTGCGTGCACAACAGCTCGTGCGATCAGTGCAGGGAGGAGAACTCATCGCACACATCACTATTCGGGCTCAGACTTTGGGAGACCCTTGTTAGGTGTTGCCCCATCGTCCTCGCCTAAAATGGCATGTCCACGTGTCCTGTGTAGGGAGAAATAGACCCCGAGATGCAGGACACAGTACACGTGCTGCTGCGGGCGTGTTCGTGTCCTCGAGTGGATACGACACGACACCAAATTTAGTGAGCAAGGACACAAATCATTAAGCATGACCTAGATCTAGGATTCCATTCAAAAACATTTAGAAAAATAGCAAAAGAAATTGGTTTGGTCATTTCAACAAATACCTAGGTCTACACAATGATACGTGTCCGATACAGACACGAAACTTAATGCAAATGACACCAAACTTCTACTGTAGCTAGGGGACACCTAGATATAAGCTACCATGCACTAAAAACATGAATTAAATAGAATTTGAGGGTTTTACCTGTGGATTGCAAGGATCAAGGAAAAGCCCCAAATCAAACGGTTCCCGTTGCTAGCCAACTCCTCCCAATTGCTCTAAAACTGAGATTGCTCCTCAAAATCAGCAAGTACAGGTTGGTTAGAATCATATGCAAAAGATTTGGGTCAAAAAGGATTAAAAATGGATTTTCTATAAATTTAGGAAAGTGGAGGTTTACCTTTCCTTCAAAAACTTGGATGAACACAAAAGAGGCAAGAACAAGTCATTAGGACATTAAATGGAGGGGGTTTCCTCTATGGCCGGCCATGGGTTATTTAGCTAGGGTTAGGGTTTCATGTTATGGCCCATGGGCTTAAGTCATATGTCATTTAATGAAAATCACAAGTCATTGCATTTAATCATAAGTCATGAAATGATTTCACTTAAACTTGATTTTCCTATTTCAAAACTAAATTCTAAGTGACTAGAATGGGTTAACTTAAGTTAGACTAGGGTTACCATAGCTAGGGTTAGCTTCTAGGCTAGTCTACTAAGTCTCAATAAGTCAAAGTCAAAGATAGTGTCACGTCCCAGAATCAGAATACTGGAGAGCGGGGGCAGACACAGCCAGCTACGTATATTGAAATAGAAACCACCTCAATATACGGTCACGGCTGCCTAGAAATATGAGGGTTTACTACAAGCCAACAGTCTCTTATGGTCATGAACAAGCCTAATGTCTCAATCATAAGCAAGTAAGTAAGGTCGCAAGATGTATGATCATTAAATATACAATAATAAGGCGTCCCAAATATTACATATTCAGCTGATCATGAAGCTAGTCGTACAAAATGCGAGGACTAGCAAGAGTTAAGTCATACATGATCAACCCTAGGATTTGTTAATCATGTTTACAGCCCGTAGGCAGACAGCAAGTAAAGTGCATCGAGCTAACAGGTGCTCGTCGACTAAACGCCTCAAAAGAATAACTTTACAATAGAGTGAGTGAAACAAAATAGAAAACCCACTCGTAGCCCGGGTTCTTTCTAGTCGCCACCATTGGGCTGGAAGCTTGGTAGATCCTCGGGAGCTGCTCCAAAATCTGGCCACACGAAACCAGCTGAGTCAACCCCAGAAAGAGCAAGTTCCACAAGGGGGCCACGAAATAAGAACAAAAGCCAGCAACCAGCACAAGAAAATATAATATTAAAACTAGAATTTACGAAAACATGTCAAGATGATATACGACGAGATAACCATGGGACTATTCCGATAGCCAGGTTACAACCCGTAAACCAAACAAGGACCGGGGTTGTAACCCTTCATCTGAACAGAACTTGGTTTTCTACCATTTATCGGCAAGATAATAATAAAGCAGGAAATTAAGACGGGGAGCAACCTTGTACTGGATCAAGACATGGCTAGACTGGTTATACCTCATTCAATCAATCACGGCCAAACAGATACTACGGCTTACTACTTTAACTAACTAGGGTTATCACAGGCCTAATTACTAACAAGATGAAGTGAGATTGTTCCACAGCCACAAGCCCTGCAGACCATCCAGGTTACCTAGGTCGAAAATTAGGGGTTGAATTCAGGTGGGTACATCGCCCAGAAGACAAATGTACCCTTAGGTGACTTAGAGGGTGCAACACGCGACAGTGTGCTGGAAATGTGCCCTACTCGACGGCAGGCTACAGATCCCAAGAGCGCCCAGGTAACGGGATTGCCCGTAGCTGTGTCATCTCTTCATGACTACTGAGTTATTCTAGTTATTAACCTTAATCCATTTTAGTAGGTACTTCTGACCGTGGTACTCAGGAGTCCCATCCTAGACATGATGCAAGACAGGACAAGTGGATTTAACAAGCAAGCAAGAAAGAACCACCCACGGTGTCAAGGCAGGTCAAGTTAAATTAGTCGTCGCAACAGCATTAAGATAAATCATGTCAGGGTACTTGTCAGGAGTGTGCCACGACGGGCCACTACCATGTCAGGTTGGTCATGTCAGGAGTGCACCACTACGGGTCACTGTCGTGTTATGCTAGTTCTTTGTCATACCATGCCACGTACAATAGTCATTCCAAACATATTAAGTAAAATCAAGTTCATGACAAAAGGCGTAAGGATATAAAATAGGCATAAAATATCTAATAAAATATCAATATACAGGGCTATAAAAGCCAAGCTTAAAGAAATAAGACCACAACTCCAAGAGCCAATGGGTTAAGCAAGGGGTCAGGGGAGCAGCGTAGGTGAAAAGTCACGTACGCCAGAGAGCAGCGTAGGTGAAAAGTCACGAACGCTACAGGGAGCAGCGTAGGTGCAAAGTCACACACGCTGAGAGAGCAGCGTAGGTGAAAAGTCACGCACGCTGAGAGAGCAGCGTAGGTGAAAAGTCACGCACGCTACATGGAGCAACGTAGGTAAAAAGTCACGCACGCTGAGAGAGCAGCGTAGGTGAAAAGTCACACACGCTACAGGGAGCAGCGTAGGTGAAAAGTTACGCACGCTGAGAGAGCAGCGTAGGTGAAAAGTCACGCACGCTACAGAGAGCAGTGTGCGTGAAAAGTCACACACGCTCAAGGAAGCACGCTTCCAATAGGGAGCGTACCCAAGTCTGTGTACGTAGCGCTAAAGAGCGCACGCAGCTCAGTGTGCGTAAGCTAAACAGCTCTGCACACTGCTCACTGTCTTCTCCAAACAGCAAGAACACCATGGTAGAACCCAAGCTTCAAAAGTTCATAACTTTGCCATCCGAGCTCCAAATCTGGATTTTCAAAGTTCCAATTTGGGTGGAATTGAATGCTCTTCCACATGGAAACATCAAAACTCATAGAAAACCAACTAAAATAGATCAAAACATGCAAAAATCTGAAAATAGGAAGACTTAGATCTAGAACAATGGAGACTCCAAATCACAAAATGCTAAGAACTAATGTTGATCACCATATCCTAATCTAGCAAATGGACAAATAAAAGAGGGCTCTCATGTAGTGGCAAGATGCACTTGCCTAGGGTTGGAAGAGTTGTGTAGAGGAAGGAGAAGAAGAAGAAGAAGGAAATAAATGGTGGTGGTAATGAAGAGATAGAGTGGTAGGTGGAGAATATAAAGAGGGTGGGTTGTGGTGTGTTGAAGGTGGAGTGTAGGTTAAGGTGTTCCAATGCATAATAAACCAAATCAAACCAACCCAATCCAAACCAATTAAAACCGAACCATGACAAAAACCCAAAATACGAGAAATACCAAAATTCCACAAGTTGAGAAAAATAAAAATACATGCCAAAATCCAGATATGAGTATAAATACGAAATACGGGAAATACGGGAAATGAGGGTGACAGATAGCAATCTCCAATTCAATAAATTCATAAAAAATTTCAAAAATTCACCAAATGACCAAAATACCCTCAAGCTAGAAATGTGGTAGTGACAGTATGATCGTTTAAGGTCTTTTCTACTTAATAACAATTTTACAAAAGGTAAGGTTGACACTATACTGTTTATAAAATTATTTAATAGAAATCTTCTTTTAATTCAGATTTATGTTAACGATATTATCTTTGGATCTATTGATGAATCTCTTTGTCAAGAATTTTTAAAGTGTATGCAGAATGAGTTTGAAATGAGCATGATGGGAGAACTCAAATTTTTTATTGTACTGTAATTCAAACAAACCAATAATGGGATATTCATAAATCAAGCCAAGTACACAAAAGACTTACTAAAGAAGTTCGATCTGGAAATAGTCAATCCTCTTGGCACTCCAATGGCAGCTTCAACCAAGCTTGATATTGATGAACAAGAAAAATCGATCGACATACGTAAGTATCGAGGTATGATTGGTAGTTTACTTTATTTAACTATTAGTCGTCTTGATATAATATTTAGTGTTTGCTTGTGTGTACGTTTCCAAGCTAACCCTAAGGAATCACACTTGTGCGCGGTTAAGCGTATCTTTCGATACCTTAAAGGCACATTTTTTGTCGACTTATGGTATCCCAAAACTACATCCTTTGACCTAACCAGTTACTTGGATGCTGATTTTGCTGGACGCAAAGTAGATAGAAAACGTACTAGCAGCATGTGCCATTAGCAGAAGATCGTTTCAATTATTTACGTTAAAAATTAGGAATTTTAGATGTCAATAATATTAATTAATTTTGTTTTATTGATTACTTTTCAATATGCAAAAATATTTTCGATACAAGCCTACAAAGGGTCTGTTTGTCACTAGGGCTACGGCTAAAGCAAAACGGTTCTTAAGTGTTCCCCGGTAAACCTCCGTTAGCAGGGACAGTACCCCTACAGCTAACCTGAGACAGTAGATACATATCAAAATTTAATTCATAAAATAATATTAATTATATTAATTGAAATTTAAAATAACTAAACTTGAAATTAAATAACTGAAAAGGATTGATGAATATAAAGTGGTATTGCATTTAATTCAGCTCGTAAATACTTTAACAAAACCCCAGGCGAACTCCGACCGAATTCAGCCCGAGTTCTGTTGGTGTCGGGTACTTTTAAGTCCGAATCAAGTGGCCCCTTCCTATTAATCTCCTCAAAAACTCTCAAATCACAGCAAGCAGCTGTGTTCGAACCTCCAAACCCAAGTTTTTCTCCAACCCATTGCTCTCAACTCTTTTGGAGATTTCAATCCAAATTTTGGATTCGTGCGGAGTATCTCATTCTCTTCCACATATTCAAATCGCAGAAGGTATAGCCTCCTTCTTCTCTCATTTTCAATTTCACAAATTTCTATATTTTTTATAGAAATAATACCTAAGAACATCAACCCCTTCAAGAGGAAGAAGACGGCAGCTAGTGAAGAAGCTCATCTTCGGATCCAATCCATGAATCCCTCTTTTCACCCGTCCAAACGGAAGACGGGGCATTTAATGGTTTTTTCCAAACCCATGATCAATTGCTATTATGGTATTCAGATTTCTCGATTCGCAACATATGCCCCAACGCTACAATTAAATGAACTATCTTTCCATCCCATCAGACACACTTTGAAGCATTAGGATTTCACAACATTGTTACTCATTCATATCCGATTGCAATTAATGCTATCCGTGTATTTTATTGCAATTTCATTCTTGAAACTTTTACTTAAAAGTCATCTCGTCGGAATTGATATTCAGTTTAATGATGTCGACTTAGCAAAAATCCTTGATATTCCAAATGAAGGTGCTCTGCTAAACGATATCACAAAATTTGAATTTCCCGTAGGCACAACCTTAAACAACTTTAAGAATGAACTCTGCTCTCCTGATTGAGTTTGTTATGGTAAATTTAAAGCTGCTAATTTGAAATTATTTTTCAATGAATTGCATCGCATCGTCTACTCCATTATATTGCCTAAATCTACTTCATAGGACGATGTGACTACCCTTGAGATGTCCTCCATTTATCATATTTATAAGGGTATCCCTTTTTCTGTCTCCAAAACTATCATTCAGATGATGGGTCGTTGTCGCGAAAGGAACAGAAATCTTGCTTACGCCATGATCCTTCCAATCATCTTTCAGTATTTTGCGATTGATTTATCCACTTGTGCTCGTGACTCTGAGCCCAATTATCTTCAGCTTTCTCGTCATAGCGTATCTGTTTTTTATGCTCCTCCTACTGCTCCATCTCTACCACCACAGGACTACCCTATATCTTATGAGGGTATTCACCAGCATCTTTCTGATTTGTGAGCATTTATAACTGACACATAGAAGGAACGTTGGTTTTGAGATGCCAGTCGGTTTCAGGCTCTCGCAAATTCCTTTACGAATCTACGTTTTCCTCAGACTGGTCATTTTGCCAGTTCTCTTCCCTGAGATCCAGCTGTCTCTGGCTACCACTATGAGGATGAGGCGGTTTGTCACTTCTTTTAGCCCGATAATGCTTATGACCGGTACCGTTGTTCTGGTGCTAATCTAAACCCTTTTGGAGCTGGCACTTCATGAGCTGGTCCATCTAGACATGGTGGCGATGTTGGTACTGATGATGATGATACTGAGGATTTTTGATATAGAAGTTATGTACTTTGTCTAGATATTATCTAGTTAGAATTCATTTTGTTAATGTTTGCTTGGAAATGCTCCGACATTTCAAGATAGTACTCACTTTATTTTAGCATCGAGACTTTTATTGCTGAGTTGATGTATTTGGAACATCTAGTTATTATTCTCTTATTAGTATGCATTTCAGTGTGTATCATACTCTCTCTAATATTCTCTTTATGCATTTTCCTATTCTATGTGTAGCATTACGTATCTTATTTTATGTTTCTTACATAGAACGACTTATGAAATACATGTTATTTTGTCTATATTTTTTGTATTTTTTTAATGTTTGTTTCTTATGCATGAATTGCGAGAGAGCTTCTCTCTTTGCAATTATTTTGTTATGTGACAACGGGGGAGAAATAGGAATGTATGCCACTACCACATTTTAGAATAAGAGTATTTTGGTAATTATGAATTTTTGATTATTTTATTAATATTTTAATTGGTGATGTGATTTTGGTCTTTTACTAGTTGAGACTTTAGAGACTTAGCCTAGTGTCTAACCATGACCATAGAGACTTAGCTTGCATGTTAGACTTGTGTTTAGATCCTAATCTAACTAGGAGATGACTTAAGTTCATTTAGAGATTTGGTTTAAGGTGTTGGTTGGGCCTATAGTTTGAAGGCTTAACTAGCTTGCTAGAGAGAAGCCCATAGCCTACTACATGAACCAAAACCCTAACCCTAGCCATGCTTGGCTAGCCCACAGCAGCAAGAGAGGCACCTTCCCCCTATTTAATGTCTTTTCATAATTTCTTACCTCTTTTGAAAAGCCTCTTCAAACCCTCGTTTGTTCTTACCTAAATTTCTCCATTACCTCTATTTATCCTCCAAATTGAGCATAGTCTTTTGCATTGGGATCCCTTGCTGCTGTAGAGACTATGGGATGCTAGCTAGCAAGGATTTGGAGCACATTGGCCCATAGCTTTTAGAGAAGGACATCTTCCTTAGGGCTTTGCATTGAGATCTAACTCCCAATAGGTAAATAGCCCTAAACCCCTTTAAATTTCTATTTTCTCTTCACGAATGCATCCATCTAGGTGTTTCAGACCTGTAGATGTAGTTTGGTAGGATTTCGTATCCGTTTGGTAGGCGTATCGGACGCGTGTCGGTGTATTGGAATACGTGTTCGATGAAATACCTCAATGAACTGTTTAATCATATTTTCCAAAACAAATTTCATCAATTAGTAGCCCTATATGTGTGTTTTGATTCCCCTAATCTCTGAACACGATTCAAGTTCGTGTCCATATTCAAATCGGACACGCATGTACTGCACGTGGTACTATACGCGTATCCAGTGCTGCGTATAGATTTCTCGCAGCCTGGGACACGTGGGCACTTGCCATTTGGTATAGTGGTGGTGGCCATGACTGACAAGTCAGCCCCCAAGTTTTGTGTCAAATAGATTCGTGTCGGACAAGGTATCGTATGTGTACGCATTTTACACTAACTGCGTACAGTCGAATTTCTTCGACTGATACACGTCTCGTGTCCCTCGTAGACACGTCGTGGACACCATGTGAGGTGCCTACCATGAAGACCAACACCCCAGCTATACGTGGACACAAGCACGTGGCCTCTAGTACCCTATGTCGTGTCCAAATATACCCGATACATCCCCACCATACTGCACTGCACAGTGTTCTGATACTCAATAGTTTGAGTAGTTTGGACACCTCGTGTCCAGTTTCTTGGATACGTAGACACCCCCTGACACATGCACACGTGTGAGACACCTCTGTACACACTTTTCCCCAATTTTAAGTGATTATATACATGTATATTTGGATGTATCATAGTACGTACATATATGTATATATATTTTATTTGTATATTAAGTGTTCATTATAAACTGAGATTCGACTAAACTTTGGGTTCTTAAAATATAAACTGAGTTTGTGTGTTAATATGTAAACTAAGATTTAAATATAAACTGAGTTTGGGTTTGAACATAAAAATTGAGTATAGGTTGATAACTGAAATGTGGACATGATACATTGTGGTTAATTGTCACTACCACATTTCTAGTGTGAGGGTATTTTTGACATTTTTCGGGCAATTTAAATTTATTAGAATTTATTTGAATTTTTGAGAATTTTTAGGAATTATTTTGGAATTTGTTTTGGACTAGGTTGACTTTGACTAGTCTTGACCCTTGTAGACTAACCTAGAAGCTAACCCTAGTTAGTATGGACTTGGTTAGGTTATGTGACTCTAGTTTAACCTAGCATGACTTAAGTTAGTGGTAATTAGTTCATTAGAAATTGAGTGAGGAGATTAGGAATTAAATGGTTTGAGAAATGGCTTGTGATTTTACAAGTCATTTTGTGACTTAACCTAATAGGACTAGCCAACATAGTGCAAACCCTAGCCTAGTCCAACATGGCCGGCCATCGTTATCTAACCTAGGGATTCTCCCCACTATATAATCTCTCCTAAAATCTAGGGTTGCCTCTTTCTTAGGAAAGCTCAAAGTTCAAGAAGGTCAGTTTCCTATTGTATTTTAATCCCTAGAACTCCATTCCTCTTCCTTTTTCATTCTAATCTTTTCTATTAGGTTCTTATACACCTATTCTTGCTATTGTTAAGGTTCCATCTCAGTTTGACGTGATTTGAGTGGATTGGGACATCAAGACAAGAGCTATTGATTGGGGATTTTTCTTGAAAGTTCAAAAATAGGTAACTTTCTTATTTCTCCAAGAAATTTCGTTTTGTTTTCATGAATAGGAAGCCTTAGGGGTCCCCTAAGTGTCTATATTGGTGTCGTGTCATGTTTCATAAGTTTCGTGTCCATTTGGACACGTATCAGGGATATAGCCTAGGTGTTTGTCGAGATGCCACTGAGGGCATTTCGTTTAGTTTTGTGGAAAGTTTCTAAATAGGAAATTAGGTTTTACTATTGCCTAGGCATTCCTGTTCTTCTGATGTGGATTTGATGCCGTGTCGTGTCGAATAGGACACGTGCACATGCGGGTGGACACGCGCGCGCACAGGCAGTGCATCTCCTGCTACTCGTGGTCTCGTGCTCGATGCACAGGCCACGTGGCGAGCAGGGATTTGACGAAGGGGTGGGGGCAGTGTCTGACACGAGGGCACCCAAGCCTCGAGTCATCTTGTGTCGTATCGGACACGCACGAGGCTTTGCACTGGGTTGCCTGACTGTTCAGTCGTGTTTTTCTTTGCCACTGATACGCACATGTATCTAACACAGACACGACTTGGACATAGGCTATCTAGCCTATTGGGTAGTCCTATAGGTGGCCTACCTAGGTTGGTATGCACGAGACACAGTAGTGTCCTGTGTCGTGCACACGACACAAGTGCACGTGTGCACGAGGTAGTGCACTGGGCAGTGCACTGTTATGTGTGTTATTGGGTTTCTTTGATCTGGACACGTTTGTGTCATATGTATAGACACGTAATGGACTCTGGGACACGTACAAAGTATGTAACTATATTACCAACCTTTAGTTTAACAATTTAAATTGATTTTAATGATGAACTCTGTGAATTCCCTATTTTCCTGAAATGTGTATCAGACTTGTAATTACTGATTTTTCTAGGTTTAAATTTATGGCTTTAACATTGATTTTAAACTCTTATAAGTGTACTTATATGGTTCCTAGCTGCATGTCAGAATTTGATTGATTTAGGACTGGTATTATAGGGTTTCGAATGTGTTATGGGTTTTGGCAAGTTAGCAAATTCTGAAACTTGATGTTTAGTTTCCTGATTTTTCCAGTTTATATATGTGAACTTTGCCATCATTTTAAACCCACTTAATGCTGTTAATGTTTAGGTTAGAGTCCCTAAATGGGTTCTCATATGTATTATCTAACCATGGTTAAGTTTTTGGGTGATTTGGTGGTGTAATGCATTCGAATGGGGGTTGGGATTGTGGGGACTGAACATTGGTTCAGTTGGTAGCATTGATTTCCTTCTTTCCTTTACAGTTTAGTATTGAATTGATTGAGTGTGTTCTTATAATCTTAAACCTTTGAGTTCCTTTCAAACCTGGGACTGAGTTCAGTCTCCAGGAACAGTTGAGTTGGGATTTCATTCCCAGTTATTTAACAACCTGAGTTACCCTCACATTGTTTTACAATGTTCTTCAAACCTCAGAGACTGAAAACTGGTTGGTTATGAACCTGAGTTGAATTGGGTGTTATGTAATATTGTGTTTTTCTATGAGTTAAACTCTACACTTCCTGCACATATATTTTGCAGCCACAGTTTTTCCAGATTTTCGAATTCTTTTAGCTTGCACACACTCACAGGTATATCTCTTACTCTCACTACACACACATTTTTCCCTTAACACATAGTCACACACACACTATATTACCTTTCTAACACTGTGCACTCACTGTTTCACTCAACTGTCACACACACTGTTGCACTCTCTCCTCTCTCACACACACATGCCCTTTCTCTCTATATATATATGTAGGTATATATTATATATGAATATGTGTATGTATATAATATGTTAAGTATATATGTGGATACATGTATGTAGGTATCATGTATATGATAATATGTGGGTGTATTATTATATATGTATTATATATATGCATGTGTGATACACATATAGGTAGCCCTATGTGGATATATATATATTTAATATGTAAACTCCATGTGTAGGCCTAGGTGCAACTAGGTTATGTGATGTTTGGTTTGACCTTGTGTTGTATGGGTTGTATGGACTTGATATCCTAGCAAAGGCTAGTTTAGCCTACTTTAGACTTGTTGGACCTAGTTTGACCATAGTTAACCTTGTTTGACTTCTAGGGTTGACCAGAGTTGACCAAGAGTTGACTTTGGCCTAGATTGACCTAGACTCATATAGAGTGCATAGTAGAACTTTATTTTACCATTTTAGACTTTTTGTGACTTGTGCTGTTCTGATTAGGAGCCAGATACCACTCCTCGGACAGTACTTTCATAGTGGACACTCAGATACCAGGCGAGTACATTCTCTGATTATTTCATATCCTGCTTAGAATTATTTCCTGCATTAAATTTCTTTACTTGTGCTGTCACGACATTATCACGGATTAGTACTATACAGATCTCTTCATGCGATGTTATCCCCCTTGGGAGCATCGGGTACATTGTGTCATGTGCGTTTCACTTTCATCATGTACTCCCGTGCTTTCACCATACATGTACACTCTTGTGAACCATGTACACTCATGTTCACAGAGCCTTCATGTATACTATCATGTGCACCCTTTCAAGGGCCCCATGTGATATCATGTACAATAACATAACCTGCTTAGATCCTTATATATTAATTGGGGAACGGGGGAGTGCTAGTAGTCATGTGAACAATTCTATAGTAGTGTAGATCATGTACAACTCTTTAGTGTAGATCATGTACAAATCTCTCCCGTTCACATGTGCTATCCTGTACTCTGACTCACTAGCCACTGTTAGTTCCTTACTTATAGTAGATATTTCTACTACAGTTCTCTCTCTCTGTTTACATAATGTATTCTTCAGCACATGTATCTTACTTTACTACATGATTATATTTTCTAACCTGCTATGAACTGTTGAGATGTACTGTACTCGCTCCTGTCCTGACTGGACCTGTTGAAAATATTACAGAGGACGAGGAGGAGGCCTGCCTGGACACCTTTTACGGAGCAGCCTTAGATGACACCTGCGTGCTGGACCCTCAGGAGGACCCTGCTCTAGCTGAGGATATCACCCCCATTGCCTAGACTAGATTAGTTAGGCTTATCTTACTTTATGTAGTCTTGAGTCATATTTTAGCTTGACATTTTTTTCTGAGTTCTAAGATGTATATATTCTTTCATTCTGTATCTGAGACCATGTACTTCTGGATATTTGCAGGGATTATCATTGACTACTTTTCATTTATTTATTTTCTTGAGTTCTATTTCATATCGTGCTATCTCTTCCTTAGTTGTGATTGAGTTATTACTGCTATGTCACCCCCATTCGGGGACTATAAACTGTTTAGATATATATTTTTTGTTGTATGTTGACCTAGGACAGCGTTCTACCGTCGACACTGCGGCGTAGGCTGGACGTACCCACGTCTCGTGCCCTTACTCTAGGGTGCGGGTCGTGACACATTTTAGTGGTGGCCTATGCAGGTCGAGATTAGAAGTATAGTGGTATTCGAATTAGAGTAGCACTACAGCCTGTGGTAGGATATAGGACATTAATTTTAAGGTACTCAATCACTTTTGGAAAAATTCTTTTATTGCCATCTAAATCCATATTGTCAGTTGATCCTTTGAATTTTGACTGTCCGCCTTTGTTATTTCGCTTCTTTCTCAGAAATTGATACTCTTGTGTGTCTATCTTCAGGATGGTAGAGACTAGATCGCAGCGTGCCATTCATGAGGATGCTATAAAGGGGACTGCTACCTCTCAGCCAGTACAGCAAGGCCAGGGGACTGCAGCTCCTGCCACCTCTGCTCGTATTGAGACCTCGGCAGCCGCAGCAGGGGTTATGCATCCACCGACTCGGAGGTAGGACCCGATCATTCTAGAGGATCCCTTCCAGCAGCCACCGCCTACAGGACACGTGGATGCAACGTTGATGTTCGCATACTTCCAGCAGTTTATGGACGGACAGCAGGCTCGACAGGACAGAGGCATGGAGCTGGCCCTTACGACGGTTGCAGCTCAACCAGTGATCCATCAGACGAGGACACCGGGGATCGAGCCGTTTCAGAAGATGAGCCCCAGAGACTTTCTGGGGACAGAGGGGATCCTATATGCCGATGAGTGGATCGAGCATATAGAGGAGATCTTCCGCTTGACCAGAATTCCAGCAGACCTTCAGATCGAGGCCGCTGCTAGCCGGATGCGAGATCTTGCTCGCACCTGGTATCAGTCAGACCCCAGGGTGGGGGTACCTGGGCAGACTTGGGAGCAGTTCAAGGGCTTCTTCAAGAAGAAGTTCTTCCCAGATTCAGCACTCAGAGCCTTGGAGTCGCAGTTCGAGAGCCTAGTCCAGGGGAGTCTCTCAGTGGAGGTGTACGCCGGGGAGTTCGGCCGCCTCGACAGATTTGTAGAGGGCTTGAGCGAGACGGCCAAGGCCCAGAGGTTCCGGAAGGGCTGGTCAAGGAGGTCAAGTCCTTGACCAAGGGCAACGGGGGTGCTACGTTCGAGGAGATCTTGACGGGAGCCTTGCTAGCAGAGGATGATCTTGAGCTTAGGCTCAAGAGGGGGCGAGACCCAGTTGGGGGCGGCAGCAGCAGCGGGGGCCAGGCCAAGAGGCCCCACTTTCAGCATCAGCAGTAGAGGCAGTTCCAGCTGCAACCGATTCCGCAGAGGCCAGTTCACCAGCAGCAGTTTCAGCATCAGGCACCCAGGCACCAGACAGTCAGTTGCACATTCTGCAAGAAGCCTGGGCATGTCTTCAATGAGTGCAGAAAGAGGCTCGGGAGGTGCCTTCTTTGTGGAGTGGAAGATCACCAGCTGAGGGATTGTGTTAGGTCTAGAGGACGAACAGGCCCGGGAGGAGGAGTCAGGGCTCCAGCAGGCCAGCAGAGGGGACCAGCCCTGCCGACGTAGCAGCAGAGGTTCGTCCAGTACCAGCAGCAGGCCAGGGGAGGCCAGCAGGGACGAGCTTTTACCATGGCAGCAGAGGATGCAGAGGCGACAGGAGAGCTGATTGCAGGTTTGATCCTTCTCGACTCCAGTCCAGCTTTTACATTATTCGATTCTGGTGCTTCATATAGCTTCATATCAGTATCTTTTGCGATTAGACACAGTATCATAGCTGAATCATTGCCTAGGACTTACAAGATCACGACCGGGGGTGGCATTATCCTCGTGAGTGATGTTTGTAAGGGTCGGAGAGTAGTTTTGGGAGGCCGTGAGTTGGAGGTGAGCTTGCTCGTGATGCCATTGCCGAACTACGATATAGTACTAGGCATGGATTGGTTGAGCAGGCACCACGCCAGCATTAATTGTAGAGGGGGTAGAGTTCTCTTCAGAGCGCCGGAGGAGCCAGAGTTCGAGTACTCCAGACGTCAGGCAGAGTAGAGCAGCGGAGTCTTTTGTGGAGTCTCGATCGAGGAGCAGACGATTCCATACCCCTTGATAGAGTATATGGATGTTTTCCCAAAGGAGTTGCCAGGATTGCCACCAGACAGAGACATAGAGTTCTCGATAGACTTGGTTCTAGGAGCGGAGCCCATCTCACAGCATGTCTATCGGGTGAACAACAGCGAGATGGTGGAGCTGAAGAAGCAAGTGGATGAGCTGCAGGACAAGGGCTTCATCCGCTCGAGCTCGTCGCCATGGGGTGCACTAGTGTTGTTCGTACCGAAGAAGGATGGGTCAGTACGCATGTGTATTGACTATAGGGCACTCAACAACCTTACGATCAAGAACAAATATCCACTGCCGCGGATCGACGATCAATTTGACCAGTTGAGCGAAGCTCGGGTATTTTCCAAGATTGATCTGAGGTCGGGATATCACCAGGTGAAGGTTAAAGGGAGGATATTCCCAAGACCGCTTTCAGGACGCGGTACGGGCAGTTTGAGTTTTTGGTTATGCCGTTTGGGCTAACCAATGCACCAGCAGTCTTTATGAACCTTATAAACAAGGTGTTCCACCAGTATCTAGATCAGTTTGTGGTGGTGTTTATTGACGACATCTTGGTATATTCCAAGACTGAGGAGGAGCACGAGGAGCATTTGAGGATCGTGCTAGAGACTCTCAGGAAGGAGCAGCTTTACGGAAAGCTCTCCAAGTGTGAGTTCTTCTTAGACCGGATGGACTTCTTGGGGCATGTGGTGACTGGAGATGGTATCTCAGTTGACCCCAAGAAGATTGTAGCAGTTGAGGCATGGGCAGCGCCGACTTCAGTTGCAGAGATCAGGAGTTTCCTGGGGCTGGCAGGATATTATCGGAGATTTGTGCAGGATTTCTCCCTGGTTGCAGAGCCGTTAACTCGGTTGACCCGAAAGGATGCTGAGTTCATTTGGTCAGAGGAGTGTCAAGCAGCTTTTGATGAGTTGAAGAAGCGGCTTACGACAGCTTCGATTTTGACATTACCTTCAGGATCAGGTGGTTTCACTATTTACAGTGATGCTTCAGGGAAGGGGCTGGGTTGCGTCTTGCAGTAGCACGGGAAGGTGATTGCCTATGCTTCCAGGCAATTATGTCCCCATGAGAAGAACTACCCTACCCACGACCTGGAGCTGGCAGCAGTGATATTTGCTCTGAAGGTGTGGAAGCATTATCTGTATGGTGAGAGGGTGGAGATCTTCACAGATCACAAGAGCTTAAATTATGTGTTCACTCAGAAGGAGTTGAACATGAGACAGCACAGATGGCTAGAGTTGATGAAGGATTTTGACATCCTACTTCAGTATTACCCCGGGAAGGCCAACGTGGTTGCCGATGCCTTGAGTAGGTATCCGACAGCCATGTGTTTGACTATGGATCGGAATTTTCTTGCCGAATTGGAGAGCCTTGGGATAGAGGTGATCGTGCCCGGAGTGCAGATGCAGTTATGGAGGATACAGATTCAGTCAGACTTGGTGGAGAGGATCAAGTCGGCACAGTTTGAAGACGTTGCTCTGCGGTGTCTCCGAGAGCAGGTTCGAGCAGGATTGTTAGAGGGCGAGTTTTCTCTTGCAGAGGATGGTGCCTTGAGGTACAGTTCCAGATTATGTATGTCCAGCGGAGAGCTCAGAGAGCAGGTTATGCAGGAGGTCCACAGATCTCAGTACTCTATACACCCGGGTTCCAACAAGATGTACCGAGATCTGCGAAAGCATATTTGGTGGTCAGGAATGAAGCGAAAGATGGCTCGCTTTGTGGCTAGGTGTTTGGTCTGTCAGCAGGTCAAGGCAGAGAGACAGAAGCCCGGTGGATAGTTGCAGCCGCTGCCCATTCCCGAGTGGAAATAGGAGTATATCACGATGGACTTCGTTTCAGGATTGCCGCGTACTCCAAGAGGAAAAGACACGATTTGGGTCATCAATGACAGGTTGACCAAATTGGTCCACTTCTTGCCATTCAAGGTGGGTACGTCTACAGAGAGGCTGGCGGAGATGTATATGCGGCAGATAGTCAGGATTCACGGAGTTTCGGTCAGCATCGTCTTAGATCGGGATAGCCGTTTTACTTCCCATTTCTGGAGGAGTCTGCAGACCAGCTTAGGCACTCAGCTCAAGTTTAGTACTACATACCACCCCCAGACGGACGGACAGTCAGAGCGAACTATTCAGACACTTGAGGATATGCTACGGACGTGCGTCCTGGACTTTGGAGGTTCCTGGGAGGATCATCTTCATTTGGTGGAGTTTGTCTACAATAATAGTTTCTAGGCCAGCATTGAGATGTCACCTTTCGAGGCTCTGTACGGGCGTAGGTGCTGTACACCCTTATCTTAGGATGATGTTGGTGAGCGAGCTTTACTGGGGCCAGAGATGGTTGTTGATGCAGCCGAGAAGGTGAAGCTCATCAGGGACAGACTTCGCATGGCGCAGGACAGACATCGGCACTGGGCCGATAGCCACCGGAGGCCATTGGAGTTTGAGGTACAGATTAGAGTAGGATTAGATTTAGGTTTCTTTGTTTGTGATTTTTGATCATGTTTGTTTATTATTTTAATTGAGACCTTGCTTGTGATTAGCTCAGAGACCAAGTTTTCTTGAGGATATCTCTGACTCGTGGTACGATACGTTTTGGTGGAGCGGGAAGCTTAGCCCGCGCTTCATCGGCCCTTTCGTTATCAGCGGAAGAGTCGGTGACGTTGCATACAGGCTAGACTAGCCGCATGTACTAGTGGGGGTCCACAACGTATTTTATGTATCACAGTTGAGACGGTACGTGGCTGACCCTAGCCATGTGCTCGATCATTCAGATATAGAGGTTGGGCCTTCTCTCAGCTATCCAGAGCAGCCAGTGGAGATTCTGGATCGACGGGAGAAGGTTCTGAGGAACCAGGTGATACCCTTGGTGCGCATCGCATGGAGGCATCATTCTCCAGGAGAGTCTACCTGGGAGCGGGAGGATGAGATGCGCGAGCGCTACCCTTATCTTTTTGGACCGTGAGGTATGCTTTCTATCCTTCTCATCAGTTGTATTTCGCCTTTCAATTTCGAGGACAAAATTCGTTTAAGGAGGGTAGATTTGTCACTACCACATTTCTAGTGTAAGGGTATTTTTAACATTTTTGGGGCAATTTAAATTTATTAGAATTTATTTGAATTTTTGGGAATTTTTAGGAATTATTTTGGAATTTTTTTTGGACTAGGTTGACTTTGACTAGTCTTGACCCTTGTAGACTAACCTAGAAGCTAACCCTAGTTAGTAGGGACTTGGTTAGGTTATGTGACTCTAGTCTAACCTAGCATGACTTAAGTTAGTGGTAATTAGTTCATTAGAAATTGAGTGAGGAGATTAGGAATTAAATGGTTTGAGAAATGGCTTGTGATTTCATAAGTCATTTTGTGACAACCTAATAGGACTAGCCAACCTAGTGCAAACCCTAGCCTAGTCCAACATGGCCGGCCACCATTAGCTAACCTAGGGATTCCCCCCACTGTATAATCTCTCCTAAAATCTAGGGTTGCCTCTTTCTTAGGAAAGCTCAATATTTAAGAAGGTTAGTTTTCTATTGTATTTTAATCCCTAGAACTCCATTCCTCTTTCTTTTTCATTCTAATCTTTTCCTTTAGGTTCTTATACACCTATTCTTGCTGTTGTTAAGATTCCATCTCAGTTTGATGTGATTTGAGTGGATTGGGACATCAAGACAAGAGCTATTGATTAGGGATTTTTCTTGAAAGTTCAACAATAGGTAACTTTCTCATTTCTCCATGAAATTTCTTTTTGTCTTTATGAATAGAAAGCTCTAGGGGTCCCCTAAGTGTCTGTATTATTGTCGTGTCAGGTTTCATAAGTTTCGTGTCCATTTGGACACGTATCAGGGATATAGCCTAGGTGTTTGTCGAAATGCCACTGAGGGCATTTCGTTTAGTTTTGTGGAAAGTTTCTAAATAGGAAATTAGGTTTTACTATTGCCTAGGCATTCCTATTCTTCTGATATGGATTTGGTGTCGTGTCATGTCGAATCGGACACGTGCACATGTGGGTGGACACGCGCGCACAGGCAGTACATCCCCTGCTACTCGTGGTCTCGTGCTCGATGCACAGACCACGTGGCGAGCTGGGATTTGATGAGGAGGTGGGGGCAGTGTCTGACATGAGGGACCCTAAGCCTCGAGTCGTCCCGTGTCGTGTCGGACACGTACGAGGCTCTGCACTGGGTTGCCTGACTGTTCAGTCGGGTTTTTCTTTGCCACTGATACGGCACTTGTATCTTACACAGACACGACTTGGACACGGGCTAGCTAGCCTATTGGGTAGCCCTATAGGTGGCCTACCTAGGTTGGTGTACACGAGACACAGTAGTGTCCTGTGTCGTGCACACGACACAAGTGCACGTGTGCACGAGGCAGTGCACTGGACAGTGCACTGTTGTGTGTGTTATTGGGTTTCTTTGTTCTGGACACATTTGTGTCATATGTATGGACACGTGATGGACTCTAGGACATGTACACAGTATGTAACTATATTACCAACCTTTAGTTTAATAATTTAAATTGATTTTAATGATGAACTCTGTGAATTCCCTATTTTCCTGAAATGTGTATCAGACTTGTAATCATTGATTTTTCCAAGTTTAAATTTATGGCTTTAACATTGATTTTAAACTCTTATAAGTGTACTTATATGGTTCCTAGCTACATGTCAGAATTTGATTGATTTGGGACTGGTATTATAGGGTTTCGAATGTGTTATGGGTTTTGGCAAGTTAGCAAATTCTGAAACTTGATGTTTAGTTTCCTGATTTTTCCATTTTATATATGTGAACTTTGCCATCATTTTAAACCCACTTAATGCTGTTAATATTTATGTTAAAGTCCCTAAATGGGTTCTCCTATGTATTATCTAACCATGGTTAAGTTTTTGGGTGATTTGGTGGTGTAATGCATTCGAATGGGGGTTGGGATTGTGGGGACTGAACATTGGTTCAGTTGGTAGCATTGATTTCCTTCTTTCCATTACAGTTATTATTGAATTGATTGAGTGTGTTCTTATAATCTTAAATCTGAAATCTGTGATGTATAATAGTGTTGTGTTCCCTTCAAACCTGGGACTGAGTTCAGTCTCCAGGAACAGTTGAGTTGGGATTTCATTCCCAGTTATTTAACAACCTGAGTTACCCTCACATTGTTTTGCAATGTTCTTCAAACCTGAGAGACTGAAAACTGGTTGGTTATGAACCTGAGTTGAATTGGGTGTTATGTAATATTGTGTTTTTCTATGAGTTAAACTCTATACTTCCTGCACATATATTTTGCAGCCACTGTTTTTCCAGATTTTTTAATTCTTTTAGCTTGCACACACTCACAGGTATATCTCTTACTCTCACTACACACACATTTTTCCCTTAACACATAGTCACACACACACTATATTACCTTCCTGACACTGTGCACTCACTGTTTCACTCAACTGTCACACACACTGTTGCACTCTCTCCTCTCACACACACACATGCCCATTCTCTCTATATATATGTAGGTATATATTATATATGAATATGTGTATGTATATAATATATTAAGTATATATGTGGATACATGTATGTAGGTATCATGTATATGATAATATGTGGGTGTATTATTATATATGTATTATATATATGCATGTGTGATACACATATAGGTAGCCCTATATGGATATATATATATATATATATATATATATATATATATATATATTTACTATGTAAACTCCATGTGTAGGCCTAGGTGCAACTAGGTTGTGGGATGTTTGGTTTGACCTTGTGTTGTATGGGTTGTATGGACTTGATATCCTAGCAAAGGCTAGTTTAGCCTACTTTAGACTTGTTGGACCTAGTTTGACCATAGTTGACCTAGTTTGACTTCTAGGGTTGACCAGAGTTGATCATGAGTTTACTTTGGCCTAGATTGACCTAGACTCATGTAGAGTGCATAGTAGAACTTTATTTTACCATTTTAGACTTTTTGTGACTTGTGCTGTTCTGATTAGGAGCCAGACACCACTCCTCGGACAGTACTTTCATAGTGGACACTCAGATACCAGGCGAGTACATTCTCTGATCATTTCATATCCTGCTTAGAATTATTTCCTACATTAAATTACTTTACTTGTGCCGTCACGACATTATCACGGATTAGTACTATACGGATCTCTTCATACGATGATATCCCCCTCGGAAGCATCGGGTACATTGTGTCATGTGCGTTTCACTTTCATCATGTACTCCTGTACTTTTACCATACATGTACACTCTTGTGAACCATATACTCTCATGTTCACAGAGCCTTCATGTATACTATCATGTGCACCCTTTCAAGGGCCCCATGTGATATCATGTACAATAACATAACCTGCTTAGATCCTTGTGTATTAATTGGGGAACGGGGGAGTGCTAGTAGTCATGTGAACAATTCTATAGTAGTATTGATCATGTACAACTCTTTAGTATAGATCATGTACAAATCTGTCCCGTTCACATGTGCTATCCTGTACTCTGACTCACTAGCCACTGTTAGTTCCTTACTTATAGTCGATATTTCTATTACAGTTCTCTCTCTCTGTTTACATACTGTATTCTTCAGCACCTGTATCTTACTTTACTGCATGATTATATTTTCTAACCTGCTATGAACTGTTGAGATGTACTGTACTCGCTCCTGTCCTGACTGGACCTAATGAAAATATTACAGAGGATGAGGAGGAGGCCTGCCTGGACATTTTCTACGGGGCAGCCTTAGATGACACCTACGAGCTGGACCCTCAGGAGGACCCAGCTCTAGCTGAGGATATCACCCCCATTGCCTAGACTAGATTAGTTAGGCTTATCTTACTTTATGTAGTCTTGAGTCATGTTTTAGCTAGACTTTTTTTCTGAGTTCTGAGATGTATATATTCTTTCATTCTGTATCTGAGACCATGTACTTCTGGATATTTGCGGGGATTATCTTAGACTACTTTTCATCTATTTATTTCCTTGAGTTCTATTTCATATCGTGCTATCTCTTCCTTAGTTGTGATTGAGTTATTACTGCTATGTCACCCCCATTCGGGGAGTATAAACTGTTTAGATATATATTGTTAGTTGTATGTTGACCTAGGACAGCGTTCTACCGCCGACACTGCGGCGTAGGCTGGACGTACCCAAGTCTCATGCCCTTACTCTAGGGTGCGTGTCGTGACATTAATGTTAAACTTATATATGATGCTTGACATGATAAACCTGAGATACTCACTCACACACCCTCTACACACATACACACACACCCTCACCCTACGATTGCTAGCACTCACCCACTTTACACATGCAAACACACACCCTATTTTATATTGTTGAGAACAGCATATCACACACACACACATACACACACACACATACACACACACACACACACAGACATACACACTCTATACATACACTCACATATAGCTATTTGCCCCTTCCCTCTCTCTCTCTCTTTATATATATATGTATATATATATATAGCTAATTTAAATATATGTATATATATTTTTGAATGTATATGTATGTGTATATATTGGTAGCATTATAGGTATAGCCTATGGATTAGTGAGTCAGTTTAAGAATGACCCAATAGGCCTAACTTGGCAAAGTTCACCAGCAAGTTGACCAAGTTGACAAAGTCAACTTTGGGTCAAACTTTATCTAAACTTGACTCAAATGGACTTAAAATGACTAGATAACTTGAGTTTGAACTAAGTTTGGAATAATAGACTATTTGACTTAAAATTGACGAGGGTTGACTAGAGTTGACCAAGGGTTGACTTTGACCCAGAATGACCTAGAATTGACTAATCTAGACTAGTTGACCATTCCAAACCCTAGATAGTTTGACCATAGTTGACTATAGTTGACCTAGTTTGACTGTGTAGTTGACCAGAGTTGACCAAAAGTTGACTTTGGCCTAGATTGACCTAAAATCATATAGAATGTATTATAAACTTTATTTTTACCATTATGGATGTACTGTGGCCTGTGTTGCTCTAAATAGGTCTCAGTTACTCTGATTTGGACATCTATTCTCATCGGCCATTCAGGATATCGGACGCGTACATTCTCTGATCGTTTCATACTTGTTGGGACTTATATTCTTGCTCTAGATTAGTTTATTGATGCTGTCATGCTATTAACACGGATTGGTACTATATGGATCTTTTCATGAGATGTTATCCCCGTTAGAGCATCAGATACGTCATATCATGTGCTTTTCACTTACATCATGTATTCCTATGCTTCCACCATTCATGTATACTTATGTGATTCATGTACTATCATGTTCACAGAGCCTTCATATATAACTATTCATGTGCACTCATTGTAGCTCCCCTTCCCGAAAATTTTAAAATATTTTATTTATTTTATTTAAATGGTAGATATTTACGTATCTCAATTAATTCTCAATTAAATATATATATATATAAGACAAGTTATTATGAACATCTCTTTCTTATCTTTTTGATACTTTTCTTCCTTATTTGCTATTTTATTTCCTTATTATTTTTACTAGTGTTTTTATGTTTTACTGGTTTATCAAGTTATTTGAATACCAAAACAATAAAATAGTATTTTTCGTTGAGAATACAACCCATGCTTCTAACATGTATGCTACTGGTAATTAGTGACAAAGCTCTATGATTATATAAAAAAATTCAAATTAATTAATTGATTGATATTGACGCGTCAACAATGGAATTTGAACTTGTGCAGTGCTACCCGACAGATTTTGATTCCCAACGGAATAATATTAATAGGCACAATAATGTCGAAGCCCGTAAAATGTTACACGTAAATCATAGCCGAAGGAATCTTAGCTACTGAGTCCAGTTCGAAATCGGTGGAAGGTTATACAAATTAACTCATTTAAACCGTTTGGCTTTGATCCACCTGTGTAACCAGATTTGATCACAAAATTATCTGCTTTAGCCAAGTGTGGCTTATATAACTTGAACTAAGGAGGCCTCCAGGTTTTGTTTCGAGACAAAGCTTCATGGTTTACAATTTGATACCATACTCGAATTCTACGTTCAGATATGTCCTATAGGTACCTAAATAGCCTGTAGAAAAAGGGAAATAAAACCAAAACAGATGAGCAGTCCTTTAATAGCAGCAACAGCCCGGGCTCAGCCGAGCCCGACCAAGCCCACCGGTCCAACACACCGATACTCAACAGCCCGAGCTTTACAAGCCAACCCGAGAAAACCCCATAAGACCCGAGCGCAGCCCTTTCCCCCGACCCTGTGTATAAGTATAACGACAACAACAACCAAAGAAAAACCTAGCCGTCGCTTGGAAACCATGTTCTTTTCCTTTGCTTCACGGATGAAGCAGCAACCATAGCATTCGTCGTACTCATCACCGCCTCGATCCCATGTTCCTTTTCGACCACCGCCATATACACCACCACCATCGCCACCGATACCGTCACCATCAACACACAACCAGCACAGAGCAGAAATCAAATAAAGTTGCAATATCGTACCTACCCATCCGGTGCACCGCCAACCAAGGCTTGAGCCACCATAGAAGCCCCATCTCTTGGGCCAGACATCGCTAACGTTCCCCTATTCCTCGTCGCGGTCCATATCCGTGCCGGTGGCAAGCAATGCCGCGCCAGACTCTACGGCCCCACTGGATCGGAGCCGTGTGACTGTTGCGCCAGTGATCTCCTCTGCGCCGAACCTCCGCCTCTCCACCGTATGGCTTGAGCTCTGGAGCCTTTCGCTCGGATCCGCCCAGCATACCGGCGCCGACGTCTTCGTCGACGACGAGCGGGGCGGCCCGCGTTCCCTGTAGCCGTGAGTCCCGCTACCTTAGTCGAGCGCTCTATGCCTCCTCGTGTGACGCCAACGCCCCAAAATTTTTGCGGCCGAACCTGGCCGTTGTGCTCCGCCCTAGCCCTACGGTGGGCTATCCCGAGTCCGTCCAAAGCCGTCGCTTCCTCCAGATTTTGAGCCGATGTCGCTGCAAGTCACCGTGCCCTAGCTGGCGAGCACAGCGCACGAACGTGACCTCAGCAGTTGTCGGCGCTCCCAGCTGCAGCCATCGACCGGAGTCCTTCACATCAAGCGGCAGCCACTGCCGGAGCCAATGGACTCTCCTTGTCGGTAAGCCTCGCCTCCCCTCTCCCTCTCACTTCCCGATCGGCAATCCCTTTGTAGCCCTTTTCTCTCACCCTCATCATTTAATCCCTCATTTTCTTTTTATCTTTCCAACTAAAACATAGTTGTCTCAAACCCTTTTTGCTTTGCTGCCACCATATCATTCATTAGTCCTTAGGAAAGGGAGAAGGGTTTTGACCCAATAGGAAGATAGTCATTTTATTAGGTATTATTATCAACATTGACAACAGTAGCCATATGCTGTTGTTTTGTTTAGCATTTTATTTATTATCATGTATACAATAATATGGTATTTAGTATAATTAATAATGTATAGTTATTATTCTATGTATATAAATTGTTTTAAGCATTTTTATTATTAACCTGTTTATTGATTATAGAGTAACATATTAATTTGATAGCTAAAGCCTAGTGAGTGGTTTTGATAAAATTTTGGGATAATTTGCGTTTATTTTGGGCTATATGACTTGGCTAACCGATCAGTGTTGGGCTATAAAATATTTTTATACATATATACATATATATATATATATATTAAAAAAAAAAATATATATATATATATTCTTGGGCTTTTATCTAGATTCCTATCCAATAGTTTTATATACGATTTTTGTAAAATAATTATTATTACCTTGGATTTTCTCAAATAACTATTTCCAAATGTCCTTAATAAATTATATTCAAATATTTTCGTAAAGAGGTTAATATCTATTATATTCAACGGACTGTAGATAATTTCATGAATATATGTTTCTCCAACTAGAATATATACAAATGGTTTCTTAATAAATTCTAAGACGTATATTTTGACTGAGGAAATTCCTATCTTAAATAATATCTCCTTCCTCTTAGAGTAGATTGTTTCCAATCATGGTCGTGGCTAATCAATCTTTTCCTATTTTGCTTACAAACCCGAACTCTGACCCTAGCCAAATGGAATATTCTGGACTCAATGGAATTATTGGTTTCTCCAGCTAAGGACCTCAGGCAAGTGCACATTCTGATTGCTTTTCGATTCATAGTAGTCTTTTCATTTCATGTCAATACATATATCTTGCTGTTTGTTGACACGCTCGTCACACGGAGTAGTCGGGAGGGGAAATATCTTAGTAAACATGTGGACTACCTAGAAATATCCCCAAAATGTCTATTCTTGAATGATAGCAGCTGCACACGACACGTACAGTGAGCTAGATTTACCTCCTAGCCGTTCACATGTCGAAAAGGATATTTCATACCACATAGGTCGTTGTCTTTTATTTTTCCTTTTATTCTCCACCGTGCCATGTCATCAGTTTTCTTCTAGTTTTATCTCTCATATGCTATTTTCATGTCTTGTTATTTCTATTGTGTTTTTGCATTGTCGTCGGTTTGTGTACTTGTTCTATTCCTGACTGAAAACCAATATTTTTCAGGTTTAGCCGCGATCACTCTTAGCATTGGGAAGGCTTGGATATGCTGAGGTCAACCTAGAAATAGAAAGCAATTGTATTAATTTCATTAATTATAAAATCTTGTATTTTCTTTAATTATAAATCTTGTAAATGTTGTAATAAACTTAGAAATGTGAATGAGCAGCAAATGTTATTATATTTTGTGATTTTGAGCATTTATTTCTTGCGAGCTTGACAGCGTTCTACCGCCGACTCTGTAGCGTAGGCTGGCATGGACACGTCTCGTATCCGAAAAAGCGGGTACGGGTCGTGACAAGTTTTTGTGGTGGCCCATGCAGGTCAGTCTTCGCAAATTATGCGAACTCGCAGTAGTACAATATTAGTCGTACTGCTGCGAGCCTGCGCCCAGGAAATGCTCATTCACAATTAGGATTAAAATAATTTAGGAGAATAACTAGGATAAGGGTCCCTTATTAATTTGACTAGTTGGGTAGTTAAGGTTTTCTGATAGGCCATGCAATTTAGATACAAAATTGTTAAATTTAGATAGCTTGCTAGATCTCTATAGAAATACTATTACTCTTGATATGACGACATGATCCAACGTGGGTATACCACTCACTTGGCTAGTTAGGCTTTTCCTAGAATTAAGGCTATAATCTCGATAACATGTTCAAATTCCATGCTCTATTAGATATAAACATCACTTTATGAGTTAGAATTGCCTGTTTTTAAATTCTATTTTGCTGTAAGGAACAGGTTTATAATTTTCTGATTCTATTACGAATCTCGAGGTAGATTGATTTGAGATTTTCCCTCAACCATCGAAATGCATATAAAATAGATACTCGAATGTTTGTATTCCTTTCGTCTTTAGTTAAATCCTCCATGTTAACTCTTTTGTTTTAGGTGTTGTGACTGACAGGACGAATACCTACGCTTTATTTTTATTCAACTTGTTGAATCTCTAGAAGCTCATGAATCCGTACGGATATAGTTAAAGGAATGTTAGTTAACTAATAATGGTTAGACAGCAGCGCACTGTCGTCAATTTTGAGAGTGAAGAATGTGGGTTCACTGCAGCCAGCAGCGCACTGGCGAGGCACAGCCCATAGAACTGAAATTATTCCGAAGAATCATAGTCTATGGAACATTGCAGAAACTATATCCTTGTTGACCTCTTTAGATCTTAGATACCCTTGTGTCAATATAAGTTAGAGCACCTGATAGCTTATCACACCTGAATCACGGAACCAAGGGTTTGTCACAGCCAGAGTATACAGGCGGGGCATAATTTCCAGTGAAATGACTTCATATGTGATTACCAGTTTAGGATACTATCGAGAATAGAAATGCCCTGTGTGTACCATAAAACCTAAGGCCAAAACTAGTGGAAGTTCTGTAAGTAGGGTAGCATGTCTCCTAACCTAGCAATCAGTGGACCTTGTGATCTATTGACAGGGTAATTGACTGATATTAATAAGTTTACCTAGAATATAGAATTTAGAGTTCCATAACCCATTAGTCGACTAAGGCCGAATGGATAGAAGATAGTGGGATGACTGTATAAGCAATGACACCAGGTAAGGTTTTGATTCTCTCAAAACTCGAACTACTGCCTCCTTTCCAAAAAATTTGCCTACTTATTTTTTGACTATCTTGACCAAAGCTGCTATTACAGCCTAGTTTTGCAAGCTTACTCTTTTATCGAGCTTGATTCAAGACATGTTTATTGGGGACGCCCACTAACATATTGTCTAATCAGAATCATTGTATTACGGTCTGATCAACCATGATGCAGTGGTTCGCTCTTCATCTAAATATCCTACGCGGATTAAGATGTAGATGTCTCTAGGATCTCACCCGCGACTGCTTTGACAATTCCTCTTGAATTATACATTCGCCTTCGAATCACGTAATTGTATTCAATGACATCATTCTTGAACTCTATATTGTTTTTGGTCTTTTACTGATTTGAAAGGACGAAAGCTCATAATTGATAGATAGATATAGAGTATCCCCATGGCTATGATAGTGGTATACGCAAGTGTAGCTACCATCGGCCAGCCCTGTGATTGGAACCTTACCTTGAGTTACTTGTTCTTCTCTCGACCTTCAAACTACTATCGGGACCTTCTAGCCATCTGAATTTGAGAAACGATCCTTGGTTTGACTTATATCTACCGTATCCCGTATGTCGTGCCTTATTCTTTATTAACAAGAGTCGAGGTACGATATCCGGATTTTAGAATTCTTCTAACCTTGTTATTCCTAAAACCATATCCTAGCTTCTAAGGTGGGTAGACTGTAAGCCTTCTTAGGATATACGAAGATTACCGATTGAACAACATAATTTTCCATTAGTAGGATAAATAGTGCCTCATGGACTCCCACTTTCCATTTAGATTATTTTGTGCCCTGGCCGTGTCATTAATATTCGGAGCACGAGACCAGCTGTTATCTTCCAACAAATTTTATATGCAAGATCTAAACGAGTCCACCTTCATCTAGGTATATCATGTCCCACTCAAACCCGTCCCCTTGTACTCTATTTTGGGGTACGACTTTCAGGTTAAAAGGATTATCCGTAACCCTTACCGTAATACCGGTGTACTTCCTGACTCCCATTAGAGCCTCAACCTCGACTCAATTCCTTCGACTCAATATATGGTTGTGATCTATTCAAAGCCCACTACACACATGCCACTAGTATGCCACCCAATTGAGACCTCATGTCCTACTTAAACTCAAAGGTCACGAAAGGCGTATTTCGGGCTTTATGAACCTAGCTAACCAACCTGACGGGCAACTAGCTCAACCCCTTGAATAGAAACCTATTCTAGAATACCCTAATCTTGTAGGAATAGTTTTATCATTGGAATCTTGTCCAGTTCATATAGATTGCAGTCCAAGGTTCATCCAACCAACTAGTAATGTCCAGATAGGGAATCCATTAAGACCCATTACAACCCATCTAGGTATACCCCCATATTTGGACTATAAAATCGAACTATTTGAAATAGGTCCATGTACCTATTATGTAGTCGCCACCTCTTAGAATGTGAAGCCATTCGTAACCCTTATTCCACCTACCTGGAAGTCGCGATTCAATCTTGCATTGCGTTCATACCCCTTGCTTGTGTGTTTAAGAAACCACAGAAAAGATCACAATCTTGATTTCTCAAATTCTGTTCTATTATGAAATCTTCTTCAGATAAAATTTTAAGGACGAAATTTATGTATTTTATGGATTGCAAGCCCCTCTAGAAAACGAAGGGTGTTTCGACGTAGCAAGTGACTGAACTAGAGTAGCCCAATCTAGCAAATAAGGCAGTGGTTCATAAACTCCCTTTCTATCTGTAACATTGGATACTCTCCACTGCTCTGGAAACTTCACAGTTACTTCCGATTATTCTGCCTTATCTTCCTGTCCTCCCTACTTCGGAGTGACGAATAGTCATGCTTACTAGAGTTTATCAACATTTATTAGCTACTTGTGTAAGTTTGTTGATTGTTAAAATTTTGGGTTGCTTGATAGATATAAGAGGATTATAGACGTCATAGGCAGTAGGTATCTGTTGGTAGGATTGTTAGCAACTAGTTAGAAGATTATAGATTTTAGCTGTGAGGCGTAGTGTGACCAAAGGTGAGTAGAAGTCCTCGAGGTTATATAGTTACAAAATGACTAGGAGGAGGTATAAATATTTCTGAAAAATTAAATTTGAGAAGATGGAGGTAATAGTGGATTTTTTTTATTTTTTTGAATTTTAGGCATGATTATAAGTTGGAATTTCGAGGACAAAATTATTTTTAAGGTGGGTAGATTTATAGCTCCCCTTCCCGAAAATTTTGAAATATTTTATTTATTTTATTTAAATGGTGGATATTTACATATCTCAATTAATAAAAAAAATAAAAAAAATATAAGACAAGTTATTATGACCATCGCTTTCTTATCCTTTCGATACTTTTCTTCCTTATTTGCTATTTTATTTCCTTATTATTTTTACTAGTGTTTTTATGTTATACTGGTTTATCAAGTTATTTGAATACCAAAACAATAAAATAGTATTTTTCCTTGAGAATACAACCCATGCTTCTAACATGTATGCTACTGGTAATTAGTGACAAAGCTCTTTGTATTATATACAAAATTTCAAATTAATTAATTGAATGATATTGACGCGTCAACAATGGAATTTAAACTTGTGCAGTGCTACCCGGCAGATTTCGATTCCCAATGGAATAATATTAATAGGCACAATAATGTCGAAGCCCGTAAAATGTTACACGTAAATCATAGTCGAAGGAATCTTAGCTGCTGAGTCCAGTTCGAAATCGGTGGAAGGTTATACAAATTAACTCATTTAAACCGTTTGGCTTTGATCCACCTGTGTAACCATACTTGATCACAAAATTATCTGCTTTAGCCAAGTGTGGCTTATATAACTTGAACTAAGGAGGCCTCTATGTTTGTTTTCGAGACAAAGCTTCAAGGTTTACAGTTTGATACCATACTCGAATTCTAAGTTCTGATATGTCCTATAGGTACCTAAATATCCTGTAGGAAAAGGGAAATACAACCAAACCAGATGAGCAATCCAGTAATAGCAGCAACAGCCCGGGCTCAGCCGAGCCCGACCAAGCCCACCGGCCAAACACCCCGATACTCAACAGCCCGAGATTTACAAGCCAACCCGAGAAGACCCCATAAGACCTGAGCGCATCCCTTTCCCCCGACCATGTGTATAAGTATAACAACAACAACAACCAAAGAAAAACCTAGCCGCCGCTTGGAAACCTTGTTCTTTTTCTTTGCTTCACAAATGAAGCAGCAACCATAGCATTCGTCGTACTCATCACCGCATCGATCCCATGTTCCTTTTCGACCACCGCCATATACACCACCACCATCGCCACCGATACCGTTACCATCAACACACAACCAGCACAGAGCAGAAATCAAATAAAGATACAATATCGTACCTGTCCCTCCGGTGCACCGCCAACCAAGGCTTGAGCAACCATAAAAGCCCTATCTCTGGGGCCAGACGTCGCTGACGTTCCCCTATTCCTCGTCGTGGTCCACATCCGTGCCGGTGGCAAGCAGTGCCACGCCCGACTCTGCGGCCCCACCGAATCGGAGCCGTGTGACTACTGCACCAGTGATCTCCTCCGCGCCGGACCTCCGCCTCTCCTCCGTATGGCTCGAGCTCTGGAGACCTTCGCTCGGATCCGTCCAGCATACCGGCGCTGACGTCTTCGTCGACGACGAGCGGGGCGGCCCGTATTCCCTGTAGCCGTGAGTCTCGCTGCCTTAGTCGAGCGCTCTATGCCTCCTCGTGTGACGCCGATGCCGTAAAATTTTTGCTGACGAACCTGGCCATTGTGCTCTGCCCTAGCCCCATAGTGGGCGACTCCGAGTCCTTCCAAAGCTGTCGCTTCATCCAGATTTTGAGCCGATGTCGCTAAAATTTGTCGTACCCTAGCTGGCGAGCATAGCGCGCGAGCGTGACCTCAGCAGTTGTCGGTGCTCCCAGCTGCAGCCATCGACCGGAGTCCTTCACATCAAGCGGCGGCCACTGCCGGAGCCGATGGACTCTCCTTGTCGGTAAGCCTCGCCTCCCCTCTCCCTCTCACTTCCCGATCGGCAATCCCTCTGTAGCCCTTTTCTCTCACCCTCATCATTTAATCCCTCATTTTCTTTTTATCTTTCCAACTAAATCACAGTTGTCTCAAACCCTTTTTGCTTTGCTGCCACCATATCATTCGTTAGTCCTTAGGAAAGGGGGAAGGGTTTTGACCCAATAGGAAGATAGTCATTTTATTAGGTATTATTATCAACATTGACAATAGTAGCCATATGCTGTTGTTTTGTTTAGCATTTTATTTATTATCATGTATACAATAATATGGTATTTAGTATAATTAATAATGTATAGTTATTATTCTATATATATAAATTGTTTTAAGTATTTTTATTATTAACCTGTTTATTGATTATAGAGTAACATATTAATTTGATAGCTAAAGCCTAGTGAGTGGTTTTGATAAAATTTTAGGATAATTTGCATTTATTTTGGGCCATATGACTTGGCTAACCGATCAGTGTTGGGATATAAAATATTTGTATACATATATATATATTCTTGGGCTTTTATCTAGATTCATATCCAATAGTTTTATATACGATTTTTGTAAAATAAATTATTATTACCTTGGATTTTCTCAAATAATTATTTCCAAATGTCCTTAATAAATTATATTCAAATATTTTCGTAAAGAGGTTAATATCTATTATATTCAACGGACTGTAGATAATTTCATGAATATATGTTTCTCCAACTAGAATATATACAAATGGTTTCTTAATAAATTCTAAGACGTATATTTTGACTGAGGAAATTCCTATCTTAAACAATATCTCCTTCCTCTTAGAGTAGATTGTTTCCAATCATGGCCGTGGCTAATCAATCTTTTCCTACTTTGCTTACAAACCCGAACTCCGACCCTTGCCAAATAGAATATTTTGGACTCAATGGAATTATTGGTTTCTCCAGCTAAGGACCTCAGGCAAGTGCACTTTCTGATTGCTTTTCGATTCATAGTAGTCATTTCATTTCATGTCTATACATATATCTTGCTGCTTATTGACACGCTCATCACACGGAGTAGTCGGGAGGGGAAATATCAAAGTAAACATGTGGACTACCTAGAAATATCCCCAAAATGTCTATTCTTGAATGATAGCAGCTGCACATGGCACGTGCAGTGAGCTGGATTTACCCCTTAGCCGTTCACATGTCGAAAAGGCTATTTCACACCACATAGGTAGTTGTCTTTTATTTTTCCTTTTATTCTCCACCATTCCATGTCATTAGTTTTCTTCTAGTTTTATCTCTCATATGCTATTTTCATGTCTTGTTAATTCTATTGTGTTTTTGCATTGTCGTCGGTTTGTGTACGTGTTCCATTCCTCACTGGAAACCAACATTTTTCAGGTTTAGCCGCGATTACTCTTAGCATTGGGAAGGCTTGGGTATGCTGATGTCAACCTAGAAATAGAAAGCAATTGTATCAATTTCATTAATTGTAAAATCTTGTACCTTCTTTAATTATAAATCTTGTAAATGTTGTAATAAACTTAGAAATGTGAATGAGCAGCAAATGTTATTATATTTTATAATTTTGAGCATTTATTTCTTGCGGGCTTGACAGCTTGTTCTACTGCCGACTCTGCGGCATAGACTGGCTTGGACACGTCTCGTATCCGAAAAAGCGGGTACGGGTCGTGACACTCATTTGTTGAGCTTTATCTGAAATCATGTACAATAACATAACTTATCTAGATCCTTCTGTATTGATTGGGGTACGGGGGAGTAGAAGTGGTTATATGATCAATTCCAAAGTAGGTATTTATGTTCAATTCTGTAGCTTATTCATGTGCAAATTCAATCTGTTTACATAACCATCTTGTGCTCTAAATCACTAGTCACTTACAGTTCTTTACTTATAGTAGATATTTCTATTTACAGATACCTCTCTTACTTTTCATGTTCATTTCTTACAGCATTTCATGTATCTTACTCTATTGCATGCTTTACATTTTCTGTCATTATATGAACTGTTTGAGATTATGTGCTCGTTCCTGTCCTGACTGGACCTATTAAAAATATTACAGATGATACTAAGGAGTTCTGCCCTACTTATTTTGGAGCAGGCTTAGATGACACTTGCGAGCTGGACACTCAGGAGGATCCAGCTCTCGCTGATGATGCCACCCTTTCTGTTTAGATTATCTTAGCTAGGCTTGTCTTTTCATTTGGCTTTGTATTGACATTCTGAGTTGTATTATATTTCTGGATGTTGAGATGTTGTGTCGTTAGACATTTAGACTTCTTTCCTCTGTTTGTATTTCTCTTGTGATTTCTTATCTATCATATCATACCTTTCTACCTTAGATTTGTGATTGAGCTGTACTCTCTATATTGTCCTCCGATTGGAGAGTATATATTGTATAGGTACCTTTTATTATGTTAGATGTATGTGACCTAGGACAGCATTCTACTGCCGACACTGCGGCATAGGCTGGATGTACCAACTTCTCGTGCCCCTACACTGGGTGCGAATCGTGATACACTTTTAGTGGTAGCCCATGAAGGTCTAGATTCTGTAGTGGTACTCTAACTAGATTATCACTACAGCCTGTAGTAGGATATAGGATATAGTATTTTTGGAGGTACTCAATCATATTTAGAAAAAACTCTTATCTAAATTCTTGCCATCTAAATTCTTGTTGATTAATTGCTTTCCATTGAAATAAACTGCCCTCCTTTGATTATATCGCTTCATTCTCAGTAATTGATTTCTTGTTTGATATGTCTTCAGAATGGTTATGGAGGCACGATCCCATCGCTTCGGTCTGGAGGATACTATTGAGAGGTCTGCCACCTCTCGTCCTATTCAGCAGGTCCCCGAGACCGTAGCTTCCCTCATTCCAGCTCATGTCGGAGCTTCTACAGCTTTTGGAGTGCACCTCCACCTGTTCGAAGGCCAACCCCGGTTATCCCAGATGTGTTGTAGTAGCAACAGCAGCCGCCTTCGGGATCGGTCGATGCAGCTCAGTTTTTTGCCTTCTTCTAGCAGATGGAGGCCCGGCAGTGCCAGTCTGCTGACTTCAGACAGGGTGTAGATAATGCCCATCAGTTGGCCATGACGACTATGGAGAGGGTTACTACACTGCCGCAGGGAGGTCAGATTCAACAGTATCAGCAGAGGACGTCGGGCATCCAGGAATTTCAGAAGATGTGTTCGAGATATTTCTAAGGCACAAAGGGGATTCTATATGCCGATGATTGGATCGAGCATATTGAGGAGATTTTTTGACTGGCGGAGATACCAGCCCAAATTTAGATTGAGGCGGCGGGCAGCCAGATGCAAGACTTAGACCGCACATGGTATCAGACGGACCCTAGAGTAGGCACAGAGGGACAGACTTGGTGAGCCTTCAAGAAGCTCTTCAAGGAGAAGTTCTTTCGAGACACAGCACTTGGCGTCTTAGAGACGCAGTTCGAGAGTCTGGTTCAGGGGAGCCAGATAGTGTAAGAGTATGCTGGAGAGTTCTGCCGCCTGGGTAGGTTCGTCGAGGGCCTCAGCGAGATGACAAAGGCCAGGAGGTTAAGGAAGGGATTGGTCAAGGAAGTCAAGTCTTTGACCAAGAGTGACATGAGCACCACTTTTAATGAGATACTGATATGGGCCATGGCAGCAGAGGATGACCTTGAGCTGAAGCTCAAGAGAGGATGGGCTGCACATGGAGCTAGCAGCAGCGAAGGCCAGGCCAAGAGGCCTCATTTTCAGCACCAGCACCAGCACCAGCAGAGGCAGTTCCAGCCGCAGCAGTTTTAGGGACAGGGCTGTGTATCTTTTCAGCAGGTGCAATAGCAACCGCGACTTCAGCAACAGCACCCAGGCAGCAGCTCATCAGATGCACTTTCTGCAATAAGCTGGGACATAGATGGAATGACTGTAGAAAGAGGCTAGGCAAGTGTCTACTCTGCGGTTCAGCGGAGCACCAGCTACGGGAGTGTCCCTAGTCTTTGGGACGTTCAGTTCAGGGAGTAGGAGCCAAGGCTCCGGTATGGCAGTAGAAGGGACAGTTGCAAACTCAGCAGCAGAGGTTCATTCAACACCAGCATCAGGCTAGGGGAGGCCAACAGGGGCGAGCTTTCGCCATGGAAGCTAAGGACGTAGAGGCTATTGGAGATCTGATCGTAGGTTCTGTTCTTCTTGACTCTATTCCAGATTTTACATTATTCGATTCTGGTGCTTCCCATGGCTTTGTGTCTGTATTTTTTGCTATTAGACACCATCTAGCTTCTAAATCATTGCCTAGGAATTGCAAGATCATGACTGGGGTGGCATCATCCTCATTAGTAATATTTGTAAGGATCGGAGAGTAGTTTTGGGAGGCCGAGAGTTGGATGTATGTTTGCTCGTAATGCCATAACCGAACTACGATATCGTACTCGGTATGGATTGGTTGAGCATGCACCATGCCAGTATAGATTGTCATGGCAGCAGAGTTCTTTTTCGTCCGCCAGGAGAGCCAGAGTTCGAGTTTGCCAGACGGCAGGTAGAACAGAGAAGCGGAGTCTTCTGCAGAGTTTCAGTGGAGGAGCAGACGGTGCCACATCCATTGATAGCAGAGTTCATAGATATCTATTCGGAGGACTTGCCAGGACTACCATCGGACAGAGACGTTGAGTTCTCTATAGACTTAGTGCCCGACACAGAGCCAATATCTCAGCATGACTATAGGGTGAGCAACAGCGAGTTGGTGGAGTTAAAAAAATAGGTGGATGAGTTGTAGGACAAGGGCATCATCCGATCGAGTTTTTCACCATAGGGTGCACCGGTGCTTTTTGTGCCAAAGAAGGACGGGTCAGTACGGATGTGTATCGACTACAGGGCACTCAACAACCTTACGATCAAGAACAAGTACCCGTTGCCGAGGATCGATGATCTCTTCAATCAGTTGAGTGGAGCGAGGGTATTTTCTAAAATTGATCTGAGGTCAGGCTACCATCAGGTGAAGGTGAAGAGGGAGGATATCCCCAAGACAACATTCATAACGCGGTATGGCTAGTTTGTGTTTATGGTGATGTCGTTTGGGTTGACTAACGCCCCGTCGGTGTTCATGAACCTGATGAACAATGTATTCCACCAGTACTTGGACATGTTCATGGTGGTGTTCATTAATGATATCTTAGTGTACTCGAAGGCCACAGAGGAGCATGAGGAGCACTTGAGAGGGGTTCTAAAGACTCGCAGGAAGGAGAAGCTTTATGTCAAGCTCTTGATGTGTGAGTTCTTCCTGGATCTGGTTGATTTTCTGGGTCATTTGGTGACTGAGGATGGGATTTCAGTTGACCCGAGGAAGATCACGGCAGTTGAGGCATGGACAGCACCGAGTTCAGTTGCGAAGATCAAGAGCTTCTTGAGATTGGCAGGCTATTACACGAGGTTGGTTCACTATTTGTTTCGTGTTACAGAGACATTGACTTAGCTGACCCGGAAGGACATAGAGTTTATATGGTCAGAGGAGTATCAGGTCGCTTTTGATGAGTTCAAGAAGCGGTTGATGACAGCTCCAATTCTGATGTTGCCATCAAGATCAGGTGGGTTCACTATAAACAGTGATGCCTCTGGGAAGGGTTTGGGCTGTATCTTGCAGTAGTATGGGAAGGTAATTGCCTATGCTTATAGGCAGTTATGTTCGCATGAGAAGAACTACCCTACACATGACTTGGAGTTGGTAGCAGTTATCTTTGCTCTGAAGTTGTGGAAACATTATCTATACGGAGGGCGAGTGGAGATCTTTATAGACCACAAGAGCTTGAAGTATCTGTTTACACAGAAGGAGCTCAATATGAGGCAACGGAGATGATTGGAGTTGATGAAGGACTTCAACATTTTATTGCAGTATTATCCTGGGAAGCCCAATGTGGCTACCGATGCCATGAGTAGGTACCCGACAGCCATGTATTTGATAGTAGATTGTCACTTGCTAGCAGATCTGGTGAGCCTAGGGATCAAGGTGATAGTGCTGGGAGTTGAGATACAGATGTGGGGCCTGCATATTCAGTCAAACTTGATGGAGATGATCAAGTTAACTCAGTTCGACGATGTTGTGTTGAGGTGTATCCGTGAGCAGGTTTGAGCAGGACTAGTGGATGAGTTTGTGGTTACAAACACTACCAAAATAAGTCATATCAGCGACGTATTTAGCGACTCCAAGATAAAATGTCGCTAATATTTGGGGGTTTAGCGACGTTTATCTAAGACGTCGTTGTTTTTCGCCAACAACGACTAATAGCGACGTCTAGCGGCTACAATTTGTTAAATGGGAATCTGCGTCGCAAGGTCGTCGGTACACATCGCTGATATAGCAACGTGTAGCGACGTATTTTAAGCAGCATCGCCGTTTATTAAATATCAGCGACGTTTAGCGACGGTCGAGAAGGATGTCGCTAAATGTTTCATATAGGCGGCGAGGGTTTCCTTTTCGATCAGTCACAAATTTCCCTCCCAATTTTTCGCTCGCTCTTCCTCCGCGACGCTCCTCCGGCGATTTCCCTCCTCCAGCCTCCTCCTCCGCGGCGCTCCTCCGGCGATCTCCCTCCTCATTCTCCTCCTCCTCCTTCCTCAGGTAGCTCCTCCTCAGGTAACTCTTTCCTGTCCCCGCTTCCCATTTCCTCCACGTCTTCTAGCTATCTCTCTCGCTTCTAGTTCGTGTCCACGAGAGCTTGGACTCGCTGCGGGGGACACGGGACTCACAATGGACTCGCTGCGGGGGATACGAGAGCGTGGACTCGCTTTTAGTTCGTGTGACACCTATTTTGTTGGTTTGGACACGTCGTGTCCCACTGTGTGGACACGAGAATCACAGTGTGACACCTATATACTGATACTGGGAGTTTTTTGTGCATATCAACTGTCAATTTGATGTTTTGCTTGGATTCGAATTCTAATTTAGGGTTCGAGCCCTATTTACTGATACTGGAAGTTTTTTGTGCATTTGCAGGGTTTTGAAATAATGAATAAATTTACTAATAATTATTATCGAGCCCTATAAAATTTCAGCTATGTCACGAAGGATGGATACTAATCATGTGAATGAGTTTTCTCCTAAGTATTCTCGACAGTTAAGTATGATTTAGCTCACTGACATTACTGAAATATGGAATGATTAGTGTAGGGTATGTTGGTCAGGTTTTGGCAGAGTTGGGATATGATAGTATGCATGTTACAATTAACAAGGAATGCTGTTGACACCAAATATTACAGGACAGGTTACTTGAGTAACCTGGAATGTTTTGCCTACTAAAACAAATGGTTTGGGCAAGGGTGTGTATAGGTTTGTTATCAGATGGTATGGGATTTTGCCTGCCAAGTTCTGAACAGCAGTCCAGGCTGCCTGCTTAGTTGAAAGTCTTAATTAGACTTTCTGTTCAGTACCCTTTGACTGAATTAAGTTGACCTGAATACCATATTTTAAATCTTAAATCTAAGTCTGCCTGTTGTTCAATTCATGACATGTTATCTTGTTAACAGTAAATGCCTTCCTTTTTAATATGTATGAAACTCAGAGGTAGGATAAATCCATTACAAATTAGGGACTGTCATGTTCAGGCAGTTGGTACCAGTATTTAAGACTAGTTTGATTTATATAATTATCTGCCATTCGACTGGCGAGACAGAAATCTATGTATGACATTTGCTATAATTAGGAATTTTCATTAATCTACGGTACGACATCGTGATCAGGACATAGTCCCTGCAGCCATTCGACTGGTGAGGCAGAAACTATGTAGCCGTAGATAAAGTTGACTATCCTCCGACCCCTATCCCTCGGCAATGATGATACGACAACCTATCACTACATCTTTTAGTAGTAGATAATGTCTTAGTATTACATTATGTGGGTTCATCTTGATTCTGTTATATCCTTCAGATACTAGATTCGATAAGAATATATACTACACCATATGTACAGAACATAGATGATTCAAACTAATGTATGCTAGAATGAATTTTGGGTTGTGTTCTGAGCCATTCGTCCCCACACTTGGCAATTATGCATGTGAAATATATCGTTGAAGAACATAAAAATTGTGGTCGTACAATCGTCACTTTCGTGCGTCAGTTCATGTCGGTCTTCACTTTCTACAGTAATTATATTAAAATAGATATGAATTACTATCTGCAGAACCGTTTGTGGATATACAATCGTAATCCTGATGAATTATTAATTATCTGTGTCAATCTTTGCAGAATTATCTTAAAATCGATATGAATTACTATTTGCAGAACCGTTTGTGGATGTACAATCGTCATCCTGATGACATGTACGGTGTGCGAGATGAATTTTTACAGGATGTGCAACAGTTCCTACAGTTTGCCAAGGCGTTCCCTCAGTACATGGACCGTACAAAAATTAATTGTCCATGTATGAGATGCCGCAACTTGAAATATCATTCGGAAGTGGATGTGACATATCATTTGTATTCGAGGGGTTTCATGCCAAATTATTATCAGTGGACCGCACACGGAGAACTTGTGCCTTTAGCCTCCTAGCTGGAGCCTTATGTGGAGCTTTATGTAGATGTCCACGAGCATGCTGATTACGATCAAGGGTGGACGAACATGGTTTTCGATGCTGCGGGGCCTAGTTTCGATCCGAACAATCAATATGCAGCTAAGGAGGCACTGAATGCCAATGCTGCAAAGTTCATGGAGTTGCTGGAGAATGCAAGGACTCCTTTATATCCTGGTTTTGATGACCATTCACCGTTGGAGGTGATTATAAGATTGTTGAGCATAAAATCAGATTTTAACATGTCTCAAGAATGCTACAACCGAATCCTGGAGTTAATTAAAGATATATTGTCGGAGGGTGGCAAGTTACCTAAAGACTTCTACCGATCCAAGAGAATGGTGAGATCGCTCGGGATAGGGTATGAAAAAATTGATGCATGTCGCAACGGATGCATGTTGTACTATAAGGACGACAAGGATGAAGACGCCTATAGATTTTATGGTGCCGATCGCTTCAAGGCAACTAGTACAACAAGGACTTCTGGTGCACGTAAGCCAACAGATTTGATGCACTATTTGCCTTTGACGCCGCGGTTGCAGAGGTTGTTTATGGCAAAGGAGACAGCTGATAATATGATTTGGCACAAGCGGGAACAAATAGATGGAGTACTGGATCATCCATTCGACGGGGAAGCATGGAAGCACTTTGATCGAGTGTCTCCCGATTTTGCTTCGGAGCCGCGTAATGTCAGATTGGGGCTTTCCTCTGACGGTTTTACCCCATTTGGACTTTCGGGCTCACAATATTCTTGTTGGCCTATGATTGTTACTCCGTACTACTTGCCGCCTTGGATGTGTAGGAAGGTAAAAAATAAGGCATGGGTCGAGGGTTCTATTTGTGAAGCCTATGTCCTTGAGGAGATTACAAACTTTTGTTCAATGTATTTCAAGCCTCATATTCCTACAAATAGAACAAGAGCTCCGAGGAACGATGATGGAGATATAGAATATAATGATGCATTATTGAAAGTCTTCAATGCTCTTGGAAAGCCTTCTGGAAAACTGAAAAAGAGATATTTGAATGATGAGGAACTAAAGGCTGCCCAGTTATATATATTACTCAACTGCGAGGAGGATGAAGTGGAAAAGCTAGATTGGTAAGTAAAAATCTTCAACGTTCAAGTCATCTATTTGTTGATTACGTTATTATAATTTAACGAGTATATCCCGATATTTATTGGTTTTCAGCAAATTTAATGATGAGGTGAGGTCAAGTAGACCATACATTGCAGATGAAGAAGTAGAAGAAGAAATGAGACTTCATTTCCCGTCTTGGTTGACTGCATATGTACGTAAGAAGCTAGTTAGAATCTTCCTCCATTCACAACTGCACAAGAAATAACTTAACATTAAACTTAATTTTGTATCTGTTCGTGTTTAGGTCGATCGTCCGGACGTTATCCTTGAGAATGAATCAATTAGAACTCTTGCGAAGGGACCAATTTATGCCGTCAAAACATGGCCAGGTTATTGTGTGAATGGGTTTAAGTTCAAGTCTACAAATGCTCTCATCAGAGATAGCTTCCTGGATCTTGATTCCACAAAAAACAGTTGCTTGTGTATCAAATCTACAAACTACAAAGATGTCACTCCAGGCAATGATTTCTATGGCGTCTTATGGGAGATCGTAGAATTGACGTACAACTATGGCATAGAACCTGCCAAGATCATGTTGTTCAAAGTTGATTGGTTCGATCCCATACAAGATCAAGGATGGAAAATTGACAAGCATGGTCTTGTGGATATTAACTGCCGTCGTCGATACCAAGGATACGAACCATTTATCCTAGCAAGTCAAGCTCAACTCGTATATTTTATAACATATCCTAGACGGGGAACAACGAGGTACGACTGGTGGGCAGTATGTAAGACTAAAGCCAGAAATACCTACGACGTCAACGAAGTGGCTTATTAGGAGGACGAGCTGCCTCTTGTACCAAATACAGTTGATGTCGACTCAGCAGAAGTTCTTCATTCAATATTTACTTGTGTAGAAGAGGTACAAGTATCCAAAGGGGAAAACGAAGGAGTTGATAGTGACGATGAGGAGGAAGAGGAAGTGGATGAGGAGGAGGAGGAGGCAAACGAAGAAGATGAATTTATAGAGGATGATTGAGAAACTGTGATTTTGATGTATTCATATTTCTGTAATCTTAAATTATGAACTATGATCATTTTTGAAAACTTAAATTATGAATTCCAATGTATGCAGATATTTCTAAACTGCCATTGTATTTATTTATATTTTTAATCATAAACTGTGATTTCGATGTATTCATATTTCTGTTGTCCTAAATTATGAACTCCAATGTTATTATCAGCATGGCAGGACGACGCGGAGGCACCTCAGGATAACGCGGAGATAGGCCAGGACGAGCCGTATCCTTAGGTGGGCAGAGAGCTCCGTTAACAGAGGATGGCTCTGGAACATCGTCTGACCCGAACACTCCATTGTACCATACGGTCGCAGGTCCGGTTGGCAGTGCACCTGCGACGAGCAGTTCCAGGCTTGCTGATCATACTACTTCCCCTAGCCTTCCTACCGCTGATAGCAGTATGGCGGGTGGAGAGCAGGTGGAGGAGGTAGTCCCTACTCCCGCCCGGGCGGATCCATACCAGAGCGACCCTCCATGCGCACCTCAGGACGAAACGAGGATGGAGATTTGGGCCGACGGTCCTACGAAGTAAGTTAAATGAATATATATATATATATATATATATATATATATATATATATATATATATATTATGCATGTCTGTATATCTATATATATTCATTAATACGTCGATTATCGTTGTATATAGATATCGTCCCTCGTCGGTACAGAGAGCGTTGGGCTCCTTTCTAAGGTCCAACTATGGGGGTCCGTGGATCAACTACTCGGATGCCTCGGAAGAGAGAAAGGCATTCTGGTTTGCCCACTTCAAGGTAACTAAAGATAGTTAATTTAGTATGATTAATATAATTTTAAGCATTTTTTAGAACTTATTATTTTAATTTGTAATTCTTGTAGTGGACTTATTTTTATCCACCACACCAAGCCAAGCAGATTGAGAGGCAGTTTCCTGCCGTCGCTGCCAAGTTGATCCGTGATGCAATTGACGATCAGAAAGCTCGTCTGCGCTCCGGAAAGTCGATTGCTGGTTGGATCACACCTGACCAGTGGACCCCGATAAGGGCTCAATTTGAGGAGCCCGGGTACAAAGAGCGGTCGGAGAAGGCGAAGGCGGCTAGGACGAGGGCCGAAAAGTGGTGTGGTGGATCGATTCCTATGACGGATTATTTCCATCGTCTGGTATGTAATTTATTGTAAAATATAAGATTTTATTGATAGTAGGAGTATATAATTTTCTATTTTACTAAAGAATAAAATATAACAAACACGTAGGTGAAGAGGGGTGAGGACGCAAACATGGTGACCGTCTTCCTGGCCACCCATCGGAAGGACGGGAAGCTTATCGACGACCGGGCTACTCAGAGCTATGTAAGTACTAATTTAGATTTCGTTAATTTTTAACACAACTTGAAGAATATACAGATAACCATATACTTAATAATAGTTAAATATTTTAGACGTTTATTTGGCTAACTTAGATAAGTACTGATGTATAGAGATGCACAATGATTTCTAGGAAGAGTATGTTAGGCTACGTGATGAGCGTGCGAGTGCTAGTGCACAGGCAGAGGGAGGGGTTGGTACATCGCAGCCCTCTCCGTCTCAGTCGGAGGACGAGCTCTGGAAGACCGCTGTTGGTGGTCTTCAGAGGGGTACGTACTACGGTACGGGGTCCTACGGCGCATTTGTTACGACGCAGGCATCCAGGGCTCCCTCTTTCAATGTGCATTCACAGCCGTCACAGGTCGAGTCGTCCCGAGTCAAGGATACCATTGTCCGCCAGATTGCTGAGCTACGCGACGATATGCTGAGGAGGATTACTGAGCAGCCAGGGTCTCAGGCGCAAGGGGACGCTGCGTCGGTCACCGCACGCTTTGACGAGCTCGAGCGTACCGTGCAGCACGTACAGGGGACACAGGAGTCCATTCATGACACCGTTACTAGGATAGCAGCTTGCATGGAGCAATGCAGCGCCAGACTGCGAGCCCTAGAGGAGACGCCGACGCACCCATCTCCAACGGTTACACTGCCTCCTTCTCCAGCGGTTGCATTGCCTCCTCCTTCATCGTCGTCGGTGGTTCTTACACCGGAGCAGTATGCTTACCTTCTTTCCAGGAGCGGTGATGCTCCTCCTGATTAGCCGTAGTCGACATATATATTGTTGTGTGATGGCCCATTGTTGGGTCTTTTATGTGGTTATACATACATTATTCTTATGTGGACCACTATGTTTGACATTGTTGTTACAAATTTTCATATATCTGTGTTGATTGATAAGATTGTATTTCAAACGTGTTCGTGATTGTGTGTATAAGTGTTGTTTGATACTGTGTTCGTGATACACACCGTCGTTATTGTAACAAATGGGGTAGGTGCAAATGCTGCAAATGCTGCACGGGATGCTGCAAATGCAGTAATTTTTTTTAATTTTTTTCAATATTAGCGACGTTCAGCGACTCTCAGCGACGTCCAGCGACGAAGGTAACGTCGCTAAGTAAGTATAAGGCACGTCGCTAACTGTGATGAATACCGTCGCTTGTCGTCACTAAACGTCGCTATGTAGGACATCGCTGAACGTCGCTATATGTTGGTACTATAGCAACGTAGCAAAGTCGCAGAACATCGCCATTTGGCTCTCAAGCCAGGTCAGAATCGATGTATGTCAAGTCGCTCAACGTCGCTAGGCTGCATCGGTAAATGATGACGTTTTACGTCGCTGGTAGTCGCTGAATTAGCGACGTGTCCGCGTCGCTGAGTTTCATCGCAATAGCGACGTATTGCGACGTTTTGTGGTTTAGCGACTAGGTTAATCGCGACTACGTGCAAACGTCGCTAAATACGTCGCTAATCGATATTAGCGACGTATTTTCCCTATTTAGCGACGTCCTGTGGTATTGCTGATTTGACAGATTTTAGTAGTAAAAGGATAGTACATTGAGGCACGGTTCCTGACTGTGTGTGCCCAGTGGTGACCTTTGGGAGTAGGTTATACAGGAGGCCCACCGTTCTCAGTACTCTATGCATCCAGGTGCCAAAAAGATGTATAGGGTGTTAGGACCCGCACCCTGATTAGGGGCACGAGTACGTGGTTACGTCCAGCCTACGCTGCAGTATCGCCGGTAGAACACTGTCTAGGTCGTCTATAAATACTACAACTAAACAGATAAAGGTACCTGTACAGTATATACACTCCGAATGGAGGTGACATAGCAATACAGTCTCAATCACAAATAAAAAACTAAGATAGATAGCATGAAAAGGAAATATGATGTATGAAGCAGGAAAATAAGTCCAAGATCCACACAAGTCCAAGACTAAACATAATATCACAGAATATAATATAATACTACAGTCTGAAAAGTACTAGCTGGCTCGCAGGCCAAGCAAACCTAACTAAGCTATACTACTCAGGGTGAGCAAAGTCTAGTGGCTCGACTATCAAGCCACGGTCCAAGTCTACTCCATCTAACCCGTCCCCATAATAGGTCGGGCAATTAGCCTCTGAATCATCTATAAAATTGTCAACGGTATCCTGTCAAGAAAATGAGCAAGTACAAACACCAATAGCAGTTCCATGTAAATTGACAAATACTATAAGAGACAGTGTAATGAAATACAAGACAAAGATAGATGAAATACAGGGTAAAATCAGCAGGAAATGTATAATAGATATGAGTACTGAATAGGACGACAATATATATGTAGGATTGCTTAGGAACTATTCGAAAGCCGAGTTACTACCCTTAAACCAAACAAGGACCGGGGTTGTAACCCTTCTCCCGAACCGAACTTAGCCTCCTAGGATAAATAAATATAAAAATATGACTTAAATTATTAGAGCGCTATGTGATCGGATAGGGAATCATGGTAGGGTTATCCACTTGGCCCGACAATCACATGAAAATCTGAAAGGGTCATGCCGGTCAACCTGGATAACATGGACATGGGGTATCTGCTACACCCTACGTGAGGCGATGGTGGCGCTAGCAAAATAGTAATAGAGAGGCTTTGATCACATAACCCCTAATAATTCTCCCATCCCCGAATAGTATCATGGATCCGGATATGGCACGTCATGACACGGATTCAAAAGCAGGTGATCAGCCCACTCCCAAATCAATGTCTATATAAGTATATGAAACATGGATATCACACACCAATATACCAAGGAAAATTCGGGAATAACATCTCATGACAGGATCCGACGTATACTAGTCCGTGAACTATCGTGTCGAGAATCAAGTAAGACACTACAACTGAATCGAATATAGTAGATATCAAGACAATGAAAACTATCAGTGAATGTACTCGCCTGTGGTCCTGAGCTGATAAGGTGAACAGATGCTCAGAGTAATCACAGACCTAAAATAAGATACTATGAGTCAAACAGGGTTTTATACTGAAAAGGAAACTAATTTAAGTCATGAATGCAAGTTTAAGTCAAAACTAGGTCAATCTAGGTCAAACTGACTCATACTAGGTCATACCAGGTCACTGGGAGTCAAACCAAGTCAAACTAGGTCAAATCAAAGGTTGACTTACAGTTGACTTTTGGTCAACTGGTCAACCCTTGTCAACTCTGGTCAACTCTAGGTCAAACTAGTCTAATGTTGACCAACTGTTGACTTTCAGTTAACTGGTCAACTCTGGTTTGGTTTCGGTCAAATCTAGTCACTTATAGGCTAAGTTGACTCTCGGTCAACTTTTCTTGACTTTTGGTCAAAATGGTCAACCAAAGTTAAAACTAGTCTAGGAGCACTATATTTGATCATTACCAACCAAGGGAACCAAGTTCTAACCATTTCTTAGACTCTAGACTCAAATACCCTATTTCTAGGTAAGCCTACATTAACTTACCAAGGTAAATCCCGATACCTTTCCCAATACAAAGGAAATCCCGCTAATACCCAAGATACTAGCCTAGGCTCCTTAGGGTAGTTAGATACTATCCTATCTAAGGGTTACCTACCAAGATACATAGGTTTCCTTGATATCTAACCTATCTTAGATCACATGTTGGTTATTTACCCATTACCTTACCTTTACCCTTGTACCATTCTCACATGTACCCAAACACTCACATACGCACCAACTCACTCACTCTCTCACTCACACATGGTCACATATAGGCTCTACATATAGGTTCACAATAGGCTAACACCTATAGGCTACTAGCTATATATATCTACTCCCTATAGACACTTATATATATACCCAGACATACACACAAACTCTAAGCTCACACACATATGGTATATAGCTACATATATATATACTCACCTATATACCCATATCTAGACACACTCACATATCCAATAGCTCACTCACGTATATGAGTATAGGTTCACACACACACACACACACACACACATATAGGCAATATGATACATATATATAGGCTCCAGGGACTGATTTGGCTAGTGTTAGGGCTGATTTGTGAGTGAAATATGGACTGAGTTTTGGTCAGGAAATTGTTGGTTAAGGGTGCATACATGGGCTGATTTAGAATAGGTTACTAGGCTAATTTTGGACAGCTAATAGGACTGAAGTTGGGGATGAATTCAGGGCAATACAAGGGCTGTGTTAGGCATGTTATGGGACTGAAATTGGACTATATTTGGACAGTATATGGGCAGCATATAGGGGCTAATTTGTAGGGTGGTTATTGACTGTTATGGGTGCTAAATTGTGGTAGCAATGGACGGAAATATGGACAGTTGGGGTGATTAAGGACAGGTCTTGGACATCAAAAAAGGGACAGCCATATAGGCTTTCTAATGGGGCATTTACTGGACTGTTAAGGGATGGTAAATGGGCTGGAATGTGGGCAACAAAAGGCTGCAAATAGGGGTAAATGGACAGGTATTTAGGGAGCTAATGGGGGCTTAAGGGACTATTGTTGGACATATATAAAGGGCATAGTAGGGGTTGATTTTGTGGACAGCACATGGCTTATATGGACTGGTATTGGACTGTATTTTAGGGTGTGGTAGGGACTGCTAAATAGGATGGTTATGGGGGTGTATGGACTGCTCAAAGGGGCAGCTAATAGCAGGTTTTTAGGGGCTTCAATGGGGGCTATAATTGACAGGTTTAGGGGTTTGGTTGGGGAGGCTGATATGGGGTCTAATGGGACAGGAATGTAGGGTTTTTATGGGGTGTACATGGGCTGTATTTGGACTGCTAATTGGTTGTTATTGGAGCTGTGTTTGGGGGGCTATCAAAGGGTGAAGTGGGGACTGGAACATGATGGTGTATGGGGCAGCTACTTTCCTGCTAATGCTGCTGTTTGCAGCAGCAGTCCCTCCCCCTTTACTCCACTCTCTACACACCAAATCTCACATTCAATCTCTTTATTCTCCTCACAAACATTCCCTCAAACACCCCCTATACAAACACATACACACACACTAAAACCAACCAAGTCCACCACCACTCTACTTCTCTATTTCCTGAAATCCCAGATCTCCTAATTACATACAAGGACACTATTTACACACCAATGTACAAACACCGAATTCAGAATGTCGCTTCGACACCATACAATCCGGCAGCGAATGGGTTGGTAGAAGCATTCAACAAAACAATCATCAAACTTCTCAAGAAGTTCATATTGTCCAACAAATGCGACTGGAACGAGAAGCTAGATGAATGCTTATGGGCGTACCATACCACAGTCCGAACAGCCACAGGGAACACACCATTCTCTCTAGTGTACGGAAGTGAGGCAGTTCTCCCATTAGAGACTCAAATACCCTCGCTCCGTATTGCTCTCACTTACCAATTGCTGACGGACGATAACTACCATCGCCGACTACAAGAGTTGGAGGCCTTAGATGAAAAGCGCCTCTTGACTCAGCAACGAATCGAGCTTTACCAAGCATGCATCTCCAGAGCCTTCAACAAGAAGGTTAAAATCAGAACATTCCAAGTGGGTGATCTCGTTCTGGCAGTTCGAAGGCTGATGGTCATGACTCACAAAACCGCCGGCAAATTCCAGCCAAAATGGGAAGGTTCATTTATCATTGAGGCCGTATTCTCCAACGGTGCCCACCGACTCGTAAAATAAAACGGAGACTTGCTCATGCTGCCCGTCAACGGCAAGTTCCTGAAGAAATATTATGTCTAAACGACATTTTCCAGATTACCGAGTCATGTACCCGCTGGTACCGCTGAACTCATATTCATAAAAATCCCAGATTATTGAGTTATGTACCCGCTGGTGCCGCTGAACTCACATCCATAATACTCCAGATTATCGAGTTATGTACCCGCTGGTGCCGCTGAACTCATATTCCAAACTATAAATTATCGAGTCATGTACCTGCTGGTACCGCTGAACTCACAATCCAACTCTCCCAGATTATCGAGTTATGTACCCGCAGATGCCTCTGAACTCACATTCCGGTCACTCTTTTAGGTAGTAAGTCATGTATGATCATACATCTGAACTTATTTCTCTGGAAGAGCTCCTCCCTCATGATCCACTACTCGCACTCTCTGTGCACAAAAAGGGTAACGGATCAACAAAATTTCTAAAACGACCACGTCGATGTTACCTCTGAGTCGTTTCACTTCCGCCAAAAACAAATCACCCCTCTACATAGAACTTCCATGTCCTTATTACCTCTGAGTCGTTCAATGTACCCCTTCATGGAGCCCACTCCTGCCATGTCCTCATTACCTCTGAGTGGGAAGGCTCCATCGAAGAAACCCTCATATTTGCCATGTCCTCATTACCTCTGAGTAAATATGTTGGTCCTCCCTCGACTTATTATCTGTACCAAAAAAAACCCCAGGGTATGCCAAGGATAATAGGTCCACAAATATCCCCCGTTGAGTCCACTCCTGTCATGTCCTCATTACGTCTGAGTAGGAAGACTCCATGGTAAAACCCTCATACTTGCCATGTCCTCATTACCTCTGAGTAAGTATGTTGGTTCCCTTTCATCCTATTATCCATATCCTAAGCCAGGGTACGCCAAGGATAATAGGTCCACAAATATCCTCCGTTGAGTCCACTCCTGCCATGTCCTCATTACCTCTGAGTAGGAAGACTCTGCGGTAAAACCCCCATACTTGCCATCTCCTCATTACCTCTGAGTAAGTTTGTTGGTTCCCTTTCATCCTATTATCCGTATCCTAAGATAGGGTACGCCAAGGATAATAGGCCCACAAATGTCTTTTATTGACTACAAACGCGGTGCTAATTTTCCTAGTACATGCACATCATTCCTCATCATGCCCCGGGAGCCCAGCTGCTCCATGGCATTCTTTCTTCCGATACCAGGAGCATCCATGACCACCTTACCGTAGAACTGTTCTAGGTATCCCCAATCAAACTTGTTATCTGTACCTAAAACTAAGGTATGCCAAGGGTAACAGGTCCACAAACAAGTCCCCCATGCGGGCCAAACATCACCATAACACCACAAGCACAACAAGCAGTACAGATAAAGGGTAGAATAAAGTATACTCTTTTATTTGGACGCCAAAAAGCATTACATGTTCTGGGACCATGTCCCCCTCAAAAAGAACATAACAAAAGAAGAAAAGGCCATCTATGGTTCGGTATTACATAATTCCAGGAGGCGGTTCTTCACCAAGGCGGTCCCCCGGTCAAGCCGCTGCTTAGCTCGGCGCTCCGCTTCCTGTGACAACCGTTCCGCATCATCAAAATACATGTATACCCGCCAACCATCTTCCATCTTCTTCAAGGTGAGCCCCAGATTGGCAGAAGCTCGACTAAGTCTGTCGGCCTCCTGGATAATAAGTCCCTTTTCGGCACGGGCGGCTTCGAGCTCAGACTCCAGAAAGGCTAGCTTCCCCTAGAGCTCGAGGATCTGCTCCCTGGTGTCGATTACCCCGTGGGAGGCGGCCGCTTCCCGAGCCGTACAATCATTATTTCTACGAATCAATTGATCGTATAACTGGGATAGATCACGACGGTCCTTCAGTATGGTCGGCTTGATCGATTCCCGAGCAAGCCTCACCTTCTCTACCGCGATTATGAGGAAAGTGCGCTCGTGATCTATTGCCACAGACAAATCAGCTTGCCGTAGCACGTGTAAGTGGGTCACAAGACGATCAGCCTCTAGCAGTTTGGGCTCCAGAAGCGCAGCTAGCCCGGCTCCACCAGGGAGTGTTCTAAGGATGTCGATTTGGCCACTAGCGCACTGACGGGCCATAGCAAAGGGAGTCCCCCTCTCCACAGCTGCCTCGATCCCTCTCTTTAGGTGACGGTAAAAACTGTCAACCACATCCTGTGACACTTCATCCAAAACTTCTGTAGAAGACGGCGTCAAAGGAAGTGTGGCTGGCAGTGTCGAAGGAGTAGCATCGGAACTTGCCATCCCTGCCACCAAAGAAACTAATTCTGTGCGAAAAGACGCTTGAATAGCGGCTAGCTCCTCTTCCGCCGCCCAAAGAGCTTGGATACTCGGCAAGGCAGAAAGGTTAACCCCCAAAACCATATTCGCAGAGGAGTACGCAGGAAGCATTGTTCCCTGCCCCGGCTGTGCTGCCACTTGGGCTCCCGAACTCGACCTAGCTAGAGGCCCCTCAATATAGGTTGGAAGAGAAGGTGGCACACGTGCTTCCATCAGAGCCCCTCCGATAGAGTCCGCCCCGACAATGTCCGTCATCGACAATAAAGGGACGGGACCTGTACGTCCAAAGCAACCATCAGTTGATGTAACCCGAAGGATGTGATGATAGAGCAGATAGGCCTCCTCACAAGTTAAGATTCGACTTATCTTACCAAGAAAGGAGCAAGGAGGCCGCAGCTCGTTCGCAGCTGACATAATCTCCTCACCCGCGACCTCCAAGTTGAATTCAACTGGTTTCTCTACCCCAGCCACCCCTGAAAGTGAGCCAGCCAGTTCAGCGTCACCCCATTGAAATTTAGCTATCTCAGGGACAGGTACAGTAGAGCCTCCGCCCTCGTGGGTTGAGTCTCAACAAGGTGGGACTCCTCGGCCGCCTCCGGAAGGACCCCAGCAGAAATGATAGCGGTGCACATATCATTGACCAAAGTGGTCAGGGCCGAATCGACCTCGACGGTCGGGTCCCAAGAAACCGACTCCTCTGACGCTACAAAGAGCAAAAGAAAATGATTAGGCCATTGTTTAGAAAAAGAAGGAGAAGGTATTTGAAATTCGAATCACCTCAGAAACAGCGTCAACATCCTCAATAAACAGCCTGCGGCGTCTTACCGCGGCTCACTTCGTAGAGTAGGTTGTGAAATTATCAGGAAACATACGCCTGCTTCGCTTGCGCGAAGGACCAGGCACAGCAGGCGGCTGCCCCACAACCATGTCATCCGGTACAATAGGTGACTGATCCCCCGCCTCCTCGTCTGAGGGATGGGATGAATCATCGGCATCCTGCTCATTATCCTCTTCGCCCGCCGTAGTAGACTCCGAGTCCGGCACAGGAACCATATTCGCCTTCTTCTTCCTCTTCTTCGACCCCTCGGGCTTCTCTGCCAAGCCAGTACCGACAATAAATCTGGTGCTCATATCAAAATTAACGGAAGGCTTGCTCGCCGCAACATGATAGAGGGCCGCCATATAGAAAATCTCCCCTTGCGTATGAGCATCGGGGACCGAGAAGCTAGCTCGGGTATGAACCGCATTGTAATAATGCCAAGCCCTGATACCATCAAGGTCACTGCCCTCAAATCCTAGGCAAGCACTGAGACAATCAAGGAAAAGCTGGCTATACCCGAACTGGCGGAAGAACCTGCTGGGCAAGTAGGGCTCCAGGTATACGTTATTGCAGTAATGATATACTAGGTGCGCCGGACGAATATTGTGCAGCCAAAGGAGCATTTTCTCAGATAAAAGGAGGGAAGGTTCAATGCCATCAACATGTACACCCCTCACTTCTCTAGCAGTAAATTGAGGAACAGACACAAAGAAGTCGTGTCTGTCTACTCTCGTCAACGCCCTCCGACAGGCTGGCATGGTGTCGTATTCCCAAGGCTGATGCTGGTATCGAAAAAGGAAAGCGTCATCATCGGTAACGCCATCTTCTGCTCCGGGCCTCATCAACGACCGATAATGCATCAATAGCCACTCCATTAGATAATGGTAGGGTAGCTCTATTCGTTCAAAGTCCAGTGTCGTCTCGCGGGCAATGACTTTGGACGAAAAGGTGCAGAGGCCGTAGTATATGCTACACACCATGGCCGAAAGAAGGGCCAGCCTGACTCTGAAGACCAGCTTTACGGCCGAAAGGATGAAGTGGCGGCTGATACTTTCAATAGAACCTGTCCCTCCCGAGAATACGCAGTTCCGTAGCCACACCATCAAGAATCCGGCCAAGAGCGCTTTCTCAGACATTTGCCGGGTACCGTGGTAGAAATAGCTGAAGGAGTCAGTGCGACTCCCAAACTTGTCACTGGTGGACCTCGACCTCTTGGCATTCGACATCAGGTTGTTTATCTCCTCCTGGGTCTGAGGACATCGAGAAGAAACCCGGCCAGAGGGACTAAATTTGAAAAGATACGAGACCCAGGACGTAGTATGGGGAGCATTCCCTTCTGAGCTATTGTTCTTCTTGATAGCCGTTTGGTGACAGATACTGTGGTGGCATAACAGTTCCCGGTACACGGCAACGAAACCCGAGAATCGTCGATCCAGATCCTCGAATTTCTCATTTGTCGGGGTGTATACTTCAAAGGCCTCGCCCCCCTATGGCAGCTTAGAAACAGCATACATTTCATGAAGAGCAAGTCCCAACTCCCCTTCGGGAGCGAAGAAAGTTCCCGTCCGCCGGTTATACATTTCTAAAAGAGCCATGAACAACGGCTTGTTAATGGGTAACCCGTAACAGGTGCCCCGGATGGCATAATAGAGGTCAATCTCCCGAAGGAATGCCTCGTATTTCCTCAGGATCCATGAGGTCAGGTTGGCCCACGTAGGGATGGGGTTTATCCAGTTCAACCTCGACAACCTGCCAACATGATAAGACCCCTTGCGAGCAAGCTGATTCAGGAAGGTATCGGCTAGAGTAAACGTGAAGTTGGGACCAGATACGTTTATGAAGGTACCCAGAATTAGCTCCATCACGCTCCGACTGACCGAGTCCCTGCTCGCACATACTGACCTAATATTCTTATTATAATGGATGTTGCCCACGAACATCCCCGATTGGGTTGGAGTTAGGGAGCCCACCATCCGCCTGCTCAACGGTACCATAATGAACCACGAGAGAGAAAAATGACGTTCCATTTCGGGAATATGGATCTCCATCCCGTCTACAGTAAAATCCCAGCTCTCAGAAATGTCCAGCACTCGGGAATTCTTTATGGTTAAAGTATCCCCCAAGAGGAAGACTGGTTTTAGATACTCTCCTTCCAGCCTTCCCGAGTTCATCATAGTACAAAGAAAGTGGAAAGGCTGGTTATTGATGGCGCTCACCCTCTCCAAAGGCTCATCGGCGGGAAGCTGATCTGACATACGTCGAACCAGGTTGTCGAGCTGCACACCCATTGCATATTGGGCTGAACCCACCAAAAGCTCTCCTGCTGGATTAATTGGCAGATTCACTGAAGAAAGAACAAAAGAAACATGATTAACAAATGGTTAAAACGAAACCACTTGAAGTTTCTTAAAGAAAAAAAAAGCTCCTATGAGCCTATGCGGATCGGTTCGACGTAGCCTTATGCGGCCCAATGTAGTTGGGTTTCATGCGGCACTGCTTCGATAGAGCCTATGCGGCCCGATTCAAAGTAGCCTTATGCAGCCCAATTTAGTTTGATTTCATACGGCAGTGCTACGATAGAGCCTATGCGGTTCGGTTGAGCTTATGCGGTTTTGTTCAACAGATGAGCTTATGTGGCATGACTTAGCGAAGCTTTATGCGATCCAGTTCATCAAGAGCTCATGCGGTCCCGTTCAATAAGACTTCATGCGGCTCAAATCGAGAAGTACTCCTGCGGCTCAAGCCCTTCTCATGCGGCTCAAACACAGGGCATACCCCATGCGGCTCGGATATGAGAAGGTCATGCGGCCCATGCAACATATACGGCTTTATCATGTCGAACTTGGGCAGTTCAAAAAAAATACGAAGGATGAAGGCTTGTGCATAAATTATGCAACAGAGCCATAGTTTTTAGGGTTCAAATCATTCAATATTCCATCCAATCCTTACCTTAAAAGCAGGGTGGACGTCAGGGTGCACGTTAGGCGTCATAGCCGACGAAGAAGCCGCTTTCTTGCCCTTCGCAGAGGTAGCTTTGGAAGACTTGGTGGCCATGGTCGTCCGACGGTCGGAGTAGAAAGACAGAGACAGAAAATTAGGGCAGCAAAAGTTAAAGCCGAGAGAGAGAGTAAAGAAATCTCTCCGACTGAACACGCTCATATTTATAGGCTAAATGGGGGTGCTTCGATCCATGTGCGGCATAAAAACCGACTCTTCGGTTATCAAGACGAACTGACTAAGTAAAGGCCAAAACTCTTGGGATCCTGCCCCAAAAAGCGGCCTTGAATCTGACAGCAAATCAAAGGCAATCAATGCAAAAGATTTGCACACATGGCATGAAGACGTGGCAAGGAGCCCATGCGGCTTAGATGACCATGCGGCTGGAACGACTATGCGGCTCAGATGGCTATGCGGCTGAGGGGGCTATGCGGCTGAGACACCCATGCGGCCAGAACATCCTATGCGGCCAGAGGAGTTTATACATAGCCATGCTTCTTATTCAAAGTATTTTAATTTTACAAATCGAAAACTTTGAAGGGGGTCTTGTAGAAGCATGGAAAAGAATAAAGAAAGGTTCTTGCGGCCAAGGATCCCCATGCGGCTCAGGGAGCCATACGGCTAAAGAGTCTATGCGGCTCGAATAATTCAATGCGGCCCAAAGAGGAGCCACGTGGCCTTCAACAGCTTCTTTCCTTCGTCTTTTACTGTATTTAATGCCCTGACGGCTGACAGCTCTGACAAATGACAGCACTGACAAAAAGACGCAATAATGACTGACGTAATGACACGTCCCTAGGAAAGAGGAGAAAATCTTCTCACAGCTGGCAGAATCCATCTAATCCCTAGGCATGCGGCTGCGGCCGTCCATCTTCATGCGGCTGAATCCTTTATGCGGCCGCCCATCAGCATGCGGCTGTCCATCTTCATGCGGCTGTTCATCCCCATGCGGCTGCCCATCTTCATGCGGCCATTTAGCCTCATACGGCCCACTCATCTGCGGCTCTGCCAAGATGATTGAGACACGTGGCAGTCTTATCTTCCTAGAATTATGGGTGTTAACAAATCCTAGTCAGATTTGTTGCAATAAATACCCAGATCAAATCAAATCGAGCAAATTAGACACGTGGCAGGCCATTACAAGTCACAAATATTCATGACAATCAATATTTATTGTCTATAGAGATTTAATGCAATCACATTAATTACTTAAATCTATTATATGTAAGATGGACAGCCCAATTCTCAGACCGCCGACTTTTGAGAATGGGCAATCATTGCAAAACCTTAATGATGCCCCTCCACTTTTATAAATAGCAAGGTGCCATTCCCTTACAAACAAAAAAGAGAAGACAGACGACCTCCGGCCTGGATCCAGAGAGAATCAGAGAGAGAATATACAGAGATCGAAAGAAGAGAGGAGCATATACAGAGAGAACAAAGAGAGCATTTCTTCATCAACGCCAAGTACTTCTTCTCCAGAGCCAAGGCTGCACCCGATCGTCCAAGGAGTAAGACAGAGCTGTCGTTGCTTTTCCGAGCCTCTACCGTCACCCCCCAGAATCTAAAATAAACAATTGTACTTAGATTGCTGTACCTAGATTTTTGTCCCTAGGCTTTCTTTGTACAAGCGAGTTTGTATTGTGAGTCTAAGTTCAGTCCTCCGATAATTATTTTGTTCTTTTACAATCAATGGCAAACATTATATTCTGTGATGTTATGTTTAGTCTTGAACTTATTTGGATCTTGGACTTATTTTCCTGCTTCATCCATCATATTTTCTTTCCATGCTATCTACCTTAGTTTTTTATTTGTGATTGAGACTGTATTGCTATGTCACCTCCATTCGGAGTGTATATACTGTACAGGTACATTTATCTGTTTAGTTGTAGTATTTATAGATGACCTAGACAGCGTTCTACCGCCGATACTGCGGCGTAGGCTGGGCGTAACCACGTACTCGTACCCCTAATCAGGGTGCGAGTCGTGACACATTTTTGTGGTGGCCCATGCAGGCCAGAGTCACAATTAGTGCGATATCGTAATGGTGCTCGACTTATAATGCTAATTACGATCCTGCGACTAGGACGTAGGATCTAGGGTATGATAGGAGTTACTCAATCACATTTTAGGAAAAACTCTGATCTTTTGATTACCATGACAACTCTTCTTGCATTTGAATTCAATTATCCTCCTTTGATAATATCTTATCATGTGCCATATTGATCTCTTGGGTTCAATTCATCTTCAGGATGACGGTGACTCGTTTTCAGGCAGCAGGGTCTAGTACAGTTCCAGAGAGGTCAGATCCGGGAGGTCTTCTACCTTCGGCTATGAGAGTGGCAGTCGAGAGAGCAGTAGCCTTAGTTCCTGCCCTTCAGACAGGAGTAGCAGCGGCAGTTCCCCGAGGTCTTCCACCTTCAGCTGAGGGAGCTGCAGTTCAGGGAGCTGCCACCTCAGTCCCTGTCCTTCAGACGGGAGCAGCAGCGACGGTTTCAGGAGGTCTTCCACCTCCAGCAGTGAGACCATCCATGGTCATTCCTGATATTCTCCCACCACTGTCTCTATTACCGACTGATACTTAGGGGGTGATGGCCTTTCTGCAGCAGATATTGCAGACTCAGAGTGCACAGGCAGAGTCGTTATGGCGGACCATGGAGAACTTCCATCAGCTGGCGATGGCAGCTGTAGAGAGGGGTGCACTGGGTACAGTTCAGGGAGCACCAGATCAGCAGCAGGATCAGGGGAGGCCTGGTATACACCTTGATTTCAGGAAGATGAACCCGAGGGAGTTCAAGGGTAAAAAGGGTATCATATACGCAGATGACTGGTTGGAGGATGTCCAACGGAGTCTGGAGTTGGCAGAGGACCCGAGAGGACTTTGGGTGACGTCTGCAGCGAGCCAGTTTTTCGATATAGCGCTGACTTAGTTTTGTGCGGATCTGCGTGCGTCAATGAGGGGTTTGTCTTGGGAGGAATTCAGGAAGCTCTTTAAGGAGAAGTTCTACCCGGATGTAGCCTTGACAGCTTTGGAGGGACAGTTTGCCTGTTTGGTGCAGGGGAACTCATCGGTAGACGAGTATGCAGCAAAGTTCTTCCACCTGAGCAGGTTTACACCTAGTTTTATCCAGGATGAGGGGTACAAGGCCCGGAAGTTCCGGAGGGGTCTTATATATGCAGTGCATACTCGTACTCTGGGAAACGTGACGCGGCCTTCGAGCAGATCCTGATGGAGGTACAGATTGTAGAGGAGGACTTCGGCCTCAAGTCGAAGAGGGGCAGTAAAGTTTTCGGAGCTAGCTCAAGTGCGGGGCCGACGAAGCGCCCTCATTTCCAGCAAAGACAGATTCAGCAGCAGCAGCCTTAGTTGCAATTTCAGCAGGCACCAGCACGTGCCCAGCAGCACCAGGGACAGGGCCAAAGGCAGGCTATCCAGTACATTTTCTGCGGAAAGCAAGGACACATTCGGGAGGTTTATAGGAAGAGATTGGGCATATGCCTATACTGTGGGGCGCCCGACCACTAGCTGAGGGATTGCCACGCTAATGGAATCCGAAGAGGCCAGGATAGAGTGCAGCAGGCTAGAAGAGGCCAGCAGGGGCGAGCTTTCACCATGACACTTGAGCCTACTCAGGAAGTAGCAGAGCAGATAGCAGGTTCCAATATTTTGATCTCCTTTTCGCAATTGCCTTCTTATAAACTGCCTTGAAATTTGATTTTATCTGTTCTTTGATCGTTGGATGAAAATTATTTTGTGATATGATTTCCTTCTGAGATAAGTCGTATGGGCTAGGTCATCTCGATTATAAGATTTTAGAATCCTCTAGGGTCGTGCTAGCAGGCAGAGTGAGGACATATAGTCGGACTATGGACGTATTTCTCGGGTATAGGAATTTAAGGTTTTCGCTGCCAAGCATACGACAATGCAAAAATTTTAAATACCATAATTCTAGAGGTATGTATCGTAGTTGAGGACTCTGTGATTATCGTAGCCTTGCTCACTGGCATGACGGAGATTCTGAGTATCATGATGATTGGACAGACGCATACGATTATCAATTTGCATGATTTTCTGTGTTTACCTTATTTTAATTTTTAAGGATGATTCTTTTAAGGTGGATAGACTTATAGCACCCATTTTCTATTTGGTAGTATTTTTAAATTTTATAATTTTAGTCATTTAATTCATGCTTTGATTTTTGAGATTTTAATCATTTTAAATTTTAGCCATGACTTGTGATGTTGATATTTTACTATTGTTTGGTTTTAATTTCGAGGACAAAATTTTTTAAGGTGGATAGATTTGTCACTCCCAGTTTTCAGAAATAGGGGTATTTTTATCATTTTTCATTTTTGTATATTTTTGAATTTTTTTATTTATTTATAATATTATTTTGGGGTTATTTGAGTCGGGTTCGAATTTCAGCTCAATCCGACTTGAAACGAGGACCCGGGGTAGTTTTGACTCTAGTGGACCCACCCATTAGTTAGGCATGGCCCACATAATAATATTTTTGGTTAGTGTGTTAGAGTAAATTTTTACGGATAGGTTTAGTTAATTAGAGCATTTAAAACTAGACTAATTTAGCCTCAACCTAAGACATTTCCTATTTAATTCAATTAGAGAGAGTGGGGGGCATTTTAGACATTGTAAAATAGGTCCAAATCAGCGATTAGGGCCGGCCACCTATGGATAGGGTTAGGCTCCATCATTTCATCATTATCCCCTCTTATTTTCTCTCTCTTGTTCTTTCCCAAATTTCTAGAGAGCAATCCCTAGCTTTTTCTCCACCAAATCCTTCCATTTTTCCACCCAACCCTCTTCTTTCCTTCTCTACTCAAGCCAAGGAGGAAACTAGCCAAGTTTGGGAGGAGTCGGAGCTCGTTCGTGTGCATTCAGGGTTCCTACGTGTCGGTGGCGCATCGGGCAGCTTTTTCTTCGATCCGAATCACCGGGAGGTATAAACCCCTTCTCCTTCTCATTTTTCTCATGCATTTAGATTGATTTTGACCTGTAGGAATGACCCCCATGGTTGTGTCTCCATTTGTGTCCATTTCGTGTCCATTTGGAGACGTAGAGATGTGTCCTATGTGTAGGCTTGTGTCCTAGTGGGAAAATCCCTATTTGGACACATATATTTTTTTCGTATATTGTTTAATGATGTTTTTTTAAATATTAAATCTCAGATTTTAGGTTATTTAGAGATTGTGTTCTCTTGGTATCACATTGTATCATATTCTAATATATATATCTATATCATGGTGATATGTGTATATTAATGTCTATTATATATATATATATATATATATATATATATATATATATATATATATATATATATATATATATATATATATGTATATATATACATATATATATATATATATTATTTTTTTTTACATATATATATATATATATATATATATATATAAATATATATGTATATATATATATATATATATATATATATAAATATATATATATATATATGTATATATATATATATATATATATATATATATATATATATATATATATATATATATATATATATATTGTATCTTATATATATGTGTATATACATTGGTGTGTAAATGGTGTCCTTGTATGTGATTAGGAGATCTGGGATTTCGGAAAATAGAGGAGTAGAGTGGTGGTGGACTTGGTTGGTTTTAGTGTGTGTGTGTATGTGTTTGTATAGAGGGTGTTTGAGGGAATGTTTGTGAGGAGAATAAAGAGATTGAATGTGAGATTTGGTGTAGAGAGTGGAGTAAAGGGGGAGGGACTGCTGCTGCAAACAGCAGTATTAGCAGGGAAGTAGCTGCCCCATACACCATCATGTTCCAGCCCCCACTTCACCCTTTGATAGCCCCCCAAACACAGCTCCAATAACAGCCTATTGGCAGTCCAAATACAGCCCATGTACACCCCATAAAACCCCTACATTCCTGTCCCATTAGACCCCATATCAGCCCCTCCAACTCTTGTAGTCGGCGACGATAGTTAACGTCCGTCGTCAATTGGTAAGTGAGAGCGATGCGGAGCGAGGGTATTTGAGTCTCTAATGGGAGAACTGCCTCACTCCCGTACACTAGAGAGAATGGTGTGTTCCCTGTGGCTGTTCGGACTGTGGTACGGTACGCCCATAAGCATTCACCAAGCTTCTCGTTCCAGTCGCATTTGTTGGACGATACGAACTTCTTGAGAAGTTTGGTGATTGTTTTGTTGAATGCTTCTGCCAACCCATTCGCTGCCGGATTATATGGTATCGAAACGACATTCTGAATTCGATGTTTGTCGCAGAACCGATAGAAGACGTGGCTTGCAAACTACGAACCATTATCATGGATGATCCTTCGGGGCAGTCCAAAGCGATAAATGACGTGATGCTTGAGGAAGCTGATCACGTTTGAAGTTTTGACTTCTGCAAGCGGGACAACTTTTGCCCATTTGGAGAAGTAATCTGTGATTGCGAGTATGAAGCGATGTCCTCGGGAGGAAGGTGGGGTAATCGGACCGATGATATCCATTCCCCATGCTTCAAATGGCCCGGATGCTACCGTCGGATGTAGAAATTCGGATGGTTGGTAGATGAAGTTTGCGTGGACTTGGCAAGCTTTGCATTTTCTTGCGTAGTCTATCGCATCTGCCACCATCGTGGGCCAGTAGTAGCCCATTTGGTGAAGACGATCTTGCAATTTTGGGCCAGGCTGATGGGCCCCGCAGACACCGTCATGAGCTTCGCGTACGGCTTCTTTGGCTTCTGCGTTTGACAGACATCGAAGCAATAATCCATCGTAGGATCGGCGATACAGCATTTTCATCTCTATATCGTAGAAGAATCTGAGAGAACGCCTTCTGATAGAGGTGGCCTCTTTTGGGTTCTCGGACAGGATGTCGTAAACTACGAAGTTAATGAATGGTTGTCTCCAGTCTGGGACTTCGTCGATCGTCTGAGCGGAATAACTCACCACGAATTGGACATTGTTCTTGGGACAGACCAGTTCATGGCCTATCACATCCACCGATTGATGAGTATAATTTGGCACTGCTAGGGAAGCGGTAAGGCCTGCAAAGGCATTGGCTTCGATATTTTGGAGTCTGGGAACGTGTTCGATGAAGAACCCCTCGAACGACGAGATGATGTTGATCGCTATTTAGTGTTAGGGGATCATGTCTTCATGGCGGACTTCGTATGAACCCCGGATCTGATTGACGATTAACTGTGAATCGCCGTATGCTTCAAGATATTCTACCTCCAGCTCTCTTGCAAGTTGGAGGCCACTGACCAAAGTATTATACTCAGCCACATTATTAGAGCAGGGTTGTGTGAGGGAGTAAGCATGATTGATCACTAGCCCGGAAGGAGAAACCAGCACCACCCGACTCCGACGACGATGTTGCCCTTAGGTCCGATCCTTGAGGCACCGTTGAAGAACATTCGCCATATATCATTGTGAGAGGTTGTATGCGAGTCGGCGACCTCATCTGGGATTCCTTCATATATTATAGACGAATCCGAGCCTGGGTGGGCTGCCAAAAAGTCTGCCAGGGCTTGACCTTTAACAGCCTTTTGTGGGACGAAGATCATATAGTAGGGGGACAGTAATATTGCCCATGTAGCGAGACGAGAGCTGAGTACCCCTGGTTTCGTCATGAGGACCCTGAGGGGGTTGAATCGTGAGATCACATGTATGGTTTGTCCTGTGACATAGTGCCGCATCTTTTGAATGGCGAATACCATGGCGAGGCATTCCTTCTCTACGACGGTATATCGATGCTCTAGCCCGATCATCATTCGACTGAGGTAATATATAGCTTGTTCATGGCCTGCATCCTTGTTTTGTGCTAGCAGAACGCCGAAAGAATGCTCCATTTCTCGTACATAGAGCAGGAATGGTTTTCCAGCAACCAGGGCCACCAGGACTGGAGGGTTCGACAAATATTCTTTGATGCTGTCGAAGGCACGCTGACATTCTTCTTCCCATACGAATGAGATGCCCTTCTTCATGAGATGTGTGAATGGCTGACAACGTCCGGAGAGTTTGGAAATGAACCTCCTGATATAAGCTAACCTTCCTTGGAGGCCTCGAAGTTCTCGAAGATTTCTCGGGGGACCCATCTCCATGATTGCCTTTGTCTTCTCAGGGTCTACGTAGATACCCTGGGCGGTGATAAAAAAAACCCAAGAACTTTCTGCTGGATACGCCCAAGAAGGATTTTGTGGGATTCATCTTCAGGTTGTGTGCTCGCATCAGGTCGAATACCGTCCTCAGATCCTGGAGATGGTCACCCTTACAGCGACTCTTGACGGCGATGTCATCAACATAGCACTCCACAGTCTTGTGCAAGTGATCCCTGAAGATGATACTCGTAGCTCTTTGATATGTGGCACCAGCATTCTTTAAATCGAAAGGCATGACTGTGTAGCAGTATGTGCCAATCGGTGTTCGAAATGATGTATGTTTTTCGTCGTCAGGAGACATCTTGATTTGGTTGTACCCCGAGAAACCATCCATGAATGACATGCGTTCGAAGCCGCATGTGTTGTCGATCATGATGTCTGTGATAGGGAAAGGGAATTCATCTTTGGGACATGCCTCGTTCAGATTGCGGAAGTCGATGCAGATTCGAATCTTTCCATTCTTCTTGAGGACCGGTACTATATTGGCGACCCAGTCTGGATGTTGCTCCTCGTGTATGAAGCCGCTGGATATCAGTTTGTTGACTTCGGCTTCGATAACATCTATGATGCCCGAGCGGAAGCGTCGCTGTTGTTGTTTGACCGACTTTGCATCTGGCCGAATGTTGAGCGTGTGAAGGGCAACCTCGGAGTTTAGTCCTGGCATGTCTTTATAGCTCCAGGCGAACACATCAATGTATTCTTTGACGAGTTCCAGTAGCGATTCTCGCTCTTCATCTGTCAGGCTTTTGCTAACGAAGATTGGTTTTGGAGAAGAGTCGCTGCCTAGATCCACTTGTATAACCTCATCTTCAGTAGGAGGCTCTCTCTGTTTGAACCGCTTTTCCCATTGTGCGTCCAGCTATTGGGCCTACGGCTCTAACTCAAGGATTTCAGGAATGTCTTCATCTTCTTCGTAAGCGTCGGCGAATGCCATGTTGAATGACAGGACTTGTCTGAATACGTCTCCGATGCTGGTGTCTGAATCAGAAGTTGGTGACCCGGTTGAATGTGAATGCCAGTCGCATTCCTCATCTAAACTTTCAGGGGTCGTTGTGGGCGTAACATACCCTAATCCACATCGGGTCTTGCTGTAGTAGTCTCGTGGTTTGCCAGCCGGGACTGGTGGCTTTAAAGGTAATCGTCGCCTAATGTCGTAGTTCAAGCCTGGCGTAGTCTCCAGATCATACCCCTATTTTTGTATGAGATATTTGGATTGGGGGCTATAAAGATACAGAGGCAGTCTCCCGGCATTTGATTCAAGATCAACCTTCTCTATGGTGAAGGGTTGTGGGTCATCCTTCCGGCCGAAGATGATTGGATGGTCCCCTCCCTCGATTATGCGGTAAGCATCTTCCACTAGAGTAAGCTGGTTTGCGGTGTACACATTTGTCACCTGTGTGTGTAGGTGAGTGCCTATACCGTGTTCCATAGCATACATTGTACAAAGCTTATTAAGCTCGAGGTAGTTCAAAGATAGCCCTTTATTGATGAAGTAAGGTATCTTTTCTAGTGGGATTACATCATTTGCGGAGGGAACATCAGTGTGGGCAGCCACATACTTGGCTAGCTCCGGTTCTTCTTCGGCCACCCCCTGTATAAATGAAGACTGAGAGGATGACCTGGGCAGCTTGATCGTCAGGGGTTCTGCCGGTGGAGCAGAACGTGGAGTCGTTGGCAAACTAGCGACCCCCAGTTTGGTACTCGATGCTGGGCGGGGAGTTGTTGGCTCGCTAGAAGTCCCAGACCTTGTATTTGGCTTGTCGGAGGGGTTGAGCTTCTCCCTTTGTGGTTGGCCGACTCTAGGCAGTCTGATTGTTAGTGGCTCCGCTGTGGGTCTTGGCACTTGGCCAGACCTTGGCAGCCGGATTATCATTTGCTCTTCTTGTGTCGAGAGGCTTATTGCGTCCTTACGCAGAGTGGCTGTAAGGGGTGCGGACTTTCCAGGTTTGCGAGCTTGGAGGTGGATCGTCAGAGGTTCTTCTGATCCTGTGGCTGTCTCGGTACGAGCTTGCACATCTCCTTCACCAAGGTTCCTCTTCGACTTTTCGTATAGGCAGGAGTCTGAGTAGTAGGATTCGACCCCTTTGAAGGGATCGATGTCGGCAAATTCTGTCCTCAAGAAGCCGTATTTGTCGACATACTTGAAGCACTGGTGCAGAGTGGAAGGCATGATCATATAATTGTGTATCCAAGGGCACCCCAAGAGGATGTTGTAGGAAGTGTCTGCGTCTATGACGTAACAGGTTACTTCTGAGTAAAGATCGCCAATTTGGCACTTCAAGCGAATCTTCCCAATCGGATAGCTCCTGCCCGAATTGAAACCACTGATGGCGGTGCTTGTTGGCGTCAGGCGATGCATAGGAATGCGGAGATGATGTAACAGACCCTTCGGGATGATGCTTATGGAAGAACCAGGATCAATGTGCATCCGATCCACCTTTACGTCGTCAATGTATCCAGTGTAAAATAACAGGCGATCGTACAGGTTGGTTTTGATGAGCATATCCTGTGGAGTAAAGACAATGTTGGGCATCGCTCCCGTGCAAGCGTTGTCTTGGAGATCTGCAGGCGGGCTCTCTCCCGTGAGGTTGACCTGATCCAGATAGGCGTTAGCATTCTAGAGTACATCGCTCAAAGCCGCGCGAACATCCTTTGAGAGTCTCAGGAGCTCGTATAATGACAATTTGGCTGGTGTGTTGGCCAATTGTGCCAAGATGTTGAAGTTGTAGGGCCTCTCCAGCCCCTGCAGTGCCTCTTTTCGGAGGGATTTGTCAAAGCGAGTCTCCTTCGGCCTAGGATTGTCGGTCGTCGGAGGCTGAGAAGGTCTCGGAGCGTCAGTAGTAGATGGCTGATGATCTTCAGCCGAGTTATCAGCCACAGGTTGGGATTGTGCCCCAGACCGGGTAACGACAGCCATGACTTCTTCAACATCTACCGAGATTGTGCGGTAGGATCTGACTTTTCCACTCTTCTTCTTACGAATGGAAGGTGGTGTGGATTGAGTCACCTCGAGTACCAGGTCCAGATGGAGCCACATGACCTTCCCTCGTGATGTGGTGAGGGGCACTAGACCAGCAGCCTGATCCCGGGGAGGAGGAAGATTAGCAATTTCCATTGTTGCTAGAGGGATGGGTACCACACCGTCTTGAGTTTCTGTTGGAGGAAAGCTGCCAAATTGTACTGACACCATATTGGCTGCCACAGTTACCTCTTCGAAATCGATGGCCAGAGCATTCGAATCAATGAGATGTTGGATGTACCGTTTCAGTTGGTAGCAGTCGTGTGTAGCGTGGTGGACGTAGCAGTGGTAATGGCAGTATTTTGGGCTCTCCATTTCTGTCGGCCGAGGTTCCCGTCTTGGTGGAGGGAGCTGAATTCTGTCTCCTTGTATGAGCATGTCCAAGATGGGCTTGATGTGGCCGTCTTCGAAGGAGTAGGTCATTTGTGGCCATTGTTTGTCTACTGGTTTTGACTCAGGTTTCTGGGCTGTGTCGGCCACCATAGCCTGCTTGCCCTTGTTGTCCCGATTGTTGGTGGAGCTACCCCCATTGTTGTTGTTGGCATTAGGACGCCTACCCTTGTACTCTCCCTCTGAGATATGCAATCCCAGTTGGCGAGCCTTCCTCAACCGTTCTTCGGCGCTAGTAGCACTGATGATAAACGTCTTCCAGTCCTTAAATTGACTTTCGCCCATCCAGAGGCTGATTGTTGGAAGCAGTCTCTTTTGGCAAATTTTAATTAAGGAGGAATCCGGATTACCGGACGGCAATTTTATGGTGGTTGGCGAAACTGCTCAATATAGTTCCTTGTCAGCTCTTTCTCCCCTTGAACGACGTCCATGAGGGTGGACATTGTGATGTCCTGTCCTACTTCATAGAATCTCTCCAAGAACATGCACTTGAAGCTGGCGAATGAGTGGATGCAGTTGTCTGGCAGGTTACGGTACCAGTCGAAGGCGACTCCTTCCAATGCCCCAATGAATAATCGTGTAAGGATGGCATCGTCATGGGGCAGATGGTCGGTGGTGACCTCGAAGTAAGTGATGAACCGACTTGCGGAGGTCTTCCCATCATATGGATTGATGTGGAATGGTTTATACTTTGGTGGGAAGGGAACATCTCTCCACGCAGCGGGATACGGTTGTCGTATCATGAGGTCTTGGCAGTTTTTTCGGGCGTGAAACATGGCCTGGAGCTCCTGGACCTCTCTTCTTGTCTCCCCGGCTTCGTCTGCAGCTGTAGGAGCCGACATCTTAGGAGGAATATTGCCCGAGTTTGGTGCCGCTGAGTTTGAGTCTGCATTGACCGCGGGGCCCGAGTTTGTTTGGCCAGGCATCCTCCCTTGCAGAGTAGGGAGGGCTGCTTTGATCTCGTCCACGGATTTAACCAAAGTACGCAGTATAGCCTCCAGAGTGTCGATGCGTTGGCGATCACTGGGACCATCATATTCATCGTTTGTCATGAACACCGTCCTGACATGAGTAGAAGTGGAAGGGACGGTGGATGACGTAAACTCCGAATCATACCCCTGTAATGAGAAGTCATCGGGGTATGTGGGAATGTCTTCCTCTGGTTTGGACTCAGAAGGAACAGTACCCCCAGCTTTCGAGTTTGCCTCGTCTTAGGAATTGCGGATGTCCTCAGGGACGTCGGGATTTGCTGTATCTGATAGGAGAGTTGTTCCTCCAGCTCGTCTTCTTGGAACATCGGATTGTCGTGGAGGTTCGGGGGAGTGCTACCCCCAGTTCCAGCAACCCCTAGTGATGTGGACGATGAATCTCCCACTGTAGCAGATTTCATTTTTGAACGGGTACGTTAGAAAACTTCGATGGTGGGCACCCGCTTAGATGACAGTCTCTTAGTCTGTAGCTTCCCTTCCCGGAAATTGTTGAATTATTTTTTATTATTATTAGTAAATGGTGATTTTTAGATTTTTATAAATAATTATTTAGTTAATTGTTACGGTAGGTGACTTTAGCCATGGTTAAGATTTGGAGTACAAGGCGACTAGAAATCGTGGCACGGATAGTGCAGTGGCGTGCCTTGATTAGTGTTTAGCCATGATAGGGGAATGCAAAGCCATATGAGTGTCATAACTAGGAAAACCAGATTAAGTTGCGACTTAACCCCCACCGATGAACTATTTGTTTATTAATTAAATATATTAATTTTAGATGACCCGATTGTACCAACTTAGCCGAAATGGACCTGAACCAAGCCCAAGCCTATGTAGTAGGATAGTGAGACCAAAGACGTCCATTTAGACGTACATATTGTACTTATTATTTATGATTGTTAAATAGGCATTTCGTATATAAAAGATTTATATATATAAATATAATTTATTATTACTAAATTAATATTCTATTTTAGAAATAGAATAAATATTTTGTATTATTATATTGGTGTATTTTTGGGATAAATAAATGTGTATACATTATTATTTATTTTTACCTTTAGATATATATTAACTTTTATGTGCTTATCATATTTAAGAATATATAATTACATAAGATATAAATGTATATAGGAATTACATAGATATATACTTATATATATATATATATATATATATATATATATATATATATATATATATATATATATATATATATATATATATATACATATGGGTGTATATATGCATGAATATATAAATGTATATAGATATGTGTGCTTGGGTATATATAAATACATATATTTGTATGTATATTCATATATATGTGTATATAAATAAATGTCGTATATGTATACCTATATGTGTATATATGTATATGAATATATATATATATACATATATGTATATTAGGCTAATAAAAGGAAATAAAATGAAGAACAAAAGGGCAATTGAACTAGCAGTAGCAATCAGCCCAGTACATGCAATAAGCCAGCCCGGCCATACAATGGAATCCCAGCCCAACCAAATTATAAACCCCAAGCCCAGCCTTGGGCCCAGGCTAGAGGCCCACAGGCCAGCTGATTTCCCCCCCTGTTTACGAACAGAGCAGTGAGCCGGGCCCTTGGTTGAGTATACAGCAGTATAACCCATTTTTTTACATACGTAGTATATAGGTAACTCGAGAAGAAACAGAGGGGGGAGAGTTCGAAAACCTAAAACCCTAAACTCCGCACCACCCTGGCGACTTCCCAACACAGGGCGCCGTCGCACGCACGACCAATGGCCGGCCGAACACGCCGGAGGCGCGCGTGCGCGGCCTGGAAAGGAACAGCCGCGACAGCAAGTGCGGGGAGACACCCATGTTTTGAGGTAAAATTCTTCTCCTATACTTCGTCGTTTTACGTTCCGTAAACTATTCCTGAGAACCTATGTAACCCTCTCTAAGTTCCCCAAATTAGTTTTTGGGTTGGTCGATCCATCGATCCCAGAATTCGATGGGAAAAATCCCGAAAAACTGTTCATATCGAACAGTACAACTAAACCCAATACTACGTTTTGGAAGGCAACTATCTGTTAATCCATAGCGAATTATCGAATTCTATTTGAACAGACCTAATGACAACCTATAGGAAATGGAAACCCCATTATTGGTTTAATTTCTAGCTGTGTATCCAGTAAAATAAACCCTAGGAAAGATCGAGAAAAAAATCCATAAAAACAAATTTCAAAAACTTGAAAATCCTTCGATGCGACGTACGTCCCGCCAAACCGGACGACGTGGTCGCGAACCGAAGGCATCGAAAGCTGCGTAACGGCTTCGTGGTCGTGCGGGCTTTGACGGAATTCAAATTGGTCGCGTGTGCGCGATGAATTTGATGCGTATCCGTCAAAATTTACCGTATCGTGCACTTTGCAAATTTCTTAATTACTTCGTGCACGCTCGTCAGATCGAGACGAAACTTGTGCCAACAGGACCGTATCATTTTTCTGGTCCTGTATGCCAAGTTTGGTCCAATTCTGAGACAGTTGAATCCGACGTCGTTTTGCGGGCCCCACGGTCCCACTCAACGGGCGATTTTGTGCACGGCCCGCCGGAATCCAACTTTGGACATACGGTTTGGTTCGTATCGAAAAACTGGATCCGTAGACATATAGTTTGACGACTTTAGAGACCGTTGACTCTGGCACGCTTTTCGGTGCAAAGCGGGTCCAATGGCGGACACTGTTTTTGCCCAAAATTACCGTTTTGCCCCTGTGTCCAGAATTGGACTTAAGGACAGGCAATCCTAGCTAATTTGACTATTCTGAGAATATTGGTAACATTTATTTCAGCTTTCGGAGACAGTTGTGATGACTTAGACTTTCTGGCTTGTGATTGGCGATACATTATTGGTTCTCTGTGCAACCCCCAGGCAAGTATACCTTGCCGAACATATACAGTATTTAAATGGTTTCTCTTTCCGAACATATTGTCACATGATTCCGTATTGTCATTGATTCGTCCTGGATTACTTTACTTGTTCTAGATTACGTGCACGTATAGGATGTGTGACATTGCTAGAATATTGGTCTCTCTGTGTTACCCTTTTCTCGTGATTGAGTTGTCAGTTTCTATATCTGTCCTTGACCATTCTCGGCTGGGAGTATCTTGTATTGTACTACAGTAGAGACATACTATAGCTTGGGAGTATCTTACCTTGTACTACGACCTATAGCCGATTCTTCTACCTTGATATCACTTGATTGACTTGACTTGAGACATGCCATAGATTGGGAGTATCTTACATTGTACTACGACCTAGAGCATATATTGATTGATTGACTTGACTTGACTTGCGACACTATAAATTGGGAGTATCTTGCCTTGTACTACGATTTGTAGGAGTCTACTTGACTTTGTATCCTTTATGAGAGGAGATCGATACTAGAATTGGCTAATCTTGACTGGGATTATCTTGCATTGTATTACAGTCAAAACCTACTATAGATTGGGAGTATCTTGCCTTGTACTACAAGCTATAGAGATTAATCGATTGATTGGTAGCCAAGTCTAGTATTACATTTCCTCACGACTCGTCGTCCTTAGATGTTCTTCTTACAGTGTACTTATCCTCCACACCTGTTATTTACTGTCATATTAGTAGGCATATTTTTTGTATCTTGCTAGTCCTCTGAGGACCTGATGATCTCTTCAGGTAGCTGATTGCATGGAGTTAGTTAGCTGAGCATGTGGTAGTTGACGCCATCTGCATGATTCAGGTATTTTGTTAGTATTATCGATTTACTATCTTTCTCGTGCTTTTACGATATATTCTGCTTATCAGCTTAGTTGTATAGACTCATATTATTCTTGGAGTCTAATCGAACAATATGCTAATGGACTGCAGACCATGACACATACTTGTTCATTCTTGCTTTATATAAATCTTGTGGATTGAGATATAGTTTAGATTAGACATGATACCCATGACCTGACAGCTTATACGTACTCGAGTCAGGCTAGAGTCCGCTCGATACGTAGCTGGCTTGCTCACGAGCTCGCATCCAAAAATCGGGTGCGGGTCGTGACATAGTCATAGTGGTTGAAATCTTTGGGCTGGAAATATTAGTCTTCTTTCCTCTCCCATCGGTGGGGATTTTCCGAGCAGAGTTGCAGGAGACGACGGGAGGTGCCTCATCCTCTGAACATGGTTGTTGCAGTCTTTGGAAGATGGACTGTCGGTCTTCTCGTACCGTCACGTTATTACAACAGCAGTTGACGATGACTTGGGTGCAGTGACGTCCGTGGAAGGACTCTTTGCACCCCGAGGCCCCTTCTCTTTCCTTGCGCTTGTGGAGGATAGCCTCTCACAAGTTAGATGGGTCTGAAGCGACTATGTTTGCTCCCTGGATTTTGGGAGACTTTTGGGAACCTCTCTGTCCGTTTGCCGCCGGGGGCTGGACTCGAGTGGTTCTGTACAACTTTCCATCAGAGGCCCGCATAACATTATGTGGAATGCTCGGATGGTCAGAGGTCGGATCAGCGGACCGAGCTTGCCAAGCTCGTACAGCCCTAGACTTCTTCACTCTAGTACGTGAGGGCACATAGTAGGAAGAGTCTAAGTGGTGCTGGAGAGAGTCAGACATGTCTTCTTGGGAGCACAAGGGACCAGGACCATAGAAGAGGCAGTCGAAGACTGAGCCGCGTGGAGCAGGCGGCATGCGGCTGGAATCAATAATCTTTATGCGGCAAGCAGTCGTAGCCGTATGGGTTTTCTTCATGCGGCTGGAAGTCTCAGCCGTATGAGTGTTCTCCATGAGGCTGGAAATCCTGGCCGCATGAGTGTTATGCATTTGGCTGGCAGTTTCGACCGCATGGTCATCATTCATGCGGCTGGCAATCTTGGCCGCATGAGTCTTCGTTTTGCGGCTAGTACCTTTGCTCGGTTTCTTCCTGGAGCACATAGAATCACTCTTTGCCCCTACAATTCCAGCATCGTAGTGCTTTCCTCTGCCAGACTTGGGGACAGCAGAGGCCTCTATGGGTTGAAGTAGGGCCGTATGAGAGTTGCCTTCGCCGTCTTAGACAGCAGAGAGTACTCCGTCCAGAGCTTGGGGAGGAGCAAATGACTTTGGCCTCCACTCCCTGCGAGCCTTCTTTGTACGGGTTCGCTTCTGGACCGGGCCAGCGCTTCCTTCAGAGAGCATTTCTTCGAACGCTTGTTGGTCGAAGCGGACGACCATCTTCTGTTGTGTGGAGCCAAGTTTGGCTGTATCCGATTGCGTCACCAACTCCTCAGCCATGGAGATATTTGTCCCCAGCAGAGTTGCCATCATGTTTGCCATTGATTGTAAAAAAAATAGAACAATTATCGAAGGACTGAACTTAGACTCACAATACAAACTCGCTTGTACAAAGAAAGCCTAGGGACGAAAACTTAGGTACAGCAATCTATGTACAATTATTTATTTTAGATTCTGGAGGGTGACGGTAGAGGCTCGGGAAAGCGACGGCAGCTCTGCATTACTCCTTGGACGATCGGGTGCAGCCTTGGCTCTGGAGAAGAAGTACTTGGCGTTGATGAAGAAATGCTCTATTTGTTCTCTCTGTATATGTTCCTCTCTCCTTTCGATCTCTGTATATTCTCTCTCTGATTCTTTCTGGATCCGGGCTGGGGGTTGTCTGTCTTCTCTTTTTTGTTTGCAAGGGAATGGCACCTTGCTATTTATAAGAGTGGGGGGCATCATTAGGGTTTTGCAATGATTGCCCATTCTTAAAAGTCGGCGGTCTGAGAATTGGGCCGTTCATCTTGCATATAATAGATTTAAGCAATTAATGTGATTGCATTAAATCTCTGTGGACAATAAATGTTGATTGTCATGAATATTCGCGACTTGTAATGGCCTGCCACGTGTCTAATTTGCTCGATTTGATTTGATCTAGGCATTTATTGCAACAAATCTGACTAGGATTTGTTAACACCCATAATTCCAAGGAAATAAGACTGCCACGTGTCTCAATCATCTTGGCAGAGCCGCAGATGAGTGGGCCGCATGAGGCTAAATGGCCGCATGAAGATGGACAGCCGCATGGGGATGAAAAGCCGCATGAAGATGGGCAGCCGCATGGGAGTGGACAGCCGCATGCTGATGGACGACCGCATAAGGGATGCAGCCGCATGCTGATGGACGGCCGCATAAAGGATGCAGCCGCATGAAGATAGGCGGCCGCAGCCGCATGCCTCAGGATTAGATGGATTCTGCCAGCTGTGAGAAGATTTTCTCCTCTTCCCTAGGGACGCGCCATTACGTCAGTCATTATTGTGCCTTTTTGTCAGAGCTGTCATTTGTCAGAGCTGTCAGCTGTCAGCCGTCAGGGCATTAAATACAGCAAAAGGCGAAGGGAAGAAGCTGTTGAAGGCCACGTGGCTCCTCTCTGGGCCGCATAGAATTATTCGAGCCGCATAGACTCTTGAGCCGCATGGGTCCCTGAGCTGCATGGGCTCTCTGAGCCGTATGGGGATACTTGGCCGCATGAACCTTTCTTTATTCTTTTCCATGCTTCTACATATAATATAATACTATAGTCTGAAAAGTACTAGCTGGCTCGCAGGCCAGGCAAACCTAACTAAGCTACACTACTCAGGGTGAGCAAAGTCTAGTGGCTCGACTATCAAGCCACGGTCCAAGTCTACTCCATCTAACCCGTCCCCATAATAGGTCGGGTAATCAGCCTCTGAATCATCTGTAAAATTGTCAACGGTATCCTGTCAAGAAAATGAGCAAGTACAAACACCAACAACAGTTCCATATGAATTGACAAATACTATAAGAGACAGTGTAATAAAATACAAGACAAAGATAGGTAAAATACAGGGTAAAATCAGCAGAAAATGTATAATAGATGTGAGTACTGAATAGGACGACAATATATATGTTGGATTACTTAGGAACTATTCGGAAGCCGAGTTACAACCCTTAAACCAAACAAGGACCGGGGTTGTAACCCTTCTCCCGAACAGAACTTAGCCTCCTAGGATAAATAAATATAAAAATGTAACTTGAATTATTAGAGCGCTATGTGATCGGATAGGGAATCATGGTAGGTTTATCTACTTGGCCCGACAATCACATGAAAATCTGAAAGGGTCATGCCGGCCAACCTGGATAACATGGACATGGGGTATCTGCTACACCCTACGTGAGGCGAGGGTGGCGCTAGCAAAATAGTAATAGAGAGGCTTTGATCACATAACCCCTAATAATTCCTCCATCCCCGAATAGTATCATGGATCCGGACATGGCACGTCATGACACGGATTCAAAAGCAGGTGATCAGCCCACTCCCAAATCAATGTCTATATAAGTACATGAAACATGGATATCACACACCAATATACCAAGGAAAATTAGGGAATAACATCTCATGACAGGATCCGACGTATACTAATCCGTGAATTATCGTGTCGAGAATCAAGTAAGACACTACAACTGAATCGGATATAGTAGATATCAAGACAATGAAAACTATCAGTGAGTATACTCGCCTGTGGTCCTGAGTTGATAAGGTGAACAGATGCTCAGAGTAATCACAGACCTAAAATAAGATACTATGAGTCAAACAGGGTTTTATACTGAAAAGGAAACTAATTTAAGTCATGAATGCAAGTCTAAGTCAAAACTAGGTCAATCTAGGTCAAACTGACTCATACTAGGTCATACTAGGTCACTGGGAGTCAATCCAAGTCAAACTAGGTCAAACGGGGTCAAAGGTTGACTTACAGTTGACTTTTGGTCAACTGGTCAACCCTAGTCAACTCTGGTCAACTCTAGGTCAAACTAGTCTAATGTTGACCAACTGTTGACTTTCAGTCAACTGGTCAACTCTGGTTTGGTTTCGATCAAATCTAGTCACTTATAGGCTAAGTTTGACTCTCGGTTGACTTTTGTTTACTTTTGGTCAAAATGGTCAACCGAAGTCAAAACTAGTCTAGGAGCACTATATTTGATCATTACCAACCAAGGGAACCAAGTTCTAACCATTTCTTTGACTCTAGACTCAAATACCCTATTTCTAGGTAAACCTATATTTCCTTACCAAGGTAAATCCCGATACCTTGTCCAATATAAAAGAAATCCCGCTAATACCCAAGATAATAGCCTAGGCTCCTTAGGGTAGTTAGATAGTATCCTATCTAAGGGTTACCTACCAAGATACATAGGTTTCCTAGATATCTAACCTATCTTAGCTCCCATGTTGGTCATTTATCCATTACCTTTACCCTTGTACTATTCTCACATGTACCCAAACACTCACATACACACCAACTCACTCACTCTCTCACTCACACATGGTCACATATAGGCTCTACCTATAGGTTCACAATAGGCTAACACCTATAGGCTACTAGCTATATATATCTACTCCCTATAGACACTTATATATATATATACCCACACATACACACAAATTCTAAGCTCACACACATATGGTATATAGCTACATATATATATACTCACCTATATACCCGTATCTAGACACACTCACATATCCAATAGCTCACTCACATATATGAGTATAGGTTCACACATACACACACAGACACACACATAGGCAATATGATACATATATAGGCTCTAGGGACTGATTTGGCTAGTGTTAGGGCTGATTTGTGAGTGAAATATGGACTAAGTTTTAGACAGGAAATTGTTGGTTAAGGGTGCATACATGGGCTGATTTAGAATAGGTTACTAGGCTGATTTTGGACAGCCAATATGACTGAAGTTGGTGTTGAATTCAGGGCAATACAAAGGCTGTGTTAGGCATGTTATGGGACTGAAATTGGACTGATTTGGACAGCATATGGACAGCATATAGGGCTGATTTGTAGGGTAGTTATGGACTGTTATGGGGGCTAAATTGTGGTAGCAATGGACTGAAATATGGACAGTTGGGGTGATTAAGGACTGGTCTTGGACATCAAAAAGGGGACAGCCATATAGGCTTTCTAATGGGGCATTTACTGGACTGTTAAGGGATGGTGAATGGGCTGGAATGTGGGCAACAAAGGGCTGCTAACAGGGGTAAATAGACAGGTATTTAGGGAGCTAATGGGGGCTTAAGGGACTGTTGTTGGACAGATATAAAGGGCTTAGTAGGGGCTAATTTTGTGGACAGCACATGGCTAATATGGACTGGTATTGGACTGTATTTTAGGGTGTGGTAGGGACTGCTAAATAGGATGGTTATGGGGGTGTATGGACTGCTCAAAGGGGCAGCTAATAGCAGGTTTTTAGGGGCTTTTATGGGGCTATAATTGACAGGTTTAGGGGCTTGGTTGGGGGGACTGATATGGGGTCTAATGGGACAGGAATGTGGGGGTTTTATGGGGTGTACATGGGCTGTATTTGGACTGCTAATAGGCTGTTATTGGAGCTGTGTTTGGGGGGCTATCAAAGGGTGAAGTTGGGGCTGGAACATGATGGTATGGGGCAGCTACTGTCCTGCTAATTCTGCTGTTTGCAGCAGCAGTCCCTCCCCCATTACTCCACTATCTACACACCAAATCTCACATTCAATCTCTCTATTCTCCTCACAAACATTCCCTCAAACACCCTCTATACAAATACATACACACACACTAAAACCAACCAAGTCCACCACCACTCTACTCCTCTATTTCCCGAAATCCCAGATCTCCTAATCACATACAAGGACACCATTTACACACCAATGTATATACACATATATATAAGATACAATATATATATATATATATATAAGATACAATATATATATATAAGATACAATATATATATATATTCTATATATATATATATATATATATATATATATATATATATATATATATATATATATATAAGATACAATATATATATATAAAATAAAAAAAAAATATATATATACATATATATACACATATCACCATGATATAGATATATATATTAGAATATGATACAATGTGATACCAAGAGAACACAATCTCTAAATAACCTAAAATCTGAGATTTAATATTTAAAAAAAACATCATTTAAAGAATATATGATAAAAATACATGTGTCCAAATAGGGATTTTCCTACTAGGACACAAGCCTACACATAGGACACATCTCTATGTCTCCAAATGGACACGAAATGGACGCAAATGGAGACACAACCATGGGGGTCATTCCTATGGCTCAAAATCAACCTAAATGCATGAGAAAAATGAGAAGGAGAAGGGGTTTATACCTCCCGGTGATTCGGATCGAAGAAAAAGCTTTTCGATGCGCCACTGACACGTAGGAACACCGAATCGACACGAACGAGCTCCGACTCGTCCCAAACTTGGCTAGTTTCCTCCTTGGTTTGGTTAAAGAAGGAAAGAAGAGGGTTGTGTGGAAAAATGAAAGGATTTGGTGGAGAAAAAGCTAGGGATTGCTCTCTAGAAATTTGGGGAAGAACAAGAGAGAGAAAATAAGAGGGAATAATGATGAAATGATGGAGCCTAACCCTATCCATAGGTGGCCGGCCCTAATGGCTGATTTGGACCTATTTTACAATATCTAAAATGCCCCCCCCCCCCACTCTCTCTAATTGAATTAAATAGGAAATGGCTGAGTTGAGGCTAAATTAGTCTAGTTTTAAATGCTCTAATTAACTAAACCTATCCATGAAAATTTACTCTAACACACTAACCAAAAATATTATTATGTGGGCCATGCCTAACTAATGGGTGGGTCCACTAGAGTTAAAACTACCCCGGGTCCCCGTTTCAAGTCGGATTGAGCTGAAATTCGAACACGACTCAAATAACCCCAAAATAATATTATAAATAAATAAAAAATTCAAAAATATTCAAAAATGAAAAATGACAAAAATACTCCTGTTTTTGAAAACTGGGAGTGACATAAGGATCTGAGGAAGCATGCACGGTGGTATGGGATGAAGCAGGAGGTAGCACGCTTCGTAGCCAGATGTTTAGTCTGCCAACAGGTAAAGACAGAGAGACAGAGGCTAGGATGACTGGTACAGCCATTGTCTATTTTGGAGTGGAAGTGGAAGCACATCACGATGGACTTTGTTTCAGGATTGTCGCGTATACCAGGAGGAAAAGATGCAATTTGGGTCATCGTAGATAGGTAGACCAAATCAGTCCACTTCTTGTCATTCAAAGTGGGTTTGTCTACGGAGAGGCTAGCAGAGATGTACATGTGGCAGATTATCAGACTTCATGGAGTTCCGGTGAGCATTGTCTCGGATTGGGATAGTGGCTTTACTTTCCATTTCTTGCGGAGTCTGCAGACTAGTTTGGGCACTCAGCTCAAGTTTAGTACTGCATACCACCCTCTGACGGACGGACAGTTAGAGAGGACTATTCAGTCACTCGAGGACATGCTGCGGACTTGTGTCATGGATTTTGGAGGTTCCTGGGTGGATCATCTGTACTTGGTAGAGTTTACATACAATAACAGTTTTCAGGCCATCATTGAGATGTCACCATTCAAGGCGTTGTACTGGCGTAGATGTTATACTCCATTGTCTTAGGATGAAGTTAGAGAGCAAGATTTATTGGCACCTGAGATGGTTATGGACGCAGCCGAGAAGGCGAAGCTCACCAGCTATTGACTTTGCGTAGCATAGGACAGACATCAGCATTGGACCGATAGCCACCGCAGACCTTTGGAGTTTGAGGTACAGCTTAGAGATAGGATTAGAATTAGGATTGGTTTATTTTATGATTTGTTTGATTATCATAGTTAATTTGAGACCTTATTTGTTATTAGGTTGGTGATCTGGTTTTCTTGAGGATATCTCCAACACGTGGTACTATACGCTTTGGTACGCGCTTCATCAGACCTTTCGTTATCTGCGGAAGAGTCGATGACGTGTCATACAGGCTAGACTTGCCACCTGTATTAGAGGAAGTCCACAACGTATTTCACATGTCGCAGTTGAGACGGTATATGACAGACCCAGCCATGTACTCGATCATTTCGAGATCGAGGTGGGACCTACTCTTAGATATCCAGAACAGCCTGTAGAGATTCTGGATCGACGAGAGAAGGTACTCAGGAACCAGATGATACCCTTGGTTCGCGTCGCATGGAGGCATTATTATCTAGGAGAGTCTACCTGGAAGAGGGAGGATGAGATGCGTGAGCGATATCTTTATCTTTTTGGACCTTGAGGTATGATTTTCTATCCTTCTCATCAATTTAGTTTCGCCTTTCAATTTCGAGGACGAAATTCTTTCAAGGAGGGTAGATTTATCACTACCACATTTTAGAATAAGAATATTTTGGTAATTATGAATTTTTGATTATTTTATTAATATTTTAATTGGTGATGTGATTTTGGTCTTTTACTAGTTGAGACTTTAAAAACTTAGCCTAGTATCTAACCATGACAATAGATAGTATCTAACCATGACAATAGAGACTTAGCTTGCATGTTAGACTTGTGTTTAGATCCTAATCTAACCAGGAGATGACTTAAGTTCATTTAGAGATTTGTTTTAAAGTGTCGGTTGGGCCTTTAGCTTGAAGGCTTAACTAGCTAGCTAGAGAGAAGCCAATAGCCCACCACATGAACCAAAACCTAACCCTAGCTATGCTTAGCTAGCCCATAGCAGCAAGTGAGGCCCCTTCCCCCTATTTAATGTCTCTTTATTCATTTCTTGCCTCTTTTGAAAAGCCCCTTCAAATCCTAGTTTATTCTTCCCCAAATTTCTCCATTTTCTCCATTTCTCCTCCAAATTGAGCCTAGTCTTTTGCATTAGGATCCCTTGCTGCTGTAGAGACTATGGGAGGTTAGCTAGCAAGGATTTGGAGCACATTGGCCCATAGCTTTTGGAGAAGGATATCTTCCTTAGGGCTTTGCATTGAGATCTAACTCCCAATAGGTAAATAGCCCTAAACCCCTTTAAATTTCTGTTTTCTCTTCTTGAATGCATCCATCTAGGTTTCTCGGACCTGTAGATGTAGTTTGGTAGGATTTCGTATCCGTTTGGTAGGCGTATCGGACGCGTATCGGTGTATTGGAACACGTATTCGATGAAATGCCTCTATGAACTATTTATTCATATTTTCAAAACAAATTTCATAAATCAGTAGCCCGATATGTGTGTTTTGATTCCCCCGATCTCTAAACACGATTCGAGTTCGTGTCTGTGTCCAAATTGGACACACATGCGCTGCACGAGGCACTATGCGCATGTCCTGCTGCTGCGTATGGATTTCTTGCAGCCTGGTCCACGTGGGCAATTGCTATTTTGCTTGGAGGTGGGGGCCATGACTGACAAGTCAGCCCCCAAGTCGTGTCGGACACAATATCGCATGTGCATGCCTTTTACACTGACTGCGCACAATCAAATTTCATGGACTGATACGCGTCTGGTGTCCCTCGTGGGCACGTCATAGACACCAATGAGGTGTCGACCATGAAGACCAACACTCCAACTACACATGGACACAAGCACGTGGCCTCTAGTACCCTAAGTCATGTCCAAACCTACCCGACACATCCCACCACACTATACTGCACAGTATTCTGATACTCAATAATTTGAGTATTTGGGACTCCTCGGGTCCAGTTTCCTGGACACGTAGACACCCCCTGACATGTGCACATGTGTGTGACACCTCTGTACACACTTTTCCCCAAATTTAAGTGATCATATACATGTATATTTGGATGTATCATAGTATCTACATATATGTATATATGTTTCCTTTGTATATTAACTGTTTAATATAAACGGAGATTCGACTGAACTTTGGGTTTAAAAAATATAAAATGAGTTTGTGTGTTAATATGTAAACTGAGTTTGGGTTTTAACATGAAAACTGAGAATAGATTGATAACTGAAATGTGGGCATGAAACTTTGGGGTTAATGTTAAACTTATATGTGATATTTGACATAAAAAACCTGAGACACCTCACTCACACACTCTCTACACACATACACACACACACCCTCATTCTACCATTGCTAGCACTCACCCACTTTACACATACACACACCCTCCCCTGTTTTACACTGTCGAGAATAACATATCACACACACACACACTCTATACACACACTCACATATAGCTATTTGTCCCTTCCCTCTCTCTCTCTCTCTCTCTTTATATATATATATATATATATATATATATATAAAAGAAAAAAAAAATATATATATATATAAAAGAAAAAAATATATATATAGGGTCGTTCTACAATACATCCGCTGGAAATGGATGTATCGATACATCCGAAATTTGGACCGTTGGATGTTGATCCAATGGTTCGGATTGAATAATAGTGTAAAAACATCATTTAATGCTGATTTAGACTTTTGACCTGTTGGTAACTTGCTTTAGCAGGTCATTCTTCACTTTAATTTTTTTAATGAACACCCTAAATTAACTCATATTTACTCTCTCTTTCGTCCATCCAATTTAATATTTCGTAATTGTTTTTGGGTTACAGGTCGTCGTGGTGGTGGTGTTGGTGGTTGTGGTAGAAGAAGAAACGGAGATGCAGAAGGAAATAAGAATCGGTTCGGATCGTGTCGAACGTCGTCGAGTCCTCCTAGAACAACGAGGAGTACCAGCTGCGCCGAGAAGAATCGGTCCGCTTCGCGTCGGACGTCGTCGACACCTCCTCGAACAAGGAGAAGTACCAGCGGCGCCGCTCTAATTTTACTGCCCATGCCATTGTCAGAAATTTTATTTTTCATTTAACAATTTAATATTTTGTTAATAAAGCTACATGTCATGGTGGTGGTGGTGAACTGAGGAAACTGCTTCTGAGGTCGGACGGATTATTTTTTAACTTTTCTAAAGATAATATTTTCGAGGAGCATATTTTTTTGGACGGAGAATGGCTATTCTCTTTGCTTTTAACACGGAGAATGGCCATTCTCTTTGCTTTTAATACGGCGAATGGACGGAGAATGGCCATTCTTTTTGCTTTTAACACGGCGAATGGACGGAGAATGGCCGTTCTCTTTGCTTTTAACACGGAGAATGGCCATTCTCAAGGAGAATGGCCATTCTTCGTTCCTTTAACATAGAGAATTGCCATTCTCCGTTCTTTTAAAACGGAGAACGGACACTCTCTGTGCTTTTAACAAAGTATGGTACATTTAGGACTGGAAATGTTCAAGTATCTCATATTTTTTTACCAAATATTTACAGTATTTTTAATATCATTTACCATAGTACATTCATTTCATATTAAATCATTTTCAAGAAAATCCGAAGGATGAACAGGCAGGATTATAATTATGTTTCAGCATTACATTATGCATTACACTGGCATCGACTTTATACTGATGGCATCGATGTACTGATGGCAATAACAAAGGATGAACAGGCAGGATTACAATTATGTTTTAGCAATAACAAGGGATGAACAGGCAGGATTACAATTTTGCTTCAGCAATAACAAGGAATGAACAGGCACTGACATCGAATTCATACTGATGGCATCGATGTAATAATTTTTTTACAGAAAGCAAAACACATTACAATCAAATAAAGTTTTAGTGATCCCAGGAATGCATCCGTAATGAGGCCACCTGTAAACCCTAGGAATGCACCCAGGACTCATGAAATCTGTGATGGGCATCTGCAAATCAAAGGAATACACCAAAATATCAATATCATCTACGAAGGCCAACTGCCAACCAAATAAACGCATCAACCAAAAAATCATAATCAAATTAAGTATACTTCATTCCAAGTCCAATAAACTGTATAATTCACGTTACAGTAATCTGTCCAATCCACGTTAGTAATTCAACATAGAACCTGCATAATTCACGTTACAGTAATCTGCCCAATCCACGTTACAGTAATCTGCCCTTATAAGTTTAGTCTGCCTTAACCCTTGGTTGATCAGTCATGTATATATATATATATATAGATGATATACTTAAGATATATGTGATGGGTTATTGTTCTTGAGCATATATATATATATATATATATATATATATATATATATATATATATATATATATATATATGTGTGTGGTATTTGGTATTCATGTGCTTAGCTTGTAGGTATTTAGTTATAGGTGACTTGATAGGATGGGGAAGTTAAGAGCTAGTCTATTATAGAGTTTCTTTTTTGCTAAATTCTAGTTGCCAATACCTAGATAGCTAGCATAGGTAAAACCCTAAGAAGTTGACCAGTTGATGACCAAGTACTTGGATGTTGAGAAATTAACTAGTGATTGACCCTTGACTATGTTTGACATAGAAGGGGGTACGATCATCTTAATTTCGAGGACGGAATTTTTATAAGGTGTGTAGGATTGTAACACCCAGTTTTCCAAATGAGGGTAATTTTGAAATTTTGTAATTATAATTATTATTTATTGATTATTATTTTATATTATGATTTTTGGTGATTTTTAATCATTTTTAAACTATTTAAAATTATGACTTGTGATTTTGACATTTTACTATTGTTTGGTTTTAATTTCGAGAAATTTGTCACCCCTAGTTTTCAGAAACAGGAGTATTTTTGTCATTTTGTATTTTTAAAATATTTTTGAAATTTATTTTATTATTTATGATATTGTTTTGGGATTATTTGAGTCGGGTTCGAATTTCAGCTCAATCCGACTTGAAACGGGGACCCGGGGGTAGTTTGACTCTAGTGGGACCCACACACTAGTTAGACATGGCCCACATAATATTAATTTTAGTCCACATGATATTAATTTTAGTTAATAGTTAGACTAATTATTATGGATAAGGTTAGTGTGATTAGAGACTTTAGAATGACTAATTTAGCTCCAACCAATTAGCCCTTTCCTAATACTAATAGAATAGGTTAGTGGGGGCATTTTGGACCACCATAATAGGACAAATAGCTCCATATGGCCAGCCACTTTGGGAGAGGATAGGCTCAAGTTCATTTCATTATTCTCATCCACACTCTCTCTCTTGTTCTTTCCCAAATTTCTAGAGAGCAATCCCAAGCAATTTCTCCACCAAATCCTTCCATTTCTCTACCAAATCCTTCTATTTCGCCACCAAATCTTCTTCTTTCCTTCTCCATTCTAGTCAAGGAGGAAGCTACCCAAGTTTGGGAGGATTCGGAGCTCGTTCGTGTCCTTTTGGAATCTCTACGTGTCGGTGTCGCTCCGAGAAGGCTTTTCTTCAATTCGATCTATCGGGAGGTATAAATCCCTTCTTCTTTTCATTTTCTCATGCATATAGGTCTATTTTGAACCCATAGGAATGACCCCCATGGTTGTATCTCCATTTGTGTCCATTTCGTGTCCATTTGGAGGTCATAGGAGTGTCTTTTGTGTTGTGGTTGTGTCCATGTAGGAAAACCCCAAATTTGGACACACTATGTGTTGTTGTTATGTATGAATGAATTATTACATGTCTAATCTCATATTTTTGTATTGGAGATGTGTTCTATAGTGTCTCATATATATATATTAGTGTAGAGAGTGACTTCTAGATATATTATGTTATATACTTGTGTTCTTTTGTCTCAAACTACCCAAATCCGTCATGATTTTTATTCACGTTTTTAATTTCAGCCCTAAATTAGAAATGTCATAACTTCTAGTTCAAAGCTCGGTTCAATCTCCCATTTTTTAAAAGAAGCGTATTGAAGTTAGCTTTCCAAAAACATGTATTAATAGGCCTAATTCTTTCTGTAACTTTCTGGAGAATTATTTGAGTGTCAGCTGTACGAAAGACAAACGCGTTCTCGGTGTTTTTGCGATTCCGGGAGTTTTCGGAAACGAAAACGCGATCCATTTGAAGTTTCGGAAAGCTAACACATAGATCTATAACATACTTTAATCCTAAATTTTAATTCATGCTGAGATGGTATAGTATTGATTATTAGTAGGAGTTACTATTCGGCATATGCATTTTGTGCACCCTTGTGTGTAATATAATGTTCTATTTGATTTTAACCCATGTTAATGTATATATATTATGTAATTAAATAGAGAATGCAAGCATGAGTAAATGTTTAAATAAATGATGTATGAGGTGTACGTATCCTATCTAATGTAAGCATGTATAAGTATGGCTTGTAATGAATATGTAGGTTCCATAGTATGTAATGTATGGTGCATATAGTGGTGCAAGAGAATAAATGAATGATGAATGAATGCAAGCATGAATGTAATGTAATAATAGATGTAATATATGCAATATACAAGTTAATGAGATGTAATGTTCTATGTTAACACAAATCCTATATTACCTCATGTACCCCCTTACACTATGTTGACACTATCACACTTGACACATTGTTCACTTACACTTTGACACTCTTTGATATGTATACACTATGTATGCCCATTTAACCCTCACTTGCCCCTTTGCCATATTTACATACACACACATAGCCTCTTAAATAAGTATTTATGAATATAGTTAACTTAGCTATGTATGTATATTATATATATGTTAGCATATTATGTTGTAATATATAAGTTTATATAACCATTTAAAATGCCATGATTGTAGACCTAATGTTGAATACCAATATATGCATGTGTATATATGTGTAGACATATATAGCTTAAAGTAATAGATTACCTAGTGTATATCCAATGTGAATTCTTGCCTATTTGAGTATTGAATAATTGCATGCTATATAGAGTTGGGTGTATGTTGGCTTGTATAGCCTTGTATTGATGTGTGCTTGCTAGGATAGTCTTGGTTAGGCCTAGTAAGACTTGCTGGGTTAGGACATGACCTAGTTTGACCTAGTTTGACCATAGTTGACCTAGGTTTAACTTTCAGGGTTGACCAAGTTGACCAAGAGTTGACTTTGGTCTAGATTGACCTAGAATCATGTAGAATGCATAGTAGAACTTCATATTGTCATTTTGGACTTGTTGTGACTTGTGCTGTTCTGATTAGGAGCCAGACACCTCTCATCGGACAGTATATTTACTTTGGACATTCAGACATCAGTCGAGTACATTCACTGATAGTTCTCTCATTTACTTGTCAATTACTGTACTTCAGTTCTAGTTAGTTGTATACGATTCTCTGTTACAACACGTGTGGATATTTCTGGATTTATGTATACGACACACTTTTATTTTCTGGCCTCTATTACTGGTATCATCTCTATTACTGGAATCACCTACTGGAATCATTTAACTGGAATCATTTACTGGTATCATTATATTTTGGCTGGACTCATCTTGAATTATTGTGTCGGAATTCTGGATTCACTTGTTGGGAGGGAAAATACTAGAGTAAGACATGTAGACATACCCCATTACTGGAATCACCCCTACTGGAATCTACTGGAATGATAGCCATCTCTCGCCTGATCTGTGAGAGGTGTGCCGGATTACCCACAGCCGTTTACATGTCGATCTCGGTATTTTAAAAAATACTGCTAGAGTATAGGCTGGACTCACCCTGGAATCATTGATCACTATAACTGGAATCGTCCCTTACTGGATTCATCTTGTATTAGACTCATCTTGTACCGGACTTACATTGGAGTTACAATTGTCTACATTGTTGTCTGAACTTTATATCCTATTACCCTGGTTCAGCTAGTTCTATTTTTACAGTCTTCATTGCTATGATTCTTCTCTTGTTTAGTTATTTACCTTCCTTGCACTTATCTGTCTTTCTTACCATCACCTGAATATAAACTGCCATTTTTTATCAATACAACTGTCTATAACTGCTTTATAGTTTTCTGTCATTTAATTAGGATTTCTTGATGAGTTGTACTCGTTCCTGTCCTGACTGGACCTGTTGATAAATTTTACAGATAGCCTGGAGGTTGCCTGCTAGCCTAGAGGAGACACAGTAGAGGTTGTATAGTTAGTTATTTCAGTTGTATTGAGTTGTATTTATTCTATGGATTACTGTATTGAGCTTTGAGATGTTTTATGGGTTTGTGTATCTAGACACTTAGACTTCTATCTGCTGTATCTCTTTTGGATTTCATATTTTACCTATCTTTTATCTTGCTCTACGTTAGTTGTGATTGAGACTGTATCTGCTATGTCACCTCTATTTGGAGAGTATATACTGTACAGGTACATTTATATTGTTAGATGTTTGACCTAGGACAGCGTTCTACCGCCGACACTGCGGCGTAGGCTGGACGTACCCACGTCTCGTACCCTTACTCTAGGGTGCGGGTCGTGACACCTTTTTAGTGGTGGCCCATGCAGGTCGAGTTTATGTAGTGGTATTCGAACTAGAGTATCAATACAGCCTGCAGTAGGATTAGGATATTTTTGGAGGTACTCAATCAGATTAGAAAAAACTCTTAATCCGATTCCTCTTGTCTAAAATTGTTGCTTATTGACTTCCCTTGAATATAAACTGTTCGCCTTGAATTTTTTCTTTATTCTCAGAAATTGCTTCTTATTTTGATCTGTCTTCATGATGGTTATGAAGACACGATCTCATCGCTTCGGTTCGGGTGATACTATCGAGAGGCTGGCCACCTCTCATCCTGTTCATCAGGGCTTCGAGATCGCAGCTTCTGTTGTGCCGACTCAGGTTGGCGTTTCTGTTACATTGGAGCTGCACCTCCGTCTGTACAGAGACTTTTTCCTTCATTTCCGGTTTCTCTCAGCAGCAGCGATTCATGCAGCATCAGCAGCAGAGATTTGTGTAGTATCAGCATCAGGCTGGAGGAAACCAGCAGGGCGAGCTATCGTCAGGACAGTCGAGGATGCACAGACCGTTGGAGATCTTGCTGCAAGTTCCGTTCTTCTCAATTCTATTTCCGCAATTGTCTTTTATAATTACCTTGAAATTCGATTCCATCTGTTCCTTGTTGATTGATTAATTTTGTCATGTTACTCTTTTGTTGTGTTGTTTTTCTTCTGAGAAAATCATATGGCTAGGTCGCCTAAATCATGGGATCTAGAATCCTCGATAGTCGTGTTAGTTGGCATAGTGAGGACATGTAGTCAGATTTTGGATGTATTCTCGGGTATGGGAATTTAAGGTTTTTGCCGTCGCATGCGGCAGTACGAAAATTTTAAATACCATGAACCTAGAGGTACGTACCTTAGTCAAGGACTCTGTGATTATCGTAGCCTTGCTCACTAGCATGATGAAGACTCTGGACAACATAATTTTGGACAGACGCATATGATTAACAGATTGTATCTTGAGAAGGTTTAAACATCATACCCTTTTGATTGTTATAAATGACTTAGGAGTAGGGATATTTAGTTTTGTAGAGCTTATTCATAGGTAGTTCCTTCATATTATAATGGTATGATGACTTGTAGAGTATCTGTACCCTAGAGGTGATAGTTAGCATTGGTGTTAGAATAGTAACCCATTGCAGATAATTCTCCTGTTATCTATAATACAACCAGTTACACATAGGATGTTAGTATGCCTTGCAGCCTTAATGATTATTACTACTTTCCCTTACCTTTTCCAGCGAGGCACCCATGACCAGAGCCTGCCTTTGAGTATAGTTGTAGTTTTACCTAAGACCGAGAGGTCTATTTGCATAGATAGATTGCAGATGATATTGGCATATGGGATATAGGTTAGTTGGTATCTATAGGCCATTGTTGTATAGGGTTATAAAAATGTTGTTTAGCCTATACTTGGTTCAGTTTTCTATTTTAGTTAAGTTCTCTTCGTGTTGAGTTCCTTTGTGTTGATCACCTTTAGACAGTGTGCAGACCCTTCACTAGATATCATGTCCCCTTGATTCAGACCATTCATCCTTAGCCTTGTTCTAAGCATTGTTTCAGACCCTTATAAGTTTAGTCTGCCCTAACCCTTGGTTGATCAGTCATGTATATATATATATGATATACTTAGGATATATGTGATGGGTTGTTGTTCTTGAGCATATATATATATATATATATATATATATATATATATATATATATATATATATATATATATATATATATATATATATATATATATATGTGGTATTTGGTATTCATGTGCTTAGCTTGTAGGTATTTAGTTATAGGTGACTTGATAGGATTGGAAAGTTAAGAGCTAGTCTATTATAGAGTTTCTCTTTTGCTAAATTCTAGTTGCCAATACCTAGATAGCTAGCATAGGTAAAACCCTAAGAAGTTGACCAGTTGATGACCAAGTATTTGGATGTTGAGAAATTGACTAGTGATTGACCCTTGACTATGTTTGACATAGAAGAGGGTGCGATCATCTTAATTTCGAGGACGAAATTTTTATAAGGTGGGTAGGATTGTAACACCCAGTTTTCCAAATGAGAATAATTTTGAAATTTTGTAATTATAATTATTATTTATTGATTATTATTTCATATTATGATTTTTGGTGATTTTTAATCATTTTAAACTATTTAAAATTATGACTTGTGATTTTGACATTTTACTATTGTTTGGTTTTAATTTCGAGGAATTTGTCAATCCCAGTTTTCAAAAACAGGGGTATTTTTGTCATTTTGTATTTTTCAAACATTTTTAAAATTTATTTTATTATTTATGATATTGTTTTGGGATTATTTGAGTCGGGTTCGAATTTCAGCTCAATCCGACTTGAAACGGGGACCCGGGGGTAGTTTGACTCTAGTGGGGCCCACACACTAGTTAGGCATGGCCCACATGATATTAATTTTTGTCCACATGATATTAATTTTAGTTAATAGTTAGACTAATTATTATGGATAAGGTTAGTGTGATTAGAGACTTTAAAATGACTAATTTAGCTCCAACCAATTAGCCCTTTCCTAATACTAATAGAATAGGTTAGTGGGGGCATTTTGGACCTTACCATAATAGGACAAATAGCTCCATATGGCCAGCCACTTTGGGAGAGGATAGGCTCAAGTTCATTTCATTATTCTCATCCACACTCTCTCTCATGTTCTTCCCTAAATTTCTAGAGAGCAATCCCTAGCAATTTCTCCACCAAATCCTTCCATTTCTCCACCAAATCCTTCCATTTTGCCACCAAATCTTCTTCTTTCCTTCTCCATTCTAGCCAAGGAGGAAGCTACCCAAGTTTGGGAGGATTCGGAGCTCGTTCGTGTCCTTTTGGAATCTCTACGTGTCGGTGTCGCTCCGAGAAGGCTTTTCTTCGATTCGATCTACCGGGAGGTATAAATCCCTTCTCCTTTTCATTTTCTCATGCATATAGGTCTATTTTGAACCCATAGGAATGACCCCATGGTTGTATCTCCATTTGTGTCCATTTCGTGTCCATTTGGAGGTCATAGGAGTCCTTTGTGTTGTGGTTGTGTCCATGTGGGAAAACCCCAAATTTGGACACACTATGTGTTGTTGTTATGTATGAATGAATTATTACATGTTTTATCTCATATTTTTGTATTGGAGATGTGTTCTATAGTGTCTCATATATATATATATTAGTGTAGAGAGTGACTTCTTGATATATTATGTAATATACTTGTGTTCTTTTGTCTCAAACTACCCAAATCCGTCATGATTTTTATCCACGTTTTTAATTTCAGTCCTAACTTAGAAATGTCATAACTTCTAGCTCAAAGCTCGGTTTAATCTTTCGTCTTTTTTAAAAGAAGCGTATTGAAGTTAGATTTCCAAAAACATGTATTAGTAGGCCTAATTCTTTCTGTAACTTTTTGGAGAATTATTTGAGTGTCAATTGTACGAAAGACAAATGCGTTCTCGGTGTTTTCGCGTTTCCGGGAGTTTGCGAAAACGAAAACGCGATCCGTTTGAAGTTTTGGAAAGCTAACACATAGATCTATAACATACTTTAATCCTAAATTTTAATTTATACTGAGATGGTACAGTATTGATTATTAGTAGGAGTTACTATTCGGTATATGTATTTTGTGCACCCTTGTGTGTAATATAATGTTCTATTTAATTTTAACCCATGTTAATTTATATATATATTACGTAATTAAATAGAGAATGCAAGTATGAGTAAATGTTTAAATAAATGATGTATGAGGTGTAAGTATCCTATCTAATGTAAGCATGTATAAGTATGGCTTGTAATGAATATGTAGGTTCTATAGTATGTAATGTATGTTGCATATAGTGGTGCAAGAGAATAATTGAATGATGAATGAATGCAAGCATGAATGTAATGTAATAATAGATGTAATGTATGCAATATATAAGTTAATGAGATATAATGTTCTATGTTAACACAAATCCTATATTACCTCATGTACCCCCTTACACTATGTTGACACTATCACACTTGACACATTGTTCACTTACACTTTGACACTCTTTGATATGTATGCACTATGTATGCCCATTTAACCCTCACTTGCCCCTTTGCCATGTTCACATACACACACATAGCCTCTTAAATAAGTATTTATGAATATAGTTAACTTAGTTATGTATGTATATTATATATATGTTAGCATATTGTGTTGTAATATATAAGTTTATATAACCATTTGAAATGCCATGATTATAGACCTAATGTTGAATACCAATATATGCATGTGTATATATGTGTAGACATATATAGCTTAAAGTAATAGATTACCTAGTGTATAACCAATGTGAATTCTTGCCTATTTGAGTATTGAATAATTGCATGCTATATAGAGTTGGGTGTATGTTGGCTTGTATAGCCTTATATTGATGTGTGCTTGCTAGGATAGTCTTGGTTAGGCCTAGTAGGACTTGCTGGGTTAGGACATGACCTAGTTTGACCTAGTTTGACCATAGTTGACCTAGGTTTAACTTTCAGGGTTGACCAAGTTGACCAAGAGTTGACTTTGGTCTAGATTGACCTAGAATCATGTAGAATGCATAGTAGAACTTCATATTGTCATTTTGGACTTGTTGTGACTTGTGCTATTCTGATTAGGAGCCAGACACCACTCATCGGACAGTATATTTACTTTGGACATTCAAACATCAGGCGAGTACATTCTTTGATAGTTCTCTCATTTACTTGTAAATTACTGTACTTCAGTTCTAGTTAGTTGTATGCGATTCTCTGTTACAACACGTGTGGATATTTCTAGATTCATGTATACGACACACTTTTATTTTCAGACCTCTATTACTGGTATCATCTCTATTTCTAGAATCACCTACTGGAATCATTTAACTGGAATCATTTACTGGAATCATTTACTGGTATCATTATATTTTGGCTGGACTCATCTTGAATCATTGTGTCGGAATTCTGGATTTACTTGCTGGGATGGAAAATACTAGAGTAAGACATATAGACATACCCCATTACTGGAATCACCCCTACTGGAATCTACTGGAATGATAGCCATCTCTCGCCTGATCAGTGAGAGGTGTGCCAGATTACCCACAGCCATTTACATGTCGATCTCGGTATTTTAAAACACACTGCTAGAGTATAGGCTGGACTCACCCTGGAATCATTGATCACTATAACTGGAATCGTCCCTTACTGGATTCATCTTGTATTAGATTCATCCTGTACCTGACTTACATTGGAGTTACACTTGTCTACATTGTTGTCTGGACTTTATATCATATTACCCTGGTTCAGCTAGTTCTATTTTTACAGTCTTCATTGCTATGATTCTTCTCTTATTTAGTTATTTACCTTCCTTGTACTTATCTTTTTTTCTTACCATCACCTGAATATAAACTGCCATTTTTTATCAATACAACTGTCTATAACTGCTTTATAGTTCTCTATCATTTAATTGGGATTTCTTGATGAGTTGTACTCGTTCCTGTCCTGACTGGACCTGTTGATAAATTTTACAGATAGCCTGGAGGTTGCCTGCTAGCCTAGAGGAGACACAGTAGAGGTTGTGTAGTTAGTTATTTCAATTGTATTGAGTCGTATTTATTCTATGGATTACTGTATTGAGCTTTGAGATGTTTTCTGGGTTTGTGTATCTAGACACTTAGACTTCTATCTGCTGTATCTCTTTTGGATTTCATGTTTTACCTATCTTTTATCTTGCTCTACCTTAGTTGTGATTGAGACTGTATCTGCTATGTCACCTCCATTCGGAGAGTATATACTATACAGGTACCTTTATATTGTTAGATGTTTGACCTAGGACAGCGTTCTACCGCCGACACTGCGGCATAGGCTGGACGTACCCACGTCTCGTACCCTTACTCTAGGGTGCGGGTCGTGCCATATAGTCAGTATGGACTCACTGTATATATAGAAATGACATCCAGAAACATAAATAGAAGTATCAAAGTGTTGGCTAGCATTAAAGTGTCAATGTGCATAGTGTGTATTTTTACATAAGAGTTTGGGCTAGCCCCATTTACCTTCTTCACGAGGGAAGAAAAATCTTATTCTTGGTCAGCAAATTCAACCTCTATCTGGTTAATCTTATCCAGAATCAATTTCTGGTTGCGGATATAGTCTTCATCTCTTTGAAGACATTATCAAAGTTTGCAGCAACAAAATTGTATAGATCATCAACCCTATCCTTAGTGTTTTTGATTCCATAAGTTGATAGTTTTCCAGATGTTGATGGTTTGCTTGCAGGTGCTGCCCGTTTTCTAAACATTCGAGTGAAGGTTAGTTTTCTCATGGGGCCTTAGTTTTTAATATAAACAGCCCCTGCTAAGCTTGGGACAGAATGTTTATTAGCCATCGAGCATACAAATCCTCCGAAAGGGAGAGCTGTCCTTGCAGTAGGTTTTCCCACGAGATGCATCATTCTACTGAACATATAGGAACCTATATCCATCCTTTTTTTCTTCCCCATATAATAAAGAAATTTTACTCTCTCGGGATGGATAGAAAACTCATGTCCAGTAGGGTTGAGTGTTTGAGATACGTAGGAATGCAACAATTTATACAAAGTTTTTAATTGATCTTTGTATACATTTTGAGGGGTCTTGGCACCCATTGAAACACCTGTAATCTCATGAATTGCATCCGTCATGGAAACATTATCAATATCTTTCATATCAAACTCAGGAACTGGATCAAATCTATAAAATTCGTTGATGACAGTAGCATTTACCCTAATCAGTTTCCCTCTAAAAAACACCAGTGGTTGATCCTCTTCTTTTTCTTTAATTTCAGCCGGAAGATTTGAGTAAAATTCTCTTACTATTGTTTGGGAGATTTTCTCAAGACAGGATTTGTTCAGTTTTTCTCCAATTGATAGAATTTTAATATATCCAAGAAAGCTTCGTCTTCGACATCATCCATCTTAATTGATCTTTCAGGCATAACAGCCTTTTTCTTGAAATATTTAATATAAATCTTCTTAGTTTTAGAGTCTTTAATTTTTTTTACCTCCTCTCCAGCCTGGGACTTATTTGATGATTGTTCTTCCTCTTCATTTTTCTCTTCTGATGAGGATTCAAAATCCACAGAGTACGCTGATGACTCTGTATCCGTTGTCACCTTAGCCTTCGCTTGAGTACGCCTTCGATCTTCATAAGTTGAGTCTTCCGACGACTCTATATCGAAGATAGATTTTCCGGTCTTTGTCGAGCAATGAGTGTTTTTAGCCTTTTTTGCACGTGGCTTGGCTGCCGCCTCCGCCTTCATAGTCGCTGCCGCCGCTGCCCTTTCGGCCTCTGCCCTAGCAACCATAATCTTAGTTTTCGCCGCCCTTGCAAGTTCTGCCCTTCGGGCCTGTATCGCATCCCTTTGTGGATTCTTCCCCTTCGACGACGGTTGTCACGACCCGCTCCCGAATAATCGGACACGAGTCGGACACGCCCAGCCTTCGTCGTTAGACACGACGAAGTAAGCTGTACCAAGCTAGGGAAAACTAACCAAATAAACATGAAAATATAGAATCACAGCATCTAAAAACGTATCCCAGAATGATCACCATAATCCGCAAATCTAGATATGTAAATGTACGAGTCATCAAGAATAAAATGTACATGAATTCTAAAGACAATATCTAAGAGTAAAGCTAACAGTCTAAACCTGAACCTCAAGCTAAGTCTCATCCTGCTCAGCTAAATCCTGGGCTCTGGCCCATAGAGTATAACAATGTCCTGCAAGCATACCTGCAACATATCCTATTCAGGAGCGGAGCAAAGTACAGTTCTAGGTAATGAACAATAACATCATGGTATGGAAAATAAATGCTGAAAGAACAGGATAAGAAAAGGTATGTAAAGAACATGAAGAACATGAACTACTGCTATAAAGATACATGAAAGATCACGACTATGTAAAGATACAGGAAAGATCACGACTATAGCTAATATCAAGATCAGGATCATAGAAAACTAATGTAAGAACAAAATCCTGAACATGTGTGTTATAAATTTGAAATACTTCTATGATATGTGACCGGCTTGGGTAAGACCATGAAAGAGCATGAAAGATCCTGAAATATCATATATGGTACGGCTTAGGACCCGCGTGCACTGTGCGAGGCCTAAGCTAAAGATCATGAATAAGTATCCGGGTTTGGTCACATATCTAGAGTATTTCCCCCACCCCAAGATGCAAGTAAGATCATGAAAAAACAAGCCATAAAAGATCATGAACGTGTCGCAATGTGTCAGCAATAAAGAACAAGAGAATGCACTGATCAAAACCATAGAATGTACTTGCCTTGCTCCAGGAAAGTACGTGTGAAGATCGGGCTAGATGTCCTCCTGTATTTAATAATGATGTACAAGTTGGTTATTGTCTAAACAATATCAACTGACTATCTGTTCTCTACTTACAACTATCTATAGTATAATTAATACACTGGCCATTCATTTAACTAAATAGGAGTAAATGGAGATACCACTAATCTATATCTTGTTTATAGAGTTTTCATAAGGTGTATTAGTTATGTAGTAACATTACTTTAACTAAGATCATATTTAATAATATCTAGAATAAACTAATTTGGAAAATAATTAATATCATTTAGAGTTATACTTATTGGTCGAATATTTAAAGAGAACATTGAACATCATTTGTCAATCACTTAGGAAATTATTGATCCAAACTATATTACAAATCAAAATCATATATAGAAACTATAAGAGAATAAGAACTTTAAATAAACATGTTATTTACAAATAATTTATTTAGAAAAATACTTCCCAAAATACAATTTAGTAAAATATAGATTTTAAATACGAACATCAACTAAATTGTTTAGGAAATCAACCACTCAAGAAAAGCATATACACAACAACCCTTTCTTATTTGTTGTCGAGAAACCAAGCCCAGAACCATTCGAGTCCTATGGCCCACAACAAATCCATACAACAGCTTGACTGTGGCAAGCCCAACCATACTACTCGTAATGTAAAGGCTCCTGCTACTCTTCCTTCCAACACCACATACCTTAACCCAGCAATAGCATATAGGCTCAGGTTGACCAAAAGCTAGGTTTGGCAACCCAACAAGAAACTACTCTGGAACACACAATCGTTACAACCCACACCAGAGACAGAACTTAAACAAACCAATTTGAATTTAATGGCCACATGAAACTCAGGTCTGGAAAGGATGCAGAAAAGAACAATCTAAACTTGTACTTAAACCAGACGAGTATAAGCCAAATTAAGAAATAGAATTAACAGAAAATTTGTACCAACCAAACTTCAGTAAAATGGATACCAAACTCTCTCAGATACAAGCCAATTGACAAAAGAATATACAGCCCAAGAAGAATCAGATTAGAAAATAAACATAGACAAGATTGCATTTGCTAAGCCAATTCCCTCCCAGTTCCTCCTATGCCATCCTCGGACACGTACACAGTCACCGGACAAAACAACACCATCACGAACAGAACTCGAACTTACGCCAGACACGAATATAATTCCGGACACAAACAGTCTCGGACACGCACATACGAACACAATCCAACCTGAACATGATTTCAAACCGATTCTCCCCATTAATCTAGCTACAAAGCCACAATTCAACAACAGGAAATATTTATACAGATAACTTGAGAAGGAAATCGAAAGAATAAATATACAACCAAATTGAAAGTCTAAAACAAAATGAAGAAGATCAATCATGCTCAAATCAGCAAGTTCCGCACCCATCCCGTATCAACACACACTGCGTGGAGACAACAGCACTGGACACACGCACACGAACTGGATTACCCAATGCTAATCACAAACGGTACAAGTCTCGGACACGAACCATACAGGACCTTGGACACAAACACTGGCAGCCTACACACCCACACCGGATACGCACACGGATACGAACCAGCTACAAACAATCCCTACGACATAGTCCTGCCCAACATCGTTCTCAATCAAGAATTAATCAGACTTACTCAAATCTAAATAACAGAAATTGTACCTGAGAATGTTAGAAGAGCCATTGATCCAAGAAGTCGGACACGAACTCTCCACGTCCAACTATGATCTCGAGTTCTTCCTCGACATTACGTCGAACATGTCCCAGATCAAGAAAAAGGAGAAACAAATCTCAGAGCAATGTATAATAGGTTCTACTAAAATTTAATAAAGAAATTTCAGGAATTAAAATAACTCGAGTCCGATGCTCACCAAGTATTCTCAGATCCAACACCTTCGATTCGATCTAACCCTGATGAACTCGTGCTAGTAGAAGAACTGTCGGCCGATTGATGCTCTGAACGACTCAGTGGGGTCCTCGGCGACCAGGTCGCTCTGCCGCGGTGGAAACCACTGTCGCCATCGAAGTCGGAACACCACCCCGTGGCTTATTGTGGAGGAAACCACCGCCGTCATCGATAAAGGAACCGCCGAGATTAGGGCTAGGGCTTGCGCCGTCGACACCGGAGATCTGTCCAGGCGCTGCTGATGCCGCCGACATCAACGTCGTGGTCACCGCCCTTGAGAGTCGACGCTGGTGGCTGATGCGGCCGTCGATCGCTGGAGTCGAGTCGCCGCCGTCGGAAAGAGCCAACCACCTCTGCTCCCGTGGCTGAGACGACCGCCGCTGGAAAAAGGGTCGCCGACAATCGCCGCCGCCTGGCTTGATCGCCGCCGCCCGCTGCTCGATTAGGGTTAGGGTTAGGGTTCGAATATTTAGGGAGAGGAAATTGTGAACCAAAGAAAATGAAGAGCTGCTCTCACTCTCTCTCTTCAATCCATAATAAAGGAAAGGAAAAATTTACAGTTAGGCCCCTCCCGAAAACCAATTTACGGATAAGTCCCCCCACCAAATGGAACTTTTGCAATGGAGTCCTCCCCCTTTTCCCTTATTACGAAACTGTTCAAAAAAAATTGGTTATAAAGTTGTTAGGAGATTCAAAAAGTTTTGGGGACCACTCAAATAGTTGTAACCAACTTCAAAATTTTAAAAATATATATATATATATATATATATATATATATATATATATATATATATATTCCTTCTCTTCAAAAATACTCATAACTATATATTTATAATAAAAGAATGAAGTATTTATTATTAAAAATTTAAATTTCACCAAAATTGGAAAAAGTGGAGTTACAAATCTCTCCCCCTTGAAAAATTTCGTCCTCGAAATTCGAAGACCCACAAAGTAAATATCAAATTTAAAAAGTTCAGACACGAATCATTTATTGAAAATAGAATTTCCGAACACAAGAATGATAGCGCTCCCGCATCTTGTCCACACGCTCCTATGTGGACTTTCCCGAAGAGTGATGTCTCCACATGACGCGGACAAGTGGAATAGTCTGGTTCTGCATGCACTTCTTCCTCCGATCAAGGATCTCCACTGACTGCTCCTCGTAGGTCAAGCTCGGGTCCACCTCTAGCTCTGAATAGTCCATCACATGGCTCGGATCTGGAATGTAGCGTCGAAGCTGGGATACATAAAAAATGTCGTGCACTCCCTCCAAGCTAGCTGGAAGTGCTAGTCGATATGCCACCTCGCCAATCCGTGCCATCACATCGAAAGGGCCGATAAATTCTCGGACTGAGCTTCCTGCCTCTGCCAAAACGAATGGTGCCTCTGGTCGACGAGATTCTTCAGGAACACTTTGCTTCTAGCTGCGAACTCCGGGGACCATCTGCTGTTGTCCGCCTAGTGCTTCTGTCGATCCATGACGCTCTGAGCCTTGAGTCCAAGTACACATAAGAAGTTTAGATATCACGCTTTGATAAGGATCGAGGATCAAATAGTCACGAAGTGGAAGGAATTTCAATTACAACTTAGAGGAGCAACATCGTGAAGACACAAATATTGAGTACGATCAAAAATCGATAGTTTAACACAGTGGCTAGCACAAGATAGGAAAATCATGGTCAGACAGACATGATTTAAGATCAAAATTTAGACAAAACACAAACGAAGTGTGGAATCAAAATCTGGCAATGTATAATTTGAGAAAATCAATGATCTAACGATACAATACTAGAAGGTAATTGGCAAGGGTTGATTTGAGGAACGTACGAAATACTCAAGAGATACAATATCAAATCAGGGTGAACATGCAAGGATTTGTGATTCTCGAAAACCAATAATCATATGAAAAGGAATTATAGTCTCCAGAATATCCAAGAACATGTTGGTATCTGAAATCACTTTGCTTAGAATCCCTACCCCACCAGTACATATCTGGCTGCAGTGGACTTTCAGCATGTGACTCAAATAACAATATGTCACCTGAATATTTCGTCAACCCTATCCATTTTCAAGAGATCAAGATATGAAGAATTTGACAAGGTCTCGACAATACCTGAAAACCTATGAATGTCTGAAATTACTTCAACTTGGAATTCATGCCTCGCCAGTGCGCAGCTGGCTGCAGTAAATCATCAGTCTCCATAATCCAGATAATGGCTGCAGCGCGCAACTGCCATCCCCTAGTAGGTCATCGAATATTCTTTCAACCTTATCCATAGGAATTACAAAACAATTTCAAAGAATTCAAAATAGGTTCCAATAGTCTAAGTCACGACAAAAGGCGAAGTTATCTGTCTGTTAGAATACAAGGGTTATTATGTACCAAGGAGCAACACGGAATCCAATCAAGGAGTAGAGAGTACTAAAGGGCAACAAGAAGATTTTAAACCCCAACAGTGAACAAAGTTTCAAATGGTAACCGAAATCTCAAATGAAACCTGGAATGGTAACAAGATTCCATATGTGGGATATTATTCCGAAGGGATAACAGAGTCTCGAAGGATGAACTGAAGCAAAGTATCAGATAGGAGACAAGTTTCAAAATAAGAAATAAAATTTCGTACTGGAAAAAAGTTTCAATAAAATCTCGAATAATGATGAAATTTTTAGTAAAAACTTGAATAGAAAACGAAATCTCCAATAAGGTACACAGTGGAAAATAGAAGATCAAGTATCAACAAGTCGTGAATAAGGAATAAATTCTCGAATAAAAATCTCAACGAGGAAACAAGATTTTTGAATAGTAACTAAAAAAACAGGTTTTAATAGAAAATAGGGTATCGAACAGGGAACACGGTCTCCACGAGTCGGGAGTAGGAACTGAAGTTTCAAAGTCTGAGAGAAGAAAAAAAAATCTTAAATATGAGACTAAATCATGAACAAACCCAAGTCTCGAAAATAGGAAACATGATCTTAAATTCTCGAATGGAACCCAGTTACGAATTAGGGAAAGAGAATCACTGGGTGAATAGGAAACAATTATCCATGAAACAAGCGATACCCCAAATAGGAAACAAGATCGAAACAAAGTTGGGAACAGAAAATAGAAAACGAAGTCATAAAAAATGAATATGAAAACATGGTATTAAATAGCGGATATGAAACAAGTGAAATCTCAAAATAAGCGACAAGATCAAACAAGATCGTGAATAGAATAATAATAATAAAAGAAACAATTCATGAATGAGAAATAAATCTTATAGGGAACGAGTCAAAATTTCAAAGATAGAAAACGAAATCTGCAATTGAAATCTCGAATAGAAGCAAGATTCAAACAAGGTTTTCAAAGGCATAAGTTTGATTAGGAATGTAATCCGAAGTAAAGTCTTAAATATCAACAGGGTCTGAATGGGGAACAAAATTCGAGTAGAACCAAATCTTGAATTAGGAAACGACGCCATAGGAAACAAGTTGTCGAGCAGGAAGAAAACATCGAATTAGAGCAGAGTTATGAACAAGAATGGAAACAAACTTTCAAAACTACATCTCAAATAGCGACCAAGGTTCCAGAATAGGAAATAAAATCTAATAATCCTTAAATAGGAAACAAGGAAGTTTCTAAGAAACAATCTAGGTGCAAGAGGAATCTAAGGAAAAACTAGATTATGAATCTTGATCCATGGTTTTCTCCAACCATGCAAAAGAGTCTTTTGTCTTCAGTCTATCTTCAGTATTCCTCCGGAACGGAAATCTCTCTAACCTCCTTCAATTGTCCTAGCGTAGGTTGATCCCTGCGGTAGTACTCCATGTGGTTGCTGAATCTAGAGAGGCTGGTCCCCTTGCTGTAGTCCTGGTGCTCTTCGTGTTCGCCTTGGGCAGTGTGATCAATAGTCTCTGGCAATCCCTGACTGGGTAGGCAGACGATCCGTAGAACAAGCATAGCCTCCGTCTTTTGCGGCACTCCTCGAAGCGATGTCCTGGATGGCGGCAAAAGTACAATTGGTCATTGTCTGAATCTGATGATTCGATTGAAGAACACTGTCTGAGTCTGATGACGCTTTGTGGATCCACAATAGTCGTCATCCTCGTCATAAGTCTTTATGTTCTTCATGAGCTTCAACTTTTCGTCTCGTTTCATTGTCTGTGCTACATTCTTGATCTCCTGGCTGGTGACTTTAATCTTCAGAGAAGTTGGGTCCTCAGGAACTTGGGTAGTCTTCAGTGGCAGCTCCAGGTTCTCGATCTCTTCCTCGGTGGAAAATATACGTTCGGTGTCGGAGAAATCCAAGGTCTGAGAGTCTGGAAGTCAGAAGTCCTCTCTAGCTCAGGAAATGTATTTGCAAGTCTGGATTGGAAAAGGACGGCCTGCTGGTGTCAAGGAACTCTTGAAACATCTTTGTCAACTCCGTACTACCCATGGGGATAGTAGTGGCGATAGAAGGTAGTGAAAGCTCGAAACCTTCAAGTGTAGATGGATCGACTGTTCTGATATTTACGTGTCTGAATCGTCTGAAAAATAGAAAACTGTTAAAATAACGTAGACCTAAATACAACAAGTGTTTATAGAATATCAATATACCTGATATACCTGATATACCCTTATTTCTCGATTTTTCCTATGCTGTGATCAAGTTTCCCTAGTTAATCAAGTCCCCCAATAGTACGCTAAGACCTAGGTACCATTAGGATGGACCTGCATGGGCCACCACTAAAAACATGTCACGACCCGCTCCCGAATAATCGGACACGAGTCGGACACGCCCAGCCTTCGTCGTTAGACACGACGAAGTAAGCTGTACCAAGCTAGGGAAAACTAACCAGATAAACATAAAAATATAGAATCACAGCATCTAAAAACGTATCCCAGAATGATCACCATAATCCACAAATCTAGATATGTAAATGTACGAGTCATCAAGAATGAAATGTACATGAATTCTAAAGACAATATCTAAGAGTAAAGCTAACAGTCTAAACCTGAACCTCAAGCTAAGCCTCATCCTGCTCAGCTAAATCCTGGGCTCTGGCCCATAGAGTAGAACAATGTCCTGCAAGCATACCTGCAACATATCCTATTCAGGAGCGGAGCAAAGTACAGTTCTAGGTAATGAACAATAATATCATGGTATAGAAAATAAATGCTGAAAGAACAGGATAAGAAAAGGTATGTAAAGAACATGAAGAACAGGAACTACTACTATAAAGATACAGGAAAGATCACGACTATGTAAAGATACAGGAAAGATCACGACTATAGCTAATATCAACATCAGGATCATAGGAAACTAATGTAAGAACAAAATCCTGAACATGTGTGTTATAAATTTGAAATACTTCTATGATATGTGACCGGCTTGGGTAAGACCATGAAAGAGCATGAAAGATCCTGAAAGATCATATATGGTACGGCTTAGGACCCGCGTGCACTGTGCGAGGCCTAAGCTAAAGATCATGAATAAGTATCCGGGTTTGGTCACATATCTAGAGTATTTCCCCCACCCCAAGATGCAAGTAAGATCATGAAAAAACAAGCCATAAAAGATCATGAACGTGTCGCAATGTGTCAGCAATAAAGAACAAGAGAATGCACTGATCAAAACCATAGAATGTACTTGCCTTGCTCCAGGAAAGTACGTGTGAAGATCGGGCTAGATGTCCTCCTGTATTTAATAATGGTGTACAAGTTGGTTATTGTCTAAACAATATCAACTGACTATCTGTTCTCTACTTACAACTATCTATAGTATAATTAATACACTGGCCATTCATTTAACTAAATAGGAGTAAATAGAGATACCACTAATCTATATCTTGTTTATAGAGTTTTCATAAGGTGTATTAGTTATGTAGTAACATTACTTTAACTAAGATCATATTTAATAATATCTAGAATAAACTAATTTGGAAAATAATTAATATCATTTAGAGTTATACTTATTGGTCGAATATTTAAAGAGAACATTGAACATCATTTGTCAATCACTTAGGAAATTATTGATCCAAACTATATTACAAATCAAAATCATATATAGAAACTATAAGAGAATAAGAACTTTAAATAAACATGTTATTTACAAATAATTTATTTAGAAAAATACTTCCCAAAATACAATTTAGTAAAATATAGATTTTAAATACGAACATCAACTAAATTGTTTAGGAAATCAACCACTCAAGAAAAGCATATACACAACAACCCTTTCTTATTTGTTGTCTAGAAACCAAGCCCAGAACCATTCGAGTCCTATGGCCCACAACAAATCCATACAACAGCTTGACTGTGGCAAGCCCAACCATACTACTCGCAATGTAAAGGCTCCTGCTACTCTTCCTTCCAACACCACATACCTTAACCCAGCAATAGCATATAGACTCAGGTTGACCAAAAGCTAGGTTTGGCAACCCAACAAGAAACTACTCTGGAACACACAATCGTTACAACCCACACCAGAGACAGAACTTAAACAAACCAATTTGAATTTAATAGCCACATGAAACTCAGGTATGGAAAGGATGCAGAAAAGAATAATCTAAACTTGTACTTAAACCAAACGAGTATAAGCCAAATTAAGAAATGGAATTAATAGAAAATTTGTACCAACCAAACTTTAGTAAAATGGATACTAAACTCTCTCAGATACAAGCCAATTGACAAAAGAATATACAACCCAAGAAGAATCAGATTAGAAAATAAACATAGACAAGATTGCATTTGCTAAGCCAATTCCCTCCCAGTTCCTCCTATGCCATCCTCGGACACGTACACAGTCACCGGACAAAACAACACCATCACGAACAGAACTCGAACTTACGCCAGACACGAATATAATTCCGGACACAAACAGTCTCGGACACGCACATACGAACACAACCCAACCTGAACATGATTTCAAACCGATTCTCCCCATTAATCTAGCTACAAAGCCACAATTCAACAGAAAATATTTATACAGATAACTTGAGAAGGAAATCGAAAGAATAAATATACAACCAAATTGAAAGTCTAAAACAAAATGAAGAAGATCAATCATGCTCAAATCAGCAAGTTCTGCACCCATCCCGTATCAACACACACTGCGTGGAGACAACAGCACTGGACACATGCACACGAACTGGATTATCCAATGCTAATCACAAACGGTACAAGTCTCGGATACGAACCATACAGGAGCTTGGACACAAACACTGGCAGCCTACACACCCACACCGAATACGTACACGGATACGAACCAGCTACAAACAATCCCTACGACATAGTCCTACCCAACATCGTTCTCAATCAAGAATTAATCAGACTTACTCAAATCTAGATAACAGAAATTGTACCTGAGAATGTTAGAAGAGCCATTGATCCAAGAAGTCGGACACGAACTCTCTACGTCCAACTTTGATCTCGAGTTCTTCCTCGATATTGCGTCGAACATGTCCCAGATCAAGAAGAAGGAGAAACAAATCTCAGAGCAATGTATAATAGGTTCTACTAAAATTTAATAAAGAAATTTTAGGAATTAAAATAACTCGAGTCCGATGCTCACCGAGTATTCTCAGATCCAACACCTTAGATTCGATCTAACCCTGATGAACTCGTGCTAGTAGAAGAACTGTCGGCCGATTGATGCTCTGAACGACTCAGTGGAGTCCTCGACGACCAGGTCGCTCCGCCGCGGTGGAAACCACTGTCGCCGTCGAAGTCGGAACACCACCCCATGGCTTGTTGTGGAGGAAACCACCGCCGTCGCCGATGAAGGAACCGCCAAGATTAGGGCTAGGGCTTGCGCCGTCGACACCGGAGATCTGTCCAGGCGCTGCTGATGCCGCCGACATCAACGTCGTGGTCACCGCCCTTGAGAGTCGACGGTGGTGGCTGATGCGGCCGTCGATCGCTGGAGTCGAGTCGTCGGCGTCGGAAAGAGCCAACCTCCGCTGCTCCCGTGGCTGAGACGACCACCACTGGAAAAAGGGTCGTCGACAATCGTCGCCGCCTGGCTTGATCGCCGCCGCCCGCTGCTCGATTAGGGTTAGGTTTAGGGTTCGAATATTTGGGGAGAGGAAATTATGAACCAAAGAAAATGAAGAGCTGCTCTCACTCTCTCTATTCAATCCATAATAAAGGAAAGGAAAAATTTGCAGTTAGGCCCCTCCCGAAAACCAATTTACGGATAAGTCCCCCCACCAAATGGAACTTTTGCAATGGAGTCCTCCCCCTTTTCCCTTATTACGAAACTGTTCAAAAAAAATTGGTTATAAAGTTGTTAGGAGATTCAAAAAGTTTTGGGGACCACTCAAATAGTTATAACCAACTTCAAAATTTTAAAAAAAAAAAAAAAAATATATATATATATATATATATATATATTCCTTCTCTTCAAAAATACTCATAACTATATATTTATAATAAAAGAATGAAGTATTTATTATTAAAAATTTAAATTTCACCAAAATTGGGAAAAGTGGAGTTACAACGGTCGTTGTTTCTTCGGCGGCATTTTGATTAGAAGAGGGTTTGGGAGAAAGAAGAGGGTTTGAGAGAAGTAGAGGAAAATTTCGACCGTCTTATATGACCTTGGAAAGTGGAAAAAATTAGAATAGTTTTGAGTCTTAAATTAAATTTATTACTATTATTACTAGTATAAGACGGTCAAATTTATTACTATTAAATTTAAAAAACTACTTTCCAAAATTAAATTTATTACTATTATTACTAGTATATATCCATGTGAAATCACTACATAAATCTTTGGGATTTTGAGACCCTAATTTTAAAAACTACTTTCCAAAATTAAATTTATTACTATTATTACTAGTATATATCCACGTGTTCCGTATAAATTATTGAAAAATTTGGCAGAAAAAATGTGGTGAAAACATGTTTATTTAAAAAAATTTGACAACATATTTAAGAATGTGAAGTTTAATCTCAATATTTCCATTTTTAGAATATTTGATTAAATTTTTGAAAATAAGAAGACTATGTACTTGATAAGAGTAAAATTGAAACACTCAAAGTTGTCCTCTATTTTACTTTGTAATCATATTTAAGATGGATTTGACGGTAAGATTGACGTTGGCAGCATAATCAATTCTATGACGTAACAAGTCATTGATAGGGATATCGTCGCTGATATATGGATTTGACGTAACAAGATTCGTTAATTATAAAGAGCAATACTATAGTTTGCAAATGGGTGTAAATTGTAAGAAGGTTGTAAAAGTTTGATTGTAGCCAAAAATAAATTGAGTTAACAAAATATTATATTTTATTAAATCCCAGCTTCGTCGTCGGAACATTCTCCAGAGAAGTATACAAGAGGAGGACAAAAAACTGTAAAAAATGAAAAAAAAGGTCTAGCCCTCACTGGCCTCGCGGAGGATCTCCGCAAAGTCCTGCAGGGTGTACACACCTGCCCTATGGCACAGGCGGCGAAACGCTTCCCTCTTCTCCAGAGAATCCCGTTCCTCCGAAGTGATCGGCAACAGGTCAAAGTTGGGCGCCGGATGAAGAGGTCGAGCTATGACCTCCAGTGACAACCCGCAGGAGGTCAGGAAGTCTGCAGCCACTGCCATCCAGTCATGGGCCGGAGGCGGCGCAGAGGGTGCTCCATGCGGAGAGGCTCGGCGACGACTGAAAGAAGACTCTGGCAATGGTTCCCAACCAGATGATCTTTTTGGAGCCATGTTAAATGTGCAACCTACTCAGATGAATGGGGACCCCTATGTATATATATACACGTTCCTAACCGACTCTTCCTATTCCTTATTGGAAGTTGGGGATATAATACTACAGTTACAACCAAATGCTTACAACACTCTTACAACCTTCACCCTCCCACATGTCAGCAATGGGTGAAGGTTGTAAAAGTGTTGTAAGCATTTGGTAGTAGACTTAGCATTATTGATGTCTTTCCAGGCTTAGTTGGTTGTGTTGTTTGGCTTTTACATGGAAGGCCTAGGTTCGAGTCTGGTGTTTGGGTTCTGTAGAATTTTTCTATTGTTAACATTTTTTGGGTACGATTATATGCTTTTAACTTAGTATGGAACAATTTTTGGGACTGTTAATGGCCATTCTCCGTTCCTCTAACACGAAGAATGGTACATCTAGGACGGAGAATTGTACATTTAGGACGGCGAATGGTACATTTAGGACGGAGAATGGTAAATGTAGGACGGAGAATGATACATGTAGGACGGAGAATGGTCCATATAGGACGGAGAATGGTACATTTAGGACGGAGGTAGGACGGAGAATGATACATGTAGGACGGAGAATGGTACATATAAGACGGAGAATGGTACATTTAGGACTGTTCTGTAGGGTTGTGAATTTTAAATAGTTTGGCTGTTTAATTTTGTTTTGAATCTATATAAATTGGTTTTGAAGGCTCGTGAAGATGAATTAGTTTGGCTGTTTGGCTGTGTAAATAGATTTTAAAGGGTTGTGAAAAAGAAACCAATGTTTTCGTATCGATCACCATTAATTATGGTGAATGGCACTGATACCACTAATATGAGTAGAATTTGCACCGCCAGAATTCATTTTGAATAAGGTAAAATCTGTGTTGGAAAATGGCAAAATCTCTTGGATATGATTACACTGAGATGTTGTATTAATGGTAAAATCTGTGTTGGGAAATATCGAAATCTCATAAGTGAGCCGTCTTAGGCGTCATTATATCACAGTCCATTTTGTTTATAAAAAAAATAATCATGTTAAAAATTAGTATTGACAAAAGTAAAATTTGCTCAAAATGGAGAATCGAACTCATAAAAAATATCTTGTATGTAGACTAGTGAAAAATATATATAAAGAAATGCATGCATGCTAATGTTTTCACCATTCACCCCAGGAATGATAGAATATATCTAAATCATTATACCACTCGTACATAGGTTCTCCTGGTACTGGGATTACATTATCAAAGGATTTTTTAAACGTCTGTATTGAATAACAAATTTTCCAGAGTTCGTCGTCGAAGATCACGTTGAAGCACCCACGTATGTCGAGCAGGCGAAGACCCTTGCAGTTGCATATGATAGATCACAGCGTGTCTCCATTGAACATGCCGAATCTCATATGTAGGTGCTCGAGACGCGACATCGAATCAGCCACGGCATTTCCCTCTGCCTCGTTTTTCGTGTCCAGCACGAACATGTTCCTGAGTATGAAATCCGGAGGGGGCATGTTCCTACTCAGCTTGACCAGACGTCGGCAATACTTTCCGGCGGATAATATTCCAGTCGACGTGATATAGAGGCAGTAGCTAATGTCGAGTTCTTCCAGCACAGGGAGAAACTCCAAGTGTCTCACGAAAGTTTCATCACTCACGTCGCACTTCGGAATGTGCAGCACCCTTAGAAATTTCCCACTGTATTATAAAAATGAGAAAACATCAATAGAAATTAACAAAAGTATAAGTAAAATTTTGTAAAAGAAAAAATAAAGTATTAGAATAAGACCAAATAAAATTTTGCAGTGGCCTTAAACATGCAAAAGAGAAGGCTGCTTCGTCGAGCTTGTACGCGGAGAGGGACCCTAGATATCCCTCACTGCGAGCCACGAGCTTCATTACGGTCAAACTAATCTCAGCGGTTTGCTGGATCCTCCGGCACCACTGTACTAAGTCGATGTTAGACCAATAGTCTAAGGGACCGTTGAGCGCCTTCCACTACGAACGGCAAACTGGGGCCACGTTGCACATTACCTCGTCTGCCGGCATCCCCGACAGTACCAGTATCATCGAGAGAATCTCGGTAGGGATGACGGCCCATCCGCTGTAGTTGAGCTTGCTCCTCTCCATTGTGACTGTTCTTCTTCTTCTTTCCTTTGTTTCTCTCTAGTCGGATGTGTTCTCTTCTTTTGAAAAGGCTATTTAACCCCTCGTTTAGGGGGGTGTAACCCGCTCGTGGAGGGGTGTGACCGAACAAGGCACAAATCTATTGGAAAATAATAGTAATGCCACTGTATTAATATTAGCAATTAGTCGTTTGGGCTCCCAACATATTTGGGTGATGCCATCTCCCATTATGTGGCATCTGACATGGCAGATGACATAACAGCTGACATGGCAGATGACATAACAGCTGACATGGCAAATTTTAACCCCAAAAATTAATTATCCAAATTTTTTTAATGTTAATGTTAATGTCAATATTAATGTTAATGTTAATGTTAATGTTAATGTTAATGTTAATGTTAATGTTAATGTTAATGTTAATGTTAATGTTAATGTTAATGTTAATGTTAATATTAATATTAATGTTAATGTTAATATTAATGTTAATATTAATTAATGTTAATTTAATATTAAATTATTTATTTACTATTAATGTTAATTTTAATATTAATTTTATTGTTAAATTTTGTCATGTCAGCTGTCATGTTAGCAACCATGTCATATACCACATAATGGAAGATGGTATCACCCAAAATTTTTTGGAGCAAATAGCATTTTCGTAATATTAGTTTTAATTATATTGTAAATTTTAAATTAACAGAAAAGCCAATGTAGATTTAATATTAATGCTACTGTAAATTTTTTCCGATCGTGCCTCGATACTTACGTTTGTCGACCGAGTTACCGTCTTCATCATTATCAAGTTTTCACCCGAATCATCGTCCTCGCTGGGGCGTGATGCCGCTTTTAATATGGAGTTGCGCTCGTGCAAGGCAAGATAACAGATTCACCATAGTGTTTATAGCTCAAATTGGTAACATAAGCAGCGGAAGGAAAACGTAGTATACAACAAGAATCTCTTTTATTGATAATGAACTGAAGGTTACAATGGCTCTGAATAGCCCAACTTAACATGCCAATTGGCTACAACGCTCATGATCTCTCTAGCTCACAAAGGAGTACATTGTTCCATACATTATGCCTCTTTATAGCCAACAAGTAGTCTTCGGCTGAACATCTCCATGTCGCAAGTCCGAACGCCAATGCGGTAGCTCCTTTTGAACGCTAAGGACTCCATGCCTCGGGACGTCCAAGCCGAGCCCCGTCTCGAGCCGAACATGTCCTGAACTTGTCCACCACCGTGTCCCTGCGCCAGATACAGTTAGACATAATCTTAACATAAACATAGTGATCGTGCTCATCTATGTCCCATTTCGCCTAGCCTGCAAGGTTAGAACTTTACATAAGAAATCATATCATTTCACTCAACCAACCAACCGTAAACTTAAACATATGCATAAGGGTGGCAGGCCCTGCGCCTGCACCCAGCGCTAATCTCAGCCCACCGGCCCAATCTATATGAAGGTCACGGTATTTCTGTCATGACCCGCACCCTGATTAGGGGCACGAGTACGTGGTTACGTCCAGCCTATGCCGCAGCATCGGCGGTAGAACGCTGTCTAGGTCATCTATAAATACTACAACTAAACAGATAAATATACATGTACAGTATATACACTCTGAATGGAGGTGACATAGCAATATAGTCTCAATCACAAATGTAAAACTAAGGTAGATAGTATGGAAAGAAAAATACGAATAATGAGAACATGAAATAAGTCCAAGATCTACACAAGTCCAGAGCTATACACAAACAACCCAGAGAATCACATAATATATAAAAACTACTACAGTCTAAAAAGTACTAGCTAGCTCGTAGGCGAGGCAAACCTAACTAAGCTATACTACTCAGGGTGAGCAAAGTCTAGTGGCTCTACTAATAAGCCACAGCCCGGGTCTACTCCATCAGACTCGACCCCATAATAGGTCGGGCAATCAGTCTCAGAATCATCTGTAATATATCAACGGTATCCTGTCAAAAAATGAGCAAGTACAAACACCAACATCAGTTCCATATGAATGGACAAATACTATAAGAGACATTATAATGAAATACAAGACAAAGATATAGGCGACTTGGAAACCATTTGAAGCCGAGTTACAACCCTTGAACCAAACAAGGACCGGGGTTGTAACCCTTCTTTCAAATAGAACTTAGTCTCAAATTATGGTACAGTATAAAAGCAGGTAGAGTATGTGAGTAATGGAAACATAGCATGGTGAGAAATACGGAAAATAAAGTTGAACTGGAATATAAGATACGACAATAAATGTAAAATGTGATTTGAATTATTAGAGCGATATATGATCGGCTAGGGAGTCATGGTGCTCCCTGAACTGTTGTCGGTGCACCTCTCTCCATTGCTGCCATAGCTAGCTGATGCAAGTTCTCCATGGTCTGTCGCAGCAATGACCATGGTCTGTCATCACGCAATGACCATGGACGGTTCGCACCGTAATGCATCTTTGGCATCCTTATGTGTAAGACTATGATCGCTTCGATAAGGGTTGCTAGCCCAATATCCGAAGGATCCCAAACTTACTGATATCATAGCTTATCACAACACTGGACGGTCGCAACCCGTCCTAATGATGTGCACCATAAATACCATACATAATTCCCTCCTTTGAACTACTCGGTTGAATTAAGATGATGTGCACCATAAATACCAACACTGGACGGTCGAAATAATATCAAAGCTTATTAAGTATATTATATTGACATTGCTTGTCCTCCATTCGGAGTTGTCCGTTCTCGACAGGTTTTGATATTATAACTGTTGTTAGATAGTAGAACTAGACAGCGTTCTACGTCGTTTCTGCGGTGTAGACTGGGATGCTGTCACACACTCATGCCCTTACTCCGGGTGCGGGTCGTGATTGGGTGCACGAGAAAGGAACAATGTTACTACCGATTCGGTTGGGACCGATAGGTCGGAATCGGCCGGGTCGATCGAACGAGAACGATTGAATTAAGATCCATTCCACGTTATGGAATGGCTTCTCTGGAACCAAGTCCCATATTCAGCGGGTTGCAGGTGATTGCGTAGGCGATGTCAGCGCAGCCAACCAGTCGCTCGCTTGAAGCAAGTCTAAGGCGAGTGGCTGACCTCCTTCGCCTCGTCCCTTTTTGACGTCACTGGCATCACAAGCTATCCTGGACGTATAGCTTTATTAATCGGGGTCCTTTCAACGCAAGTAGCTAGCTCCGATGTAAGTCCCCGCTTAACCTGTGCTGATCGAGGAAACTACCGCCTTGTCGACAAGTTGTCCATAACCGTACGAAGACATATTTTCCTTTTAGTTATTAAGACATAGCCTACATTATCTTTGAAAACTCAATCCCTTTCCCATGTTTGTGCCCTTGCATTTATCCTTTCATTCGCAACAACATTATCGATTTACCTAAAAAGGGGGTCGAGAAGAGGAGGGTCAGCCACTCACCTTGAGTTTACTTCAGGCGAGAGAATGGATTTTAATTCAACCGTTCCCGTTCGATCGAGTCAATCGATCCCGACCTATCGGTCCCGACCGAATCGATAGCGACAGTGTTCCTTTCTTGCACACCCTACCACGACCCGCACCCGGAGTAAGGGCATGAGTGCGTGACAGCGTCCCAGCCTACACTGTAGAAATAACGTAGAACGATGTCTAGTTCTACTATCTAACAACAGTTAGATATTACAACCTATCGAGAATCAAGGGTCGTCGTCTAACCCAGCTATGGCAGTCTATTCTTTTGTATTGCTCCTTCAACCAATCCATTCCTAGGCCAAGGGACCGATTCGGCCTGTAACAAAAGGGTCGTCGTCTAACCCAGCTATAGTCCGTGATGGCTTGACATTGCCAGTGGCCTTCACACCCTTTCACTGCATAACAAATGCACGTAACACAGGACGGTGCTTGCTATACTTCGATAGCCCAACAAAACTCTTTTCTAATGTGTTCGTGCAACGACTTGACAAGCAAGGGCTACGTCAAGCCTAGCATCGAGGGAACGTGCTTTGCACGCGTTCGACTTAAGCAATCAAGTTCCTTGGGCGCATAGACTTATGCAAGAAGCGGTGAAATACGACTTAAACTTATGCAAGATACCTTTCCATTATACTGTTTATATTCAGTTGTATTTTATTACATATTATTGTTCATTTATTTCCAGTTCTTATAGTTCTTGATTTACTGTCTGCTCGGTGATATTAGATATACTTTGTTATTATCCTTTGATTGCATGTAGACTTAGAGTTAAGAGACTACCGTTTGTAGTGTATTGTATATACCTTGACACAGTTTTACCACGGAGATGTGTGAGATGAGTAGCATGTAGAGGTTCTTGCGTGTGGGCTGATCCCCCATATGCATGCGTTAGGGCTAACTGCTAATAGAGGCATGTTAGGAGACTTAGAAGTTAGTAGAGGTATATGAGACATGGATGTGACTCTGTTAGACATTGGGTGGGAAGAACAGTTCCTTAACGTATGGGCCAAGTATGCACTTCCCTATTGCTGGTTATCTTCGCGGAAGATACGGTCCTGGATCCTGATACTGATTTACTGCTGGCCTCTGACATTCGATGAATGTTATGCTTTGAGGTACCTGGTATCCTGATGGGCCATACCTGAGATTACTGCTGCTGAGCCAGAGTGCCCATGCATTGGAGGTTTGTTCTTAACTGCATAAATACTGTAGTACAGTTAGATTATCTTATTATCGTCTTGTCACTTACTTCGGATTGTAACATATTTTGTATTCAGTATTTATGGCATGTTCTTTCTGTATCTTGTTACGTCCCTCTGAGGACCTGGTTATCTCTCCAGGTGTGTGCTTCTGTGATTTTGCAGGTGTTCTAGCCAAGGCTGTGATCTTCTCCATTCTTTCGAAGACGATTGTGCTTGGTTTGTCTCATTATTTTATCGATCACTTCTTGTACATTTTATTTAAGATAGTTGATAGTGGACTTTGTCTCCGCCCAACGATTGTATACATAACAAATTCTAAGTTACTTTTATATCATTTATTTATCTAGTGGATGAGATTTAGTTATTATGGTTCTACTGCATTTTACAGCTTATGTATACATACGAGTTTCCATATATTGGAGTACACTTCGTATGTATGCAGCTGGCATGGATACGTACCTAGCCCTAAGTATTTTGGGACTGGGACGTTACATTTTTTGTGGTGGCCCATGCAGGTCGAGTTTGTCACTTCGGTTACGTAATTGTACCGGTGTGAGCCTGTAACATAGGATTAGAATCTAGGAATCTCATCCATACAGCTTGACCTCTATCCTTGGCTTCAAATTCTGGACTCTCGTTCGACTTTTTTGAATTGCATCTTGCTTGATTCCTTTCTACCGTTGATTCTTATTTTCGTGCTTAGTGTCAACTAGGAAGATGACTACACTAGTATATGCTCATAGGTCAAACACATGGCTAGAATGGTTATATTGGCAATTGGAATACATTTAAGACTCTAATTGAGTTAAAAAGTTTTTTTTAAAAAAAAGAAGAAGAAGTGTGATTTAATGATTAGTAATTTGTAAAGTAGGATATTGCCACGGAAAGTTTTAACCTTGAGATTTCTAAATAGTAAACACCAGAGGATTTATAGAATTTCATACCTGGTTTAAGAAATTGATTGATTTCTAAGATTTGATATTTAGGATTGTTATGCATCCTTGCACAAGTATAAAATTTATTTGCTTTTCGAGTTTTGATAGTTATGAGTTTTGGGTGATAGATATACATTTTGAACAAATATAAAATTTATTTAATTTTTGAGTTTTGATGTTTATGGTTTTTGTATTATAGTTATACACCTTTGAACAGTTATAAATTTGGTTTGAAAATGATCTTAGCTTTTAAAAATAGCCATAGGAATTATTTAAATTTGAGTTGAACAACTTGTGATTTTCGTGTTTAGTAAATTTTGAATTTTAAGTGGAAGTAATGATGGTAAATTTTGGTTTAAAATATTTGAAAGTTATGAAAACGATTTTGAGATATTTTTATTTTAAATGGTGTCTTATGATTGAGGATTTACAAATCTATTTAGATTTTTGGTTAAAAAAAAGATTTTGACTGATAAGATTATTTGAAAATTTAGTTTAATGTGGGATTGCTAATATTAAAATTTTTGGGAGAATTTCGAAGGATGTGATGGAAAGTTATTTTGATTGCTTAAAGGAAGTTACTATTTAAAAGTTGTGATTTTGTTGGAATAACTTAGCATGAATATAAGTTAAAATTGATGAGAGGATTGAGCTTAATTTTTTAGATTACTTTTAATATGCTAAGAGTTTTATTATGAGTTATTTGAAAATTTTAGAGTGTTAAATTTTGATTGATTGTGAAATTTTGAGGATTCGTAAATTATGAACTCTCGAGTTAAATAGTTGAATTTAAACGTTAATTTTGGAAAAGGTTAGTAGTAACGTGATAAAATTTTGCTTTGAGATTTATGAGAGTGATTTAAATTTTTATGATGAATTTGAACGACTTGGAGTGAATACAAATTTTGGTGGTTTATTTTTTAAAGTTTAATTTTGAAACTTTTGGAGGAAACTTGAGTTAAAATTTTAATGGTAGGCCCCAAGATAACCCTACTGAGTATTCCATACTAATTGCCATGTCACTCATGACCATGATAGTAGTATATACACAAGTGTTGTTAGTCATTTACCCAGCTATGTGACTGTATTACCACCTCGACTTACTCGACTATCCTTCAATTCTAGATCTTTTAATTGCGACCTTCTAACCCATTTGCAATTTGAATAATGAGTTAATGGTTCCTTAACTGTATTCATCCAGGAGACTATCTTCTCTCCAGAATTGTGTTCCTAAATTATTTTTATGGGATTCTCTAATTAATTTTCTTTTGTGCTTTAACTTGATCTTCCTTATTGTTGTGCATTAATTATCACATCGTGAACTTCCACTTTCTATTTTTGATCTTCTGGCGTCCCCTACCGTGACTTGTATATTTGGAGTACAACACTACACTTTTCCTCCCAACAAATTTTATATGTAAGTCCTAGACAAGCCCACCTTCATGTAGATATATCATGTTCCATTAAAAACACGTCTCCTTGTACTCTATTTCTTGATATGGCTTTATGGTCAAAATGGCCAAACTATAATCTTTATTGTGATACCGATATATTTTTCGACCACGGATAGGGATTCAACCTCGACTCAATTCTTTCGACCCAATATGTGATTGTGTTCTATTTGATTCCTTAAAATGCTTAAATTTGTACTTTATCTTGATTGCTTGACCCAATGTCCCATGATACTATTAGTTTAACTCTTGTAAGTTGGGTAGAATACCTCACCACCTAACAAACCCTTTGACCTTGTGACCCTATTGATGAGTTCACTTAGACTAGAAATTCAGAGGACCTTAACTTATCTAGACAACCAAACCGTAAGTAAAGAAAACTAGGACAACTGTATAGGCCCACACTTCGGGCGAGCCTTGATTTTAAAAGATCTTGGACTATTTAAAATTTCCTTCATCAGTACCTCCCTTGCTCATATTTTGACTATCCCATGTTGCTAATGTAGCTTTAATTTTACAAGCTTATTTTGTTATCAAGCCTGATCATGACATATTTTATTGGGTGCATCCACTAACATATTGTCTAATCAGAACCGGTGCATGATGGTCTGATCAACCTATTGCACTTTGGTTCGCTTATCATATCTTATTCTATGCGGATGGAGACATAGTTAAACCTGCCATAGGGTCTCTTTCGCGACAGCATTGACAACTCTCATTTGAATTATTTTTGCCGCCTATGAACCCCGCAATTCGTACTCAATATATAACACCGTCTTTGAAACCTTTGTTGTTCTTGTCTTTTTACTTATTTTGGAAAGACAAGGCACTGTACTTGCTAAGATAGACTCAAGGTATCATCTTTGGTTGCCCAATCGGTTAATTATACACAAATGTAGATAGCCACCGACCGACTCATGTGGTTGTATCCTCGTCTTTAACTACTCCTTATTCCTCAACCCTAGAATTGTTATCGTGCCCTCCCAATTATTCTTGAGCACTCGAGAGTGATTCTAATCATCACTTAATCAAACCCTCGACCAAGACGATTAGTATCCAGTTCTCCCTTAAGGAATCATATCTCCTAAAACGTCTACTTTATTCTCTTTGGTCTACTCAAATCCTTACTATTTCCTAAACTGGATTATTAAATTTTGTTACCATCACTAGCAACTCTTATTCAATTCCATAACCATGATATATTTTTGTATATATCGACTCCCCAAATTTTCTAATACATGGTTATGTTGAACGCCGTTTTATTGCCTCCTCCAAACTTTAATTGCATTTTGGTATTGACGAACTCTTCCTATCCCTCAACCCTATCTACCCTATTAATCCTAAATTTCGAGGACAAAATTCTTGTAAGTTGGGTAGGATGTAAAATGCCCTATTTTTTTAATTATTTATTTTATTTTATTAGACTTAAAAATAAAGTTATAGAATTTATGGTTTTATTTATTAATTTTTCTAGGACCTTAGCCACTGTTGAATTTTGTAACACAAGACTACCATGAATTTTGGCACGGAAAATGTAGCAGTGTGCCTTGACTATATTAGCCATGCCGGGGGAAGCCTAGCCATGGTGATGACCAAACTAGGATAACCAGACAGAGTTGTGAATGGACTTATTTAAATTATTTTATATATTGATTTTTAGATGACCCGGTTTGTCCAATTCAGTCCGAACTGGGCCCGAACCAAATTTTAGCCCATGTAAACAGGTAGTGTGACAAATGTGGCCATGTAGACATATTTTATGTACTTAGAAATATCTCCTAAATTATTTTAGAATTTTATGTACAATTTCTAATTATTTAAATATTTGTACAATTATTGGTATTTTATTTTTAAATAATATTTTACAAGATTGTACATGTTTCTGGACCCGTATAAGGGTGTGTGGTACAGTCCCCCTATTGGAGCAATTTTTATTAATTTATTATTATTAAATTTATTTTGTAGAGATTTATTAAACATGTTTATTCTATTAAGGTATTATTATTACTTTGAGTGGATTATTGTGAATTGAATTTATATGTACATGTAGATATGTTTAAATATATATTCAATATTTGGTTAGATAATATTTTAATTATTATTTTGACTTAAATAGATTTTTTATGGATATATACATATATATGTATAGATATGTATAAGTGTTAAATAGATTTAGAATAAGTTTAGTTTAGAAAAAGAAAAACAAAAAAAAAATTAAACAAACACAATGGGTGGTCGGCCCCCCCCCGACCACCCACTTGCATACAAATATAAAAGCAGCAGCAGCATGTATGCTTGGCCTTTGCTTGTGCGCCCCTCCATAAGTATAGCACAGCAAAACCTATTTTGGTCGGTCCCCCGTTATATATATATATATATATATATATATATATATATATATATATATATATATATATATATATATATATATATATATATATATATATATATATATATATAAATATATATATATATATATATATATATTAAAATATATATATATATATATATATATATATATATATATATATATATATATATGTATATAAATGTATACATACATACATACATACATATATATATATATGATATAAAACCCTAAATTTCTTCCTCCACTTTCCTCCTCCTCTCTCCTCCACCCTCGGCAACTACTTCCTCCTCGCGAGCACAGCAACACCCCTCGAAAGCGGCGACGGAAACGACGACGACGACAACAACGACGACAACAGATTCCCACTTTAAGGTATCCCACTTCCCCGATCGATTTCTCTGTCAATTCTACTCCGTTTTTAGATTCGTAAATTTGTGTAGAAAGCCCACATGACCCTCTTCGAGATCCCCCAGGTGGATTTCGACATGGCCATCCATCTTGCTCGAAAAATCGAGACGAAGTTGGAGAAAAACCACTTTTCTGAAACATTAAAAACTGTTTTAAAATACCAACTTGTCGGCCACTTTTCTTTCTGTACAATAGATTTTTGTAAAAACTAATTAAAGACAGTCAAAGACAACCTAACCGAGATTGTAACACACCTTTTGGATTCACTTTTCATCTAGTATGTAGAAAGTTACACGTTGTTAAAGTTTTACGAAAAATTATAAATTCTGTTTTCAAAAGAGTGGAAAAACACCTGATACGACGTGCGTCCCGACAAACCGGGCGACATGGTCGCACACTATAAGCATCGAAAGGCGCGTATGGATGTTGTCGACGTGTGGGAACTGACGGAACCCGATTTCGTTACATGTGTGCGACGAAATCATTGCGTATTCGCCAAGATACCCCGTATCGACCCTTTGCAAATTAAGTCACAACTTTGTGCACACTCATCAAATCGCGATGAAACTTGCGCCATTGGACTCAAAATATTTTTCTGGTCCTGTGAGACAAGTTTGGTTCAATTCTGAGAAGATTGATCGGGACGCCATTTTAGCGGGTCCACAATCCCACTCAACGGACGATTTTGTGCACGGTCCACCGGAATCCAAAATTGGACATACCGTTGAGTTCGCCTCATCAAAACAAATCTGTAGACATGTAGTTTGACGACTTTAGAGATCGTAGACATTGGCACGTATTTCGGTGCAAAGTGGGTCCAACGGCGGATATCGTTTTGACCCAAAATTATGATTTTGCCCCTGTTCCAGAATTTGACTTTTGGACAGGCGTTTCCTAGCCATATCTTATATTTCAAACTCATTCGTGATGTTTGTTGCAGCATCCGGAGTCATCTGCAGAATTTGGCTTTTCTTGCTTCGTTTATTTGTCTGTTCGAGCTACTGGATGATTCTCTTTTGCACATAACCTCAGGCAAGATACCTTGCCATTATACTATTTATATTCAGTTGCATTTTATTACATATCACGGTTCATTTATTTCCAGTTCTTATAGTTCTTGATTTACTGTCTGCTCAGTGATATTAGATATACTTTGTTATTATCCTTTGATTACATGTGGACTTAGAGTTAAGAGACTACCGTTTGTAGTATATTACATATACCTTGACACAGTTTTACTACGAGGATGTGTGAGATGAGTAGCATGTAGAGGTTCTTGCGTGTGGGCAGATCCCCCATGCGCATGCGTTAGGGCTAACTGCTAATAGAGGCATGTTAGGAGACTTAGTAGTTAGTAGAGGTATATGAGACATGGATGTGACTCTGTTAGACATTGGGTATGAAGAACAGTTCCTTAACGTATGGGCCAAGTATGCACTTCCGTATTGCCGGTTATCTCCGCGAGAGATACGGTCCTGGATCCTGATACTGATTTACTGCTGACCTCTGACATTCGATGAATGTTATGCCTTGACGTCCCTGGTATTCTGATGGGCCATACCTGAGATTACTGCTACTGAGCCAGAGTGCCCATGCGTTGGAAGTTTGTTCTTAACTGCATAAACACTGTAGTATGGTTAGATTACCTTATTGTCGTCTTGTCACTTACTTCGGGTTGTGACATATTTTGTATTCAGTATTTATGGCATGTTCTTTCTGTATCTTGTTACGTTCCTCTGAGGACCTGGTTATCTCTACAGGTGTGTGCTTTTGTGATTTTACAGGTGTTCTGGCCAAGGCCGTGATCTTCTCCATTCTTTCGAAGACGATTGTGCTTGGTTTGTCTCATTATTTTATCGATCACTTCTTGTACATTTTATTTGAGATAGTTGGTAGTGGACTTTGTCTCCGCCCAACGATTGTATACATGACAAATTCAAAGTTACTTTTATATCATTTATTTATCTAGTGGATAAGATTTAGTTATTACGGTTCTACTGTATTTTATAGCTTATGTATACATACGAGTTTCCATATATTGGAGTACACTTCGTATGTATGCAGCTGGCATGGATACGTTCCTAGCCCTAAGTATTTTGGGACTGGGGCGTTACAAATTACATACTTGGGATGCATATTCTATATTTGGTGACTTGGTGTTTTCTCTGGATTTTGCTAGATTTGTGATATATCTGGATTGCGTTTTATATTATATTCTAGAACTCCTTATCTAGTTTGATGTGATTGAGCATAGATTTCATATTATCCTTATCTTTGGATATCTTATTATCATAGGATGATAATATAATATTGTATGGATGGAACTTTATAGGTTGTTAGACAGCTTTCTACCGTCGATGCTGCGGCATAGGCCGGACGTACCCACAACTCATGCCAGATTTTTCGGTGCGGGTCGTGACACCAATTGATGGAACTAGTATCCCCAGGACCGCACATTGATCTATGTGACATAACCATGCCCATGCAGCCAAGTCGCATGGTGATTCCTCATTCACGCGGTACCACAAAACCATACGGGATGACGACTAAGTTAATCTACGCATATACCAATGCGAATCCTTTAACGGGAAAAATTCCAGGATGACGGATTGGTGTGCATATCGATTAATAAAACATGAACATGTTTAATCTTGTGATCTAACCCTTCAATTGCGAAAACTAGGGTTGACAAATTATACCTGAAGCGGTGAGCAGTTGATGATAATTTCCAGCCATTCTTGATCGATTGCAACCTCAAGACCGTCTACTGTATTCCTTCCTCAAGTTGGACGTCGTGTGGGCGACGGTCTCCCAACTTTTTCTTCTCCTTGGATGTCCTCCCTTTCTCTCCTTTCGTGATAAACGAATTAAAGAAAGATCCTCCTCTTTGATACATATGACGGCCAGAGAATAGAGGGTATATATAGGCTACGACAGGGACCGTGTAAAGAAATTAGGTTTAGGTCTCCTAACGGGTCTAGGTATCCCGTGTTCAACCCGAACACACAACCTAGGCCTATTAACAATAGCTCGGCCCACTAAAGATCTACTGTTGCACTACCTTCCTAATCCTAAATTATGTTTATGGGCTCCTTCTTATTATATGCTTGTTTGTCTCCCCATGTTAAGATATCGAATGTCTGTCAATTAAAATAAGTTACTAACAACTTCATTGATCGACATCTTTTATCCTTAAGTAGTACCACTCAAATTTATTTGTCATGTCGGATATAATCCAACTGCAGGGTTAACACGACAATCCTTATGAGTTTCATAAGGGGACATCATAAACCCAATTCATCGGGACATGGATTTCTTTTATAATCAACCGTCCATCATGCACATAATGCCATTACCCAATTTCCAGAGGTTATTCACTTATTATGGATCTCACTCTTTTATGAATCAAAGTAATGCACATACATATACATGTATGTTATTATATTCGGATTAAGAGCAAAAGCATCCATAATAACCAAGTTATTTGTTCACTTATGTAGTTAGTACAAAGAGAACAACCTCAAGTGGTCTTGTTCAATACACGCAAAGTGCACCAGAATAAACCTATAGTTAAGATAGGCAAATGTCAGATTACACTACAACCTTACCAATGGTTTGTCCAAATCCATCTAGGTTGTGAACCATTTATATATTCTACAAAGGACTGATAATATGATCTTCTGTGCGTCATTACATACCATATTATCTAGAATATAGAATATCAGACAATTGTATTAACATATAACAAATATAAAATGCCAACATTTGTCCATATGATTCTCATTCAAAAATAATAGGAAAATATAGCTAACACAAAAGTGATGAATTTAGTATATAACCCTAACACATAGGTCTTAGTGATACTTGCCTTCTCCTGAAGATGATGAAGTTATAAGCGCAAGATGAAGTAAAACAAATCCACTAGCTATACTATCATACTATCATTCCACGAAACCCGTCACATAATTAAACATAAGTTAGAATTAATAATCCCACTTAGAATTGATTGTTCTAACTAGTTGTTTCCCTAACTAATTATTTAACCAATTCTGAATAAAAAATCATCTTAAATCCTTTCTTAATAATATTATATTCTAATTTTAAGGTTAAAAATGAATTTTGGTTAAAAATAACTAGTGTTTGATATTATAGAATTTTGGCACGCAAATCGAGGTGCTATATTGACCGAAAAATCAACCAACACAAAGTTTTTGGAAATAGGTCATAATATTAACTATTAATTATTATAGTGAAAGTTTTTGGGATATATTATAGAAAACAAATAAAAGTTTTTTTGTCTTTTCTTAAAATTGGTTGCACATATTTTCTATTTTTAATATTTTTATATTCTAAAAATATTTTAGGTTTCATTGGAGATATTTTTGGTACAATTTAAATTATCGTTTTTATCAATTGATTGGAAACTTTGTTATGATTACTTTTGGTTTAAGTAAATATTAGGTATAAAGTCATTTGTTATAAATAAAAATCTTAATATTTCAATAATTAAATATTTTAAATTTCATAATATTGTATTTAAAATATTTTAGTTTATTTCAGGATTTTTTTAGATATACTAATTATGTGTATGCATCTATTTATTTATAATAGTTATATGTGTGAGTTTCCGCCTCGCTCTCCTCAGGATGGCGATTTTCCTCTTCCTCCATAGGACTGTCCATTTCTTCATCACAATCTATCATTGATAGATTCTCTGTTCATCTGCTTTCCTCCATCCTTCTTCAGAATCATCTCCCACTGATATCCCTCATCTAAACTCTTCCTCATACTGATCATGGATTCTAACATAGCAATACATATTCCGAAGTGCTGGAGAAACTTGGATCTTTATTTTCTTCGTCAACATCAAATTTTCCAGATTCTTCATCAACTACCATCAGCAATCCCCAAGCAGAGTGGCAAAAGTATGTATTTTTCAAGATTTTATCCAGAAAACAATATCCTACCCATATCATTTCCACAACGGTTTCGAAAATGTGGAAACGCAAAGGCAATGTCAAGATCTCTGAATATTTTGAAGGCTCATTCTCGGCTAGATTTGATATTGTTGATGATATTGATTCCATCTTGGATAATGGTCCCTGAAAATTCAACTCCCACCTTATTCTGATCGAGAGATGCCTCCCTAATAAACTCCTATGTGAATATCTCTTCAACAAAGCCGAGTTCTGGGTGCAATTCCATGGACTTCCAGTCAATCTCCTTTCCATTGATTTCATATCAACTCTGGCGGCAAGGATTGGTATTGTACAACCGTTATCTATTGCTGATACTGCTAATTGGAGTTTATTTGCTCGTGTGAAGATCGAGATTGATATATCTCATCCTTTTCTTAGAAAACTTCGTGTTTTGATGGGCAATAACACCTACTGCAATGTTGATCTAAGGTATGAAAGACTTACTAAATTTTGTACATTCTGTGGTAGATTGGGCCATGGGGTCAAAACTTGCACTGCTCATAAGGAGTGTTCGTCGTTGGTGGATGAGTCATGGACAGATGATCAAAAATCCCAGATTCTAGAACTTCTAAATAAGAGGTTAGATCATTCTATTTGTGTCAATCATGCTTCAAAGTTCATAGATCGAAATTCTGTTAGTGCTACTAACAAAGAGAATACTCTTCCTGCTAAATCACATATGCCTACAAATCCTCCTCATAATTCCAACACAAATTCAGTGAATCCATCCCCTCCCAGGAACTCATCGGACCTATTCCCTCCGGTGACAGTTACAAATTTCACATCTCAACCACTACCTGATATTCCTGTAACCACTCTTCCTCCAAAATCTGCAGCTTACCCATCCACCACTCTACTACCTACTAAATCTCCACCTTTCTCTCCACATGTAACTGAACCCCTAACTGAAATTACATCCATCCTTCCTAACATCAACAATCAAATCCCAACCATCCATAACCTCCAATCCTCATCACAGAAAATATCAGATATGCATAATATGAATCCGATACACAAAAGTACCTCTTCAAATAACTTCATCCCTTCCCAAACTACCCCCTATCTTCCTGCTTCCATTGATCCTCTGTTTACTACATCTCCACCACATATCCATACCACCTCCTCATTTCAACCACCACCAACCCTTCCCTCTAAAACCATTCATAATTTTTCAGCTAACAATTCAAACTTACCTAAGCTAACACCACATAATGAGTACTCTACTCATATCATTCCCAACACTCCATCTCACATACCATTTCCTTCCTCTGTTACTGTTTTCTCTCAAAACATCATATAAATATACCATCTCCCACTGTTACTCATACATTCACCTCTCTAATAGCAACTCTTGACCCAAAAATTTCCTCAACGATTTCATTCATTCCTACTGAACAAGTAATGTCTGATCATGATCTGTGCTGCCTACCAAATCCCAATAAAAGTTCAAGGATTTGTCTAGAAGATGAGGACGATTGGGACTCTGTGAGACCAAACAAGAAATTGAATCTACTGGATGATGAAGAGATAGGCGCGGCTGGCCTTCAACAGCCTACAACACTATGATCCTTTCATGGAATTGTCGGGGTTTGAGGAATGACCCGACAATTCGAAGCCTTAAATCATTTCTCCGAGCATCTAATCCTAGTATTGTTTTCATCTCTGAAACAAGATGCTCGTTAAATGTTGCTCCTGCCATTGCCAAAGTACTTGGGTTTGCTAATCATACAGCTGTTTCTTCTATTAGTAACTCTGGTGGATTATTACTCTGTTAGAACAATGATGTTAATATCCAAATCATCTCATCAACTGATAATTATATTCAGACATATGTTCACCATGTCAGTAGTAATAAAAAATGGCATTCTATATTCTTATACGGTCCACCTATGCTTGCTGATAGGAGAGACTTTTGGTTGCATATGGAAATCATGCTTGATTCTATTAAAGAACCATGGCTTTGTATTGGGGATTGCAATTCTATTTTATGTGCTGATGAAAAGAGAGGTGGAAAATCTTTCAATTATCACCATCATAAACACTTTATCCACTGGTTTAATCATGTTGCAGCTATGGATATTGGATATTCAGGCCCTGCCTTTACTTGGAATAATAGGCGTACACCAAAAAACAATGTGGCTGAAAGACTTGATAGAGCAATGGTCGACTTCAACTGGCGTGCACTTTATCCCAAAGCTGGTGTATTACATTTACCTAGCATCAATAGTGATCACAATCCCATTCTCTTAAAGTTGGATATGAACTTTAAACGAAGAAGATCTTTACCTCGGTTTGAAGTGGCTTGGACTCAAGAAGCTGATTTTCATCATGTTTTATCTGAAATGTGGACAAAATGCAGAGGTACTAATATCCTTCCTAAACTAAAGAATCTCCTGCCTAAACTTCACTCTTGGGGGAGGTCGAGGATTCATAATCTTGACAAGGATATCAAATTCTTTGAAAATGAACTTTTGACTATCCAAAGTAAACCGACTTCTGATTTGAATTTTGAAGATGACAGGAAAATTCAAATCTGTTTAAATAAACTTCTTCACCAGAAAGATTTATATTGGAAGCAGCGCTCTACAATAGCTTGGCTGGGTGAGGGTGACAGGAATACTATATTTTTTCATCTATCTACTACTGTCAAGAAACATAGAAATACCATCTACAGTATAAAAGAGGAAATTGTGAGATGGCTTCTACTCATGAAGGCATTGCTACTACTTTTGAAAATCATTTCAGAAGTCGATTCCAAGACTCTAATACATTTCCAGTACCTGATCACATCATTGCGGAGCTTTCTCACATATCTGCATCTGACAATATCATTATTAGTGTTGTTCCTACAGAGGAGGAAATCAAAGCTACGATTACAAGTATGAGCCCCTATAAGTCACCTGGTCCTGATGGTTTTCCTGCTGCATTTTATCAAAAATATTGGGACATCATTGGACTGGAGGTAACTAGCCTTATCCAAAGCTTATTTTCTACAGGTATTATGCCTAATATGTTAAACCATACTTATATCACTCTCATCCCCAAATCTCAATCACCTATCACTCCATCTGACTACAGACCAATTGCCCTTTGCAATGTCCTACACAAAACCATTACAAAAATCATTGCCAATAGAATACGACCCCATCTTCAGAAGCTCATCAGTCCTTTGCAAAATGCTTTTGTCCCCGGGAGACATATCAGTGATAATATCATTATCGCACAAGAACTCATACACTCCATATCCAAATTCAGCCCAGGTAAAAGCTCATTTGCCCTCAAACTCGATTTGTCTAAGGCTTATGACAGGTTGAGTTGGGGTATCATTAGTGAATCTCTTTCTGGGTTCGGTATTCGTGATAAATCTCATGACCTTATCATGCAATGTATTTTTTCTGCATCCTTTGCTGTCTTAGTGAATGGTACACCTACTCAATCCTTTATTCCTACTTGTGGCATTAGACAAGGCTGCCCCTTATCTCCTTATTTATTTTGAGTATGGAAATTCTATCGACCCTTATCATTATCATGGAAAGGAATATCTTTTATGACAGTATTAAAATCAGTCGTTGCCCAATTTCTTTTTCCTATTTAGCTTTTGCAGATGATCTATTGCTTTTTGGCACTTGCTCTCTCTTTAATATCACACAAGTTAAGATCATTATCCAATCCTTTGAACTATGGTTGGGGCAACGTATCAATTTTGAGAAATCTTTTATATTCTTCTCCAAGAAAACTGACCCAATTTTGTGTCAGCTTTATCGAAACTTGTTAGGAGTGAACTCTATGAGTTCTGCTGATAAATACCTTGGCCATAAACTCTTGCAATCGAAAAACAGAGTTAGCACATTTTCTGATATTCTTGATTCCAGTATTGGCAAATTGCAAGGATGGAAGAGACATTGTTTATCTCATGCTGGTCGTACTATTCTTATCAAATCCACACTCTCTTCACTTCCTACGTATCATATGTCATCTTATCTTCTTCCCAAACAAGTTACCAATACACTAGCAAAGCATCAGAGAGATTTTTGGTGGAATGTAGTCAATGACAAGAAGAAAATTCATTTTACCTCTTGGTCGGTTTTCACTAAACCTAAGTTCCAGGGGGGTTGGGTATTCGAGATCCCCTGATTTCCAATCAATCCCTTATGCTCAAACTATGTTGGAAGTTCATCTCGGATGATAATTTTGTTTGGAGTACCCTTCTCAAAAGTAAATACCTTCATTCATCCTCTTTCTGGAATGCAACACCATCTTCGAATTCCTCTTGTATTTGGACGAGTATTTTAAACAGTAGAAGCTTCTTACTTGGAAATGTTATGTGGTCAGTGGGTACAGGCTCAAAAATAAATATTTGGCAGGAACCATGGGTTCCTGACTTACCTAATTTCAGAGTATCAGGATTCCCATTCTCCAGTAATTGGGTTCAAATGGTCAGTGATCTTATTAATATTGATACTTTCACATGGAAGGAGAATCTCATTTCAATCTTGTTCCCGCAACATGAAGCTCAAGCTATCATTAAAATTCCACTTTCATTCAATTGTGTGAATGACAAACTGATTTGGAGGCATACGAATGATGGGGCATTTAATACAAAATCTGCATATCGAGTGATCTATGAGCAGCTTCAAAAGGATGATGGTTCTGATTCACATTCCCAATTCACTGAATGGAAGAAGTTGTGGGCTCTTAATCACATTTGTCCCAAAGTTCTTCTCTTCGCATGGAGGGTTCTCACCAATGCACTTCCTACCAATACTAACATTCATCGACGAATTACCCAAGTTGATGCTTCATGTCCCATCTGCAAGGTACGTGAGGAAACAACTGACCACCTTTTTATTCATTGTTCTATTACAGGTTCATGTTGGAATAATCAAGATTCTATATCAAAGATCATTACATCACAAACCACAGTTTCTTCACTTATAACTGCACTTCTCAAGAAAGGAAATCAAAAGGATGTTTCAACTTGCTTGTACATGCTGTGGACCATTTGGAAAGCAAGGAACAAGTATATATTCGAGCAGCCTTCAATTAACATCAATTGGATTGCTCTTGAAGCCTCTCGTTTACAGCAGACTTTCGACAATATGAACCTTCAATCTACTACATGCAATTCAGCATACAATTCAGCAGATCCCTTATCCACTCCTCCTCCGTTTTGGAAGCCGCCAGATGCTAGCAAATGGAAAATAAACTTTGATGGTGCATTTCTCGACGGGAAGATGGCTGCAGCGGCTATCTTAAGGAATGAAGAAGGCCATTTTATGTGTGCTATATCGAAAATGATACAAGGTGGATCCCCTATCGAAGCAGAAGCTTTGGGTGTTCATTTGGCAATGGTACTGATTGAGAGGAAACACCTGCAAAATACAACAGTTGAAGGAGATTGCAAAACTCTGATAGACTCTATCAATTCCAATATGTTATCTACCATTTGGTTAGCTAGACATATTATATCAGATGCCAGACAGCTCCTGCAGTCTACAAATGAAATTTCTTTTCATTATATCCGAAGGGAAGCTAATCATTGTGCTCATCAACTTGCGTCACAGACGTTAATCGATAATATCATGAACTCTACCATTGTTCATGATTCTATTCCAAATTGTACTTATGCTCATGTCCTTTGTGATATGAATTCCTGTAATATTTCGAACTTTTGAATGAATGAATGCAGTCCTGTTTCAAAAAAAATAGTTATGTGTGTGTGTATCAGTTTTCCGGGCCATAAACATCATCTCTTTGAGAAAGCTGCTTTATTTAGGATCGCGAAAGCTTTATGGCAGCCTCTGAAGATGGATAAAATGACATCGGAGCTAGCAACGCCGAGTGTAGCTCGAATATTCGTTGAAGTCGATTTAAAATCTCCTCTCCCCTTACGGTTTCGCGTCAGGTAATCGGAGCTATTGTCAAGCTTGTATATTTTAGAAGTTCCACACTACTGTAAGGGATGCAACCATCTAGGACATGAAGAAGGTTCCTGCAAAGTTCCCATGAACCTGATCGGTAACCCTGGGTCAAGTGGCATTGAGCACACTACGGAGCAGCAAACTGGCGCTGCACCTACCCGTCGCTCCGAAGATATGGTGGTCCAAGGGCAGCCGCAGCAGGTAGTCGAGGGAGCGATTTCTCCCTCCTCCCGGGAAGTAGAGGAGCCCACTGCGACGATAGAAGACGTGGCCAACAGTAATATCCAAAAGGATCAAGCAAAAACAGAGAAGGAGTTTGCCAACAGCAAAGAAGCCACCCCCAAATCCTCCCACCCCAATCATCGGGGAGCAGCATCTGCCAGCGACAACTCAGAGACACGCACGCACATAGGATCCGCCAGCGCGGATAAGGAAGAAGGCCAACTAACTCCTACTTCTGAAGGATAGCAGGATGGTAGCTCCAATCAACCGGGAAAGAAAGTAAGACGAGGATTAGAGCTTAACAGAAGAGAGAAAGAGGCCATCGAAGAGATTAATAAAAGGAAAGACGGTAGCGTCAATATGGAGAAAGGAGAATATAGTCATGGCAAGGATGAAAAGAAAGACAATATCAACAGGCCAGGGTCCAGTAGCAAGCACAAGAAAACCATCACTCAGGAGGCTACGCTCACCATAGTTCATGGCTGCAACTCGCTGGCCGGGCAAATACTGCTCTGGAAGACGGTATTGGACCTGTAGGAATCCACCAATGGCCTGTGGGCGGTAGGGGGTGATTTCAAATATATAGCCAAGATAGGGGAGAAGACGGGGGGACGGTCGCCGGATCCAGCATCGATTAAAGACTTTTTAGAGTTCATTATTGCGGCCGGCCTTGAGCACATCTAGTCGGATGGAAACGGGCTGACCTGGACGAACAACACGGAGGGAACTAATAAGCAGTGGTCTAGATTGGATCGCATCCTGGCCAACGACCAATGGATGCAGAAGCACCTTCCTTCTTAGGTGTCTCAGCTGAACAGTATCAAATCCGACAACTGTTTGCTTTCCCTACGGATGCGTAAGATGGTGTCCTCGGGGCCAAAAAGGTTCATTTATCAACCATTCTGGTCCGACCACACCGAGTTTCCTAGCGTGGTGTAGCAAGCATGGACTAGAGTATCTTATATCAACCCGCTCATCAATCTAGTTATCAAACTGAAGGCAGTCAGACGGGTGCTTTCGAGTTGGAACAGGGTTACATTCGGTGAGATCTTCGAGGAGGTAAAGAAGGCAGAGGAAGACTACAAGGAGAATGAGGAGGCCTTCTCCAGTAGTGACAGCCCGGACCACGGAATAGCTGCCAACAAAGCGTGTGTGAACCTCAAAAAAAGAATTGTCATCGGAACTAATTTTTGGAAACATAAAGTCGGTGTCAAGTGGGACTTGGAGGGGGACAAAAATTCAAAGTTCTTCCATGCGGGTGTGTCTAGCAAAAGAAGGAATTAAGCTTGCTATTAACATGATTCGGGGGGAGGGAGGTGCTATCATTTCTGACCAAGGAGACATAGGTCAGTACGCGATCAACTACTATTCCAAGCTGTTCATGAAGACTAAAGTGATTAAGGAGGCCGACTTCATTGACGCGGTGATGTCTTGCGTCACGGCAGAGGACAACGTGAAGCTATTGGCAGACCCTATGGAGGAAGAAATTCGATTGATCATGCTTGTCATGGACGAGTCAAGCAGGGCTGGTCCTGATGGATTCACGGGGAGCTTCTTTACGGCATCTTGGCATATCATCGGGAGAGAGATTACGGAAGCGTTTCGAGCATTCTTCCTAGGGCTTGCTGTTATTGCCGGGGCACAATTTTTCGATGGAAAACTGAGAAGATGAAATAATTGTAAAAACAATGTTCTAACGCAACACTTCTAGGAAGGTTGCGCAAGTATAACGAAGATCTAAAAAGATCTCGTTTTAGTATTACGATAATCTAAAAAGATTTCGTAATCCACAGCAATCGATCGTAGTACTTCTAAAAGAAGATACAATCAGAATTACTGGCAGCAATAAAGAAGGTGACTGACGAAAGATGGAAGAACTCCTGCTGGGTGAATAATCACCGTTGCTCAAAGCTTTATTCGCCCTACACGAACAGCTTCCAGGAACCAGCAAGTTCGTCGGAGAACAAGGAACACTTCTGCTCTTCTGACTCCTCGGATGGACACGAACTTCCGTGCAAAAGCAACGCTGGTGCGGCACCTTTCATCTCTCTCGAAGGCTGCTGGAATTTGCTGTTTACTTGTGTTAAAAAACACTTCTGAATTCCGAGCTTTATTCCGATCAGAATTGTGTTAAAGAACACTTCTGAATTCTCTGTTTACTTGTGTTAAAAAATACTTCGTAAACTTTCTGTGGTGGCTTCGATTACTTGTATATCTATCGCCTTGTGAGAGAGAGGATGCCTTATATAGGCCCTGCAGCAATTGCTCGATTGCCACAAAGTTAGGGACGTGGTAAAAACCACCCCGAACATGTAGCAACTGTCCAGAACGTGCAAACGCACGTTCTGCTACAAGTTGCGCCAACGGCGCACACCCTGCGCTCCTTGCACTCCGCACACTGAGCCACTTGTGCCAACCTGCGCCACTGCGCAACCTGCGCGACCTGCGCCACCTTGCGCCACTCGCGCAACATGTGCCACGCGCGCAACTTGCGCAACGTGCGCAACAGGCGCAACCTGTGCGCAACCTGTGCACAACCTGGCGTGCAACCTGGCACGCACCCTGGCGCGCACCCTGGTCGCACAAACTGTGGTGCGCAACGTGGCAGCGCAAGTGGCTCGCGCAACGAGCGCAACTAAAGTGCACTATGTGCCTAGCGACGATGCTGACGTGCTAAGCGCAAAGTGCACCAACAAAACGCCACATTACGCCTCGTGAGCCCATGACCCGAGTCCGAGTCCGAGTCCGAGTCGCTAAGCCCCTACGGGGCTTAGCTCCCATGGAAATAAAATTTCCAAGAGCAAAAAGCATGAATGCTTTCTATTGTTGATTTAGCCTTTTTTCCATTAGAAAAATAACCCCACATGGTACACACCCATGTGCACCTCCACACCACATATGCATCTCTAAACTAGCAAAGCTAATATATAGAGATACAAGTCTTTTGGTCTAGCCGATGTGGGACTAAAATTCTCTTTGTAAAAGACTAAAATCCAACAATCCCCCACATATCTCTATATATGAGTATAAGTGTTCCCCACAGTAACTGTCCATCATGCATTAGGAGAGATGTCATTGACGACTTGAATCTCCCCGCATGGTTTAAACAAAAGACTATAATACAAGAATGGACTAAGCCTTGAATTCTGCATCATAGCTGAAATTCTTCCCACTCACATAATGTAGTTACATGTGCTTCTGGCTACACATTAAAGGTCCTGTGCCAGCCTGGTTTCAGTGTATAATTTTGGGCCTCTACAAGTTTACCCTCAAGAGACGGCCTGATATTTCTTTATCCATACACTATAGGTGAGTTTATTATAAAGAGGCATGGCATGAAGCGCTTTGCACTTCCCTTGTGGTGCTACGCCGCTATGACATGGCTTAAAGCCGAGGCCTTACCCCGTACCGGGTACCTCATCGTAGTGTCATACTACTGTAGCATGAGGCAACTGCCTCTTTGTAGTGCCAAACTATCCAGCATGAAGCCTTAGGCTCCTTTGCGATGTTATGCCGCAACGACATGGCTTGCAAGGCCGAGACTTTATCCCTAACCAGGTACCTCATCGTGGTGTCGTGCCAATATAACATGAGGAACTCCTCCTCTTTGTAGTGCTGACTACACCCCTCTTTATTTTAACATACAACATTATGCTAACTGCCTATTTGTGGTGCTACGCCGCTGTGACTTGGCCTACAAAGCCAAGGCTTTATCCTATTCCTGGGCAGCACCCCACATATAGGAACCTAATTGTGGAGTCACCCTACTGTAGCATGGAGTTTCACTCCTTGTAGTGCTGCTCTACCGTGCCTCCTGTAAAGCACACCAGGCATTCACTCTACCTGAGAACTCATTAAGGCAATTAAGCCAACCTTCCCACAGGAACCGTTTTCCGCAGAAAACAACAGTAGACAACAGTGGTTATAGGTCCGTAACCTTTCCATGCCCTATAGAACATGTATCCACCATTCCTGATATTCTTCCGATTAGTGGTCCTCCCTTGAACCAAAAGCTAGATGCCTAGTAGATTTCTCTTTGAACTATTAGCATAAAACTTTATGGTAGGAATACAATAATACAATATCAGAATGCCTTCAAGCCTATTTTACAAGTTGTGTCATCGACCAACTGGCGCTTGAGGCCCTTGGTGAACGGATCCGCCAGGTTTTTCTGACTCCGAACATCAATCACTGCAATAACACCTCTCTTGATAAGATCGTGTACTGCCCTGTGCTTCAACCGCACAGTCCTCTTCTTCCCGTTGAAGAGGTCATTTGATGCCACCGCAGCAGTCGCCTGGTTGTCGTAGTATATCGGTATTGCCGGTATTTGTGCCCCAACCACTGGAAGATCATGCACGAGCTTCCGAAGCTATTCTGCTTCCTCGGCTACGGTATCAAGTGCAAAGAACTCAGATTCCATGGATGACCGCGAGAGCATAGTCTGCTTCTTCGACTTCCATGATATAGCAGCTCCATCCATTGTGAAAATGAATCCACCTGTGGACCTCTCGCTCTCCACCTATGAGCACTAGCTGGCATCACTGAAGCCTTCCACTACCGACGGATCTCCGCTGTAGTACAGTGCATATGTCTGAGTCTTCTTGAGATATCTCATAACCCGTTTCACAGCTTTCCAGTGTTCAACACCTGGGTTGCTCGTGAAACGACTCAGCATTACCACGGCAAAAGCTATGTCAGGCCTTGTGGCAGTAGTAGCATACATCAAACTTCCGATTATGCTTGCATACTCCAAGTGCCTGACGCATTCCCCTGAATTAGCCTTCAGCTTCAGATCACTCCTGTACGGCGTATCGATCACTGGAAGATCCCTATACCCATAACGAGTGATCATTTTCTCAATATAATGAGACTATGACAGCGCTAGTCCAGTGTCTGTCCAGATGATCTTGATCCCTAAGATCACATCAGCTTCCCCCAAGTCCTTCATACTGAACTTGCTCGAAATAAATTTCTTTGACTCCATGACACAGCTCATATCCGTACCTAGGATAAGCATGTCATCCACGTACAGACAAACGATCACACCTCTTCCATTAGCAAACTTCGTGTAAACACACTTGTCCGTCTCGCTGACCATATAGCCATTTGACCTTATAACTTTGTCAAATTTCTCGTGCCATATCTTGGGAGCCTGTTTAAGATCGTATAAAGATTTCACCAACTTGCAGACTTTGTCTTCAAGACCCATGACGATAAATCCCTCTGGTTGTTGCATATAAATCTCTTCGGTCAACTCGCCATTTAGGAGAGCCGTTTTCACATCCATCTGATGTATCACCATCTTATGTATCGCTGTGAGAGCAATCAACATTCTGATGGTAGTCATCCGGACTACTGGAGCATACGTGTCAAAGTAGTCAATCCCCTGCTTCTGAGAAAACACCTTGGCTACCAACCTAGCCTTGAACTTGTCAATAGTTTCGTCTGCTTTTATCTTCTTCTTGAAGATCCATTTGCATCCGATGGGTTTCGCTCCTTCAGGAAGATCAACCAACATCCAAGTGTTATTTGAGGTGATGGAATCAATTTCATTGTCAATTGTCTCCTTCCAGAAAACTGCATCTCTGGTCTTCATCGCCTCATCATAGGTAAGCGGATCTGCTTCCACATGATAGGTGACAAAGTCACTTCCGAAGTCCTTTGGCCTCCTCACTCGCTTCGTTGACGGCTCAGTGAGATCTGGTTCAACCATTGTTTCAACAACATCTTCTTGGACCACATCTTCATTGAAGACCTGCGCACCCTCATTATTCTCCGGAACATCCACAAGAACAATATTCTTGTGCCTTGCAAATTTATCTTCAAAATATTCTGCGTTGCGAGATTCAATGATATGATTTGACTCAATATCAAAAAATCTCTGAGCATCACTCTTCTCGGCATACCCCAAGAAGATCGTCTTAGTAGTCCTTGTCCCAAGCTTCTGAATCTTCAGATCTGGAAGCTTGACATATGCCAGACACCCCCACACTCGAATGACGTTCAAGTTAGGTCTGACTTTGAACCAGAGTTCATGAGGAGTAATGTCAGAAGTTGCATGAGGCACCCTATTCAGAATAAAAGTGTCCGTCAGTGCAGCTTCTCCCCAGTAGCACTTAGGAAGACCCGCAGTCAACAGTATTGAGTTAATCATTTCTGTTAACGTTCTGTTCTTCCTCTCTGCTACTCCATTTGATTGAGGAGAGTACGGAGCCGTAGTCTCATTGAAAATTCCATATTCTTTACAGAACGATGCGAATTCATCAGACCTGTACTCCCCACCTCGATCACTTATTATTCTTTTGAGTTGTTGTCCAGTCTGCCGCTCAGCTTCGGCTTTGAACTCCTTGAACTTCTCGAATGCTTCGTCTTTAGCCTTCAGTAAGTAGACGAACGCATACTTTGAGAAGTCATCGATGAAGGTTATGAAATACTTTATCCCAGCCTTTGTAGAGAACTGTTTGAAGTCACAGATATCGGAGTGTACCAACTCCAAAAGATCTGCACTTCGATTAACCCGAGGAAAGGGTTTCCTTGTGATCTTTGTTTGAGCACAAACTTCACATTTATCTACCTTACCCCTACACTTGGAGATAAGTCCTAGATTAGACATTTTGTTTGTTCGTTTACAATGAACATGTCCTAGCCTATTAGGCCACAACTCAAGAGTATAAACAGAAGGAGTGATTTCATTAATCATATTAATGACATTGGACTGATTTACAAGCTGAATTTTGAACATTCCTTCGGTATAAAAAGCTTTCCCGAAATATGTTCCCTTGATAGACATCAACATCTGGCCAGCATTGTTGTCCATCCTGAGGCCTGCGTTGCAGAGTAGGCCTCCTGATATCAGGTTCTTGGCGATAGCAGGTACGTGCTTCACACCTTGAAGCGTCAATGACTTCCCCGAAGTCAGCTTCAACACCACCGTCCCGATCCCGAGCACTTCAGCTTGTGCCTGGTTCTCCATCATAACCACTTCAGAAGTAGGTGTGTAGGTGGTGAACCACTCCTTACGGGAGCAGACATGGCAGGAGGCTCCAGTGTCTACCCACCAGTCTGAGTCAGTCCTTACCGCATCAACCTGCGCAATCATAACAACAACGTCAGTGATTATAGATACCTTACTAGGCTCTCCTTGCTCTGATTGCTTGGTCTTTGCTTTGCATTCATTTTTGAAATGGCCCTTCTTGCCACACTTGAAACAAGGCATCTGAGATTTTGCCTTCTTTCGCTTGAAGGAAGTCCCCTTCACGTACAGATTATTAGGGTCCTTCTTCTTGTTATGGGAAGCCGCCTGCTTTTCCTTTGGTTCCTTGGTATGAACCAGATTGGCGTTAGCCAATTACTTGGACAGTACCTCCACCTTCAGTTGAGCCCGCATCTGGTCCTCAACATAGATTTCCTGCAAGTGATCTTCAAGGATGATCTCAAGCTTCTTCCTATGCATATTTGCATAGAACTTACTCCACCCAGCAGGGAGCTTTGAGACAATTCCTCCAACAACAAACTTGTCGGGGAGGGGCATCGCCTCATCTTTCAACTTCTGTCGCAGCTTCAGAAATTCTTTTACATGCGGCAGCATGGACTAGTCATCCTCAAAGAGCCATTTGTGATATTTTTCAACCACAAATATCTTGCTCCTGTTTTTGTCTTCTTCGTACAGTTTCTCCAGAGACTCCCATATGTCTCTGGCAATTGTTTTCTTACTGTAGGATTCTGCTAGGGAATCCTCCATAGCATTCAGGATAAGCAGCCTGCAAATGCTATTCTCCCTTCTCCACTTGGCTTAAAGTTTAGTAGCCACAGTGATTGCGGCAGCAGACCCAGTATCTGGAACAGTAGGTTCCCCTTCAAGAAGCACGTGATCAACGTCTCTGAGTTGAAGAGTGAGATAAACCTTCCTCTTTCAGACTTGATAATGCTCTCCATCAAACTTTTCTAACTTACAAAAGTCAGTATTGAGGAGTGAAGCATTAACGTTTTCCATCGTAGCAATAAAGCTTTGAGATTGTTATTGCTGGGGCACAATTTTTCGATAGAAAACTGAGAAGATAAAACAATTGTAAAAACAATGTTCCAACGCAACACTTCTAGGAAAGTTGCGCAAGTATAACGAAGATCTAAGAAGATCTCATTTTAATATTACAAGAATCTAAAAAGATTTTGTAATCCACAGCAATCGATCGTAGTACTTCTAAAAGAAGATACAATCAGAATTACTGGCAGCAATAAAGAAGGTGACTGGCAAAAGATGGAAGAACTCCTGCTGGGGTGAATAATCACCGTTGCTCAAAGCTTTATTCGCCCTACACGAACAGCTTCCAGGAACCAGCAAGTTCGTCGGAGAACTTGGAACACTTCTACTCTTCTGACTCCTCAGATGGACACGAACTACCGTGCAAAAGCAACGCTGGTGCGGTACCCTTCCTCTCTCTCGAAGGCTGCTGGAATTCACAAGCAAATTCCGATCATAATTGTGTTAAAGAACACTTCTGAATTCTCTGTTTACTTGTGTTAAAAAACACTTCATAAACTTTCTGTGGTGGCTTCGATTACTTGTATATCTATCGCCTTGTGAGAGAGAGGATGCCTTATATAGGCCCTGCAGCAACTGTTCGGCTGCCATAAAGTTAGGAACGTAGTAAAAACCACCCCAAACATGTAGCAACCGCCCAGAACGTGCAAACGCACGTTCTGCTGCAAGTTGTGCCAACTGCACGCACCCTGCACTCCTTGTACTTCGCGCTCTGAGCCACCTGCACCAACCTGTGCCACTGCGCACACTGCACCACTGCGCGTACTGCGCCACTGCACAACCTGCAGGACTTGCGCCACTTTGCGCCACTCGCGTAACGTGCGCCACGCACAAAACTTGCGCAACATACGCAACATGCGCAACCGGCGCAACCGGCGCGCAACCTAGCGCGCACCTTGGTCGCGCAAACTGTGGCGCGCAACGTGGCAGCGCAAGTGGCTCGTGCAACTAAAGCGCACTATGCACCTAGTGACGTGCTAAGTGCAAAGTGCGCCAACAAAATGCCACATTACGCCTCATGAGCCTATGACCCGAGTCCGAGTCCGAGTCGCTAAGCCCCTACGGGGCTTAGCTCCCATGGAAATAAATTTCCCAAGAGCAAAAAACATGAATGCTTTCTATTATTGATTTAGCCTTTTTCCCATTAGAAAAATAACCCCACATGGCACACCCATGTGCACCTCCACACCACATATGCATCTCTAAACTAGCAAAGCTAATATATAGAGATACAAGTCTTTTGGTCTAGCTGATGTGGGACTAAAATTCTTTTTGTAAAAGACCAAAACCCAGCACTTGCCTCCCAAGGCGATCACTTTTTCGTTGCTGGTGCTTATTCCTAAAGGCGACAGTTAGGACTCTCTCTCAAACGATATACCTATCAGTATGTGCAACTTTATCAACAAATTATTCTCTAAGGTGGTGGCTCTTAGATTATTCGATCTGCTTCCTAAAATCATTTCTAGGGAACAAAGCAGATTCGTTAAAGGGAAGGAGATTTTGGACAATATATTGCTAGCAGAGGAGATGATCGAGAACATCGGCACAAGAACAGAGGAGGAAACGTCACTTTTAAGGTGGATATGGAAAAAGACTACGATAGACTCAATTGGCAGTTCTTGATATGGATCTTGAGATGAATGGGCTTTGAGGAGGAATGGATCAATATTGTTTGGAGGCTCATTTGCAATTTTTGGTTCTCTATTTCCATAAATGTCGACCCTACAGGTTTCTTTCCTTCGTCCAGAGGGGTGAGACAGGGAGACCCTCTGTCCCTGTCCCTCTTCATTCTGGCAGCGGAAATGCTGGGCCACAACCTCAGCAAGGGGGAGAGGCATGAGTGACTGGACTTTTTATACTCTGAGGGGTTTCCTGAGAGTCTCACACCTAGCGTACGCTGACAATTTGCTTCTATTCTCAGCGGGGAACTAGGTCAACCTCTACAAGATCAAGAATATGCTGGAGACTTATAAAAATTGCTCGGGGCAAGCACTGAACGGAAACAAATCGAAGGTGTACATACATCACTCGGCAAGGAACGGTGTTAAAGCGGAAGTGCAATAGGCTTCGAGTTTTTTGATGGAAGATACACCATTCACTTAGTTGGGCTACCCCATTTTGGCGGGCAGAAGGAAGGCATCGTTGTTCGATCCACTGATTCAAAAAATCAGAAAATGAGTGGAAGGGTGGCAAAACAGGGTACTGTCCTCGGGGGAAAACTTACGCTCATTAAGTACGTGTTGGCTTCAATGCCGTTATACATGATAGCAGTGTGTGCTCCTCCGAAGTGTGTCGTGAAACAAATAGAAGGTATATTCTCCTCATTCTATTGGGGATAACAAGATGCCACGGCGAAACACAAGTAGATTAGTTGGGAGTCTATGGCGACAACTAAGAAGGAAGGTGGCCTTCGCATTAGGAGTATCTCGAAAACTATCAATACACGTTCAATAAAACTATGGTGGATGGTGCGTTTGTAGAAATCTATCTAGCCTATTTACATGAGAGCTAAATACTTTAGAAGTACGCCTCCTAGTTGCCTCGAGGCTTCGTCGGGCGCATCTAAGGTATGGAAGAGGATTCTAAAGGGAAGGGATGTGGGAGATCAGCATGTGGGTCTCCATGTCAAGGATGAGAGGTCAGACGCAGTCGTGTTCGACTGGTCGGGGGCTGGACAGCTTAGAGGGAACTTAGGGCGGTTTGCAACTGCAGACATTTGGAGGGATCACGTGTGCTGTGAAGAGGCATTTGGGAGAGAGGCGGCGGACTACATTGTGGGGTCGGGATGCCGTATTTCGGTCGAGGAGGATCAAAAAATTTGTCGTCCGTCCAACGGAGGGATCTTCTCGCTTGCCTTTGCGTGGAGGGTGTCTAGGTCCCCCAACCGCTTGGACCCAGTAGCTTCTGAAGTCTGGGGGTCCTATATGTCATGCCCCGCTCTTGTAGGAGCGATCATCCTCGCTAAGGCGTGATGCCATACGAGCCTAGATTGCACTCGTGCAAGGCAGTTTCATAACGGTCGATTACAGCGGCTGCGACGGGGTCGTTGCACAAAAGTCCCAAGCAGAAACATTAAACATGCAGCAAAAATTCAGAAGCAAAACACAAGTTATTCAAAAGTGCTCTTTATTGATATTGAATAATAAGATTACAATGGGGCACAAGGCCATGATTACAAGTCTCTCAAGCTCACTTTTCTCTCATTTTATAAGTCATTCTGCTCTCTCTCATCTCCCGATACAATGCTTGAGCCAACGAATGTGTCAGAAGGCAATGTCCATACATTATGTCCTATATAAGTCTTGACTCCACGCAGCCGCACGCTACGAATCGCTAAGGAACTCCGTGCCTCGACGCATCCAAGTGAGCTATGCGCCACGAGCTTCTACCTGTTCTGTACATGAAAACTGTGTGGGTGTCAGTACTCAACCGTACTGGTGGAGTGAGCTTGTAAACCTCCTCCCTAAATTTTCTTTCCTTTTAAGTATAAATATATTTTATTTTAACATTTATATTATTAATTAAATAGCTTTTAACCATATATGGGCATTTTATATATTACGGGTAACGAGCAGTGGTTACATACATATATAAATAAGATAGGTAATCCATATAAGGATATTTACTTAAATATTTTAGAAAAATATTTTAGATTTTTAGGAATTTTAGGAATTTTTTTTGTAATTATGTGGGGATATATATATATATATATATATAAACGATTTATTGAAAATGAAGGTGGGCTCGTGAAGAGCTATACAGGTGCAGGGCTGGAAAACACAAAAAAGCCTTGATAAGCTAGAAAATTAAAACAACATGTAGAAATGCTAAATATAGGATTTTACGGATTTGTGAGGGACCAAAAATCTGAAAACCTACATTTCGAAATTTTTGAAAAGCAAAGTTTCAAAAATTTGAAAATGTAAAATCGCAGCGTTGGCGGAATTAGGCCAGGCACACACCCCGAGATGGGTGGGTGGGCGCTGGGCCCTATGTGGGTAGGTGGGCTCGAGGCCCAAGGAGCTGGTACTCTGCCCCAAGTGTTCGCGCGCTGCACAAGGCTGGCGTACTGCGCGAGGAGCCTCGGGCTCCCGTCGGCGCATCGTGCGGAGGAGGAGGGGCAGATGAGCTTCGGCGGTGGAGGGGGCCGACTGCCGGCGAGACGGGGAGGGGATGGCCGGGGAGGCGTGCATGGTGGGACGAGGCACCAACGGCCGCCGGTGGGGTGGACAGGGCGGCGCTCGTGGGAGAGGGGAGAAGAGGGGGGAAGAAAAAATGAGGGGGTGAGGCAGCCCGTCGGGCAGAGGGAGCAGAGGGCTCGACCTCCGGGAGGCCATGACCGGCCGGCAGCTAGCAGACGCTCCCTCCCGCAAGCGACTTCGGGAAGCTCCGAAGCTCGTAGCGGGGGGCGAACGTCGATGGCGGCGATGCCACCGGCTGGAGAACACCGACCGACGACTGGGAGGGAGAAAAACTCATCGAGGAGGACGCCAGGTTGGTGGAGAAGCACGCCGAGGAGGGAGGGCACGTAACGGAGGCCGGAGAGGGGGGAGCGGGCCGCTGCGCAACCACCATGGCCCACGAGAAGGGGGCCGTCGACGTAGGGGGAAGCGCAGTTGTGGAGGCGGTGTCCGGACCAGCGCCACCGAGAGCCCGGAGGTGCGGAGGAGCCGGCCACCTAAGGGCCAAGAACTCGGCCTCCGTAGTGGTGGCAGGCGTCGGCCAAGAGAGAGGAGGCACCCCTGGGGAGGGAAGCACCGGCCACGAGAGATGAGGCACCGCTGCGGCGGGGGGCGCCGGCCACGAGAGAGGAGCGGTGAGGGGAGGAGACGCCGGACAGCCGGGGGGGGGGGGGAGGGGACGGACGAGGAGACGCCCCCGGGGGAACCGCGGAAGGGGCGACGAGAGGAGAGGGTGGCTGAATAGGCTCACCAGGTGGAGCAGCAGCTGACGCAGAGACTCGCCTGGACCGGTTACGCCATTGTCGACGAGGCTGACGGCGGCGCCGCCGGGGATGAGGAAGGAAAGGGGTTGGAAAGGAAGGAAGGACGCTCGACGGGGAGCCGGTGAGCAGAGGAGGAGGGCCCCACGGGGTGGTGGGCCTGGCGTAGCCCGGCCAGCCAGGGGAGGAGGGCCAGGCGCAGCCTCCTAGGGGGGCGAAGACTCCGATGGGCGTGGCCGGGCCCGGAAGACCAACAGGCCAGCCGACCCACCAGATGCCGGCCGGGGCGGTGGCCGGAGTGGCTAGGAGGGGGACTCCCGACCGGGACGGGCTCTCACTTGCTGCCTACAGCCAAGGAATCTCCATTATATATATATATATATATATATATATATATGTATATATGTATATAAATGTTTATAAAAAAAAAAATAAAAAAGAAAAGAAAAGGGTGAGTGCTGTTCTTGTGAACAGTACCCACTCCCCCACGCGCTTGAGCAAAGCCGAAAGAAAACTTCAGAGGAAGTTTAAATACAAACTTCTTCATATCTACGCCGATTAATTTAAGATTTTTTTTTACAAAATCTTAACTATATTCCCCTCTATCTAATTGACCAAACCTAGATTGAATCCTACCACAATGCGGTTTTAAAATCCGATTCAAAATAGGAATTTAAACATCCTATATAGCTATTCGGAAATAGGGTTCTTGGGAAAATCACCTGTCGAACTTCATCCCAAACCCTAACTTCGACTCCAGGACCTCCCCCACACCCCCGCACTCACCGTCGATCGCCTGCTCGTCGTCGCCGACAACTGGATCGCCGGCCAACCGCGCGGAGCCGAGAGGAAATAGGGGACACTATTTTTTCAGAACCCATGTACCATCTTTCGAAATCAATATCTTTTATTGCGTTCGACAAAAAAATGATCTATCGAATGATGTGCATAGACGACATACCCATCTATAAACCCTAGTAATTAGAAAATTATCTAATACATAGGAAATCCCAGAAAAGTTTTGAGAAAGTAGAGGAAAATTTCCTCGAAAACGAAACCGAGAAACATACCAACCCCTGACTTTGGATGGGTGATTTCGACCAAGATATTTAAAATTTGTGGGAAACAAATTTAGACAATCCTATTTAACACACACGAGATGAAAACCCATCTGGTAGATTCAATTTTTATTTATTGTACAGGAAGTTACGAATCGAAGAACTTGTGAGAAAAACTGCTTTAAAAACATTAAAATTTTAGAATCCTGTCCGATACGACGTATGCCCCGACAAACTGGACAACATGGTCGCGTGCTATATGCATCAAAAGGCGCGTATGGACATTGTCGACGTGTGAGAACTGACGAAACTCAGTTTCGTCGTGTGTGCGCGACGAAATCAGTCTGTATTCGTCAGGATACCCCCGTATCGCCAATTTGCCAACTTTGCCCTAACTTCATGTACAGTCGCCAAATCGAGACAAAACTTGTGCCAACAGGTCCAAATAAAATTTTTGGTCCTGTGTGCCAAGTTTCGTTCGATTATGAGAAGGTCGAATCAGAATTCCTTTTTGGCGGGCCCACGACCCACTTAAACGGGCGATTTTGTACGCGGCTCTTCAGAATCCAAAACTAGACATACCGTTGAGTTTCTCTCCTCAAATTGAATCTGTAGATATGTAGTTTGACGACTTTATAGACCATAGACTTTGGCACACGTTTACGTGCAAAGCGGGTCCAACGGCGGACATCGTTTTAACCCAAAATTACGATTTTGCCCCTGTTCTAGAATTAGACTTTTGGACAGGCATTTCCTAGGTATATCTTATAAACCGAGTATGTTTTTGATGTTTGTTTCAGCATCCAGAGTTGTTTGGAGATTGTGGTATTTCTTGGTTGACATTGTAATTTCTTTGACTTGCTACTTTGCACCATCAGGCAAGATACCTTGCCACCTTACTCTGTGATTATTGTATTCTTATTTTCAGTTGTTATTTTCAGCATTTCTTATTTCTTGATATTATAAAACTGTGTGTCCAAGTCACACTTGGGTGCCAGCGACTCTATCGGTCATTTTTCTCGTTTTTTATTATTTCTCTTGCATTGACTTAGTCTAGTGACCACCCATTAATGATGAGGTATTGGTATATCTCGTACGGTCTTGAAACTTATTTTACCACGTGATGTGAGTCACATGTAGGACACGTATCTGCATATTCGGCTGGCCACCGATACGTATGGAGCGTGCGAAAGATATGAGTAACTGTCAATAGAATTGCATGCTAGAAGACTTGGCGGTTACTAGAGGTACATGTCAGTCATGGAGATAATGATACTAGACATTGGGTGGGAAGAACAATACCTGACGTATGAGCTTTGATTCACTTTCCTTGTAACCCGGAAGCTCCTCTGGAGATACGGGTATGATTTGCCTCTCAGGTTGGCCACTGTCGTTCTTGAAACATTATGCGCTTGGTCACTTGTGCCCAAGAGGGGACTATACCAGATCCTATATTCAGCCAGGGCTCATGCGTCGAAGGATTGTATCTCAACTGCATATTCACAGTAGAATGATCAGGAATCCTATTGCATGCATACCTTTCTTTCTTATTATATTATCACAGTTTATATGGCATGGTGTTTTCTTGTATCTTGTTACGTTCCTCTGAGGACCTGGTTATCTCTCCAGGGTTAGACAATTTTCTACTGGATTACGAGGCGACGTTGGAGCTATCTTACATCGATGACGAGGTAGTTCCTTCTGACATCTAGTCTATTCCCTATTTGAGACATTAGTGGACATTATTTTTACATCTCATTTCTTTTTATTTTGCGGAGGTTGGACTCCGATCTTGTGAGACTATTTTCATAGCTGTTTGGAGTGAGTATGTTCACCCAACTATCTTTTGATACACTTATTTATTATTTGGACTCTATTATCTTCTGTGTTGAGCTGCGATGAGATTAGATCATATTATTCTGTCCTATGATTATTTTATTTACAACTTATTTGTATATATGAGGATTCTATATACTGGAGTATTCTTCGTACATGTGCAGCTGGCATGTTCACGTAATTGGTCCTATGAATTTTGGGACTGGGGCGTTACATATTTTTGTGAATGCCCATGCAGGTCAACGTTAATATTGTTGGGTTACATGACTGTGCCCAACAATGTGCCATATAGGAATAGGAGTATCTCATCCAGAACTACTATGTCCCTTGACATCAAAACTTCTTTTCTAAACTTTCTTGATTATTTGAATGACCTCATATCTAATCTTTTCTAGTATCAACTTATCTTCCTCGTGCCAACAGTATGCATCTAAGAAGCGGACGTACTTCTGTATTGGCCCTCATATCTGGTGAAGAGGCTACTCTGGAGGGACATAATCCTCCAATGACTCCAGCGATACCATACCATCTAGGACAGTCGCAGCCTACTATGACACCGACAACGGAGTACCCAGAAATTGCAGCACCCCCAGGCAGCCAAGCTGGGCAGACTACTACTATGCCATCGGAAGAGAATGTACCACTGCCTCCACCACCACCATTCCCTCAGCAGTTTCCACCACAGTCGGGACCTCAGATGCCTCCACCAACGACTGATGGGAGCCCTACTTCCCAATTCATGTACGCCATGATACAGGCTCAGTGGCAGCAGACTGAGCTGATGAGACAGACGATGATGGTAGCATTGGCTAGACCTCCACCACCACCTCTAGTACCAGCACCGGCTCTGCATCCTTATGAAGGCTCTATCAAGAATTTTATGGATATGAACCCTAAGGCCTTTAGAGGAACGGAGAAGCCACTAGAGGTGTCACAGTGGCTTATTAGTACAGAAAAGCTACTGAAGGCAACCTAGTTGCCAGCTCGAGATTGGACGACAGAAGTGGACCTACTGTTAGAAGATAATGCTCACCACTGGTGGAAGGTTGAAGAGAGACGACTAGGCACTGGGACCACCTGGAAACAATTCTATGATGCATTTTATGATAGGTTCTTCCCTATTCATGTTCAAGATGGTCTCTACGACCAATTCCTTCATTTGAAGCAAGGAAATATGACAGTTGATGAGTATGACTCAGAGTTCAACCGCCTGAGTAGATTTGGTACAGGATTGATTTCGACAAAGTTAGAGAAGATGAGGAGATTTTACCTGGGGCTTGCACCAGAGCTCAAGTCTTATACAACTACCCAGTCCCGAGTCTTCCATTCGGCTGTCCTGGAAAAAGCTCGTGCTCAGGAGATTCTTCGCAAAGAACAGCAGCAGGCATCGAGGTGCCATACACCAGCAGTTACACCATCTCGAGCTACGCAGGGAGGACCTATCAGGAGGAACACAAGACAGTACCAGCAGAGGACTACTCCCTACTAGAAGCCCACTTGCCTCTTTTGTGGAAAGCAGGGTCATGTCAGAGATGACTGCCGACTTCGTTTGGGTTTATCCATGAGATGTGGATCAGGACAGCACTTGGCTAAAGATTTTCCTGAGCAGCAGGCTCTAGTTCATGCACATCAGGCCCAGAGGCCCATAGCCCCAGCACCTCGTCCACCATTACCACCACAGACAGCTCAGTACCATAAGGCTAAAACTCAAGGCCCAGGACAGAACCATGGAAAGGCATTCACTCTAGCCGTTGAGAATGTAGAGACAGAGGCAGAGGTTATAGCATGTATGGTTTTAGTTACATCTTTTTCTGTTGTACATTATTTGATACTGAAGCCACACATTCATTTATAGCCACTGGTTTTGCCACTAGACATAATATTCCCATCACACCCTTAGCTAAGAATATTAGAATTATCACTAGAGGAGGAGTTGTACCTGTTAGTGGTGTTTGTAGACTTTGTCCTGTAGTAATAAGTGGTAGAGAGATGAGAGCATGACTTCTTGTATTTTCTATGCCGATATTTGATGTGGTTCTTGGAATGGACTGGTTGAGCTAGTATTTCGCTCTCATAGACTGCCATAAGGGTAGTATTGTCTTTAAACCACTGAATGCGGCGGAGTTTGAGTTCACCAAAGAAGACGGAGAGAGTTGTGATGCACCCGTATCGAGGACTCATATGATGATACAGGTCACCCCTCAGCACCCTATCATCACTGAGTTCGAGGATGTATTCCCCGAGGAATTGCCAGGACTGCCACCTGACCGAGACATTGAGTTTACTATTGAGCTTATTACGGGAGTCGAGCCTATTTCATCTCGAGTTTATCGACTAGCGCCCAAGGAGTTGGTTGAGATGAAGACGCAGATTGATGACTTATTGGAGAAGGGTTTTATTCATGCCAGTGCATCACCGTAGGGAGCACCCGTTCTTTTTGTGCCTAAGAAAGATGGGACAGTGCGTATGTGTATCGACTACAGAGCATTGAATGCTGTGACGGTGAAGAACAAGTATCATTTGCCGCGTATAGACGATCTATTCGATCAACTAAGTGGAGAAAAAGTATTCTCCAAGATTGACTTACGATCAGGCTATCACCAATTGAAGGTTTGGAAGGAAGACATTGCAAAGACGGCTTTTTGATCAAGGTATGGACACTACGAGTTCTTGGTCATGCCTTTCGGTTTGACCAATGCTCCCGCAGTCTTCATGAATTTAATTAACAAGATCTTTCACCTGTACTTGGACAAATTTGTAGTAGTCTTTATAGATGACATCTTGATTTACTCCAAGAGTCAAGAGGAGCATGAGCAGCATCTACGGATAGTTTTGGGAACGTTGAGGAATGAGCGACTTTTTGCGAAGCTTAGCAAGTGTGATTTCTTTCTCCAAAACGTATCATTTCTTGGTCATGTTGTTACGGGGGATGGTATATCAATGGACCCTGAGAAGATCACAGCAGTCAAATCATGGCCCGCTTCCACATCAGCTTCTGAGGTGAGAAGTTTCCTCGGACTTGCAGGCTACTACCAACGGTTCATAGAAGATTTCTCTCGAATAGCGGGGCCTATGACTCGATTAACTTGCAAGGATCAGGAGTTTGTATGGACAGACGAGTGTTAAACCGCTTTTGACGAGCTGAAGAAGCGATTGACCACAACATCGATCTTGACACTACCATCGGGCCCGGAAGGATTTGTGATCTACAGTGACGCATCCGGGAAAGGATTAGGATGTGTATTGATGCAGCACGGTCGTGTAATACCATATGCATCGCGGCAGTTGAGGGTGCACCAGAAGAATTATCCGACCCACGATTTAGAGCTCGCAGCGGTTATCTTTTCTTTGAAGATGTGGAGACACTACTTGTACGGCGAGAAGGTTGATATCTACACTGACCATAAGAGCCTCAAGTACGTGTTCACACAAAAAGAGTTGAATATGCGACAACAACGTTGGTTGGAGTTGATGAAGGATTACGATATCGAGCTACATTATCATCCGGGCAAGGCTAATATCGTGGCAGACGCATTAAGCCGTAAGCCCATGTCACACTTTTTGACTACACAAAATGAATTGATTAAAGACTTGGAGCAGCTTGGTATTGAGGTAGTATTGTCTGGAGCATACGACGTATTAGCCAATCTCCAAGTGCAATCATCATTTGTAGAGCGCATCAAGGCAGCATTGCCTACTGATGCTAGATTTCGACGGCTCAGAGAGAGGACTGAAGCAGGAGAGCAGACGGTATTGAGGATCCATCCCGATGGGACACTACGATGTGGTGATCGCATTTATGTTCCCAATGGAGAGCTACGACAGGAGCTGATGGCAGAGGCTCACAGCTCGACTTACTCTATTCATCCCGGAGGAACCAAGATGTACCGCAACTTACAACAGTATTACTGGTGGCACAGAATGAAGCGAGAGATAGCTCATTTTGTTGCCAAGTGCTTGGTATGTCAACAAGTAAAGGTGGATCACCAGAGGACGGCCGAATTATTGCAGCCGCTACCCATTTCTCAGTGGAAGTGGAAGAACATTACTATGGATTTTGTCACAGGTTTTCCTCGGAGTCCTAGGGGATGTGACGCAGTGTGGGTGATTGTTGATAGACTTACAAAGTCAGCCCATTTCTTACCTTTTAGAGTGGGCCAGTCGACAGAGGTATTGGCAGAGATGTATATAGAGCAGATTGTGAGATTACACGATGTGTCGGTTAATATTGTGTCGAACCGCGACTTGAGATTCACCTCGTACTTTTGGAGGAGCATGCAAGAGAGTTTGGGCACACGGTTGAAGTTTGGCACGGCATACCACCCGCAAACAGATAGCCAGTTGGAGCGTATCATTCAGACATTAGAGGATATGTTGAGAGCGTGCATGCTTGACTTTGGCGAATCATGGGAGGACCATCTTCATCTTGTTGAGTTTTTCTACAATAATAGCTACCAAGCGAGCATTCAGATGGCTCCGTTTGAAGCGTTGTATGGTAGAATGTGTCGGTCTCCTGTTTGTTGGAGCGACATGGGAGAGCGACCGCTATTGGGTCCCGAGTTGGTCTTGAGCACAGTGGAGACAGTACAGAAAATTCAAGGCCACCTGCGAGCAGTCCAGGATCGTTAGAAGCAGTGGGCCGATAATCGTCGTCGACCCTTGGAGTTCAAAGAGGGCGACCATGTGTTCTTGAAGATATTCCCTACGACAGGCACGATTCGATTCAGAGGATGTGGCAAGTTGAGTCTAAGGTACATCGGGCCTTTTGATATCTTGGAACCTGTTGGAGAGGTTGCCTATGGATTGGCCTTGCCACCGTCGCTAGAGGGAGTGCATGACGTATTCCATGTATCTCAGTTGAGGAGGTACATGACAGACAGCAATCATGTGCTTGATCACTCCGAGATCACAGTTGGACCGAGCTTGTCGTACGAAGAGCAACCAGTAGGCATTCTTGATCGTCGAGTGAAGGTGTTGCAAGAACAATCTATTCCAATGGTTCGCGTGGCTTGGAAGCATCACTCGCAAGGGGAGTCTACTTGGGAGGGCAAGGACGACATCCGAAATCGTTACACGTATTTGTTCGACAACCAAGGTATTCCTTGCCCATGTTAGTTCCTTAATAGTTCTTTGCATGCAATGCATTCGACCCCCTACTTTAGTTTAATTTCGAGGACGAAATTTCTTTAAGTTGGGTAGGATGTAAACCACCTCCCTAAATTTTCTTTCCTTTTAAGTATAAATATATTTTATTTTAACATTTATATTATTAATTAAATGGATTTTAACCATATATGGGCATTTTATATATTATGGGTAACAAGCAATGGCTACATACATATGTAAATAAGATAGGTAATCCATATAAGGATATTTAGTTAAATATTTTGGATTTTTAGGAATTTTTTTTTGTAATTATTTTGGGCTATATATATATATATATATATATATATATATATATTTTATATATATATATATATATATATATATATATATATATATATATATATATATATATAAGAGCTCACTAGGGTTTGGGCGACGGCGATATGCTTCCGAGACCTTCTTCTACCTAGATTCCGGCTTGGCTTCGGTCGGGCCGGCGTCTTCTCTGTGTTAGTGGACCATTTGGCCATTGACACTCTTTTTTCGCCATGTCTAACCCTACTTTTGCATCGGTGGTGGCGGGCGGATCTATGTCTCAATCACCATCGATTGCCATAAGAGCACCATTATTCTCGAGAGGTGTGCCTGTTATGTCATTCTCTGAGGAGGACGAACAAATCTTATCGGATCCGTTCAAGTTTGCTCTTATCGAAAAAATTTTCCATCAACGTCCGTCGATTGATGCCATTCGGAAAGCTTTTGAGGAATTCAAATTTGCAGGATTGGTTAAGGTGGGACTTATAGATTCGAAACACATACTTCTTCGGCCGTCTCTGGAGGTGGACTTTCTACGACTTCGTTCTCGTGACATGTGGTTTGTGGTTAGGGCGCTTATGCGATTATTCAAATGGACCAAGGATTTCTCTCCTGCTCGAGAATCTCCATTATCTTCCGCATGGGTTTCTTTCCCGGGTCTTCATGTTCAATTTTTTGCTAAAAATGCTCTATTTTCCATTGCCCTTGGCATTGGCACACCTCTTCGCTTGGATAAAGCTACGGAAGTTCTTACACGTCCGAGCATGGCAAGGGTTTTTATTGAAGTCGACTCTTGTAAACAGTTACCTAAAATAGTTCGTATTAGTTTGCCACATGGTCGTACCTTTGCCCAGTTTGTTGAATATGAACATTGCCCCAGGTACTATACGGCATGCTATCATCAAGGCCATACAAAAGAAGAGTGTAAAATACAGAAAGAGAAGATGCACAATGAAAACATTACGGGTCCTACCAAAGTTAATAGAGACAAAGGAAATGAGGTTATAATTCAGGAGGAGGAGGACTCAACTGAAAACATTAATGGTGATCCTCATCATGATTCTTCTGAGCCGGATTTGGGTAATCGCGCTGAGTTATTGGATAATGTGGAGAACAATGGAGTGTTAGAAGTTAATGACAGCACTGCTAATCCCGATGATGCGACTCAGGCCCTTTCCCCGAGCAATCCTCCACCTATGAAGGAGCGACAACAAAACATTGATCCTCCGATCACTTCTCCGCTTATGAATGGAGAACAGCAGCTCACTGAACCCCCGATCACATCGCATCTGGTTACTGAAGAAGACAGGGAGAATGAAGAAGGTCATAACACTAATATTTTTGAAGAGATTGAGGAGGACAGTGGTTCAGATAATTCCATTCCTGAAGAAGAGGAAATTCTCAAGGATTGGGCAGACATTGTGGATGAAGAGGAAGCACATGGAGCCAAAGAAACGCAGTAGAGCAAGTTTTGAAAGGTTCGGGGAAAGAAGAAGGTTTACTCCAAACCAAGTGAACCACGCCACACAAGATCAACATCTAAAGGTCCATCAACTCAACTACCCCTATCCTCCAATAATGTTTAATATTCTGCTATCGTATGTTAGAGGGATAGCAAACAAGATGACTTGTAAAAGAATCAAATCCTTGTGTCGTGTTTACAAGGTCATTCTGCTGGCTATAATAGAGCCGAAGGTCTCTGTTCAACAACTTTATTCTTTCCAACTCAAACTTGGTTTTCAAGCATCTGTTTCTAATAATAAGGGGAACATATGGATCATGGCAAAACAAGATATTAGCATTGAGGAAGTTGATTCTCACTCTCAATCTCTCTGCTTATTATGTCGGGCTCTGTTTTACCATGTCGATCTCTTCTGTCAGTGGTGCATGGACATAATAAAAAGGAAGGGCGCCGTGAGCTTTGGGATAGATTGGCTCTTATTCAATCCCAAATCAGAATCACATGGATGGTAGGGGGATTTCAATGTAATTGCGTCTGTGGATGAGAAGTTTGGTGGAGCCCCTGTCTGTCGTGTTGGTGTCAATGAATTCCTTAATTTCCAACTGGGATCGGGTCTTCATACTCTGCCATACTCGGGTAGCTGCTTCACCTGGGTGAAAACTGATGATGGTCCTCATAGACAAGGGTCTCGTCTAGACAGATGGCTTATGGACAGTGATTGGAAATCATGGGCTCCTTTATCCACTTGCCTTCACTTAAATCGTTCTGAATCGGATCATTGTCCTATTCTTATTACGATTAAGGGCAACTGTGATTCGGACAGGAAACTTTTCAGATTTTTGAATTTCTGGACCACTCATGCGGATTTTCTTAAGGTAGTTTCAGATGCTTGGAGCTCTGTTAATCATGAAAACAACATGGTTCGTGTGGGTCTTCGGATAGCTGCGGTTAGAAGAGCTTTATCTACATGGAGCCAGCAGTCCTTTGGAGATATTTTTTAGGAAGTTAAAATTGCAGAGGATAACATCCTAGCAGCGGAATTGGAGTATGAAAAGGACGACACCAAGAGAGCCCAGTGGATGCAGGCTAAAGCTGTCCTTAAGCAACGCCTGAGCTATCAAGATTCATTTTGGCGGCAAAAGGCTAGAATAAAATGGGATGGAGAGGGGGATAGGAACACAAAGTTTTTTACTCTTGTGTTTCAGCAAAACAAAATCGACTTCTTATTCATGGGCTGCACAAGGAGGATGGTGGCATTCTTAATAATTTGAAGGATATACAGGCAAAGGCAAATGAGTTCTACAGTAAGTTATTCATTCCTGCTCCTATCACTCATCAATCTGATTTTCTTGAATCACTGCCTGTGTCTACTACAAATGAAGATAATTCTCATCTCATTGCTAAACCAAGTATGGAGGAGTTAGTTTAAACTCTAAAAGTTTAGATCAGGATAGTGCGCCAGGCCCCGATGGTTTTACAGGGCTTTTCTTCAGAGTTGCTTGGGAGGTGGTTGGCAAGGATATACTTGAAGCGGTGCATCTTTTCTTTGATGGTTTTGCTTTCCCTAGATCGATTACTAGCACACATCTCCTCCCTATTCCTAAAATTCAGGATCCAAAAATGTTGAATGATTACAGGCCTATAAGTCTCTGTAATTTTATCAACAAAATCTTTTCTAAGCTCCTTGCGAGAAGGTTGGCTCCTATACTTCCAAGGTTGATTTCCCCTGAACAGAGTGGATTCATTAAGGGAAGAGAGATTGTGGATAATGTAATCATGGCTCAAGAGATGATTAGTATGATACATCACAAACATTGGGGAGGGAATGCTGTAATTAAATTAGATATGAGCAAGGCCTATGACAGAGTTCATTGGGCTTTCCTGCTGAAGGTTCTTCGAAGCATGGGATTCTGTGATACTTGGATGAATATGATTCTCCATTTATTAGATAATGTCTGGTTTTCGACTCTGATTAATGGGAATGCATCAGGATTTTTCAAGAGTTTATGTGGCCTTCGTCAAGGAGATCCAATTTCCCCTTTACTTTTTCTCATTGCTGCAGAGAGTCTCTGTTGCAATTTGAATAATCTTCGTCAATCCTCTGCGTTCATCCCATACTACTCTCCTAGTGGCTGCCAAGTTATAACTCATCTTGCATATGCGGACGATGTTATCCTCTTCTCTGGTGGTGATAAGAAATCTTTACAAAAGATGATGGAGGTCGTCATGAAGTATGAAGCGGTATCTGGTCAGAAGATCAACATTGAAAAGTCAGGTATATATCTATCCAAGAATATTGATAATAATAGAATTGGTGATATACAATCCTTATTCGGGTTTGCTGTGAATCAACTGCCTATGACCTATCTTGGAGCTCCAATGAATGCTGGCATGAGAAATGCATCTATGTTTGATGAGCTTGTGACCAAAATCAGATACAAGATTAGTGGATGGCATAACAAATCAATGTCTATGGTAGGACGTATCATTCTCCTTAAATCTGTGCTCACTTCAATCCCTGTCTATACACTAGCGGCCAGTAATCCTCCTGCTAGTATTATTAAAAGAATTGAAGACATGTTCCAAAGTTTTCTCTGGAGATCTAAAAAATGGTCATAAGAAGAGAACATGGATGGGGTGGTTGAGAGTAGCGACCCCGAGACATGAAGGTGGCCTTGGTATTCGTAGACTGCAAGATGTTATGGACGCCCTTACTGTTAAGCTCTGGTGGAAAATCAGGACAACTAATCCATTGTGGGTGCAGTTTATGAGAGCTAAATATTTCCCTACTACCCATCCTTCCTCTGCACAGTTACCTCAATTATCTTCTCATATATGGAAGCGGCTTCTTAAAGACAGGGAATTAGGGGATAACTACATTGAAAGTGTGGTTAATCAAGAAGGTTTGGAGAATTACATATGCATTCCAGGAAGATCAGGTAGTTTCTCTATAACTTCGGCCTGGGAGAGTATTCGTAATAGACAGGATACTGATCCTCGTTTCAAACATATTTGGAATCCTTGCATTCCTGTCAAGTGGTCAGCGGTTCTATGGCGAATACTTTGGCAGAAGCTTCCTACTGATGACGTTATCCAGAAGATTGGGTTCCATCTTGCTTCATAATGCCATTGTTGCTCCAATCCGACTATTGAAACTAGTTTCGACATTTTATCAGAAGGGGATCTTGCGGATGCAGTTTGGAAGAAGTTCACTACAGTTTTACAAGTACCAAGGAGTACCCGTTCTATTCATCTGAGATTAAAATCTATGTGGGGAAGAAGAAACAAACATATCAAGCATATTACTGCAGGAGCTATATGCTGGGTCTTATGGAAGAATAGAAACAAATGGCGCTATGAAAACTATTCTTATGACGAGCAACAAATCCTATATGAGGTGAAAAGACAAATTAAGAAGGCAATGACTCGATGCTCTCATGCTACTATCCCTGAAGACTTGCAGATTTGATATTTTGATTTTGTAAGAAGAGTTTAGACTCTATTTTGTAACCTGAGTTGGTACTCATATGAAAATTCAATAACAACCTAGTGTTTTCATTAAATATATACATATATATATATATATATATATATATATATATATATATATATATATATATATATATATATATATGTTTATAGAAAAAAAAGAAAAAAATGGGGAGTACTGTTCCTGTGAACAGTACCCGCTCCCCCACGCGTTTGAGCAAAGTCGAGAGGAAACTTCAAAGGAAGTTTAAATACAAACTTCTTCATATCTACACAGATTAATTCGAGATTTTTTTAGAAAATATTAACTAGATTCCCCTATATCTAATCGACCAAACCTAGATCGAATCCTAGCACAATGCGGTATTAAAATCTGATTTAAAATAGGAATTTAAACTTCCTATATAGCTATTCGGAAATAGGGTTCTTGGGAAAATCACCTGTCGAACTTCATCCCCAACCCGAACTTCGACTCCAGGACCTCCCCCACACCCCCGCGCTCACCGTCGACCGCCTGCTCGCTGTCGCCGACGACTGGATCGCCGACAAACAGCGCGGAGCCGAGAAGAACAGGGGACACTCTATTTTTTTCCAGAACATAGGTACCATCTTTCGAAAGCAATATCTTTGATTGTGTTCGACAAAAATTTGATCTATCGAATGATGTGCGTAGACGACATACCCATCTATAAACCCTAGTAATTAGAAAATTTTCTAATACAAAGGAAATCCCAGAAAAGTTTCGAAAAAGTAGAGAAAAATTTCCTCGAAAACAAAATAGAGAAACATACCAACCCCTGACTTTGGAAGGGTGATTTCGACCCAGATATTTTGAATTTATGGGAAACAAATTTAGACAGTCCTAGTTAACACATAAAAGATGAAAACCCATCTGGTAGATTCAATTTTTATTTATTGTACAAGAAGTTACGGATTGATGAACTTGTGTGAAAAACTGCTTTAAAAATATTAAAATTTTAGAATTCTGTCCTATATGGCGTACGTCCCGATAAACCGGGCGACGTGGTCATGCACTATACACATCGAAAGGTGCGTATGGACGTTGCTGATGTGTGGGAACTGACAGAACTCAGTATCATCGTAGGTGCGTGACGAAATCAGTCTGTATCCGTCGGGATACCCCCATATCGCCAATTTGCAATCTTCGCCCGTGCAGTCTTCAAATCGAGACGAAACTTTTGCCAACGGGTCCGAATCAAAATTTTGGTCCTGTGTGCCAAGTTTGGTTCGATTCTGAGAAGGTCGAATCGGAACCCCTTTTTGGCGGGCCCGCGACCCACTCAAACGGGCGATTTTGTACGCGGCTCATCGAAATCCAAAACTTGACATACCGTTGAGTTCCTCTACTCAAACTGAATCCATAGACATGTAGTTTGACAACTTTAGAGACCATAAACTTTGGCACGCATTTCGGTGCAAAGTAGATCCAACGGCGGACATCATTTTGACCCAAAATTACGATTTTGCCCATGTTCCAGAATTATACTTTTGGACAGGCATTTCCTAGGTATATTTTATACACCGAGTACGTTTTTGATGTTTGTTTCAGCGTCCATAGATGTTTGGAGGTTGTGACATTTCTTGGCTGATATTGTGATTTTTTGGACTTGCCACTTTGCACCATTAGGCAAGATACCTTGCCACCTTACTCTGTGATTATTGTATTCTTATTTTCAGTTGTTATTTTTAGTATTTCTTATTTCTTGATATTATAAAACTGTGCGTCCAAGTCACACTTGGGTGCAAGCGACTCTATCGGTCGTTTTTCTCACTTTTTATTATTTCTCTTGTATTGACTTAGTCTAGTGACCACCCATTGATGATGAGGTATTGGTATATCTCGTACGGCCTTGACACTTGCTTTACCAAGTGATGTGAGTCACATGTAGGACACGTATTCCCTTATTCGGCTGGCCACCGATACGTATGGAGCGTGCGACGGATAGGAGTAACTGCCAATAGAATTGCGTGCTAGAAGAATTGGCGGTTACTAGAGGTACATGTCAGTCATAGAGATGATGATATTAGGCATTGGGTGGGGAGAACAATACCTGACGTATGAGCTTCGATTACACTTTCCTTGTAACCCGAAAGCTCCGCTGGAGATACGGGTATGATTAGCCTATCAGGTTGGCCACTGTCGTTCTTGGAACGTTATGCGCTTGGTCACTGGTGCCCAAGAGGGGACTATACCGGATCCTATATTTAGCAAGGGCTCATGCGTCGAAGGATTGTATCTCAAATGCATATTCATAGTCTAGGACCGATTGTAGGAACGAGTTGTAAAACGCAATACTCTAGAGGGGGTGAATAGAGTAGGCACCGAAAATTAACAATTTAAAAATGTTAGTAACAAAATAACATAATATATATGTAATTAATATGTAAATAAAAAGTAGAGAGTAGAGAGAAAACGCAAACACAAGGATGTATACTAGTTTTCCTCTTGTGAGGACTAGTCCAGTCAGAAGAACTCTAGCTTCCATTGAATCCACTATTAGAAAATTACCACAAGTTTTCATCCGAAGTTCTTGCAACTCCTACAACGCGAGCTTTGATCCGAAGTACTCGACCAACTTCAATTGTGAAGTGTCTACCTTCAATCAAGCCTCTGATTACAATCACTCTAAAACTTCTAGACCGTACCGTACTGGCAAATCGACTTGATGATTGTAACTGGCTTGGGATTTGAAAATGAATAGCTCAGAACACTTTGGAAGAAGTAGTAGGCTTATAGAGAAGAGATATGATAGTGAATTGGTGTTTTGAAATGATCGAAATCCTTCTCCATTTATAGTTTTTCCAAAGGCAGAATTCTGACAGAATTCGGGTAGAATTCGGGCAGAACTCTATGAGAAAATCTCGTTGGGATCCGTAACTGCAGGAAGACCAAGTTCAAAAAGCAATGTTCACTAACCGAACTCTGGCCGAATTTGCCTAGAGTTCTGTCAGGGTTTTTGCAAATTGGTTTTGGCCTTTTTGAAAAGATAAAGCAGTTAGGAAGTAGTTTGGGCTTTTGTAAGTGGGCTTATTTTGAAAATTAAAGGGTATTTTGAAAACATTTCTTGGGTAGCCTATTTGTCAGTATGACGCAGTTTACATCGTATTACCAGACTGAATAAATGTGAAAAATATATTGATAAAATAGGAAAACGAAGAGCCCTTTGACGACGCCTTTCTTCAAATATTTGAGCAGACTTGAAGATGCCTTTTTTCTTTCAGGAGCTTCGCCCCCGAACCCCTAACGGGGGGTGTTGCCCCCTCGACCCCTGTCCGCTGATTGGGCAGCGGAACCCCCGATGCGAGGCCCCGGATAGGTCGTTAGGCGGTTCAGAGAAATCTTCTTATATGATGCCGTCTTTGGCCTATCAATAATTTTCCATTGCATATGTCCTGGTTTGATCATGTTTGATCATGCTTACAGCATGTCTACAAATACATGTTAGAAGAACAAAGCAGTATGATGTATTATGATACAAACATATGATGTAGAACATTGGGACAATGCTAAGTTTAAGTAGCAACATGATAGTGATTACATGAATATTAGTGACGTTATTATGTTAAACTTAATTGATTAGCCATATTCAAAAACATGATATAATCATTGGGCTAACAATCTCCCCCTTTTTGATTATGGCAAATCAGTTAAGTTTAATATATATACAATAGATGCATGTATCACTAATAAACACATAATACTAAAATATTGTGTGCTAACTTAAAATTATTTGTCCCCTTTTGACATGATAAAAAATAAGCTCCCCAATAATTAGAGCTAAAATGAACTCAAGCATAAGTATAGAAGGAAAGCAAAAATAATCATGATCAAGGATTAAGGGAACAGTGTAACGACAAGTTTAAACAATTGCATAACTATAGTAGAAAAACTTGTCAAAAATAGTTGGTTGAACTTAAAAACATTGAAAACAATCAATACATAGTTTACCAACTAGAAATCCAAAAATGACATTCAAAACACATTTTGTTCATCATATTGGGTTTTGAAATAGACCAAAATATTTATATATATATATTAGTAGGAATCAATCATTGGTCATAAATAAATCATGAGGAATAGAAATTCGCAGATCTAGTATATATATAAAAAAATCAAAAATATAATGAGACTTTTAACAATGATCACAAAAAAAAATATGATTCATAATTTGCCCATACAAATTAGTAAATCAATTCCATAAAGAGTATAATCATCGAAAAGAAGTCAAAATACGTATATTAGAATCTATGCAAAATCTATACCAAAGTTCATGCATTTAAATTCAATTACCTTAGCATGATATATGTATATCCATTAGATAAACATGAAGGCAATAAAGACAAAATACTTGAGAAGGAGAAATTTAGTCAACTTGAATGCTCCTCCGCAAAGTATGATCAGTCTAAATAAGATAATCATGAACTTTGAGATAAAATCTCAATAAGAAATGCCAAATCAGTTTAAACTCAAAAAGGATTATCAATAAATTAAATTAATTTTGGCAAGATATTTTAAAAAAAAACTCATAGAAAATGAGAGAGTTAAAAAGAGAAAACTAATACAAATCCAAATATCATGAATAACTCAGCAAGATATTTAACTAAGACAATAAGTCTATGGTGAACTAGGTGTACCACATATTAAGGACATAAAATAATTGAAACAATTAATTTGCAACCCCCTAAAATATGCATATATAGTTCAAAAATAATTTATATACATAAAATAGAAAAGAATAAATAATTACAAGATCTAAAGGATATCTAAGATATGCATCTTTTCTTTCCTTTGACCAAATGCATATAAAATTCCAAACTCAAAACAAATATCATCTTTAGACAAGAAAAAGAAATATCCAATAAATAAACGCTTAAAGATGAAGAAAATATGTCTTCAATAAATATATAAAAAAATATTTCAAGACATTAAAAGATTTTGAAAACTGTCTTTAATAATAACATTTGAGTACCGGACAGAATCAGAAAGAAATCAAAAATACTTTTCAAAAATATGGAATTTATTACGAAAAACTATCTTAATAAATGTTCGAATGCGTCTATTTAGTCCTTAGACTGAAAGATGGCGATTCGAATCACGAAAACAATTTCAATAAAAAAATCCATAAATCATAAATAAATCCATTTTGAAAACATAACTAGATAAATGTCCAAAGAAAAGTGTATTCTAGATATATGGCATGTCAAGGGACTAATTAACTTGAAACAATTAACTGCTCCACCTTTAAATGTCTATATCCAAAAATAATAATATTAAAAAAAATTTAAAAATAAAATTCCGAGACATATTTCCAGAAGTAGAAAACTAATTCAAAAATATTAGGTCTTCTTATCAAAGTTCATTTCTTTTCTTTTAAAGCCTTAGTATGGTGTCCACCTGACAACCGTGAGGTTAAAGAAAAGAAACGCTTTGAGAGAGGGATTCAATTTGCACGACTTCACTCCTGCAAAGAGTTACTATTGTAGACAGTAAGTAATTTGAATAAGAAGATAATATATAAAACTCAAAATCATTGAATATTACACAAGTTAAAGATGAAATCACAAGATCATAATATTCAATGAGTAGTCACAATATCAAATCAAGTTTAAATATAGAATACAATGACAGAAAAATAAATATATCAAAAGTGACAAACATTAACCTATGAAGATCAATATATGTTATCTTTTGTAAAATTAAATCATTAAATAAAATTATCCATTAAATCTAGAATCTAAAATCCATTAGATAACAATTGCAACTAGATCTCAATAAATCTATAGTTTATAAAGCGTTGATCAATCTTAGGTTAGCTGTAGGTGTACTGTCCCAGCTAACGGAGGTTCATCGGGAAACACTTAAGTACCACTTCGCTTCGACCATAGTCGTGGTGACAAACAGACCCTTTGTAGGCTTGTACCCAAAACAAATTTCTTCTTTAATAACCGAGGATTTAAGAAGAATTAGTGCAACATGAAATAAATTATATTCTATGGACAAAAAAATCTTTAAACAATGTAGCATATGGTATAAGATGTATGAATTACATTTATCCATATGTGCTACAAAATCATTGGATAACAATAAATATAAATATTTGTAAATCAAAAAGTAAGTCCTAGATACGTTGATGTATTCTGGAACCTAGGATACTGAGTTCAGTACCTTGGATCCAGAACTAGATAATAGTTGCATTTAGACCTTAATAAATCTTAAGTCTATAAAGTATTGATCACTTCGGGTTAGCTGTAGGGGCCGGTTCCCAGCTAGCGGTAGTCCGAAGACTAGTACACCGTGTCGCTTCAGGCTATTTACACCTGTATAACAGAAGGACTCTTTCGGCTTGTTCCAAAAATGATTTTTACTTTTAAGAACTTAGATTCAAATGAATATATGCAGTATCATCGAACATCGTCGAAAACCAGAATCTAAAAGTAAATACCCAAGGAATGGTTTATCAAGATCATGATATTAAAAATATCATGTATCCAAAATGTCAACCAAAAAGCCAAGAAAAACATAATTAAAAGAGGCTTTGAGGAAGTAGCTAATAAGAGAAAAACATAAATTTGTTCAAAGTAATCAATAGCTAAAGTATGAGATAAGCCCAAGTTTGAATCTACTTTTTAAAATAATATAGAACTTAAACTTAACTCATATATCCCCTATAAAGATATTTATACAAAAATATATATTAATATAAGAAACATATCTGTAATATATAAATGACAATAAATTATTCATGTATCATTAACAAGCATAAAAAAAAATTATCACAAGATCAAAAACATGCATAAATAAACTTTATCAGACAAGATGTAATTGATTCATTAGAAATTAATCAAAATAAAATATGAGAATCAATAGTGAATATATTATGCAAGCACAAGGTTAACATAAAAGTATATGTATATACTTTTCAAGTAAATAGAAGACTTGTGCTAAACATACATACTCACAAAATGCCGATCAAAGTAAATATGACATGTTAAAGACAAATAGGTAAGAAGTGGCCATTAAAAAAATATTAAAGGCGAAGAGTCAAAAGCATATTAACCAAAAACAAAAGCTCATATAGACTAGAGTGGTATGCATGCTTCAAGGATAAAACTAAATTAATAAGAATACATAGATAAATGTGTCACACTAATAAAATACTGTATAGTGTGAACTAAACATTTAAGCTAAACAGCTAGTCAAGCTAGGATTATGTCTCACATTGATTCAAATAATAAACAATTTAAAAGATGTCAATGAAAGCTAATAGTAAGAAGTCAATAAGATTATGCTAGATAATAAAATCTATTTAGAAAGCATGTTACCGAAGGGGTTCTAGTGACCACACTTCTGTTGGTACAATTGGATGGAAGATAAACTATGTAGCTTTACAATCACCAACATGTTCTATGGTTCTATTTGATATGAGAAGCTTCACCTGCAATATTAGGTGAAGACTTTGGTATCCAATACTTGGATCCACATTTGTTAGCTTTGGGAACCCATTTGCACAAGTTCATATCAACAAATTTTTTAATCTGACAATGAATAGAAATATGTCCATTCATACCACAATAATGACAGAAAAAATTAACATTAGTACTATGTGCAGCAGTATGATAACGTGTAGTAGTGTGATATGATGTACGTGGATACTTGTAATAGAAAGCATGGTTGTGTAAAGCTTTAGCTTTGCTTGCTTCCTTTCTAGATGATCTGTCGTGTGTGACTTTCTGATGTGCTATGTGTCTTGTGTTAGACTGAGTCATAAGTTGTACTACCTGCTTTCCCAGTCTAATATCTAACTTTTTGGAGTTAGCACAGATCTCATCATATTTAGCAAAAAGAGCATCAATTCTACGTGAAGCAATAGAATACTTGTTTTTTTCGGATTCTAATTCCTCCTTAAGTTTAGCATTTTCTTGAGTGCTTTTCTTAATGCAATCAAGTATCTCATGCAATCTAAACTCAAGTGTGGAAATCTCAGTAGAATTATCAGAAGTAGAAGTATTTCTTGCATCATTCAATAAGCAAGTAAGCTTCTCATTCTCATGCTTATAGAATATAATATCCTTTCTAGCTTGCTTATACTTATCTAATACTTTCTTGTGTTCTTCTAATAAATCACTGAATGCATCAGATAACTCATTATGAGAAAATTCACTCTCTTTATAAAAAGAATTATTTTGTACCCCATTAGATAATGCTATTGAGAATAAATATGTAGCTTGATGAGGTTTCTCTTCTTCTTCTTCTTCTCTTGCTTCGCTTTCACACCATATGCTCGTGCTAGTATAATTGTGAGATGATGATCTTTCTTCTTTTGATCGTTCATAGTGACCCTCCTTAGTACAATCTTCATGGATGTGGCCTATCTTCTTGCAATTGTCACATACAAGCGCTTTTTCATATAAGGTACTGTGTTGTACCTTAAATCCCAATTCCATCATGCACATATTTGCATCATTATGAAAATTATCCTCCTTTCTGGAGTTGCTAGCTTTGTTTTCATACCTGCACCCATAAGTACCTTCAAGAACTTTCCAAATTTTATGAGATGTTATGCAAGTATTAATAAGATTGAATACATTAAAGTCTACAGCATAATAGAAAACATGCATTGCATTTGCATCAAGGCTAGCTAACTTCTTCTCTTCCTCAGTGTAACTATAGTAAGGCTTGTTGATTATAGAGGATGTGAGAATAGAAGTGATAGTAGGCTTTTTGTAGCCATTGACAACAATTGACCATATGTCAAAATTTAGAGACTTCTGGTAGAAGCTCATTCGTGTCTTCCAATGACTATAGTTTGTTCCATCAAATAGTGGGAGTCTATTTGTGGATTGCTCTTCAGTTGTAAAGTACTTACTTGTCATATGTGATATTGTGATCTATATAACTGCTATAATAAATAGGAATATAATAGCAGTGTTACCTCGCTTTACCTGTATAACCTGTTCTAATACCAATTATAGGACCGATTGTAGGAACGAGTTGTAAAGCACAATACTCTAGAGGGGGATGAATAGAGTAGGCAGCGAAAATTAACTATTTAAAAATGTTAGTAAGAAGATAACATAATATATATATCACAGATATGTAAATAAAAAGTAGAGAGTAGAGAGCAAATGCAAATACAAGGATGTATACTGGTTTTTCTCTTGTGAGGACTAGTCTAGTCAGAATAACTCTAGCTTCCAGTTGAATCCACTATTGAAAAATTACCACAAGTTTTCATCCAAAGTTCTTGCAACTTCTACAACGCGAGCTTTGATCCGAAGTACTCGACCAACTTCAATTGTGAAGTGTCTACCTTCAATCAAGCCTCTGATTACAATCACTCTAAAACTTCTAGACCGTACCGTACTGGCAAATCGACTAGAGGATTGTAACTGGCTTGGGATTTGAAAATGAATAGCTCAGGACACTTTGGAAGAAGTAGTAGGCTTATAGAGAAGAGATATTAAAGTGAATTGGTGTTTTGAAATGATCGAAATCCTTCTCTATTTATAGTTTTTCCAAAGGCAGAATTCTGACAGAATTCGGGCAGAACTCTATGAGAAAATCTCGTTGGGATCCGTAACTGCAGGAAGACCATATTCAAAAAGCAATGTTCACTAACCGAACTCTGGCCGAATTCGCCTGTAGTTCTGTCAGGGATTTTGCAAATTGGTTTTGGGCTTTTTGAAAAGATCAAGCAGTTAGGAAGTAGTTTGGGCTTTTGTAAGTGGACTTGTTTTCAAAATTAAAGGGTATTTTGAAAACATTTCTTGGGTTGCCTATTTGCCAGTACAACGCAGTTTATATCGTACTTCTAGACTCAATAAATATGAAAAATACATTGATAAAATAGGAAAACCAAGAGCCCTTTGATGATGCCTTTCTTCAAATATTTGAACAGACTTGAAGACACCTTTTTACTTTCAGGGGCTTCGTCCCCGAACTTCCGACGGGGGGCGCTGCCCCCTCGACCCCTGTCCGCTGACCGGGCAGCGAAATCCTCGATGCGAGGCCCCAGATAGGTCGTTAGGCGGTTCAGAGAAATCTTCTTATATGACGCCGTCTTTGGCCGATCAATAATTTTCCATTGCATATGTCCTGGTTTGATCATGTTTGATCATGCTTACAACATGTCTACAAATACATGTTAGAAGAACAAAGCAGTATGATGCATTATGATACAAACATATGATACAGAACATTAGGACAATACTAAGTTTAAGTAGCAACATGATAGTGATTACATGAATATTAGTGACGTTATTATGTTAAACTTAATTGATTAGCTATATTCAAAAACATGATATAATCATTGGGCTAACACACAGTAGAATGGTCAGGAACCCTATTGCATGCGTACCTTTCTTTCTTATTATATTATCACAGTTAATATGGCATGGTGTCTTCTTGTATCTTGTTACGTCCCTCTGAGGACCTGGTTATCTCTCCAGGGTTAGACGATTTTCCACAGGAGTACGGGGCGGCGTTAGAGCTATCTTACATCAATGACGAGGTAGTTCCTTCTGACTTCTAGTCTATTCCCTATTTGAGACATTAGTGGACATTATTTTTATATCTCTTTTTTTCTATTTTGTGGAGGTTGGACTCAGATCTTGTGAGACTATTTTCATAGCTGTTTGGAGTGAGTATGTTCACCCGGCTATCTTTTGATACGCTTATTTATTATTTGGACTCTATTATCTTCTGTGTTGAGCTGTGATGAGATTAGATTATATTATTCTGGCCTGTAATTATTTTATTTACAACTTATGTGCATATACGATAATTCCATATATTAGAGTATTCTTCGTATATGTACAGCTGGCAAGTTCACGTACTTGGTCCTACGTATTTTGGGACTGGGCGTTACAGAGCTCCTCGCCCACCCATACAAAACCGACACGTTCATTTACTTTGTGCAGCTTAATCCTTTTTTTATTGTCGTGCTAGTCCTGCTTTAGGATCAGTTTTAGGACAAAGATACCTTGAACTATACTTTGCCACGCAACGACAGGGTCGTGCTATACTCTATTCGTGACTTTAATATATTCGAGGTAGTGCCTCGTCGGGTAGTAACTTATGCAAACTCGACCGTGCCAAGACTTTCACTTGCTTTGATGTGCCTCTGAACCATTCTCGTGCTAATAACGTCATGGGGATGACCCGTGCTGGTCGTGCCATTAAACTTGATTGTACCTTGAGATCAAGGTCGTGCCTCGCATATCAACAAGACTTAAGCAAACTTGCCTTACGGCCCTTCCTGACTTAACTCAAGACGATGCCACATTCATGCCGAAGCATATGTCCTTGATATAGCCAAATCTTAGGCTCTAAAATGGTGATGCAACCGTGCACACCTAACTCGTGCCGATTCAAGGTTAGCGCTTGCAATAAGCATAACTTGTTAACCCAACTCGTAACTTGCTAGTACTCGACATAATCTAAAGGCATACACGCGGATAGCCGCTCTTATGCCGACAAATCTATATGAGTGGTCACTAGAAATGTCAAGCTATCCTAGATCATTGCATACGGTGACCTCTGCGTGGCGAGGTACGAGCTCCCACCAAATAACCCGCAGCCTATATTGTAACGGTTCACTTCAATCGAGTCATACCGTCGCTGAAGGCCGTACAATATCTATAATTCCTCTTAGGCCGACATGAACCCGACGCCACGGGATCATTCGAGGAATTTACCCTTGTGCGCAAGTTATCCAATGACCATGCAAGACTTAACTCGATCTACCAAGTCCTTCCTTAATCCTGACTACGCTTTCAAACTTTCTATCGAGACTCCCAAGTAGCGGGATCGATCTCGTGAACTTCAATATCGATACTTATCGAGACTCCTAAGTAGCGAAACCGATCTCGTGTAGTTCCTTATCGAGACTCCCAAGTAGCGGGACCAATCTCGTGTGCTTGCTTATCGAGACTTATCGAGACTCCCAAGTAGCGAGACTGATCTCGTGTGTTTCCTTGAGACTCCCAAGTAGCGGGACCGATCTCATGAACTTTCCTATCGAGACTCCCAAGTAGCGGGATCAATCTCGACGACAACCAGTCATATGGACTTCCTTTATCCGTGGCATGCTTTTCACTAAACAAACCGTGGCTCATGCCTTAGAGAGACCTTGTTCTCTAGGCGATGCTATCGCTCAAGTTACATACTTATACGACGAGCCTTGTTCTCGTAGGACTAGGTGACTTGGTAACCGCACAAAATAGGGGTTAGTGCTAGCTATGACTTCGATAGCCCAGCAAAACTCTTGTCTAACTTATTCGGGCAATGACTTGACGAGCAAAGGCTACGCCAAGCTTTGCATCGAGGGAACGTGCTATTCACGCGGTCGACTTGAACAACCAAGCTCTTTGGGTGCCTAGACTTGAGCCACAAGTCGTACAATACGACTTAAACAATGGGATAGGCGAAGGCTATGCCAAGCCTTGGACGATGGGACCGTGTATGCTTTATCAAGCATTCTTGCGGGCGACACCTATGACTTAGGCTAAATCCAGCATCGTGGAAACTTAGCAACTTAGGCCAACTTCCTTCTCCCAAGCCACGGAACGAAGGACCGAGTGTCATGTTGAAAGAACGCTGAGCAAACTTCTATGCGAACCGTGGGACCTATTTCCATGTTCTAATATATTTTGACCCATCGAGATTATTCTCCTAGCTATGTGGATGCATCTATTTTATTTTCAAGCCTAACTTATGCAAGTTGAAAACATACGATTTATTAAGTGAAGGCTAAGATGACACAAGTTCACCAAAACTACCCCACCTGAGCGAGGAGTCGCCTCGACTGAGAGAGTCTTCGAGCAGCCGTTGCAAGGCCAGTGTTTCACTTAACGAAATGCCTAAAAATTGGCTTTTGAAAGAAAACTAGAAAAATTACAGAAGTACAAATTGTTCTGGGAAGTATTATTATGGAAGTCTGATCTGAGAGCGATCACTTTGTTCCTTGGACCATACGATGATGATGAAGAAAAAACTGCTTGAAGAAGAAGAACAATCGGAAGAACTAAGTCACCGGAAAGGTATCGAGCAACGGCACTGATGGCACAGTCGAATGCTTTCTTGCTTTGCTTTACCCTGTTATTGAGAAAAAGTTAAAGAAATTCTTCTGGGAATATCACTCTAGAAGTATGAATTTTCTCAGAATCTCCTCTCCTGTCTTTCTGTTGATCTCTTGATACATGATATGTAAAAATAAGTCTATTTATAGACTTGACCCTTTGTGCGTAAAAAGCAACAAAATCGGGTCTCTACGCTAGTAACTGTCACCCACGGTCCAAATTATTCTCTACACACGTTGACACGTGTCCCATATAGAGTTTGATCTCTACGCATGGTGACACGTGTCCCACTACTTCAACAAAATAGGAAGAGCATGGACACACGTTCCTCGAGAAGTATGGCATGAAAGTCACGTGGGCAAACCACGTTCTTAAGTGGTCAGGAATGATCGGGCGTAAAAATGGCCCAAAACACACTCCCAGCGTAAAGTGACAAATTGGGCGTAAAAATAACTCAAACTAAACTTCCTGCGTAAAGTAGCTAAAATAGCCTTGAGCGTAAAAAGTAGCCCAAATAAACTTTACTTCCACAATAGCCTTGAGCGTAAAAAGCTCGAATAGCTACCGTACGTAAAAGAAGCAATTGTATTGAGCATAAAGTAGCCCCATCTGCACACTATACGACGAGTATTGGGTTTGGTGTAAATCTGTAATTCCTTAGTCCCAAAATACGTAGGACTAGGAACGTAGACATGCCAGCTGTATACATACGAAATACATGGACCTCGTATGTATACATAAGCTGTAAAATATAGTAATCCAAGACAACTAAATCTCTTCCACAATAAAAAGAATAATAATATAAAATCAACTCGAATATTTATGATACAATCGTTGGACGGAGATAAAGTCCACTACCAACTATCTCAATGAAAGAAATGTACAAGAAATCGAGCGATGAAAATGGCAAGACGAACCAAGCGCAACCGTCTTCGAAGGAATGAAGAAGACCACGGCCTTGGATAGGATACCTGCGGAAGACATGAACACACACCTGGGGAAAAACCAGGTCCTCAGACAGACGTGGCAAGATACAGGAAGAACAAGCTAATATGAACTGTCAGAAAAATAATATATAAATGACTATCCTAGACACAAATATGCAAAGGAGATTCTAACCGCCTAATGTGCAATTTAGAGGACAACTTTCATGCGTATGGGTGGGATTTTAGGCTATGTGTACGTAACTGGCATCCAGTCATCTGTATCCATCCGTAACGTCGAAAACGTCAGAGGGCATCTGCAAATATATCGCCACAGTTCCATCCGGAGACTGTGGTTTACCTGTTTGGCTTCCCATACGCACTAGCGACTGTCCGTCCCCAATATATCCCACACTGTTCAAGTCATGTCCATGGCTCGCCCAGTTTTGTAATTGCTTGAGTCTCTAAAACCCTAATCATAGCAGTTACGAATATCTACCGTCACACGACTTTAGAGATAGCTAGTCAATAAGTCGTGCCCCTAATAAAATGCCTCAAACCGTGTGGTGTAAGTATTATGGCCAGCGGAGATATAAAAATATCCCGCAATAGGAGGGTAGTCCACTAACACTAAGTTAACATGCATATAGTAAAGTAAAACGACTAATAGAGTCGCTTGCACCCAAGTGTGGCTTGGACGCGCAGTTTATAACAAAGGAAAACTAACAATATGGAACAAAATAAATAATGCAAAAAATAAATAATTGACAGTTAATTAGCAAGGTATACTTGCCTTTGGGTTGCCTGGTGTGCTGCCTGGTGTGGTACAATAAAGGTGGCACGATCTGCGACTTCGGTGTAACAACTGCACAAGGGGACCTCAGATGATGGTATGGACAGTTCCATCGGGTCCAGGACAGTTGAATTTGGTAATCATACGGAAGTACAGAATTGGTGAGGGAATAGAAATAATGGGGTTGGTCATGGACTGGACGATAATCGAAGGAATTTGAATATTTAGATACAGATACATATACTATTTTAAGAAAATAATTATAACACTTAAAATTATATTAGTTAAATAATTTCTAGGAAAATACTTGAAACCCATAAATTGTTTTTAGACTAAAAATTCTAATTTTTTAAAATATGATTTGAGATAGAGAACTATATTTTATTTAAATTACCAAAAATATTTTATAATTTTGAAACTACATTTTTATAGGCCAAGATATTTTAATATATATAGATAACAAAACAATAATAGTACTGACATATACTTGTATCATAAAATATTGTATGCTACCGCTACTATATGAGTATACTATCCTACAACAAATTAGTAATAATAAAAATCAATATAAAATTAATATAAAATATATATACAATTGAAACAGTGCTCTCAATAGTAGTAATAATAATAATAATAATAATAATAATATTATTAATATTAATAATAATAATAATGATAAATCTATAATAATAATAATAATAATAATAATAATAATAATAATAATAATAAAAGATATAAAAATAAAAGAATACCAGAACACACACAACCGAACAAACCCAAGCAGTGGGAACACAAGAAAAAGGGGCTGCTCTCATTTCCTTATCGAGTGAGAGAGGGGAAGGAGCTGAGAGGAGAAAGAGAGAGGGAGTCGGCGAGAGGATTCGGAAGAGAGGAGAGCGGGGGAAGCTCGGCCATGTTCGGGTGGTGGCGCGACGGTCTGAGAAGGAGGTGTCGGAGGCTGTGAGCCGCGGAAGCGGCGGTCGGTCGGTGGCGCAGATCTTTGAGAGGGAGGAAGGGCGTAGGAGCGGGGGACCGGCGAAGGGCGGCTCGGCGGAGAGGGGTTCTCCTGTCGGCTGTAGGGTCATACGACGACGGGCGTCGGATCGACGAGAGGGATGGCTCGCCTCAGTGGACGCCGCCGGGCTGAGTGCGGCGGTTGGGCGTGACTCCGACGGCTAGGGCCGGCGCAGATCTGGGGCGGCACGACGTTGGCTGACGCGGCGGCGGCGACCAAGTCGCGGCATCGAGGCGGCGGAGGTAAGCGGCGGTCAGGGCTTATTCCTTTCAATTTTTTCTCTATTGGGGTTTTGCAAATCTCGACGGTGGAGGTGGCGGATGGTGGTGATGACAGTGATGGTGGTGGCGTGGTTTTTGTTGTAGCGGAGGTGGTCGGACAATAGTGGCGGGTGGTGGTGTGTTTGTGGTAGTCGGGACGGATCGGGTGGCCGAGTGGAGTCGGGCTGGTTGGTGGCGGTTGTCTGGTGGCGACTTGGTGCTGTGCTCGGGATGAGCAGGGCTGACGGGGGTGTTTGGCCACTGGCCGAGATGGCGTGGCACCTCTGGTTGTGTGGTTATGTACCTGCCGGGTTCTGTGGTAGTGTTGGTGTCTGGTGGCTGGGGATGATGATGACGATGACGAGGGAGCTATGGTTCAGGCAGGGTTGATGGTGATGAACGGGCGTGATGCCGTGTAGGTCGGGGATAGGGGCTTGCTGTCGTGAAGTTGACGGCGAGATGGTGGTGGGGGCGGTCGACAGGAGGCAGAAGCGACGAAAACAAGGCTAGGGCTAGGATTAGGGATTTATTGATTCGTGTCGAGGTTGTCGACACGGAGAATGAAATTGTATATGTAAAATATGGAATAAGATAGTGGACACGTACACGGACACGATGCACGAGTGGTTGGAAATTATTTGTGGAAAAAATTTTGTGGCTGTGAGGAATTTATGGACGAGTACCTGCCTATTTATAGTATGTGGGAATTCCCAGTTTGATAAAGATTATGAGTAGTTTATACCCAATTAGATAATTCCCTACATTATACAAATCCAATTCCAAATATAATTCCCATTTAAATCTAATTAAATTATATCCCTATAGTTTAAAATAAATTTAAATAAATCAAATTTCAATTATATGTATTAAGGTAATATATTTAAATAAATCCAAAGATTAAATCATAATTTAAATGGCCACAATGACTTCCAAATATATTTTTCAAAATACCAATAATAATAATTTCGAAAATAATAAATATTTTTAAATATCTTTTTGAATAATAAAATAAATTTCAAAAATCACAATAAATATTAATATGAAAATTTTTAAACTACATTTAATAATTTAGATAAAACAATTACGAAATTAAACATAAATAATCAAATCTTTAAAATACCTTCTTACTAAATAAATTATTATAAGTAATAAAAATAAATTTTGAAAATATACATGAAATAATTTTCTAGTTTTCTAAATTACCACTATTCAATAAAATAGCATTTTATAATAAATAAATAATAGGCCTTGCCTTTAATAAAAATAATTATTATATATATAATTTTGAAACCATTACCGATAATAAAATTAAAAATTATTTTTCTAAAAATATGTACCTCGCACATATTCGCACTCGAGGAGTAATACGAAAAACGTAAATCTTTGTACGACGTTCAATACGACTATGCGACGTACAATACAAAATTTTAAATCAGTACCAAATTTTATAATAAAATAAAAATACTAGTAAAAATTTAGGGATTTTACAAAATCCAATCTTCTCGACTTCTATGCTGCATGCTGTCAGAAAAATCATTCTGTCAGATCAAATCTTTTGCTTTAAATGCGGCCAGTCTGTCCCCAGCATAAAGTTCAATGAATAGCTTCTGTGTAAAGTAGCTAGCGTAAAGAGTGGCTTGCGTAGATAGTAGCTCACGTAAAATTCTCAACTTCTTTTTCTAAGTCCTTGAAGCACTTTTTACGCTCTTACAAGACCACCTTCAAATTTTTCAAATTATTTTTAAAAATTTGAAATACTTTGAACATAAGCGTAAAATTCGGGATTTCATAGTCGGCGTAGAATTCAGGATATCTAACGGTCATTCGCGTAAAAGTTGGGATATCCAACAGTCAGCGTAAATGTCGGGAATTTGAACCGATTCAAAAATTCTCTATAAATAAAGCTCTTTGAAGAGAGAAAAACTTTACTTGTCTTCCATACTCTCGATCTCTTTTACTCTTCTTCCTCTTTCATACTTTTGCTTTCGATCCGATGGCTCCCAAGAAGTCCGCCGCCGGCAGCAAGGGCAAGAAGCCCGTCGGTTCATCCTCGGCCGACCGCACGAAAACCCCCGTTCAATCATCCACGACGCCTCACCAGAGCAACCCCACTGTGGCTCCGGTAATGAAGGGTAAAACCCTACTTAATCTCGGCTATGAGTTCATCGGAGAAGAAGGAGAAAACCCGAACCTTCAGATTTTACGCCTACGTCACACGTGTTAGCGTAGAAACTGAAATAACAAAATACGCCGACGTTATACGTGTCAACGTAAAGTTAAGAACATACGCCCACGTTTATACGTGTCAGCATAAAATTAAGAAAATACGCCCACGTCTATACGTGCCAGCATAAAAATCTAAATTACGCTCATGTCTACACATGTCAGCATAAAATCTAAAATACGCTCATGTCTACACATGCCAGTGTAAAATCTAAAATACGCTCATGTCTACACATGCCAGCATAAATTTTACAATATGCTCACATCATCATGTGCCAGCGTAAAATTTAGAATACGCTCATGTCAACACATGCCAGCATAAAATTTATAATACGCTCACATCAACATGTGCTAGCGTAAAATTTAGAATACGCTCACATCAACATGTGCTAGCATAAAATTTAAAATACGCTCATGTCAACACATGCCGGCGTAAAATTCATAATACGCTCATATTAACATGTGCTAGCGTAAAATTTCACAAGTGAAAGATTCTGTGTAAAATAAAGACTTTACACTTTAAATCTTTTCATCAACTTCAATAAGCGTAAAGTTTACATAGTCAAAGTCTTTAACCTTTATGTGTAAAAACATAAACTAATTTATCGGCGTAAAAATTTCAAATTAGATTTTCACTAACTTGATTTTTCTTTTTCTTTTGGCAGTGGATTTGCAAATTCACCCTCTTGCAAAAGTGTTTGGTTCATCAGTTGGTATGGTGGGCTAGAATTATTTGGAGAATCTGTCTCATGTAGAGTTTCCTCAATCGAATCCGGAGTACCCTGTAGAGAGATCACAATTGATAGCTGCCCAAGGAGATAGAATGCTGCTATCCATGATTAATAGAGAACTGTTGACCTCGCTGGATGGCCAACAATTTGCAAAACCAGCTTTCTTATTTGGGGATGCAATAGACTGCAAGTCTCAAACACACCCCAAGAAGGAGTCTTGGGTATTCAAATCTGGAGATAGAGTCATGTATCTTCCTGACATGGATAGAGATTATCCCCTGTCCGTATTCATCCATGCCACCCATCCCTGACAGATGCTATGGAATCTGACTCCCAGCAGTCACGGAAGACCCAGAAAGATCATTTTTAAGAGGGAGAGAGCCAATGACATGGGCTATTACACCAGTACTCCCAATGGTGGTGTTGTTCCTTTCTCTGGTCTCTTGCCAGGATTTACTCTGAGTGAAGATTCGTCTTTAATCCAACCGGTGCAGACCCATATGTTCATCAATAAGTTTATAAGGGCTGCGATATTATATCCCCAAACAAACCCTAGGCTACATGGATGGTTGACTCTATTTAACCAGAACTGGATCCAGATTAGTATTTGGATCATGAAGAACTTCCAGACGGAGTTGAAAGATATCGGCCTGTATGAAGCAGTGGCCTCCACTAGTCAGGGTATACCACCGAACAGTAACTTGTTTATGGCCCTGATGGAGATATATATAAGTTCGACTGGAACTTTTGCGACCCCAAGTGGTGAAATGGGTCTCGCACTCCACGAGATGCAATTTATGTCGAAGCTGCCAATGGGGAAGTCCCATATGAAGAATATGTTCCCTCCAACCGGGAACTTGCTGAAATCAGGAAGAAAAACCCTCAATTGGTTGAGATATAAGAAGAGTTGATGTGCCATTACATGATATACACTACTATGCATGAGAGTGGATCTCATCTAGCATACATCAATAAGTGGACAACATATCTCTTTTTCTATAAGGATAAAATATCCAAAGATGATAAAGAAAGATTCCAGGAGAACAAAGCTCCAACTATCAACACTGGTTCAATAATCCCTGCTGACAAAATATGGGATATGATGATCACCTACAAATTTCTGAACAGATATTTGTCCACCAAGACTGGAGAGTTCTCTGCCGGAACCGAAGCCTTGAGCTTCCTCAGATATGGCATCCAGAAGATCTCAAAGAGAGCCTTGGTGGCAGGCTTTCTTTCTTTATGGTTGAGAAGATGGATTGTACCGGGGACCGGTACAGTTGATAGAATCCACCGAAGCGTGCTATGGCCAGCAGTACGTTTGGTGTTTAAAGCCAGAATCAATCTACTATCGGCAATAGTGTGCCGAGTAAATACAGGTTTGAGGACTTTTGGTGAGGAGCTAATCAACAACGCTCCTCATCGGAACGTATTCCCCAAGGTAGAAATGCCCTACACTTACTTGATGGGGTGGCTATTGCACCACAACTGTAATTTATTGCCACCAGGCCCAGAAGATGATGCAGAGGTTTTCCTCCAGAAGTTCGGCAAAGCTACATGGATTGCCACGACAGTGGCAGATACCCGAACAGTCTTAAATTATTCTTATGGTTGGAACTTTTTCTGTACGAGGCAACAAGTTCTAGCCGACTACTTCGACATTCAATTTGAAGATGAGGTTGAAGGAAGAACTTTATTATCAGCACTAGTCTTCAGGTGGCTACAGTGCATCAGACCCTCTCATCTGATGTACAGAAATGAAGACAGTTGTGCGTTCGAACCATATCTACCAAGTAGGTTCGCTCGCCAATTTGGATATGACCAACTTTATGTTGGTAACCCCTCTACCTGTTTCCGTCACTATGGGAAACTGATTGACAGTGCAAGAGATTGGAGATATTTTAGTACTGCCCGTACTGGTGCCAAATTCAAAATATCAACCGCTACCAGCACCACAGAGCTACGTATACTTCATATGTATGCTCACTTTTATGCTTCCATCCGTTCCTTCGCCCATGGCTACGGTATGAGAGGTAGTCTAAGATGGCCCAAGGAAGGGAATGTTGAGGAACCAATCAGGGTATCATCAGACATCCCTGACGATACAGCTGTTTCAGATCAGTATCTGGAGGTTATCCCTACGGAAGTTGGAGAAAAAGCTGCAGAACCAATCATTATTGGGAAGTCCCATAAACGGAAACAAAGTGCAGCTGTCACTCTTCCAGAGAATACCCCGGAAAAGAAAAAGAAGACTACCATCAAAGGGCCCTCTAGACCAAGGGCCGCTACTCCAGAGATTGATATTCCAGTCGAGGAGCCGCAACACGTTGCATCTTCTTCATCTCATCCCGGAGAAGGGTCTTCGGTCTCCCAACCAGCAGCACCTGCAGAAGCTGCGGTAGTCCTATCTCCTGGACGCCTCAGCTCGTCGCTTCATTTAACTTTGCCACAAGAGGCGCAAGTTATTGTAGACGTCGCCCCAGTATATGTTGTTGATCAAGAGCCCATCCCATCCGATAAACGAGCTATTAATTTTGATGATGTGGATTAGACTGGAGATTATGATACGTACTTGGCACGTCCTACCCATACTCCAGGTAAATATAATATATAGAAAATCCATACAAAACTATGATTTTTGTATATTAACTTATTTTGTTTAATTTTTGTAGGTATTATCATTGTTCCAAAACTTGTAGCTCCTCCTTCTCCTCAAGAAGATATTTATGAAAAAAATGAGGAATCTGAGGAGGAGGCTTCTTCATCAGAAGAATAAGATGCTCAAGAAGAAGTACTACGAGAGCCCGAAGTGGAGACTCAGAAAGAATGTCATCCATCTCTGGAGGTACAACAAGAGCCAGAAATATAGGCTCAGCCAGAAGTGTCCCCTCCTGCTGAGGGAAAAGATAAAGAACAAACTACAGTAGAATATATTGTAGATGATTAAGTGGCTGCGGAAGAAGAGTTAGATTTTAATAAAGAATCAGTTGTAGAAGGACTCACCACAACTGAAATACTTGAAGATCCCGCAGAGCCAATAGCTGAAGAAGGTGATGAAGGCATACTCAAGTCACCAACTGAAGCTGAGGAAGTTGTAATAGCATCCTCTGCTATTACTACTGATCCAGTACCAGTTCCTGAAGAGGCAATGCCTGAACCAGAGTCAACTACCACAACTATCATTCCACCCGCACCTATCACCGCCACTGAAACTCTAGTAGTTTCAGCTCTAGAGACGGCTGGAGAAACAAATACTGAAGACACTGTTCCTGAAGCTCCTGGGAACCAGTTGGCTACGGTAGCAGTGACAACAATGGCTTTATCTCAGCCTGCTACCAAGGCAACAACATCTGCTCCTAGTCTTCAGAGAAGAGACTTGGTAGACATCGCTGCTATACCGAGTTCAAGTGCAGAAATGAATTTCTTAGTTGAGATTTATACTGAAACTTTTTACAAGACTCTGGCAGCTCTGATCAAGATGGTATTGATTAAGGGCCTCAATTATGAAAGTTTGAAGGCATCTATATCTCTCACGATCAGAAATGTCGCCATGTTTAACGATGCGGCGAGAGTAGCAGCATTGGAGAAAATCGTAGAGGGACTTGAACAGCCCATCAAAGAATATCTGAAGCTGTCAAGTAAAACTACTGAAAATCTCATCCAAGAGGAATATGACGCTTTATCAGCTGAATACCTCGCTCAGGAGACGAGATTGAAAGAAGCCCTCCATGAATATAGTATAAAGGTCACCAAAGAAAAAGCTTTTTTGGCAGGAGCAAAGCCCGAGCTGGATAGCCAGAGAGAAGCCTATGAAACCTCGAATATGAGAATTCATCAACAAAATGATAGAATTTGAGAAGTTGAGGCTGAGTTGGCTCATTTGAAGGCAGAGAGGGATCAGCTGATCACAGCTTGAGACCAGTAGCTTACACAGAGCTCGATCTTGGAAGAACAAGTCTTTGGAGCCGAATCTACTATCAAAACTATTGATGAAGCCAAGGATCAGATGATAGTCACTTTTGTTGAACTTTTAAATATCTGTACTCCTGAAGCTCGACGTGCCGTGGCTACTAAGACTATACTGAGCTCTCGTGACAAGCGTCTAGCGGAGCTACAGAAATTACTTTCAGATGTCTCTGCCCCTCCTTAGGCAAATAAAGAGCTTTTGTAATCTTCTATTTTCATTCTGTAATGTTTTACAAGAAATGAATAAAATATTTGTTTTGTGATCCTATCATTTATTTTGAAATTAAACAATAGGTATGAGATAGAAAATACTTATCAGAGGTAATATGGACATGACAAGTCTTCTAAACTCAATAAATTATATCTATCCAGAGGTAATATGGACATGATAGATAATGAATCTCGTTTTCTGTTTAGAGTATACGATACTATCAGAGGTAATATGAACATGACAGATCGTAACAACTCAAAGAAAAAATAGATTAATATCTATTCAGAGGCCAAAAGGACATGATAGATATAAGAAAAAGTGGACTTAATATTTATTCAGAGGTAATGAGAATATAATAAATAATCAATCTCTCTCTCTATTTTTTAATCAACTGGTAAGATAGAAGATTAAAATTCTCTTCAAGGAGAACTAATAACCAGTTTAACCAAACATTGGTAGCTGGGGAATAAGGAAAAAATTCAAACATAATATTTCTTGAAGAATTTGCTATTGATCGGCATCATAAGCAAATCTCCATTAGGTTTAGACAACCTATAGGCACCATTAGAGAAGACTGTCTCGACTACATAAGGGCCTTCCTATTTTGGTTGGAATTTCCCTTTGCTCTTATGAATCATCACTATCGGTCTTCGAACAGCTAGGACTAGCTCACCGACTTTAAATACCCTCTCTTTAACTTTACGATTGAAAGTTCAAGATATGCGGGCTTGATATAGCTCAATGTGCTGTTGCGCTTGAAGACGCTTCTTGTCCAATCCTTCAACTTCTTGGAGTCGTAAGCGATCGTTATTCTCTACAGTTAGCTTATTAGCAATGGCTATTCTAAAAGATGGAATCTGGATTTCCAGTGGAAGAACAGCCTCACATCCGTAAACCAGTGAAAATGGTTTAAAACCAGTAGGAGTTCGGACTGTCGTTCGGTAAGCCCATAAACATTCTCCAAGTTTCTCATTCCAATCACGTTTATTAGAAGAAACAAACTTTTTGAGAATTTTGATGATCGTCTTGTTGAAGGCTTCGGCCAAACCATTAGTAGCTGGATTATAAGCCGTAGAAGCCAGATTTTGAATTCGATTCTTATCACAGAATCGATAAAATGTCTGACTGGCAAATTATGGTCCATTGTCATGAATTATCCACCGGGGAATCTCGAAACGATAAATGACATGATGTTTAATGAAGCTAACCACATTAAATGTTTTGACTTCAGCAAGAGGAACCGCTTCCGTCCATTTAGAAAAGTAATCGGTTATAGCCAGTATAAATTGATGCCCCTTGATAGAAGGAGGGTTAATCAGACCAATAATATCCATGCCCCAAGCTTCGAAAGGCCAAGAAGCTACTGTAGGATGTAGGAATTCAGACGGTTGATGAATAAAATCAGCATAAATCTGACATGCTTTACACAGTCTAGCATAATCCACAATATCTGCTATCATGGATGGCCAATAATATCCATTCTTTGAAAGCGGTCCTGTAATTTTGGACCAGGTTGATGGGCACCACAGACACCATCATGAGCTTCATAAAGTGTTTGCTTAGCTTCATTCTCTAAGAGACAGCGTAGCAAAAGTTTGTCATATGAACGACGATATAACATATGTAAGGAAGAATCATAGTAAAATCGAAATGATCTTCTTTTGATTGATGTAGCTTCTTTGGGATCATGAATCGCATAATTAATGAATGGACTTCTCCAATCCCTCTGTTGGGAACTTGATTCTGTAATATAACTCTGTTCAATATGCAGATTATTCTTGACACAGAAAAAGTCTCGATCCAACAAAGTAATGGTATCTTGCCTTCTAATTGGAACAACTAAGTCTGCAGCTAAACTAGCAAGAGAATCAGCTTCCAAATTTTGATAACATGGTATGAATTCGATAAAGAATCCCTTGAACAAAAGGACTAATTTGATTACCACTTGATGATAAGGGATGCGGTCAGGATTTCTGACTTCATATGTCCCTCTAACCTGATTAACAATTAGTTGAGAATCTCCATAAGCTTCCAGGAACTCGATATCCAATTGTTTTGCTACTTGGAGACCAATCAACCTAGCATTATATTCTGCCACATTGTTGGAGCAAGGCTCATTGAGAGAATAAGCACGGTATATGACCATTTTGTCAGGAGAAACCAAGACGATTCCTACTCCAGAGACAATATTATCTTTAGGACCGACCCGTGATGCTCCATCAAAATATAGTTGCCAAATGTCATCTTTCAAATTCATGTTGCAATCCACGACTTCATCTGGAATATCCTCATATAGTTTCGATGTCTCAGGTATAGGGTGAGCTGCTAAGAAATCAGCTAATGCTTGACCCGTCACTTATTTTTGAGGTACATAGACCATATCATAAGGAGTAAGCAACATCGCCCAGGTGACTAACCTGGTGTTAAGAATGCTTGGTTTTCTCATCAATACCCGAATATAATTTATTCTGGAGATGACATGGATAGTCTGTCCTGATACATAATGTCTTATTTTTGAACAACAAAAACTAAGGCCAGACATTCCTTCTCCACAGGAGTATACCTGTGTTCTGCTCCGACCTTCATTCGGCTAAGATAATAAATTGCTTGTTCATGACCGTTGTCACTTTTCTGTACAAGAAGAGCACCAAATGAATGATCTAAGGCTCGAACATATAGCAAAAATGGACTCCCTACTACTGGAGGTACTAGAACCGATAGATTTGTAAGGTATTGCTTGATGTCATTGAAAGCTTTCTTACATGCTTTATCCCAGACAAATGATACACCTTTCTTTAATAAACGGAAGACACCTTTCTTTAATAAACGGAAGAAAGGTTGACATCTCCCAGAAAGATTGAATATAAATCTCCTGATATAAGTAATACTATCATGGAAGCTGCAGAGTTCTTTCAAATTGCGTGGAGGACGCATTTCAAGAATTGTTTTAATTTTATCAGAATGAACATGAATACATTACGAAGTAATGACAAATCCCAAAAATTTACTACTGGAAACCCCTAAGAAAGACTTAGTAGGATTCATCTTCAATTGATGCTGGCGCATCAACTCAAATACTGTCTTCAAGTCTTGAATGTGATCATCCTTTGATCGACTCTTGACATCAATATCATCTACATAACATTCAACTGTTTTCCGTAGATGTTCTTGAAAGATGCTGATCATGGCCCGTTGATACGTAGCACCAGCATTTTTTAGACCAAATGGCATAACCGTATAGCAATAGACTCTAAGAGGTGTACGAAATGCAGTATGCTTCTCATCTTCCGGATGCATCTTAATTTGATTGTATCCTGAAAATCCATCCATGAAAGACATGCATTCAAAACCACATGTATTGTCTATCATGACATCGGTAATCGAAAGTGGAAATTCGTCCTTTGGACAAGCTGCATTAAGATCTCGAAAATCAATGCAAACTCAAACTTTTTTGTTCTTCTTCATAACAGGAACAATATTGGCTACCCAATCTGGATGTTGTTCTTCACGAACAAAACCTCATGTGATCAGCTTTTTGACTTCTGCTTCAATTGCATCCATCATGTCTGGTTGAAAATACCGTTGTTGTTGTTTTACAGGCTTGGCATTAGGAAGAATATTGAGTTTATGAGTAGCAACTTTAGGATCTTGACCCGGCATATCCTCATAACTCCATGCAAAGATATCAATATATTCTTTAATTAATTTTATCAACTCTTCCTTTTCATCTTCGGATAGGTTTTTACTGATGAATATTGGCTTAGACGTAGTTCGGTCTCCAACATCAATCTGGACAATCTCATCCTCTGTAGGTGGCTGTCGCTATTCAAAACAAAGTTCCTATTGAGTGTCCATTTGTTGTGCCCAAGGATTATTCTCAAATGGTTCAGATTCACCATCAGTTTGAACCATGTTGACTGAGAATACACACTCGGATTCATCTTAATAGTCTCTTTCAAAATATAAATCTTCTAAAAAAACTGGAAGAACATTCTTTTTCCATATCTTCTTTGCACATGTTGTGTGTATCCGATTTGATGAATTGGATTTCTTCTGAATTTGAGGATTGTGAAGAACTGGAAGAAAATTCTTCTTGTATATCCTCATTAATTATGTGGGACGGATCGTATTCCAACCTATGATGAGTTTTCTGGTAAAATAGATCACCACATAATGGTAATCGCCTACCTTTGTCTTGATTGAGACCTTGCAGAGTCTTCAAGTCATATCCCAAATTCTGGATAATCTTAAGAGATTGTTGACTATATTTGTCAATTCAAATTCTTTCTTTATTTTTATCTCTAAGATCATCTGTCAGAATAACAAGAATATTTCTAGCCAGGCCAAGCACAATTTGGTGCTTATTTTTCTTGTCAGACGGAATCACGAAATAAGATTCTTTGTGACGTCTATAAGTTACACAAGCTTGTGATGAAGCGGCTACAGGAAGAAGATAGGGACAAGATGTTAAGAACCTTTGAGCATAAGGTCCTACATCGACATGAGGAGAATTTTTTTTTCTTATGGTCAATATATAAGGTTTCCTCTGTATCTATGTCATCTTTATATTGATGACTTTGATCATCAAAAGATAAAGTCATTCTTTCAATAAATTTGACACCCATATACTCAAAAAGGAAATCTTTATTGATGTTAGAAAGTACAAAATGATCAATATTTACATCATTTATAATTTGACTGCTATGCATCAGATTGATCATTAATGGACAATCATCCGTCTTCTGCGTAGACTTGCCAAGGTTGATGATTAATGGTGGTTCTGGATCATTCGTACGAGAAGTACGTCCCTTGACTTTGATCATGAGAGGTTGGACTTGATTCTTGGCAGGAATACTCACTGATTCCTCAGATAAAGCTTGAGTTCTTCATTTGACCTTGATCATCAGAGGTTGGTCATTGACAGATTGGGGTTGGATTCGACCTTTGACTTTAATCTTCAAAGGTTGCTCTTCCGGAGGATCTTTATTGACAGATTGATCTTCAGCTGGTGATCGATCTTCAGCCATATCTGATATCTCCTTCACATGCTCTTGTTTGTAGAGCATTGAGTCAGAAAAATAGGCTTCAACACCCTTGAAAGGATTGATATCAGCAAATTCAGTCTTCACAACCCCTTGGGAATCCACGTACTTAAAGCATTAGTGGAGGGTTGAAGGCACAATGTTATGTTCATGTATCCATGATCTTCCGAGTAGGATGTTGTAAGATACATCTGAATTGATAACATAAAATGTCGACATAGTTCGAAGATCACCAATTTGAATCTTCAAACGAATCTTCCCCAGTGGTTTACTCTTGCCAGAGTTAAAACCAACTATTGTGATACTAGTGTAAGTCAAATCACTTGTAGGAATCCTCAAAGGTCTTAGCATACTCTAAAGAATAATGCTAATAGAAGACCCAGGATTAATATAAATCCTATCAATTTTAGTAGATTCAATATACCCCGTGTAGCACAAAGGCATGTCGTGTTTATTATGCTTCAACAGCGTATCTTCTTGTGTGAAGGTAATGTTAGGAATTGCCTCCATCACACTATGACATTGTGGACATGACACTGGTATATTGTCAGGACTCTTGAGTTGAGCTAAGCATGAATCAACTTGTAGCAAAGCTTCACTCAAAGTTTCACGGCTTTCTTTCGAAAGGCGAAGCAGCTCAAAGATCGAAAGTCTAGCTGGAGTATTAGCTAATTGTGCTAGAATATCAAACTTGTAGGGTTTCATCACCATCCCTTGATTTGAAGCAGATTTTAATGGGATATCAAAGCGTACTACTTTCTGTTTTCCCTTTTCAACCACAGATGGTTTAGCAGGAACAGAAGATGGTTGAGCTGGTATTGCTTTAACAACGTCCTCTGATTCTTTGGAAGATCCCTCATAATCTTTGTGGTACTCTTTCCCAGATCTCGTACCAGCAAAGGTTTCTTCTTCAGACTCAGAAGAATGAAGGACCATATTGCAGGATTTAGTCTTCTTTCCCTTAGTCTTTTTTTTACGAGGATTTTTATGAAGAACCTCAGAACCCAATCAAACATTGGATTTTTGACTTTGAATTTGTAAAAAAAGTCGTATTCCTTTATCATAGTTCAAACCTTCTGCCTTTTGAAAGTCATAGCCCATCTTTTTCATGAGATGGACCGATTGTTGACTGTACATGTGAATGGGCAGTGGACTTTTAATAGATGGTTTAAGAGAGAAAGAAGAAGCAGAAACCTCTGTAACTACAGGAGAAAGAGAAATAGAAACCTTTGTAGCTACATGAGGAGTATTCGGAAGAAGAGGAAAAATCTATGTAGGAGCTTTTTCATAAACAGCAAAGATTTGTTGTGCCCTGTATAAGGTGATACTATTCATAGCTAACCACTGTTGATGAGTTATCTTGAGCTTGGTAGGAGGAGCTAAACTTGGAGGGCATATATTCAAACCTCTCATTCTATCCTCCAAAGGAATGCCACCCCATAAATGATTTAAATCATCATGGTCTGGGAATAAAATATGAGAAATTATATTACAGGTTTTGACTTTTTTACCTTCTTGGATTTTGAAGTTTTACCTTCATTCTCTATTTCAGGTACTAAATCAGGTTGTACCCACATGATTTCACCAGTTTTCAATGTAAGAGACAAAAGTCTTTCATTCTTCTCTTTAGCAGGCGGGATATTCACAATCTTCATCATCGCCTTTGGAATTGGGACAATTCCATCTGGGACTTGCTGTGGAGGAAAACTTCCAAATTGAAGAGAAACCATATTGGTTGTGACCGTATGCTCATCGTTAGTTAAAGCGATGGCATTGGCATTTATCAGCTCCTGAATTTTCTTCTTCAAGACATAACAAGCCTTGGCAGGATGATTTATGTATCTGTGATAGATATAATACTTGGGATTGTCAATCAGATTTACCTCATTAGGCCTTTTTGGCTCCGGAATCTTGAGTTTGCCACTCTTTACCAAATATTGGAATATCCCTGGGATATCACTGTCATCGAAAGAGTATTCTTCTTTTGGCTTGGAAGACTTCTGATTATTCAATATTATTTTGGGTTTTAAAAGATTAACCACAAGGGTTTCCTTTCCTTTCCTATTACGATTGCCGAAATTATTACCAGAAGAGCCTTTCTTTCCTTTGTCCTCTGAGGCAAAGATCATCCCGTGTTCATAAGCCAACCTACCATTGGTCTCGGTATAAACTACTGCTATAATAAACGAGGCCCAGTCTGTGAATTGGGAATCCATAAAGACAGCAATGGATGGTCGTAGATTCATTTTATATGTATCAATCAATGCTGAATCTGGCAAACCAGGAGGCATTTTCAAAGTTACATGTCAGAAACGTTCAATGAACGTCCGAGTATCTTCTTTCTCCTTTTGTTTGATTTCTATTAAGGAAGACATGTTCATGTCCATGCCTCCTTCATAGAAGCGGGAGAAAAACATTACTTTGAATTCGTCAGACACCCGATAAAAACTCGAGTGAGAAGAGCATCATTCTTCTGTAGATGTACAGTGATAATATCAAAGTAATTGATATACTGACTAGGAGAAGCCTTTCCATCAAATAATAATATCGATTGTGGCTTAAATTTTGGAGGAAAGGGTACATCATTCCAATGAGGAGGATAAGGTTGCTTAATCCCTAACCTCTGGAGCTGATCCTTGTGCTTCAAAACTTCAAACTGTGCTTTGAGCTCACGCACTTCTTGAATAGCTTAACTAGTTTGAGGAAGCACATTCGATTGAATAGTTGCTGGATGTACCGTGACCCCCACCGGAGGTGGCACATCTTCTGGAATGACAGGATCTGGAGATGCAGAATTTTGATTGACAGCAGGCTCTTGATTATTCAAAGGTATATCAACCCCTTGACTATCTTGAGTTTGTGCTGTTACCTGCACCCGTGTTACTACTGTCGGCTGAGCAGTTTGCTGAGTCATTATTATTTGGTGCATGCTTTGCATCATGGTAAGCATGTCCTTTAGTGATTGCTCAACGGTAGAGAGACGTTGTTCGGTATTAGTAGATGATGTCTCTGGTTCATCTACAATAGCATAGGATTCAACCTCCCTTGAACATACAGAGGGATTGGTATAGAGGTATGAATCGACACTATCAGTATATGACTCAAAAGATTGGGTACACCCAGCTTCTGAATATGAGGGCTACAACTGTCTTTGACTTCTTGATCGAGTATGCTGATATACCCCTTCAAAGGAATCAAGAAGTCTGTTGAACTGTTACTGACCGGGAGTCTGGGATGAATTGCGTCTTGAACGTCGTCCTCTGTTGGTATGAGATGCCATATTGACTGACACATATGACAATTCATGTTCTTGATCATTTGTTTGCTACTGAGGCACATTGTAGCTTAATCGATCAAAAACTGACCGTTTAGAAGCTGAACAACAACATTTGATGACAATCTGGTGACACTCACAATGATGATTTTCTAGGGGGAGTGTGACAGGAGATTGTCATTTTTTACGCTTTTGTATTAGCAATTCGCGTAAATCAGAAGGAGTAAAAGGAGTAGTCTTCTTTATTATATTTGGGGTAGAGAAACGTTTAGTCCCTTGTGTATAAAGAAGATTACTGGCTGCATTAGCAGAACCAAACTGTACATTTTTATGCTCTTGGAGTTGCATACGTAAATCCTGAGAGTTTTGAGCACAAAAGTCTCCATCAGCATTACGCGTAATTGTAGGTTTGGTACCTTGCGTAAAGCAGTGTAAGAAGGCTGTTGGTGGAGAACCGAAGTCTTACCAATAATATTTTTATGCTGCATACGTGCAGGTAAATTCACTTTAGATGCAAAGGCATCATTGTGAATTTTATCTACACTGTCACAGAGAAGAGATTTACCTTTATACGTAGAGCGCAAAACTTGAGTATCTGCCACGTCACAGACGAAAGATTTTCCTTTACGTGTGGAGCGTAAATTTTGTGTGTCTACCACGTCACAGACGGGAGACATATTTTTACGTGCGGGACGTAAAGCTTGTGTGTCTACCACGTCACAGACGGGAGACTGATTTTTACGCATAGAGCGTAAAACATGAGAGTCCGCCACGTCACAGACGGGGGACTGAGTTTTACGCACGGAGCGTAAAACTTGATTTTTACGCTCAGGGCATAAAACTTAATTTTTATGCTCAGGGCGTAAAACTGGATTTTTACGCGCAGAGCGTAAAACTGGATTTTTACGCTCAGAGCGTATCACCGAAGTAGAGACTGCCTCGTCACAGACAGGAGCCTCCACCACAGGAGTAGAAAGGATTCCTTTGCCTACAGAGATAGCAGAAAGATCCGAGGATGCTTTGGACTTGGGAATCCAAACTTTTTGCGCCTTCCGTGATTTCTGAACACTGGAGCAGTGAGTACTACCCCCATATCGGAGCATTTCTTCGTAGGCAGTCTGGTCGAAGTGCACAACTGGAGTCTTCTTTGTTGATCCGACCGATACATCATCATATTGAGCAATTGCCTTCTCGTCAGAGGAGAAGGTCGTCCGCAGCAGAGTCGCCATTTTGTTTCACTTAACAAAATGCTAAAAAATTGGCTTTTGAAAGAAAACTAGAAAAAGTACAGAAGTACAAATTGTTCTGTGAAGTATTGCTATGGAAGTCTGATCTGAGAGCGATCACTTTGTTCCTTGGACCATACGATGATGATGAAGAAAAAAACTGCTTGAAGAAGAAGAACAATCGGAAGAACTAAGTCACTGGAAAGGTATCGAGCAACGGCACTGATGATACAGTCGAATGCTTTCTTGCTTTGCTTCACCCTATTCTTGAGAAAAAGTTGAAGAAATGCTTTTGGGAATATCACTCTAGAAGTATGAATTTTTTCAGAATCTCCTTTCCTGTCTTTCTGTTGATCTCTTGATACATGATATGTAAAAATAAGTCTATTTATAGACTCGACCCTTTGTGCGTAAAAAGCAACAAAATCGGGTCTCTACGCTAGTAACTGTCACCCACGATCCAAATCATTCTCTACGCACGCTGACACGTGTCCCATATAGAGTTTGATCTCTATGCATCGTGACACGTGTCCCACTACTTCAACAAAATGGGGAGAGCATGTACACACGTTCCTCGAGAAGTATGGCATGAAAGTCACGTGGGCAAACCACGTTCTTAAGTTGTCAGGAATGATCGGGCTTAAAAATGACCCAAAACACACTCCCACCGTAAAGTGGCAAACTGGGCGAAAAAATAACTCAAACTAAACGTCCTGTGTAAAGTAACTAAAATAGCCTTGAGCATAAAAAGTAGCCCAAATAAACTTTACGCCCACAATAGCCTTGAGCGTAAAAGCTCGAATAGCTACCGTGCGTAAAAGAAGCAATTGCATTGAGCGTAAAGTAGCCCCATCTGCACACTATATGACGAGTATTGGGTTTGGTGTAAATCCAATCTTCTCGACTTCTGTGCTGCACGCTGTCAGAAAAATTATTCTGTCAGATCAAATCTTTTGCTTTAAATGCGGCCAGTCTGTCCCCAGCGTAAAGTTCAATGAATAGCTTTTGCGTAAAGTAGCTAGCGTAAAGAGTGGCTTGCGTAGCGAGTAGCTCACGTAAAATTCTCAACTTCTTTGACTAAGTCCATAAAGCACTTTTTATGCTCTTACAGCCAAGTTCGAACACCGTCGGCGTTTCGATTCCTCCGATTGCCTGAGGGGGATGGGGCACTACATCATACACCACTCAGAAAAAGTTTTGTCCTCAAAACTGTCTGAGTACTTACTTTTAGACCACTTTGATCCAAGAACTCTCGTACACACTTCGCCTATGCGTTTCTTCAATCCGAGCCACACTCGCACTACTATCAATCTTTCCTTTAATACGATTTTAAAATCCTCGACATTTCTCCATTCCTCCAGTCATACTTGAATTCAACGTATGACTTGGTTGGATCGTGCACGTATTCCAGGCGTCCCCAAAATACATGTATTTTAGCTAAGCAGCATAATAGAGAATTCGTCATTCTCACTCGAGTCCCATCGTGTACGTATTCAGGAATCCCTGAAATATATGCATATCAGCCGAATCTCGTAAGGGGTATTCCTATATTCTTGATTCACTCTATCCATCCATACCAATCCTCAATATCAATCTATCAAATGCTAACTCTTGCAACGAGGGCATCTCGCCTAACCGCTAGGCCATTTCTTAAGGCTAAAGTCGATGTCAGGATTGAAATCATAGTTCCCTACAATAGTGCCAACACTGACCCCAATCCTAGGGTCAAACCAAAGTCAATAATATGAGGTTTTCTATCCAAGCTCGCATCACTCAGATTTCTAAACATCGAACATGATCACCTAATTCGCATCAAAGCATTCGTTGCGCAGATTCAAACCCGCTTAAATCACCAATTAATTCACATATCCATTCTAACCAATTCATGTATTCGATCATGAGGTCGTCTAGCACAAAAATTTGTCATGCCCCAATCTCACGCAAGTTCGATTATTGGACATTAATAACCATGCCACGTTCTCGCAGGATAATCGTCCTTATTGGAGCTTAACTCTTGCTTGATTTTAGACTAATTCATTCTCGATATGCAAATTGGACCTACTAAATCCTCAAGTTCAATCGTCAAGCATATTGAGTTATTCTTGAGTCTACCTTCACGTTAAACCAGAAGTCGAAGTAATCAAATTATTACGCCATGCAAGTTCGATCACCCCTGCTGTATGAATCACCATACTAGCGCTCACACGGAGTGATTTCCCTAATCCGACGTACGAGGCTGGAGTTGCGCTCGCATAAGACAAGAATGTCAACGTTGTGGTTATCGTCGAAGCAATCCAAATATTTCATTTTCATCAAAGCCAAGATCTCAGTTCGATAGAATGTTCGTTATCCGTTCAACAAGAAAATCCTCAAGCCAAGTCTATCTTTTCTTCGACACATTTCAATATCCTGAGTATAGCATCCACCAGAACAATAACATTTTACACGATCATCGTTCCTCGAATCAGAGTACCCCCGAGTTATGGCACATCGATCTTTGATACGCCTCGATACCATCGATGATGTACGTAACCTGACGATCTTCCTTTGTAACGAACTCTGAGTCGTACAACTGATGCTATTGTCCGAATTGGATATACCACAATTCTATTTGACCAAATCCGAAATCATAAGTGTGATCCTCTAGGTTTCCTCGATCAAGACATTCATTTTTATTAATCGTTCTGAATCCTGATTCAATATTGTTTTCTATCTCGCGTTTCCATTCACAAGTTGTCCACACGACATCTCGTTCGGGACATTCAAAGTCACGACCAACTAAGCATGACACGTTCTAAGGCTTTGCACGATCGCATCGCCTCATCGATATACTCGTTGTTACCCATAATCCTTAATTTTTGCTCGAATGATTTCCAAGACGAACCATACACCACTCTGGATTCGAGCCATCCAATCTAGTCCACAATCACGTTTATATTATTCGCTAATACATCTTTCAGATTTGTTCGACAAACTCTAGCGTAATTGCTCACGTCATCTCGATAGTCTAAGTCTCGTATATTTCTATCGATATTCCACATTTAAATCATATTTATGATTCACGCGTCTCGACGTACTAAGTCGTTCGCACTATTCTCAAAATCTAAACTAATCTTTTGTGTACGCCTAAGCGTTAGTCCGATAGTATTTCTATCGATATACACTCTAAGTATATCTCCACTTCCGACCAAACGATACTTAATATCACTCGCAATTTATTTATACCATAAAGTCTAGTTGCGCGACACACGGCACAACTTAGCCAAAATTCTGTGTGCACATCTATCCCGTACGGACTATACTCTGATTTTGTACGCACATTTGCTAGTGTCGACGTAGGACTCATTAGGCACGCATGCGACTTACTAACTTTAGCATGTGTTTTCTATCAACTCAAGTTTGACACCATTCGGCACAAAGGCCATCGCCTACCGATGCGTTCGATTGAACACTTGTACAAACTTTTGAAAATATTAAGACTTATTGTATGGACCTGCCATGGGACATTTGAGAGAGAGCGCACACTTCTTTATCAACGACAAGCTTTCAAAACTGAGAGATTCGACTTGAAGTCCAAGGACGTAAAGCCGTGCTCTGATACCACTATGTCACGCCCTGCTTCCGTAGGAGCGATCGTCCTCGCTAAGGCATGATGTCGCATGAGCATAGATTGCACTCATGCAAGGCAGTTTCATAACGGCCGATTACAGTGGCTGCGACGGGGTCGTCGTACAGAAGTCCCAAGCAGAAACATTAAACATGCAATAAAAATTCAGACGCAAAACACAAGTTATTCAAAAGTTCTCTTTATTGATATTGAATAATAATATTACAATAGGGAGCAAGGCCATGAATACAAGTCTCTCAAGCTCACTTTTCTCTTATTTTACAAGTCACTATGCTCTCTCCCATCTCTCGATATAATGCTTGAGCCAGCGGATATGTCGGAAGGCAATGTCCATACATTATGTCTCATATAAGTCTTGACTCCACACGACCGCACGCTTCAAATCGCCAAGGAACTCCGTGCCTTGATGCATCCAAGCGAGCTCCGTGCCACTTGCTTCTACCTGTGCCTGCACATAAAAACTGTGTGGGTGTCAGTACTTAACTGTACTGGTGGAGTGAGCTCCTCGCCCACCCATACAAAGATGACACGTTTATTTACTTTGTGCAGCTTAATCCCTTTTTGATTGTCTTGCTAGTCTTACCTTAGGATCAGTTTTAGGACAAAGACACCTTAACCTATACCATGCAATGCAACGGCAGGTTCGTGCTATACACTATTCGTGACTTCAATATATTCGAGGCAGTACCTCGTCGGGTAGTAACTTATGCAAACTCGGACGTGCCAAGACTTTCACTTGCTTTGATGTACCTCTGAACCACTCTCATGCCAATGACGTCAAGGGGACGACTTGTGCTGGTCGTGCCACTAGACTTGATCGTGTCTTAAGATCGAGGCCGTGCCTTGCATTTCAACAAGACTTAAGCAAACTGCCTTATGGTCCTTCCTGACTTAACTCGAGACTACGCTATATTCATGCCGAAGCACGTGTCCTTGCTATAGCCAAATCTTAGGCTCCAGAATGGTGATGCTACCGTGCACACCTAACTCGTGCCGATTCAAGGTTAGCTCTTACAATAAGCATAACTTGTTAACCCAACTCGTAACCTGCTAGTACTCGACGCAATCCAAAGGCATACACGCGGATAGCCGCTCTTATGCCGACACATCAATATGAGGGGTCACTAGCAATGACAAGCTATCCTTGATATTTGCATACGGTGACCATCCGCGTGGCAAGGTACGAGCTCCCACCGAATGCCCCTCAGCCTATATTGTAACTGTTCACTTCAGTCGAGTCGTACCATCGATGAAGGTCGTATAATATCTGCAATTCCTCCTTGGCCGATACGAACCTGGTGCCCCGAGATCGTTCGAGGAATTTACCATTGCGCGCAAGTTGTCAAATGACCATGCAAGACTCAACTCGATCTACCAAGTCCTTTCTTAATCCTGACCATTCTTTCCAACTTTCTATCGAGCCTCCCAAATAGCGGGACCGATCTCGTGAACTTCTTTATCGAGACTTATCGAGACTCCCAAGTAGCGGGATCAATCTCGTGTACTTCCTTATCGAGACTCCCAAGTAGCGGAATCGATCTCATGTGCTTGCTTATCAAGACTTATCGAGACTCCCAAGTAGCGGACCGATCTTGTGTTTTCCTTGAGACTCCCAAGTAGCAGGACCGATCTCGTGAACTTCCCTATCGAGACTCCCAAGTAGCGGGACCGATCTCGACGACAACCAGTCGCCTGGACTTCCTTTGTCCGTGGCATACTTTTTACTAAACCAACCGTGGCTCGTACCTTAGATAGTCCTTATTCTCTAGGCGACGCTATCGCTCAAGTCATATACTTTATATGACGAGCCTTCTTCTCGTAGGACTAGGTGACTTGGCAACCGCAAGAAACAGGGGTTAGTGCTTGCTATGACTTCGATAGCCGAGCGAAACTCTTGTCGGCCTAGACTTAATCCACAAGCCGTGCAATTCGACTTAAACCATGGGACAAGCGAAGGCTATGCCAAGCCTTGGACGACGGGACCATGCATGCATTATCAAGCATTCACGCGGGCGACGCCTATGACTTTGGCTAATTCCAGCATCATGGCAAGTTAGCAACTTAGGCCAACTTCCTTCTTCCAAGCTACGGGACGAAGGACCGAGTGTCATTTTGAAAGTATGTTGAGCAAACTTCTAAGCAGACCGTGGTACCTTTTTCCATATTCTAGCACATCCGACCCTTCGGAATTATTCCCTTAGCTATGTGGATGCGTCTCTTTTATTTTCAAGCCTAACTTGTGCAAGTTGAAAACATGCGATTTATTAAGTGAAGGCTAAGATGAGGCAAGTTCACCGAAACTACCCCACCTGAGCGAGGAGTCGCCTTAACCGAGAGAGTCTTCGAGCAGCCGTTGCAAGGACAAGTTCGAATGCCGTCGATATTTCGATTCCTCTGATTGCCTGAGCGGGATGGGGCACTACACTATATCCCAATGAAGTGGTTGCTGCTGCTTTGGCGGATCTTGAGAGACCAGCTCCCTTCGGATGTGTCGATCAAATCCCTCGAGTATATCTTGGCCTCGAGATGTTCGTACTTCACAGAGCCGCAGGAGGAGACGTCGGTCCACATTTTCAGCTCAGGATGGCTCGCTAGTCAGTATGGTACATTTTGAAGCTCGAGCATATATTGTGACTAGCGGAGACTTCCTCATGTCCAGATAGTTCGCTTGGTGGAGCGGGTCTCATCAGCACGCCAGGAAGGTGATGGTAAAGGCTATAGTTTGTCTGTTGTGGAAGGAAAAAAAGCAAAGCTAGATACGAGCAAAGAGGTTAGACGGCGAAGCGGCTACAGGAGGAGAGCCTGAGGCAAATAGATAAAGCTCTGGTTAGTTGCCAACAGTCGTGGAATGAAGACAACCCTTTTTTTAGAGGGGGTAGGAAGGATTTTTGGAGGGGGGTAGGCTCAGGTTGGTAGTTTTGGTTCTTATTTTACAGCCCCTCCCTAATAGGAGCTGTGGCATTTTGATCAGGGATGGGTCGGTTTGGCCTCCTGTGTAGTTCGTTTTTCCCTTTGGTTATATAGTAATTTTCTTCAAATGTATATATATATATATATATATATATATAAATATATATAAAAAATATATATATATATATATATATATATAAATATATATATAATAATAATAATAATAATAATAATAATAATAATAATGTCCACCTTTTCTACTTCTCTCCCCGCGCCGGCCCTAGCGTCTTGTCTATGTCCCCCTTCTCCCGCAGCCTAGGCCGGCCACAGCTGCTTCATGGAGGAAGGGGAGCACTCGTCCCCTCCCCCTCCTCCTTTTCCTCCCCTCCCATCTCATCCTCCAAAGCGTTCGCCGTGAGACGGCTTCTTCCCATCTCTCCCGTTTTTCACCTGTGCACCTCCGGTCTGTGCTGGCCCATCCGACCGATTGGCTGCCCGGCGGGGCATCGCCTCTGTTTTTGTGTTGGCCCCCCTGCACAACGGAGGCCTTCCTTCTTCCTCCTGTTCTGGCGGTGCGCGTGGGTTGCATCACTTGTGGAGAGGGAGATGGTGCTCCGACGTCGCGCATCGATGCCTTTGGTGCTCTGTCTCCCCTTTCCCCTCCCCCCTAATGCCTTCCACCGTTCCCTCAACGTCATTTTTGTAAGCCCCACGTCTCGGCCGTTGCTCCTACCTCCCCATTCTTTCTGCGGCTATCAGTCCATCGGTTGGCTCCGGCTACATCGCGGGTGCGCTGGTTTCTCCGTCCTCCGGTGGCACTGTCACCCCCGTCGCTCTGCTTGCAGCGGTCATTCCTTGAGGTGGCGTCCGGTTCGGCGTTTGTGCATCAACCTCCGTCCCTCCCTACTCAGTCCTTCTCTGTCACTGACGGCACCCCGACAATCTCTTTCTCGACTGAGAAAGTGAAATCGCTCGCTGCCCCCCTTTTATTTCACACTGGTTGGCCGGTTCTCTCGGACCAGGCCGCCTGTGGACGTGGTACGCAGGATATTATGGAAGATGCATTTCGTTGGTCTGATCTTGATGGACATCCTGGACGGTCGTAACCTGCTCTTCCTACCCTCCTACGAAGTGGATTACTGGCGCTTGCGTTCGAAGGAGATTTTGACCATCGTGCAACCTATGCGGGTCTCCAAATGGTCCCCGGATTATGATCCTAAGAAGGAATCTATCTTGGCGCGCCTGTTTTGTTACGACCCAGTTTCAAAAATAGGAACTTAGGCCGACACGATGCCAGCTGATATGATCTGGAATAAGTTCCCAATTTAATGGACTTATCCAGATGTACTACGCTTTAATATAACTATACTACACAGGCAAGAGGTAACATCTAAATATCATCCATATAAACAAGAAAAGTAAAACTGAAGTATGAACTGAAAATAAAAAAGTGTTTAAATAAAATACAACTAAATAGTCTGGTGGGAAAAAAAAATGCAGAGTACAACCCTAAATGAAAATACTGAAAGCAGAAAGATAGCTACTCATGAGCATCGACTAACTAGATAATAATGCTCATAACCAAAAGAATACCATACCATGAGTCAAGGGAACTCCTCAGAAAACACCTCGTCGTCTTCAGCAACAAGTCCTGTCTCAACTCCTGGTTCGTACACAGTCAGCAGTAAGTGCTCGTCTGAATTTGGAAAGGAACCAGGTCCTCAGGGGACATAATAAGATACAGAGGAAACATGCCATAAAGTAAATACTGAAGAACTATAAAGGGTGTACTAACTAGCTAAGTGAATGCACCTTGAAGACAACCCTGGTTCGTATGGTTAGGTAAATAAGAAATTTGCGTTGAAGCACGGGCCAACGTCGAATCACAAGCTGAGTAGTACATATACTAGCGTACCTTCCGACCGTACCTAACGAGGAGCTAGTAGCCGTTGCCGGATATACATACTAGTAAGTACATATGCCCCTACCCGGGCCCTCATTGTCACGCCCCAGAACCAGAATACTGGTAAGTAGGGACGGACCAAGCCAGCTACGTAATACCAATGTACTCCAGTACTCTGAAATAACGTATAAGCTGTCAAGACATGGGGGTTACTACTACAAGCCAACAGTTAATCCTAGGTCGAGCGATCCTAGGTATCTCACTCACAGGCAAAAATACAAAGTACAAGAAGTATGATCATCAGACATAAAATAGTAAAGCATCCCAAATTATATATATATGGATGATTATGAAGCTAGTAATACAAAGTAAAGAACTAGCAAGAGTAATAGTCATACATGATAAGCTCTAGTTATAGTCTAGAATATGCAACTCATGTTTAGGCCCGTAGGCTGAATGTCAAGATCCAAAACACGAGCTAAACACGTTCTCAGAGGCTAAATGCCACAAAAGAATAATGTATATAACTAGTGGAAGAATGAAATAGAAAATCCACTAAGGTACTCTGGTGCTCCAGGTAGTCACCGTCGAGTAGATGGTACGGAAGATCCTTCGGGCTCCTCTATCAGATCTGGCCAAACAAAACCAGTGGGGTCAGACCACCAATAGCAAGTACCACAAAGGAAGTCAAACTATGAACTAAAACCAGCAATAACTAACACAACAACGGATAGAGACATAAATAAGTAAATACAAATTGAGACACGTGCACTACCAATGCACTCATCTCGAGAATGGAAAAGACAATAAGAAAAATAACGTAAAGAATAGGGTAAATAACATGTGACATAATTTAAACTGTGGATATGTAAGGTAAATGGAAACATGTAAACATGTGAAATAAACTGAACATATGAGCATGTAAGAGAAATAGTACATGTGAACATGTAAGATAATTGGGACATGTGAGCATGTAAGGTAACCGGGCTATGTAAACATGTAGGGTAACTGGGACATGTGGGCACGTTAGATAACTAGGGCATGAGAGCATGTGAGAACCATATAGAACGACAAACGATTAGATGACTTAGGAACTATTCCGGAATCCAAGTTACAACCCGTAAACCAAACAAGGACCGAGGTTATAACCCTTCTCCATAATAGAACTTCATCTCTAATCAATATACAACATAGGGATCATGTATAGCGTGTGAGTACTAAATATGACGACAAATGACAAGATGACTAAGAAACTATTCCGGAATCCAAGTTAAAACCCGTAAACCAAAAAAGGACCGGGGTTGTAACCCTTCTCCTAAACAGAACTTAGTTTCTAATAATTTATCCACGAAAGTAAAGCATAAACAATAATATGCTAAAATAAACAAATACGGACACTGCCTAGACAAAACTAGACTAAACTGGACTCTATACAACATTCACGGCCAAGCAATGAGTACGACTTTATACATTAGCTAACCAGGGTTATCACAATCTTAATTACTAGCATATGCACTTTTGAGAAATTCAATCCAGTTACCTGCCCTACAGACTACCCGACTCATCCAAGCCAAAAAAAATAAGTATAGCAGACACACCGCAGTAAGATACATGTGTCCTAAAGAGGTGCCCCACTCGACGGTGTGCTTGAAGTGTGCTCATTATGACAGATAGCTCCAAATCCCATGTGTGTATATATATATATATATATATATATAGAGCGGAACACGAAGTGCTGCAGGTAACTGGGAAATTCTTCCCTCCTAATGATCTAGATAATCAAGCTATTTGTTTAGTCCTTAACATTTTCTTGTTGGATTCTGGGTGTGGCATTCCGCAGAATCAATCATAAACATGATATACAAGTCTGGACCATACATGAAAGTACACTATAACAAGCCACAACAAGAAAATATAATAAGCTGGAAGCTAGGAGTGCACTACGACGAGCCACTATAAAGAAATAGGGAGTGCGCCACGACGGACCACTATCATGTAAGCATGGAAAGACATGTACAAGAGTGCACCACGACGAGTCACTATAAACTAAGCAACGAAGACATGTAACATGGGTGCGCTATGACGGGCCACTAGCTAGTAAGAAAAGAAGACACGTAATAAGAGTGCGCCACGACGAACCACAATAAAGAAATTCTTGACATGGCATAGACTGCAAAGTACAATAAGTCCGGGAAGGCATGGCAATACATATCATAGCATATAAGAAAGAATCAAAAGGAAAGACATATCATGGCATGTTAAAATTAAAGAATAAATAAAAGTAAGTACATGACATAGAATAATAATTGAACATATGCTAGCGTCAAGTGTATATAGGGTGTATAATTATTCTCTAACTATACGAGATCAACTAATCATGTTAAGAATTTATTACAGTCGAAGAAAATATCAAAACGGCCAAGTACAAAAATATGCCAAAAGATCAAAAATAAGATTAAAATTATCCGTCACATATGAACTGCAATTAAGGTGAAACAAGAAGATTCTTAAAGCCAAGGCAATGATCTATAACTTTCATGTTTTGAGTTTTTCAAGATTCTAGCTACAAAACAGCTTAAAGAAGAAAAAACAACCATTCAAGGCGATCTGCGCACGGGCGCAATAAGTGCACGAGCAAAACTGCCCAAGGCGCGTGGTGCGCGCATGCACGGTACATGGTTTGCATACTGTGCGCAAAACGGCACACGAGAGAAAATTGTACGGGCATGCGGCGCACGAGATGCACTGCACGTGCGGGCAAAAATGCCTACGACACAAGGTACACGCAAGCATGGCGCACGGTAGAAAATTGCGTGGGCGCATGCACGCGAGATGTGCTGCACGTGCAATTAAAAATACACACGACACAAGGTGCACACAAGCACGTCGTGCGGGCGTACGACAAAAAATTATGCGGGCGCACGACAAAAAATTATGCGGGCGTACGGCACGCGAGATGCACTGCACGCATGGGCAAAAATACCCACGGCACAAGGTGCGCGCAAGCACAGCGCACGACAGAAAGTTATACGGGCGTGCAGGCAAAAATGCTCACTCCGCAAGCATGGCGCGCGGCACTGTTCATCGTCCCGACAGTACCAAAAGGTGTGAGAAACCCATGAACACAAAAAATGGCATAACTAATTCAAAATAAATTGAAAACAAGTGGTTCAAAATCCAAATTTGGGTAGAATAAAATTTCCTAGAACATGTAACGCTTATATTTTGGAAATAACGAAGTTGAAGAAATCAAAACTAAGAAAAACTACGAAAAATATAAACTTAGATCTACAAAAATGTAAGCATCAAAACCAAAAACTCCAAGTTCCAAAGAGACTTAGAATCATGTAAGGAAGAGAATAAAACAAACAAAATGGCAAAAATAATATGTTCAAGATTTGGCGAGATGTACTTGCCTAGGGTTGGGCTCCAAGTGTAAGAGAAGAGAAGAAGAAATGAAGAGAGAGAGATGAGAAGGGTTTTATACAAAACCCTTCTCATCTCAACCGCAAACCAAACCAAGCAAAGCCAGCCAAGTTGAACCAAACCAAGTTAAACCAAGTCGAGATTAAACCAAGAAAAGGCTAAGAAAGACAAGTCAAAAGAAAGATCACATGACAAATGTCAAAAATTCGTATATGTAAAAAAATACGTATAACAAAAAACGGGAGTGACAGGTATGTCGTTGGTATACACTGATATACTTGCGGTATGCCGATCAAAGAGAAAATTTATAAATTGAAATTTTTTTAAAGCATTCCGAAAACTAAGAAAACATCAAATACAGTACAAAAATATGTATCCATATATAATACCGATACTGTGAGACGAGTTTCACACCCACTGAGGCTAACATAAAATAATGTAACTGTCTGTCCCATAAGCCTACTAATTGCCTTCCCCTGTCCTTGGAAATATACAAGTCGTATCCACCACTTGAACATTCCGTCTCTCAATGCAAGATCATAATAACTAGACACAACTTAACCATTCTATGAACCAGAACATGAGCCTTTTGCATTTGGTAGCTAGCCAGATGTGCAAGCCCGTGCCATGGTATGAACTCACTCAGAGCCAAGTCGTACGTAGTGCCAAGGTCATGGGAATCATGTCTATGATTCCACAACTTAGGGTTGTCACCTAGGACTAAGTAAATTACATGAACCTCGATGATAATAACGTCATCGACTGCATTCGAGGCATCTCTCGGACACACCACTACGTCCACTCTAGCAAGTGCACATAATATAAATATGAATGAATAAAACCAGTAATACAAGGCAAGGTATACTTGCCTGCAACTCCGGAAAGTGCAAGCGAAGCTCTGTTCCCTCATGTCTCGATCGTATCGTCATGGAGTCCTAGAATACAATAACCAAGGCTTAAGATTTGTTAAGTAAACCTTCATGATAACGACTTGATTATGAAGCCCTATAAGTTAGTCAACTACATATTTTTAGGTGAGGGGTTGATTACAAGCGGGTGTATGTCACAAGAAGTCTCATGTACATACTCAAGCTTATAATATATATTTATTTTATACATATAATCTATATAATTTTTGCATATACTTATATACGTTAACATACATATACATTGTTTTATACTATACATATAATAACAAAAAATATATAATATATATATATATAT